>JAOTOL010001604.1:1160000-1760000 GCA_034440575.1 Imbricaverruca yamaguchii
TTATTTTTATTCGCCCTAACCTACTCACATCTGGTATCAAACAATAGAACGTGGTGTACCTCGAAAAACATTTCAAACCGGGACATCTCAACGTCAAACTGCAAGACCAAAGGCTAGTTTAAACTGTTAGAAGTCCTCGCGCATCGTTGCTATGTCTAAAATTTCCACCAAGTGGAGTCATTCGGGGTGCCGTGTGGCAATCTAGCAAACTGTTCAGAAATTACATTAATTTTCAAAGTGAAAGGACTAACTCATTTCTTCGGCTGTCCCGCGTTTCTTTTGTTTTCTCCCAGAGCTACCCAAGTTTGATATCAAGAGAAAGCCCGTGGGCAGCCCTCGAGAAACTTTTCAGCCCGAGACATGTCAGATCAAGCCTCAAGGTCGATGGTTGATTGAATTTTCAGAGTCCTCGCGTTTCGTAGCTATCGCTTCGATTTGCATTATGTGGGCATCCTTCGACGTGACTTGCCGTACTGTATCAGAATGATGAGATATCTAAATAATTTCAAAGGTGTCAAAGGTCCGGCGTTTGTACAATGATTGAGTGTAATAGAAATAAAAGGGAC
This sequence comes from Imbricaverruca yamaguchii, assembly GCA_034440575.1. Lineage (NCBI taxonomy): Eukaryota > Metazoa > Arthropoda > Thecostraca > Neoverrucidae > Imbricaverruca > Imbricaverruca yamaguchii. The sequence continues at coordinate 1,160,567 of JAOTOL010001604.1, forward strand.
AAATCTATTTTTATTTGCAACCGTTATGATAGGAAGCAATCGAATCATATATGACTATGGGCTGCCCCACTAAATCAATCATAACCTGATCGGACGGTGCTCTCATCCTTGGTGTTTTATTTACACTGCCACATTTCTGTTCCGGACATGTAAAATATTGAACTTTTAAAAAAATTGTCCACTTTCCACTTAATGGTTCAAAGAAGTTGTCCAATTTGCTAGAGAAGCCACACGTGAATGTGCACAATTTTATGACGAACTGGAGTTCATAACCGCGAGAAAACAATGCTGTAATCAAGGGTAGATCCAGGAATTGTCACGGGGGCACTTGTCTGGAGGGACGCCATTTCTTGTCATGGACCGGCACCACTGCGAATACACCTGGAGGGGCGCCTCTGGCTCGGCCCTTCCTTCCAAGTGGGTGCCTTGTTATTACATAGGGCGCCTCCGGCTGAAAAATTCAAGCGGATACACTGGAACCTTTCAGATGGACGCCTTTTCCTGGCATGATGGACGCCACCTTCAACATGCATTCCCTCAGTCTCGCATCCTTTATCCGCACTGGTTGCTATTGCATCGAAATGTGTGCTCGTAAAACAGGAAAGCACAGGTAATTTTATGTCCATATTTGCTACCATAATACATATTCAAATATTGTATGCTCGTCCTGCTACAAGAGGGAAACGTTTAACATAATTCAGTGTCCTAAAATTACTTCACCATTAACTGTGTGGATGAAGGAAGAAGTTGTTTGGGAATAGAAAAAAATAGAAAAAAAAAAAAAAATATAAAATAAAAAAAAAAAAAAAAAACCTTTTCCTTCTTAAAAAAAATTTTTTATTATTTATTAAATATTTATTTAAATAAAATACATAAAAAAAAAAAAAAAAAAAAAAAAAAAAAAAAAAAAAAAAAAAAAAAAAAACTCCATTAACTGTGAATTTCCATGCCACATGGTGAATTATTTTACACTGACATAATTACAGCATTGCTCTATGGTGATCGTTTGTTTATTGGTTGGTTCACGACACACTTTATGCACATTCACGGCTAATGGCGTCGCCTACACTGTTTGCCGGTGGGCGCGGGATTGGGAAATGTCCTGGTGGCGCTAGAGGTCGAACTCGGGACCTCTGGTACCCATAGCCCGACACCTTAACCCTCGACATCCCCGCCCTCTATGGTCGGGCGGGTCCAGCACATACGACATAATGCTAGATGTTCATAGTCAATGATAGGAAGTGAAACTTGTTAATGTTGGCAGAACTCTTAGGCCACAAAATATCATTTTAACAATAGTAAGTCTGAAAAATTGAAATGTATTGAACATTCAGTTGAAGTGGCTGAAAATGGCATGGAAAAGGTGCCTGAAATGCAAAGCTTTTTTCTTTGGGGGGGGGGGGACAGGACCTTTTATCCTGTTCAAACTTACCGCGTCCCTGGTTTGTCCCACTCAACTTCGAATCTGTAGTTGCACCCATGCTGACAAGCACTATGTCCGTGCATGTCCTGTCAGATTATACTGGACCGCAGCACACCCAAGTATGCGGGTCAGTCTACTTGCCAGGGGTTGTTCAGCGTTTCAGCCTGTTTGCCAGGCGGCTACGGCCTTCACTGGTCTGCTATGGAGGAAGCAAATTTGGGCCATGATGTAGCAGCCAGCTTTATTTCTGATTTTGACGTTCGTGCTTCCTTCACCCCGGACCCAACATATGCACAATGCACAGCCAAACAGTAGAATAGCTAGTCCTGGGCTGGAGTCGGGTGAGAACGCGTGGGTTGCCACGATATGTGTACGCTACGAACTTGTTCGGGGTGTTCTCAAATGCTCGTAGTTTCTCAGTTGCACTTTTAATCCGTCTGAGCGGCTCTACGCACTTCATATAGATTACATACAAAATGACAAAATGAGCGCTGTTGACATTGCCACTACCTATAATTTGGCGTTTTCATGTCAGTCTAGTTGGATAGAGCATGTAACAGTCTTCCTCACTCTGGGTGCCTACGCGTAGACAATAACTTCGCCTAAATTGATGAGATCAAATGCAAACGAAGGCATTACAAGCGGAATTGCTATTGTATTCAATATTGAGGTACATGCCGCGTGCCAACTGAACAGAAGCAACCACTACATATTGTGAGGCTCGCGGGGACCACACTGTAATATTTAAAGTATACTTGTGTGAATATTGCAGTACATCGGTTGCTGGAATTGAAGCTGTCGCATTTGTAAAGTGTACCAATGTCCTATGAGATTCTAGAGGATCACATCATATTTAGAGTTGTTGTTTATTGGTTAATGGCTTTACGACACGTCGACGCCGAGTTATTTAGTGTCGCCAATCTCTCACGCCGATTGGTCGCGGGCGAAGAGTAGCGACAGGTGAGGCGCGAACCCACGATCTTTCGATTGTGAGACGGGCAATTTACCCCTAGACTACATGTCACCTCATATTTAATGTTGCCACAATTTTGTGCCCCTGAGTCGACCATTTTAGTTTTGGATGATTCTGAAGACGCAAGCGGGATACCACGAATTTTGTACGTCATCGTGCCAGATGATAAAGCTAAGCGAACGATAAATCGTAATGTCGGAGGCGAGGAGATTGGATGGCAAGATACCGCTTTCAGTGTGATTATGGCGCTACGGTTTGACCTTTTATGACGACCCGGCGGGAGCAATACCACGCCTGTATGTTCAAATTCTAAATGTAGCACTTCCCCAAACGTCCCGCTGTTCCCAAATGTAGCACTTACCCAAGATGCAGCAAATGTACACTTGCCGAAGATATGCCACTTGAAGAAATGCACTACTGGCCAAAATATACCACCTACCAAAACGAGGATGGATTAGCGTCACACATCCATTTGTGGTACATGTACGTGACAGCGTCATCCTTCCGTTTCAGGTTGGAGTGAGGTGGAGGCGGATGAGCTGGACGACTACACCGACTCCCCTGCCGATCAGGAGACGCCGACCATCGTGTCTAAGCCGCTGGAGCTCCACAAACGCCGCAAACGCCGCCGGCTCGACGGCTCCGACCGGCCACAGGCCGACGTCAGTGGGTCTCTGACTCCGGAGTGTGTGCCGTTCACCTCTCCAGTGTCCCCAGACACTCCGCACCACGAGTCGCCGCAGCACGCTCAGTCCCAGTCGTCGTCAGACTCTCCAGCCGGCTCTTCATCCAACGTGTCTTCATCTGACCAATCCTCGTCTGATTCTGCGTCGACGTCGTCCGACGATTTAGCTCCGGAATACTCACTGGAGCCGCCGCGGGAGCCTTTAGAGGACCCCTGTGGTTGTTGACTGTTGCAAGGCATCGGATCAACCAGCATGGCTTCTACAAGCTGCCGCTGATCGGTACAGGTGAGAGTGCCGCGGATGCTGCACTCTCACCTTACCGCACCGTGTGGGAGTACCTGCAGTAGAGGAGAGACGCAGCACCGATGTCGGCCGGCCATCCCATACAGTGTACCAGCGGCAGCACGAGCACGAAGGAGCCTAACCTGATCAGTGCGCCGCTCTTATACCTCCAACCAGCAAACCGTCACATATAGCCGCATGCCCGGCTTTGTTTCATGCATCAGTGCTGCGCAGATCGTGATAATCTCGGGGGAGCTGGGGACGTGTCTTCTCATATACCTCGATGTTAACCTTTTACACTCGGGGCGTTGACTAGAATTAACTGAAGCCCAAATCTGCTTGCGCTTGTACTCCTCTCCAGTATTGGGCCGCTCCTACATCCGTGATCTCAGGAATCATAACTGATAACCTACTGTGATTACTGTGATAGCAACATAGGTGTACACTTGGTGCAATGATTCTCGCATTGATAATATCACTAGTCCACTGATGCCAATGCCGTACCCAGTTATAGTTCATGTCATGTCACGCTGTATTAACGTTGTGACAGTCATACATGCACTTGGCGTTCTCTTACCACTTTCCCAAACACTGTGATAGAATACATGCGCAAACTGATACAATGGCTCGCAGTCATTCAAGTTTTATATGCTCCACATCATTCAAATCTTGTCAAACGTGTTCCTCCAAAGTGATACCGATGCAATGTGATACGCTGTTGTATCTGTTTAAAGTTCAATGTCCTAAACCAACACGCCAATTCGGACCCTGTGGCTTTGGTTCTGTGTTTTGCTACTCACTCGGTATATGGCGCAATGCAATAGACAGACTCATAATGATTTGCTGATGGTCATGTTGGGTTCGCCAATCAAATCCTGACGTGTAATTCCGATACCTGGCTCAGAAATACAACCGTGAAAATCCTAACGTATTTCAGTATCCGGTTAGTAACTGGAGTTGAAAGGTTGAGAGTGCGGTCAGGAAATGATCATGAGTGTCGATCAAGTTGTTATGACTTCGTAACATTTCTTTCTGTCGCATCCGCGAATGACAAACAATACGATTGGCGTTTTAGATGTATTCGCACACATGGTATTGGACGCCCGTGCTATTCAGCGGCCTCATCACATATAGCTGGCGGGCCGCTATGCTCCTACCCGTCCTTCTCCAGGTGGGAATATAACTCTGGCCTTTCCATGTACATTTTCCGTGTCCAAAAGAGCGGCACCGTATCACTTAATGCCCGTGCCAACTTTTCCTACACTCTTGCACTTGAGTGTAGCATCAGCTGAGCCTTCAGCCACGCTGGTGGCGCCACCTATAAGGTCGGACGTAAGGCCACTTCCACCAAACGGAATGTCAGACGCGAGGACAACGCCATCTATAAGAATGTCAGACGTCATTCGAGCGTCACCCACACCGGCTCAGCCGAGACCATAGCGTAGTGTTCTATCCGCCAGCCAGATGGTCGGCAGACAGGTGGCGCTCTGTCCGCCTGTCAAATGGTCGACAGACAGGCGGTGTTCTGTCCGACAGCCAGATGGTCAGCAGACAAGTGGTGTTCGATCAGGCCGTTCGATGGTCAAGAGAAGTCGAATCAAGAGCGTGGGTGAAGAGGTGCGCGGCGGCAGACACGGGGCCCTGACAGCTACACCGATGCCCACCACGGGGATACCAACGAGAAGCACACGCTCCCACAGCGGCAGCTGCCACTGGACATCGCTGCCCGGCTTTAAGGGTGGTCCGGACGTCATCCGCAGGTGCACAACGACGGCAGGATGAAGCATGGGAGCGCAGTGCACGATGACCCCAGCAGGGCCATGATGAGGATAAAGTTGGGCACCGACAGCGCCACGAACAGCAGCACCAGCATCAAGAGCGTGCGAAACAAAATGCGCCGCAGCCCGCACGCGGGCGGCATCCGAGCCAGCGCGTCCATCTGCTGGAAAAACGGGTTAATGACGACGAAGAACGCCGACACCAGGTGTACCATGAAGAGCATGTGCGTGGCGACCGAGACAGGTCCGCCCATCTGCCTGCTAGCGTGGTCAGCAGGTTGGGGTGCTGGTTATAGCTGGTACGACATCCACTCTGGCTTGTGGAAGACGGCGTCGCTGTGAAGCCGGCCGAAGTTGATGGCCAGCTGCAGCATGATGACCACCCAGGAGGTGACGATGGTGGTGAGCGCCACCAGACCCACCCACCACAGGTCAGCTGGTGTGCCCAGCCACGAGATGGGCAGCAGCAGCATTTTTCTTGCTTTACCCAATGCGCCGGTCACTTCTAAGCAGGTACGGAAAAAATGACTGATATCGGCCGATACAATATGGAGTCGTGCACGAAAAAATCGGAGGGGCAGGCGGATTTCGCCCCCCACTCCAGGGCGCGTGTTAAGATACAGACCCCGGAGGCCGCCGATCAGAATTTGCTTCGTTAGCATTTTCTGTTCTGAAAACTCTTTCAACCAATCGGTGCAAGGTATTTTTTATATGACGTCATAACTATTAGCAACCTTGAACACATGTTTGACAGCATCATACTGCAAACACAAGACCTTGACTGATCCTTTGCTTTTCGCTCCGCTATCGCATACGACTGGCGTGTGCGGACTGCGGTAGTGGTGTTGGGCCCGTGTCACGTAGGGTGCGTAGGTAGGTAGGTGTGCTCTCTGAGCTGAGGGTGAAGTGTGAATTATTTGTGTTTGTTTTTCATTTAGCGAGCCTTGTACTGGGACCAACAGTGAAAGGAAAGCACATTGCTCCTGTGAGTTTTGAGAGACGAAGCTGAGCTGATCATCACGACTCCCTGTCTTGCGGTGCCATTCATTGTTCACTTATTTGTTTCTTGCTTTGATGTGACCAAAAATGACAATGTGTATTACTTATGCGTATTACGTTGGTATGTACTGACTAGGTACATATGATTTTCCCGTTGGTTGCCGGTAGATTCCATGCATAAAAAAAACAATATGTCCATGAAAATGTACTTCGTAAGAAATCTTTTGTACTCTGACTCCAAACTTGTAAAGTTAGTTTCCCACTCTGGTAGGGGTTTTAGGGAGTGTCAACCCCAATTGGGTTATTTTCCTGATTGATTGATTATTAGGGTTTTATCCCACTGGTATTAGATCCAATGGAACATGTGTGTTACTGGGAGCATAATGTAAAAAAGTCTCCGGGCCACCCTAGAGTATATACATACCTAGCTATATTTTCATGCCCATGCTAGTTTTAGAGCACACCATGGTGGTAATTTCCAACACAGCATGGTAAGTTTCATGCATTTTGTTTATTTTTAATCAACAAATGAATCATCAATCTAATTTCTATGCATTGTTTTTCCAGGTATCTATTCTAACTACAGGAAATGGAAGACAAAGCTGAATGGAAGGTGGAGATGTTGATGGAGAAACTTAGAGCAAAATCATCAAGCATCAAAACCTTGCAAGATAGTTCCAAAGCTCTTCGCTTGGCACTTATGGTAATTTTGCAAGAAATCTGTGCACATATTTTCCCACTGATATTATGATTGATGGTGTGATGCTGCTCAGAGTTTTCTATTCATTTTATTTATGCTTTATTTTTAGTTTATGCATTCCACACACACCTGTTTTGGATGTCCTTGTGACATCTTTTAGGCCTGATTCAAGTGCATCAGTGTAAACCTGATCTCAGATCATGTGTTATGCCTCCTCTGTGTATTTTGTACTCCTCTTTGGCTCGATTGTGTGATGTTGGTGGCAATATGGTCATTGTGTAGCTTTTTTCTGTCACAAGCTTGGATGTTGTCCTCTTGCACTGCTAAGCATTTTGAAGTTAAAAAAATACATAATGATCAGTCATCAAGCTTGAGATGTACCACATGGCACATCTAGGTTAAGCCTTTAAAGGGAAAATGCTATTAGCTCAGAAACAGGTATGCAATAACCTAATCAATATCATATGCAAAGTATTAAGCATTGCTGCCCCTGTAGCTCAGTTGGTTAGAGCACTGGCCTGCAATGGTCTCCCCTGTGCTGGCAACACAGGGTTTGAGTCGCTCCACTCACTCGCATATAGCCCCTGGCCAGGAGTGTCAGCTGGCCAGATAAGGCCGGGGACGAGCTACCGGGTGGCTGTGTTGGTACATTGGTGGCACATTAAACTTTTGGTCTAAATTCTGCAGGTAAACTGGAGTTCATGGATCGGGTGATGGGGCCAGGGTTCATGCAACAAGCTCTGCCTAGCAACAGAACCCGGGTTCCTCAAGCCACCCCAGCAAAAACTTATATATTTTTTTTTATAATAATAAAAAACTAATGAAAATAAATGTTTTTAAAAAACCAATAACTACCAGCATCTTACCTGCATATGCATATTATACCTATGCATCCTATCTACTTATTGATATCCTGCCTATGCATGCTGCCTGAATACCTATACCTATCTAGATTTGATAGGCACTGTATAACAACTGCAGTTGATGTGCCCAAAAACCCAATTAAACCAAACTAACTCAAAGTAGATTTGCACATAGGTTAAGTACATTTTTTCTTCATAACTGCCATGTCCTTTCATTTCACACTCCTTTATGATCCCTAACATTCTCATTGCCCTGTTCCTGCCTAAGCTATGTGGATTTTCTTCTTTAAGGTCACTTGAACCTATCACACATAATGTTTTTATTTGATGACGTCTTATTCACTACCTCCCATTGCTTCTGTACCCCAGATTCATAGCTTTATACTTATAGTTGAAAGACATTTGTTATTTTTGGTCCTCAAAATTCAACCAAATATTACTAGATTCATCACCATTCTTTGCCCTCCACATCAGTCTTATGTCATCAGCAAGTTTAAACACCCTAATCCTCAGTTCTACCCAGGAAATAGGCTGTCTTTGGTTTTTGTGATCCAGAACATTATCCTGTCCAGCAAATTAACCTCTCAATTTTCTCATTCGGACATTCAGTGATACTGTTTGAAGATAAGCTACTTTGTGGCAGTGCTCAATATTCACTGGAAAGTGCAAGCTGAGATTATGGTGTCATAGGTTTGAAGAATATATCCTCTCCATGCAGTTGTTTATCCAAATAAAACAGAAATGGGTCATTAATATTGTTTCTATCATAACTATGATTTTTAAAGCTAATCTTCAGGCTCAATGTTGTGCCAAGATGCAAGATATGTGTGGAAGCAAAGTTTTTTCTTCAAATTGGGACCTGATGCAGAGAAGCAAGGCTCTGCTACTCACTCCAACCCAGGGTCAGATTTGAGCTTTACAATTCCAAATGTGCCTCATGGCCACTGCAGTTGATGTGCTCCTAAGTTCCAATCCTGGATATAGAGAAGACATTTTTCGGTAGCTGAATACAGAGAGGATGTTTTATTCACACATGTGGCCTTAAAATCTCTGTCTGCACTTCCTGGTGAGCCTCAAGCACGTCACAGAGCAGTTAATTGCAAAATGGGAGTTTCCAACCCACAAGTGAGAAAAATAAGAGGATAATTATCTGGAGACAATGATGTTCTGGATGCAAAATACCCAGGAATGACCCATTTTTTCCCAACCATGCTCGAGCCTGATAAATTTGAACTGCCTGCATTTGGCCCTCATTTCCTTGTTGGATAGCTGATAGAATGAGAGCATGGCTGATCAATATTAAATGAAAACAAGGTTTATCTGTATTGATAATCTAAAAAGCATACACTCCTGATCATGAACCACCTCTTCTGCTGATGCAAGCAGTAATCCAGCATCTTTGTTTTCAAATGTGTGACCTGAAGTAGCCTTGTCCACTTGTCATGTAGAGTTGTCTTGTGCAGTGACAGTTATTTGTGGCAGATTGCATTCTTCTCTGTGGTCTATTTTCTGTTTCCCACAGCTGTGTGCTCCAATGCCAGAAATGTGGCTGGTAATGTCACCAGCTGGGGAGGTGGGCACATTGATGCACTGTCTGTAACACACACAGTGACGCCTGCCCATGCCTGCCCACACAGAACAAGGGCTGATAATGTCACCAACTGTGGCGGTAGGCACCTTGATGTGCTGTCTGTGACACACACAGTGACGCCTGCCTGTGCCTGTCCACGCAGGACAAGAGACAGGCGGTCGATGTGACTGACAAGGTGCAGCTGCAAAAGTGTCTGCAGCAGCTGCAGGACAACGTCAAGTTCCACAGTCTGCAGAGCATGCTCGACCGTCTGGAGGGTGTCGCTAAACAGCTCGGGTACGTGCTGAGAATGGTAGGGTATGGCTGGGAAAAGTTCTGCATATGCGTAATATGGCAAGTATAGGTGCTGAGAATGGTGATATATGACCAGGGTAGGACTGATAATTGTGGGGTAAGATCAGGGTAAGTGCTGAAAATGGCAGGATATGGCTATGCTAGATATTGAGAGTGGTAGGATATGGCAAGAATATTGAACATGTCGGGAATCCTGGCAGAGGCTCCACAGCGAAAAATGTGTGAAGAAACTGATGGATGGAAGGTTAGTCAGTTGACATTATGTGGCCTGTGTGGGTACTGAGTTGATGCAAGTCGACATGCATTAGCATTAGGCTAGTGAAAGACCACCTATGCAGATGTGGGTGGATCAGTTCAGTTGTCCTGTGTCCGGTTTACCGCGATGGTGTCAGCCAGTGCTGATCAGTTGGCGGTATGTCCATTCTGCAGGATGACGTACCGCACAGGGCCCGGCCAGAGCTACTTCATCGAGTGCGACATGTTCTATGTGGAGCTGGAGCTGCACGTGCCGACGGGTCAAGTGCACGAGGTGAAGGTGCAGCACGACAGCGACCCGGCTCCCCAGGTAAGTGCCGGCCACTGTTGTGCTGAGGTCGCGGGATGGTGTGTTGCGGAGTATGACGCGCGCCACCATGTCAAGGTCACCAGCATGCTGAGGTTGTGGCATGGTGTGGGCTGGAAAGTAGTGTGTTCCTGGATTTTTAGAATCCAGAACAGTATCCTCTCCATAAGATTATCCTCTCATTTTCTCATTTGGATGATGAACGGTGTTGTTTGACAATTAACTGATCTCATGATGTGCTCAAGATGCATCGGAAATAGCAAGTTGAGATTCCGATGTCACAGGTTGAGAACACTTCATTTTTCATATTCGATTATCCCCAAATTTGCCTTTGTTTATCCGAGGTTACAAGGCACAAATCCAACCATAGTCACCACTAGTTAATTGTTAATTGTTGCCTAACTCCGTAACATATTCATGCACAACTATGCATGCCAACACCTCCAAATCACATGCACACAAAACACCAGAAAGCCAAGGGACATTCACGCATTCGGTAATCGACCACCTTATGACGACGCCTTTGATATCTCCGTCTCTCCTGGTGCTCCTCACAGAGTCCTAACTCGATTATCCTGGTGTCTGGTGTTCCACACTGACCCATCTCCCTTGGTGATCCCTACTGACCACTGACCTGTCTACTGACCCGTCGCCAGTCGTGTGCCGACCTGGTGCTCGCTGCTGACCGCTGACCTGTCTACTGGCCCGTCGCCAGTCGTGTGCCGACCTGGTGCTCGCTGCTGACCACTGACCTGTCTACTGACCCGTCCCCCGTCGCCAGTCGTGTGCCGACCTGGTGCTCGCTGCTGACCACTGACCTGTCTACTGACCCGTCCCCCGTCGCCAGTCGTGTGCCGACCTGGTGCTCGCTGCTGATCACTGACCTGTCTACTGACCCGTCCCCCGTCGCCAGTCGTGTCCGACCTGGTGCTCCCTACTGACCACCGACCTGTCTACTGACCCGTCCCCGTCGCCAGTCGTGTGGACCTGGTGCTGCGTGCCCTCCCGTGTCTGCCACTGACCTGTCACGACCCGTCCCCGTCGCCAGTCGTGTGCCGACCTGGTGCTCGCTGCTGACCACTGACCTGTCTACTGACCCGTCCCCCGTCGCCAGTCGTGTGCCGACCTGGTGCTCGCTGCTGACCGCTGACCTGTCTACTGGCCCGTCGCCAGTCGTGTGCCGACCTGGTGCTCGCTGCTGACCGCTGACCTGTCTACTGACCCGTCCCCCGTCGCCAGTCGTGTGCCGACCTGGTGCTCGCTGCTGACCACTGACCTGTCTACTGACCCGTCCCCCGTCGCCAGTCGTGTGCCGACCTGGTGCTCGCTGCTGACCACTGACCTGTCTCCCATCGCCAGCCGTGCCCGGAGCTGGTGCAGTGCCTCGCCGCCGGCGACTTCCACGAGTTCACCTCCCACCTGGAGGGCCTGCTGGCGCTCTACAAACTCAACGCCGACCGGAAGCTGAAGGCGCGCGCGTACCCGGCACTGCGCGCCATGGAGATGGACCTGGCGCAGCTGGCCGCCATCCAGGCGACCACCATCTCCGACCCGAGCACGCTGGTGCACCGCGGCCCGGTCGGCATCGTCCAGCTGCGGCGACTGGGTGAGCAGTCGTGCCTACTGGGCCGTGGTGGAGGGGACAGGCGTGTACTGACTGGAGGGGACAGGCGTGTATTGACTGGAGGGGACAGGCGTGTATTGACTGGAGGGGACAGGCGTGTATTGACTGGAGGGGACAGGCGTGTATTGACTGGAGGGGACAGGCGTGTATTGACTGGAGGGGACAGGCGTGTATTGTCTGGAGGGGACAGGCGTGTATTGACTGGAGGGGACAGGCGTGTATGTGGATGTATTGACTGGAGGGGACAGGCGTGTATTGACTGGAGGGGACAGGCGTGTATTGACTGGAGGGGACAGGCGTGTATTGACTGGAGGGGACAGGCATGTATTGTCTGGAGGGGACAGGCGTGTATTGACTGGAGGGGACAGGCGTGTATTGACTGGAGGGGACAGGCGTGTATTGGCGTGGCCTAGGTCACGTCAATACACGCCTACACGCGAGTGGACGATTATCATAATGCGTGTGTGTCCCTTGGCTTTCTGGTGTCTTGTGTGCATGTGTGGTTCAAGGTGCTGGTGTGCATTTTTGTGCATGGGGATGTCAGTACGGTATTCCTGGGTGAAATGTGCGCGCGTGATAGGATGTTTGTATGAAGGTGTATACAAAGGTATGCTGATGCCATTCGCGTGCTTCCTCTGGCTGAATAGTGTGTGGGCAGTGTGCCTCGTCTGTATGATTTCGACGGTACCTCTCGTCAGTAAGTCACATTTGTCATGTGGATGATATTTGAGGCATAGGTATTTTCACGATGCCATTTTGTACCGTGCCGACGGACATAACTCGAACGTGCTTGTGAACTCGTACATTCGGTAAGCGCCCGAAAAATGTGCGCCGCCGCTGGGATTCGAACCGGCGCTGCGCGTCGCCAGGCCACCCGATGCGGCTGACGTACACGGTGACGCCGTACCACCTGCTGGACGCCGAGGCGCGCCAGCTGCTGCCGCTCACCGTGAAGACGGTCACGTCGCGCCGGCTGGGTCTGTGGGCCGAGGTGCGCCTGCAGAGCGCCACCGCCCACAAGCTGCAGACCACCAGCCTCATCAACGTCGACGACCACGCCGACAGCAAGAGGTGAGCGTGCGCAGCGGGCAGTCTCCGAACCGAAAGGTTGCGGGTTCGAGTCCCCGCCTGTCGCCACTTTTCGCGCGCGTTTGCTTTGCGTAGGGGATTTGCGACGCCGTGTGGCCCGAATAACAGTCGCCGCGTCGTGAAGTTAATAACCACCACCAAGCGGTGGTGTCAAAGGCGAAGCTGCTGGACGCAGAGCTGGCCGGCTGGAGGAGCACGACACGTACCTGCAGATAGCCGTTACACGTGACTGGTGGCGCTACTAACAGTTGTGAGGCTGGTCAATGGCGGCAAGGCCGCACTAGCGGCTGCATTGGCTGAACGTCATCAGTTGGCCTGTGTGTGCCGTCTTAGAAAACAATGGTCCGTTTGTGTCGTTAACAGTGTGCCCTTCTCTCACCGGGCCACCGCCGGCCGCTTCATGCCCGTCGTGGTCGACGACGGGTCGTGTGATGGTGTGCTGTATGTACTGTATGTACTGTATGCACGGCGGACTGTGTGTGATGTGGCCGCCGTATGTTGTATCCGTTTCAGTCTGCACTCGTTCTCGGCACTGACCGCCTCCAACAGCTGCACCCTGCCGGCCACGTTCGTGCTGAAGCTGTCCGAGCCGACGCCCATGTCGGCCGCCGCCATCGACAAAATCACCGAGGTGACGTCACTGAGCCCCGGCGTCTCTGTCGGTCTGTGGAGGTCTGATGGTCGTGCGGCTAACGTGCGCCACTCGGCCGTGCGGGCATCGTTTGTGACGGTGTGCAGTATTGCATACGTAGAAGGATTGAAGACGTCGTAATCCCGGTGGCATGTTTAGAAAGCAACGTGTTGTTTGGGTGCACTAGTTATCAAGATGTCACTAGTCTTGTCATGTATAACCAATGCAGTTGATGCGCCATAAAGCCCTAATAACTAACCAACTACTCTTGTCATATTAGCAAAAAACAAGGCTTATAGTTTGTCAACATGGCAGTTGGGAATACTTTCGTATACTACGATTAAAAATTCGAGTAGTTCAAATGAGAAACATTGGAAAGGTCATGTCCAGAAAAACGAAAGAAGGTAAAAGTCTGAACAGAAACGGGAATGATTGGAAAGTCTGTGCACGTAATGTCACGCTCTCGGTGGGTTATCTTATTTAATGTGATGTGAGACTATGATGCATTCGAGCACAATTCATCCCCAGTGGAGTCAAATATCAAATGTGTGTGTAATGACAAGGGATGGGTAAGTCTGGGTTAGAGGAAGGTGATAACACCTAGTTGTAGAAATTTGACGAACATGTATAATGCTGTGGGGCGATTGATGATGTGCGAGATGTGACGGAGCGATATGGTGGGAAAAGGAATGGAACCTTCTCCGTAACTGAGCATTTTCGCTCCGAAACATTCTCAGCGACTCGCGGCAGTCAGATTTCCTGTCTTGTACTCACCATTGCGGAATTGCCCGATATAAACTAACGTCACAAAATGACGCAAGCGCTGAATGAGCATGCATCCGCGGCTCAAGCGCACACGCAACAAATCAAGCTCGAGCACGTTGGCGGTGCATGCTCGACGTTGGCGAGAGATGGCGCGGCCGTGCTGTGTGTGCGGCCGGGACGGCGACTGAGGTGCGGCTGCGTGCACAGGTGACCCGGATCCGACCGACCGACGCCGCGGCCACCCAGAGTCTGCTGTCGCTCGTCACTCGCGTGGCGTCCAAGGAGAAGCTGTCGGGCCGGCCCGACCAGCCGCTGTATGTGGTGAGTCTGTCGGGAGGGTTCCAGTGCCTCCCGGCCGCGCCGCGGCCTGAGTCTGCTGTCGCTCGTCACTCGCGTGGCGTCAAGGAGAGCCGTGGGGTCGTCCCGACCACCGCTGCTGTCGTGAGTCTGTCGGGCGGGTCCAGTGCCTCGCCAGCCGCGCTGTGGCCGGCTCTTCACGGCGCCTCTCCTCCGAGGTCGAACCCGTTTTGAAGTGTTGCTCCACTGTGACTGTTGTTTGTTTATTTATTGGTTGGTTCACGGCTAATGGCGCCGCCCACACTGTTTCGCCGGTTTGGGCCGCGAAATTGGGAAATGTACACTTGAGTGGCGCTTAAAGAGTCGAACCCGGGACCTTTGGTACCCATGAGCCCTGTACACCTTAACCACTCGTGCCATCCCCGCCCCTCACTGTGACTGTCGCGACGGTGGCCGGGTCATGCGGTGGTCTGGTCGTTTCTTCCGGTGGCCCCTCTGACCCAACAATCGGGATTCTGACGCTACGTGTGTGATCATTCCGTGGTGTCACCTGTGCAACTGGAAAGGTGGTCCGTGATGCACTACGCGGCAGTTTGAAGATATTTTTGCACTTCAAACATACATCGCAATTGTGTTTTGCCGGATTCACGAGATGACACTGGTTCTTTGCTATTCTGAAGCAGACTTTCACAGTGCATTATATCGCCCTGCTTTTGGCCGTCGTGAGAGGCCTTTGGCTGTGGAGACCTTCGACCGCTTCGGGAGGCCTGGGCCCGTCATGACAGTCGGATGACCGTTGTCGCAGTCCCCTGACCATCATGCAGTCCTTCAACCGCCTTGGGACAGTTGTTGCGACATCTGGCGGATGCTGCAGCAAGGCCGTGCACTCGAACATTCTTTCTCCCCCCCCCGAAATTATAATTATTAATATCCGCTGTTCTGCACAAGAAACCTCAAGAAAACTGCGTATCTCCGGTTTCCAATCCATCACCAAAATTATTGCATGCAGGCCTATGTAATGCTATGGAAGAAACTGACATGGGTGCTTGATGACTACTAACAGTTCAAGCGCCCTTATCCAGTATCCCCAATAATCGCCACAGCACGAAATTGATGTACTTGGCAGACGGGGATACATTCGTACGACTAAGTAGTTATACCAAGCAAGCAACAGTCACATTATGTGACTGTTGCTTGCTTGTCTGGCATATGTGACTCACATATGCCAGCCAGCCCAACTCGTTACACTTGCCAGCCAGCCCCAACCCACCCCGTTGCATCGTTCTCTGAACCAACCTAACAGCCCATCAGGCATCAGTGGTAGCCCGTCTGCTCAGACCCCGTTTCTGGCGGCAGACCCTGCCCGACCAGCTGCACTGCTACTACATGGAGGGCGGCGCCGACCTGGTGGGCGCCGTGGTGGACACGGTGCCCTTCACCCACCCGACGCACGTGCCGCCGCTGCTCACCGTGCTGCGCGCGCAGGCGCTCTTCAACACGCTGGTGGCCAGCTGCGTGCGCACCAACCAGCCCAAAGGTGGGTCGTCGCCGGCTGGCAGCCGATCCGGCGGGTCAGTGGCGGCCGGCACGGCACGGGGGGCGGTGGGGTCGTGACGGTATTGCGGACGGTCGGAGTCGTGGGGGTTGGGACGATGTGAGTGTATGTGGGGGTCGAGGCGATGCGGGAGTTGGAACGGTAGGGGCGTTTGTGGGGGTCGAGACCGTATGTCGGACGGTGGGGTTGGGACGATGTGAGTGTCTGTGGGGGCCGGGGCGATGCGGGAGTTGAACGGTGGGGGCGTTTGTGGGGGTCGAGACCGTACGTCGGACGGTGGGGTTGGGACGATGGGGGTTGGGACGGTATGGCGAACGGTGATGGTCGGCTTGGCTACGTGTTGCGTGTACGATATTGGCTTATAATTGAACCGGGACGACTTAAGCGATATGCTAGACGGCATGGTTTGCATGATAAATTTCTGCACCCAACTCCCCTTGACACACCACGAAAAACCATTATTTTCACGTTGCGGCGACCTGTACCCTACAGCGGCGGTGACCTGTACCCTACAGTGACGGTGACCTGTACCCTACAGTGACGATGACCTGTACCCTACAGTGATGGTGACCTGTACCCCACAGTGACGGTGACCTGTACCCTACAGTGATGGTGACCTGTACCCTACAGTGATGGTGACCTGTACCCTACAGTGATGGTGACCTGTACCCTACAGTGATGGTGACCTGTACCCTACAGTGATGGTGACCTGTACCATACAGTGATGGTGACCTGTACCCTACAGTGATGGTGACCTGTACCCCACAGTGACGGCGATCTGTACCCCACAGTGACGGAGGGCAGTGTGTGTTTTGAGCTGACGGCGATGACGGGCGGCCGGCTGTCGGTGTCGTTCGAGCACCCGCAGGAGGACTGCCTGGCTACCCTGGAGGTGGAGCTGACCGGCGGCGGCCCCACGCCTGTCCGCTGTCGACTGCACACAGCCACCCGTACCGACAACGACCCGGTCACTACCCGGGTGCTGCAGAGGTTAGTCGTACTAGCACTGACCCGTCGCCACCCAGGTGGTGCAGGGGTTAGACTGGCACTGACCCGTCACCACCCAGGTGGTGCAGGGGGTTAGACTGGCACTGACCTGTCACCACCTGGGTGGTGCAGGGGTTAGTTAGACTGACACTGACCCGTCACCACCCGGGTGCTGCAGAGGTTAGGTCGACACTGATCCGTCACCACCCGGGTGCTGCAGGGGTTAGACCGACACAGACCTGTCACCATCCGGGTACTGCAGAAGTGTGTCATACTGACACTGACTCGTCACCACCCGGGTGCTGGAGAAGTATGTCATACCGACACTGACTCGTCACCACCCGGGAACAGCAGGAGTTGTTCACGGGATAACCTGATTGGTACGCAGTGAACCGTGAAGTGTGGTGGTGGTGGCTATTTGTTTTACTATGCGTCGACCGTCTTGAGTGCTACAGCGTCGTCTTTATTTTTTATTTAACAAAAAAGAGTATTGCATTTTTCTTGAACGTGGTGTTATATTTTGCGTGTCCTCTGATATCCTACTCCATGTGAACGAGCTACACACAAGTGGCAGGCACCGCAGGTCCTCCAGCACAGGCACACTTCGGTAGAATCTCACCTAGTCCCCACCCTCTCCTGCAACTGAATCTTTCCGAGGTGATCTCCCGAGGTGTTTGCTATTTCTCATCTCCTTTTCAGCCTATAATTATATCTTCCTGCATGTACGCTCTCACTACCAAACTTGAATCACCCTGCCTGTCGTTTGCCAGGATTCCTTTCCAGGTGATACAGTTCCTCCGCCGATAAAGCTGACAATTGCATAGCATGTCATATAATGACGTAGCAACTCCACGCCGTGCTGTCCGTCCACCTTCCTCTCCCTGAACTGATCCGTCTTTGTCGGTATGATTATTACATGTGCACCATAAACAATGCGCGCCAATGTTCCAATGCCGGCCGCTCACTGTTTAGTGTGGCTGTTGTGTAGTGACTGTCGCAGATGCTCCACACCACCTGGCTGACAGACCGCCTGGTGGCGCAGGTGCCTCTCCATTCCGGTGACGATGCGCGCGCTGATCGGCCGGCTGCGCGGCGCCGCCACGGCCGGCTGGCGGGACACCAAGCCGGGGCCGACGGTGGCGGCCGGCGGCGGCGGCGGCGGCGGCGGGCCGCAGTCGGCCGGCGGTGCGGTGGCCGCCCGCCGAGCCGCCGAGCCGGCCACACAGCTCGGCCAGTACGGCCAGTATCCGCCCGTCAGCCAGTCGCTGACCATCAGCCAGCTGCAGGCGCTGTGGCCGAGCGCGGCGAACACAGCCGCCGACGACGACAGCAAGCCGGCCGGCCACCGCCCTGCCGACGAGGCGCAGCGCCCGGCTAGTCCGCCGGCGTCGGCGGCGCCCTCCGAGATGGAGAGCATCGAGGCGACCGTGCGCCAGATGGAGCGCGAGCGGTCGCGACGGCCCGCCCAGGCGGCCGAGGCGGCGGCGCCGGCGCGGCCCGACAAGCGGCCGTCGGTGGACATCTTCTCGTTTCCGGGCGGCGCGCCGGCCAACATCCCCTCCTCGCTGACGATCACGGCCATCCCGAGCGGCCGCTCGGACGGCGAGCGCAAGCGCGAGCGACGCGACAAGGAGCGCTCCGAGAAGAAGCGGCGGCGCGACGAGTCGCCGGCCGGCGGCAGAGGCGAGTCGCGTGGCGCCGCCGTCGCCAGAGAGCGGGAGCGCGCCCGCGAGGGCGGCGGCAAGCCGATGGCCATGAAGCAGGGCACGTCGTCGCCGCCGCCGCCCAAGAAGCACTCGTCGTGCGCGAGCGGCTCGCCAAGCAAGTCGCATAACTCGTCCGGCGTCAAGTCGAGCAGTCCCGTGCCAAAGTCCAAGTCGTCGTCGTCATCGTCGTCTGCTTCGTCGTCGTCGTCGTCCGCTTCGTCAGCACAGTCGGTGTCCTCGAAGCACGCGTTTCCGACCGCCTCGCCCAAGCACTCGTCGCCGAAGCACCCGGGCGTCAGTCCGAAGCACTCGTCGTCGCCGAAGCAGCCGAGCTCGGGGAAGCCGAGCCTGTCGTCTCTGCGGTCTCCGTCGCCGTCGCACCAGTCGTTCACCCGACCCAGCGGCTCGACGGGCAGGAGCCGCGACAAGGGTGGCCGCGACAAGGTCAGATCGCACCGGCCGCGCTCGGAGCGCGACGGCGAGCAGGCGGCGGCGCGGCCGACACCCTCGCCCGGATACGCGGCCGGCGAGCGTACCGGCGGCGCCGAGTCCAAGTCGCCGAGCCGCGCGCGCAAGGGATCGCTGAGCGACGTCATCAGCAAGCTGAACACGCTGGTGTCGACGCCCGAAGACTGCGTCGGCGGCAAGGAGGCGCCCGGCAAGGACGGACGCAAGGCCGAGTTCACCGTCAAGCCGTCGTCCGAGGGCATCAAGCTCACCATCAACAAGACTAAGTCGCGCTCGTCTTCGTCCAGCCCGAGCGGCGGCGGCAGCGGCCGGCCGGCCAGTGCTAAGAGCGGCGAGCGCAACTCGCCGTCAGGCCTCAAGCCCGGCGTGGCGAGCGGACCCGCCTCCAAGAAGACGTTCGCTTTCCCCAAGCAGCTAGGGGGCGACTGCAAGCTGGTGCCTGCCGGGCAGAACGATGTGCAGAAGAGCATGTCAGCCAAGCTGCTGAAGCGACCAGACGCCGGCGGCGGCGGAGTTGGTGGCAGTGGTGGTGGCGGTGGCAACGGTGGAATCGTTGGCAGTGGCAGCGGCGGTGGTGGCGGCGGGCTCGGGGGCGTCGGTGGTGGTGGTGGTGGCGGAGTTAGCGGCGGCGGCGTTGGTAGCGGTGGCGGTGGTGGCGGCGGAGGCGGTGGCGGCGTCGGTGGTGGTGGAGACGGCGGCGACAGTGGTGGAGGAGGTAACGGAGGCGGTGGCGTAAGGTCGAAGTCGTACCGATCCAAGACGGACAAGTCGGCAGCCGAGCTGGCGGTCGGCGGGGACCTGCCGCCGCTGCCCAAGTCGCTGGAGATCCGCAAGATCGAGCGGCCGCCGGTGTCCGAGCCGGGCTCCGCGCCGACGGCGCCCACCACCGAGCTGTGGCCCGCCGTCTCCAGAGCCGCGCCGCCGGCCACCGCCAAGTCGGGCTCGCCTCCCGAGGCGAGCGACCTGGTGATAGACCTGGGCGGCTCGCCGCGGCCGCGGGCGCTGCCGCCTCCGCCGCCGCCGCGACCGCCACCGCCCGTGCCTCGCGCCTCGTTTCCGCCGTCGCCGTCGGTGCAGATACACATCGTCAAGAGTCCGGCGCCGGTGGTGTCGCCGCACCAGTTCGCGCTCGTCTCTCCGCACTCGGCCGGCCAGCAGTCGCCGTGCGTCATCGACGACGAGCTGATGGACGAGGCGCTGATGGGGCTGGGCAAGTGAGCCGCGCTCTGGGCTCGTCCGCACGCTCCTCCACTGCCGATGATGTCGTCGCGGCCCGGCTGCACTGGCACGACAGCGGTCTGGTCGTACTGGTGCGGTAATGACAGTAAGGTGCCGGCGGACGCAGCGGCGGTGCGGACGGTGACGACACCACGGCGACCGCCCCGCTCACGTCTCCCCGAGACGGGCGTGGGGACCCTGCCCTTGTGAACGCGCCTCTCACGTGTTGTGCTGGCTCGTCGTTGGTGTGGTCATGCTACAGTGGTGGAAATGCTCAGCGAATGGGTCGTGTCCAGGTCGGTGCTTTTGTCCCGGATAGATGCTCACTGTGTCTGCATTTGGTGAAAAATTCACCTTTGCACCGAAATAATGGTTCATCGTGTGCAGTTATCTCCATCCTTAATGAGGCCAGGTGTGATATTAACTTGAATCCCAAAATATGTACGTGGTTTCCCCAAGCATCCATGCGTGTTTCAGTCATGTTGCATCAAATTATTCCTTATTGACTCGCCCGTGGATGGGGAAGTTCTTCTCAATCGAACTGGTTTTGCTTTATGGATGTGTAGTTGTTTCGTCAGCTATTGTGGCCGTGTTTTGTGTGTTTGTGCACAATCATGTGTGTGTTGATTCGGATCGTGCTGCCCCGAGAGTCACGGTGAATAGCTGGTGTCAGCACCGGGCTGACAGGTGGCTTTGTTCGGTGTGGTGGGCGTCGGCGTTGCCTTTTCATATCTCGCCCACGATGCACTTCGTGCCGCCGGCTGCTCCATGCAGTGGGGCTGCACCGTGCCGTACTGCCACTGTGTATGCCACCAGTACTGTGTTAACAGTCGCCGGCACGTTGGTTGGCTGGTGCTCTCCGTCACACGCCGTGTTTCGGCGGTGTGCGGGCCGTCACGTGTGACACTCGCGCCTGGCGGTGTGCTGGCCTCTCGGCGGGCGGCGCCTCACGTGTCCCGTCGCCGTGTTGTGTGCATGTGCACGTGTGCCGCGGCGTGTTCACTGCTCTGGTGGAGACCGTCGTCGCGTCAGCGGGGACGGCGTTTTTGCTGCGCCGGCGCCGCACAGCCCGTGTGTATCGCTGGCGGTTCGGCGCGCCACGCTGCGCCGCGAGCGGCAGCCTGGCCGGCGGCCGCGCCTCCACACACCGCTCCCGTGTCTCGCTCAGCCGACGTGCAACCGTGACCAATAGCAGATCGAATGGCGTGGCATTTCGACTGTGTACCGGTTCCGCGCCAGCAGCACGGAATCGCGCGCCGGTGGCCGGCGCGGCGGCGGCCGGCGCCAGGCGGGGTGTGGGCGTGACGTGACGTGACAGCCGGTCGCCAGATGAGCCGGACCCTGGCCGCGTCATCGTGACGCACGGGACAGCGGCTGCGGTGGCCCGCCTGCCTAGGCCACAATATAAACGTCAAGTGGCAAAAACAATGTCACGGCGTTGTCGCAACTATCTGTGTCTATTTTATTGTATTTTATTTCGATTGACAATTCATTATAGGCCGGCCCCGTTCATACATGCATTAAGTTTGTTTACCTGTTGCCACAGCATTGCTCTGGGGCAGGGGCGGGGGTGTGGTCAGCTGTTGGGACAGAGGGGCAGATTGAATATATATGTCCTATTTGAAGCAATGTCTCGACATCGAAGTGTACGATTTTGTTCTTATCCTTTACATTTATGATGATGAAAGTAACAACTTGGTCACACGAGTGAACGTGCCATCCCGCGTCACGATTCTGCCTTAAGGGGTTTGATTATCGCCCACGAAGGCTGCGCTGCAGGACTGAAAAACTTTTTATGTGGTGCTAGCTCGGCTCGCCGCTACCGCGCATCACCCATAACCATTGGGCATATGGGCTTGCACCAGATCAGATTAGGTTTGGACTTTGGGACTGTTTGATCCCCACAAGCTGTTTAGAGAAGTACCACTCCTGTCCCAGTGTTATTGTCGTCCAGTTTCGCCAACTGATTACCATCTCGTATTTACTCCGCGTGTGGGCTTTCCTGCTTTATTTCCGCCGGTCGGGCGTGCTAATTACTGTCTTTCCGGCATCACTTTGTATATATGCCAAAAGCGGGAGGAGGTTTCGTGATTATGTGCGGTGTGTTTATGGTCGGGCGCCGAGGAGAATCAGGAGGCTTAGGAGCAACAGTAACTTCCCAGGGTTTGTTGGACCTTGTGCTCGGCGGCGCCGGCCGATGGTCCTGTTTTGGCGGCTAGCTGGCCCCCGATGTTGGCGAGTGCTTAACTGAACGGGACTGCTTGGCTAGCGGTCGGTTAAGCCGATCCAGATCATGGTAACTGGGGTAGCAGATGAAAGTAGCTTTCACCTAAAGGGAAAATGTTGCGGCGGTGCATCTAAAGGTGGTGTTGCAGGTTCGAACAACTCCTTTGTTAGGTCATGCAGATGTGTGGTAGGGTTGGAATACTAGTTGGAAAGAGTAAAGAAGAAAAATATGTGAGTCACTTCCCATTTTGTTAGCCTGGTAACCAATGAACAACTTCGGATCCCGACTTTGCTTTTTTTTTTTCTGAAGGGATGGAAAGAGCCGAGAGGGGGAGCTAGTGCAGGCTCGGGTGGCACCTTAATCACGACGCGTGTACCCTCGTCACGGTTCCGACAGTGCAATGGCCCTCTTAGGACTTCCGTGGGGAGGGCAAGAATCGTGAAAAAAGGAAACTGAAAAGAACAAAATGTGTACGATGGTGTGCGTATCGTGCTGCCACCTGGTATCAGGCTTCACCCATCGCCTTGTGTCCTTTGCACGGCGCTCCGCGGTCCCACGCGCTGGCGTGTTAACCTCCACTCCCCTCCAGCAAGTCTTCGAGCCGATGCCCACGAACTGCCACCTGCTTTGTGATGTCTCATGCTTGGGTTTGAAATGCGCGTGCAATGTTCCGCAGTTTGCGGACTACCCGGCAGTGATTAGGTGTTTTCTTCGCTTATCGTTAGCTTATTTCGTGGAATATCTTAGTTGCACTCAGTACATTTCTGCGTCAGGCATTGCAGTGTACCGGATCGAAATCGAATCACCTTCCGTGGTGTGATCAGACCAATCCATCCGGGCATTCCCCCTGGGAGTCATTGTCACCTATGATCGACATTTCCGTTTGCGGAACATGGCTCGCTACTTCAGGAGTTACAAATTAAGGCTCTAGGTCTTATTTTGTCTTACGTGGGCTACGTGACAACGGACAATGATGGCTAAGAGACTGAGCCCGGTGTTGGTTCAGCTTTTATCAGCAGTTCCGCCAGACGCTCTCTTACTCTGCTAACACAGTCGTCAGCTTTAACATCCCAGTTAGTAGCTGTTTTTCTACAGATGTCGGGTGGGGCATTATTGCACCTTATTGTACCCGACAACATGAGTACTTTTGGCACTGCAATCTTTGACATCGCATTCCATCGTCCAGGAAATGTGTTGCGTCTAACTTCACCGCATGCATAGGGTAAGACAGTTATTTTGTGCTGGAAGCCGAACCACGGCTGCGAGGCGAGCAGCACAGAAGCCATGTACGCGTTATGTGCCCATTCCTGCTCCAAATATATATCCTGTCCTCCAGCATAATGTTTATTGTGAGTAGCGCTCACTTTGGGACACAATTGGTGACAAGTTAAACCTTAACCGAACATGACTACTAAACTTACAACATCGTGAAATCTAGCAATACGCCTGTGGTCTTTAATGGAAGAAAATCATATGGAACCACTCGTCTTATATATCCAAAATCCTGTCGCGTTTCCCATGGTCCATGCCTGGGTACGCTCACCGGAGAAGTTGTGCAATTTACACCGCCATGATTATTTTCACTCAATGGTATGTGAATTCCATCAGTCACGCTGATGAAAGGGAGCGCTTTCAGGGAGAGCATCGGTCAGGTTACGAGTACCAAGGTCAGCCCCGGTGTGGTGCGTCAAAACACGGACAGGTCGATTTTGTGGATGTGGGGAGAGTTGCACTTCAGCACGGGATTGGCGTCGCTCGGTCGCAAAAAAGCCAGCGGCTGCACGGAGTCGAACGCGGGTCCCACGTTGTCGCACAACAGCCGCGCCCAGGACGCCTTGCGTATCTCGACCAGCTGCCGGGCCGAGAAGCTGCCCGCCTGATCCGGCTGGTCGTAGAAGTAGCGGTCGCCGTAGCGGGCGCGCAGGAACTGGTCGGCGAGCAGACAGCGCGTGGTGGGGCCGACCAGGGCGCCGGCGGCCGGCCGCTCCATGTTCAGGCCCACGAACAGGTCGACGTCGCTCCAGTGGCGGTAGAGGGCGCGCAGCGCGCCGACGCCGGCGGCCGACACGTGGCGGCCGAGCCCGGCCCAGCCGAACACCGGGGAGCCGGAGCAGGCCCGCAGCGTGTCGGCGTAGGTCGGCACGCCGTGGTCGCGGCCGCGCGCCACGTTGAGCGCCATCAGGTCGAGGCCGACGGCGCCGGCGCGGAACAGGTCGCCGCGCACGGCGCGCGCGAAGTGGCGGTCGAAGCTCTGCGGCCGCTGGCGCGTCAGGCCGCGCGCCATCTCGGCCAGCGCGCCGGCCGCCAGCAGCGAGTCGGGCCGGAAGAAGCTGTCGACCGTCGGCAGGCGGCGGCTGACGGCGCCGCCGCGCGACACCAGCTCGATCACGTCCGCCACCAGCGAGTGCAGCCGGAAGCCGGCCGTCGCGAACTCGGTGCTCACGGTCGGGTTGAGCAGCGGGCCGTAGCGCGTCGGCCCGCCGAGGCCCGTCGACGCGGCGAAGTCGTGTCCGACCAGCAGCGGCAGCCACTCGGCGTAGGTGATGTGCTGCCACTGGGCGGCCACCAGCCGGCGCGCCTCCTGGTACAGCCGCTCGTCCGTCCAGCCGGCGTGGCGCGCGGCCAGCGCGCGCGCGATCCGGTTGTGCTCGCGCACGAGCAGCGTGTGCAGCAGCGTGAGCGGCGCGTTCTCGTTGGCGCGCTCGTCGCCGGCCACGAAGCAGACGCGGCCGGTGCAGTTGGTGTTCGGGTCGGGCACCTCGCGCGGCAGCAGGCCGCCTGCGCTCGTCCTCAGCCGGCCGCCGGCGAAGGTGCGCAGCGCGCGCGCCTTCTGCGCGGTGTTGCCGTACACCTGCGAGCTGTCCAGCCAGCTGGTGAGCACGTTGAGCTGCGTGGCCGGCCGCGGCCGACACTGCGGGTCGACGGCCGGCACGCTGCGCACGAAGTTCATGCAGCGGCGGCCGTGCGGCCGGTAGAAGGCGTCGTCGGCCGAGATGTCCAGCGGCAGACACTGCGGGTGGCGCGCGTCGGCCGGCAGGGCGGCGCCGTCGCCGCCGCAGCACTCGATCGGCTCGAGCCGGCCGGCGCGCTCCAGCTGGAACTGCGGCGACATGGAGATGTCGTGGTCCACCAACTGGCCCCAGGCGACCAGCGAGGTGGTGTAGTGGTCGGCCGGTCGGCTGGCGGCCGCCAGCGCCGTGGCGCTGACGTAGCGCGCCGCCGGCAGCGCGCCGCCCAGACGCGACGCGTTGCGCGCCGCGAACACGCCGTCGCCGTACGTGTTGGCCAGCAGCCGGCGCAGCCCGGTGAAGCTGGCGCCCCAGCGCGGTCGCCGCGCGTTGTTGCACGAGCCGTCGATGGTGCGGAAGCGCGAGTCGGGCGCGGCGCACTGCACGGCCGGCTGCGGCGTGCACGCCGGCACCAGCGTGCGCGCCGGCGGCGGTGCTGGCGACACGCGCGCGCAGCTGGGGCACAGCGCCGCCGGCAGCCGGACGCTGCTGACGGCGGGCAGGAGGCCGCTGAGCGGCGACGCGGCGGTGGTGTGCTGCAGGATGAGCAGCGCCGCGCGGCCGCAGCTGTGCGCCAGCGGCGACGAGCGCGAGTTGAGCCGGAAGCGGCGCGTCACGCCGCTGGGCGGGGGCAGCGCGCCGGCGGCCAGCAGGCGACGTTCCACCGCCACACTGTCGGCCTCCGGACCGGTGCTGCCACCGACGGTGCCGACGGACAGCGCGGCGCCGGCCGCCGCCACGCCGGCCGACGCCGAGCCGCCGGCGCCGCGCGTCGACACGCGCACGCGCACCGTGTCGCCCGAGTCGAGCGCGAACCGGCCGAGGAACGCGCACACGCTCGTCGGCAGCGACGAGGCGGCCAGCGCGGCGGCGGCGGTGGTGGCCACCACGTGCACCGACGACCGGACGCCGGCCGCGTGCGCCGACGCCGAGCCGGAGAGGACGGCCGCGCCGCCGCCGGTCGACAGCGGACCCTGGCGGCCGGTCGGCGCCGGCGGACAGCAGACGCCCGGACCGCCGCCGGCCGGCCGGCACGCCTCGCCGCCGGTCACCAGCGCCTGAGGGCACGCGGCCGTCCGGACACAGCGGCAGGCGGCGCCGCCATCTCCGCACACGACACACAGCACGACCAGGCTCAGCCACGCCGCCGGCTGCATGGTGCTCGGCGGCGGCGGTGACAGCGACTGTTGGGTGACGGTCGAGGTCCGGCGGACCCGGCCACGTCACCCGTCCGACTGTCCATCGGCGGGCTGTCACCAGCAGGGTGTCAGACCGGTCAGCTGACCCTCGCCCAATCTGTTCACCCACATTGAAGAGTGGCAATTTGCCCAACTGGGAAGAAGTTATAGGTTTGAAGAAAAGAAAAACATCAACCAGGAAGGAGTTGAAAGCTGCATTTCTTTAAGTGAAAATTCTGAAAATTCAAAGGCGGTATTGGACCTCATGACTCAATTAGTTTTACAATGGAATTGCAGAGGGATTCGCCCGAACATGGCTGATCTCGAAGTAGTTATGAGTAAGAGATGTCCAATAGCAGTGTGTTTACAAGAAACTAAGCTGCCACAGCTGTCTTCTTTTTATATCAAAGGTTACTCTGTGCTTTCTAAAAACATGGCCTCCGACACAGTTGCACATGGAGGTGTAATCCTCGCAATCAGCCACGCCGCTCCATATCAAGAAGTCGTTCTCAACACACCTCTTCAAGCCGTCGCTGCCAGAGTCTGTTTCAGTCACCACACAGTTACACTATACTCAGTCTATCTCCCGCCGGGAATCCCGTTCCCCTCCGTCGAGCTAAGACGACTGATGCTGGAGCTACCCCCTCCACTTCTACTCCTTGGCGATTTTAACGCACACCACGTAGCTTGGGGATGCGATTATACCAATAATCGAGGACGCTTTATGGAGAGTTTTGTGCACGACGAATCCCTCTGCCTTTTAAATACCGGTGCTGCCACTCATCTTACACTCCCTTCTGGTGCTACATCTGCGATCGACCTTAGCCTCGTAAGCCCACGCTTGTTGCAATGTTTTACCTGGATAGTCCATGACGATTCTCTGGGCAGCGATCATTTTCCGGTACTTCTCGAGTATAAAGATCAGGCTGTGCTTGGTCTGAGGCCTAGGAGGTGGAATTCTAAAAAGGCTGACTGGGAAAAGTTCGAGAGAGGTGTGCAAGCATCCTTTGCAGACAACAATGACACCACACTATCAGTACAAGAATTATCTTCCCTGCTCTTGCAGTCAGCCGATGCCTCCATTCCCCGGACGTCTGGTGTCCCCCCGTCGCACCCCAGTTCCGTGGTGGTCGTGTGGCATGTCTGGATGCCATACGAGAACTCAGACGAGCCTTCAGGAAATTTAACAAAAATTGCTCTTCGGCCAACTTAATAGCCTTCCAAAAGTCGCGAGCTTTCGCACGACGAACAATTTGAGAGGCCAAACGCACATCTTGGAAAGAATATCTGACAGCATTAAACAGATGTGCCCCAATTACACAAGTGTGGTCTCGTATGAAGCGCATCGAGGGCAAATTTAATTCGATCCCACTCCCAGTGCTTAGAGTAGCTGGTGCACAGGTCAATCGTCCTTCCGACGTTGCAAACGCAATTGGCCGAGCAGTAGTGACACGCAGCCAAGCAGAAAATCTCCACCCTGAGTTTCGTCGTAGGAAGGTACACTTCGAAAGACAAGCGGTAAATTTTTCCACATCTGAACACTCAGTATAATGAGCGATTCACCGCAGCAGAACTGCGATCGGCAATAAGGAGCCTGAAGAGTGTGGCAGAGGGGCCCGACCGCATACACAACGAGATGCTAAAGCATCTCCCAACACGAGTACTTCAGGTACTCCTCACAACCTTCAATACTCTATGGGAGGAAGGCCAATTTCCGTCAACATGGCGGGAATCCACAGTGATCCCAACCTTGAAACCCGGCAAGAGTGGGCTCGATCCTCTACACTGCCGGCCCACTTCCCTCACCTCGTTCTTGTGTAAATTATTGTGAAAATGGTAAACGTGCGACTTAGATGGTATTCAGAAACGCAAGACTTTTTGCAAACCCCAGTGTGGTCTTAGAAAGCACCGTGGGACCACTGATCATCTGTTAACACTTGATACTGCTATACGTGTAACATTTAAGGAAAGACGACACACTGGAGCTATCTTTTTCGACCTGGAAGGAGCGTATGATACCACCTGGCGCCACGGTATTTTGATGAAGGCTCAAAAGTCTGGAATCCGCGGGCATCTGGGCACTTTCATCCGCAACTTTTTGACCGAACGTTTCTTTCGCGTCCGGATAGGACACGAGCTACCTGAATGGTTTCAGCAGACCAGTGGTGTCCCGCAGGGCAGCGTCCTCAGCGTTACCCTGTTCGCCATGATGATTAACGATATTGTCGCCGATATACCACCAATCATAGGACGCTCGCTATTTGTCGATGATTTCGTCATCTGGTCTTCTGCCTCGAATGCTTCAGCAATTACACGACGATTACAGCTTGCAGTAAACAAGCTCCAGAGCTGGGGCATTAATAATGGCTTCCGGTTTTCCACCGAAAATAAACTGCTGCAATCCATTTCTGTCGCCGTCGATGTATCCAGGAACTGGATGTTGAGCTGTATGGCGAGTCTATTCCATTGAGAACAACCATGAAGTTTCTGGGAGTACAGTTTGACAGTCACCTGACATACAAACACCACATCAAGACACTTAGAGAAAAATGTTTTAAGTCTCTCAACTTACTGAAATGTGTTCCCAGAATGTCTTACGGCGCGGACCGTAAACCCCTGATGATATATTATAAGTAATTTATCCGGTCCAAACTAGACTATGCATGCTGCGTGTATGATGGTGCCTGCGCCAGCAACAAGCGCACTCTGGATACAGTGCACCATTTATATCTACGTATTATTACTGGGGCCTTCAGAACCTCACCGGCTGCGAGAAGCAGAAGCAGAAGCGAATGAACACCTGACAGCAGAAGCGAATGAACCACCGCTAGCTCTGAGGCGTCAAATGTTGGGTCTGCGATATGCGTGTAGGCTGCAACAGTTTTCCACGCAACGAACTTATGACGCAGTTTTCTCCCGCCGTATCTTGAGACTGTTTTCCAATGGGCAGAATCAGAGGACATTGTCATCATGTACGCGGATGCAGAACCTGTTTAAAAATAGTAGAATGAGAGTGCGCCGAGTGATGAGAGTACACAAAATGTCAATACCACCCTGGGAACTGATTTCGTCCCCAATTGACGTGTCTCTATCAGACATGCGCAAAGGAGAGATCCCGGCAGCACTTTGTCGGCTGAGAACGATGGAGTACCTTGACTGTTACCGAGGACACACACATATTTTTACTGATGGCTCCAAGAGTACCACAGGAGCAGGGTGTGCTTTTGTGTGTGGTTCACCCTACCTGTGTATGTCTCTGTGTATAGCTCCGAACTTATTGCGATCGTGAAAGTATTGTCATTTATAGAGGTCTCTCAAGACGTCTATGTGATTCCATCGGACACCCTTAGTAGCCTCTTGACGCTGACTACATTTTATCCGTCGGACCCCCTTCTACTCGACATTCTCATACGAATTACTACGTTGGAAAGACAAGGAACAATCGTCCGCTTATGCTGGATCCAAGCCACATCGGGGTGTGGGGAAACGAGCGCGCGGACACTGCGGCGAAGTGGGCAGCTCGGAACCCCCACCCCCGCCCACGTATACGCCTACTTCCTGCTAGGGACCACTTCTCAACAATCACCAATTTCATACTTACTAAATGGCAAAGATCGTGGGATAGAGGAAACAACAATAAGTTGCATACAGTCAAGCCACGTTTAGGACCTTGGGAGTCGTGCCTTCGTAGGTCCAGACATGAAGAGGTCACACTTTGCAGGATGCGCATCGGCCACACATACTCTACCCATCACTGCTTTCTGTGTGGGGAGGAGAGACCGCGGTGCCCACGCTGTCCGGAAATACTGACTGTGCGTCACGTGCTTCTCACATGTCAGTACTTTGCATCAGAGCGTCGATTGTTCTTTGGAAGAGACGTGGATCGGTTGACTTACGAAGATATCCTGGGCAATTCATCAAAACTTGTACACTCTGGGAACTTGTTCCGCTACTTAGCAGCGATTAACTTCCAAACTACGTACACACCAAGGTAATACTTTTCCCTACCGTGAAGCACTAGGATAAACGTTATGGGCGCGAATGCTCAACCCTGGTCGATGCGCCCTAAAGCCCAAATAACTCAAACTAACTAAAGCGGTATTGGTAGCAATTTGCAACTGCCAGGAAGGTTGGCCATTGGCATGTTCATAGTGAATTTGTGAAATGACTTGAACGGAAATGTAAACTGATTATCATTTGTTGACTGTGGTGTACTAATGAAGGCAGATGCCAAAACGCTTACACCTGACATGTAACCTCCACCTAACTTGTGTTCATACCGCAGTAAAAATTCATAATTGTCGTGATGAATAAGTCATGTGTATATATGAACATATATATATATGTATATATGAATATATGTGTATATATGAACATATATACACATATATGAATACATGTGTATATATATATATATATATATATATATATATATATATATATATATATATATATATGTAAATGGATCAGGCGGCGATGTATCGCCTATCAATTCAGATTGTGTTAAATATTGCTATTAAAGAGCAGGTTTTGGGTTGTGCTGCATGCTTGGATACTGTGGTATGGGTCTGCGTCAGAAAATGCCCAGTTTTCGGACACTCAAGTGGCATTCAGGGGTACCACGTGGGGTTGCATTGTTTGATGCCAAGCAAGTTTTTCGTGACCTGTTTTGCACTGATCCTTGATCCTGAGGTCAGTGACTGATCTTTACCTCAAATGTTCCGTAATGTGTGCTTCGCTGCAATGCGTTGATTCTTCGGGTTTCGGCGGCGAGGCTGGTAAGACGCAGCCGAGCGGGTGGAGGTGTAGAATACGGGCAGACGTGTAGAAATTGGACAGTTCGCCGTGACTAGTTTGTTTTTGACCTTGTGTAACTTGAGGCACGGACTTGGAAAATGCACACTTCGGCGGATTTGTTGTTGAAACTGTGGTACCCACAAGTTGTCGCCGTTTTGTTATTTACATATTTACCACCAGTCAATATAAGGGTATACGTAAGGGACCGATGATATAAGGAAATATAAGAGTTATATATATATATGGCCAATATAGTGGAATATATAAGGTAAATATACAAGGGACCGACCGGTTCGGCCATGGACGCCCCCGAGCGGAAACCGTCAGCACTGGGTACGTGCCGATCTCAGCTGTTTGGACGACACAGGCCGCAGGGTCGAGATTGCTGTGGCTGTGTCAGCACCTGTTCTCACGGAGAGCCGACGATCGGTCGGCGGAGAATGTCATGTCGTGCAACACAATCGGGCGGCATGTCGCGGTGACCTCCGTATCACCATTGTATCCTGCGGCAGTGTGGAACGGGGGCAGGTCGCACGTGACTATGCCCGCCGCCGTGCCGTCAGCCGGCAGATCAGGGCCGTTTCCTCCCCGCCCCATGTCGGCTGCGCCCGTTTCGACCGGGCGCAGCAGGCAGAGAGCCGTCAGACACCCCCGGACAGCCGGCGCAGGCGGATGTACGCGGATTATCAAGTGAGAGCAAGACTTGGATTGGTGAGGCTAGGGAGATGTAGCTCGTCGCAAGACGTGAGCGCCGTAGTGCTTGGGTGAACGGTTGTCCGTCGCCGTCAGTCGTGACTGCCTGCTGATTCGGAGGCTGTGACTGTGTCAATTTTGGTATTACCGCTGAGCTATATGTCACCGTATAATTGTCATTAAATATCGTTGTATAGGAACTTGAATTACGATGTCTTTCAAGAGTGAGGTATTTCATTTGAGAGACGAGCCACTGAATGTGTCCGAACGAGGTATCGCGAATCGAGGAAAAGCTAGACTATCACTGCCAGGCGCGACGGTGTCTGCAACGGTTGCCACGACCAGAACTTGCCTACACATACAGTGAAGGTCAAACGGTTCGATGTGCTGCCGAACGGCTCTGGAAATGTGTTCGGGAAGTATTCGTAACGTGATGTGCGATCTTCATTCGGTTTTGACGGTATTTGGGAAAAAATATAACCCGTCGAGGGATGTCCACAACGGTGATATTTTATTATTTTAAATTATGTAACTCAGCGTCCGCGTCGCAAAACGAACTACTTGTGTTTACATGTGCGCTGCGTATGCCTCAAGTGAGAACATATGACACATGCTGTGGTATGCCTGGTCCTTTGTCCATCAGCAATAGGGAATCCTAATATTTTCGAAAACACTGCTCTCGTCCTGGCGCCAAGGGCCATTGCTGAATGTCAAACCGACATGTGTGTATCATATGCGTGTTGGTAGCAATCAGTGCACATATTATGATTGTGCATACCACCTTCACATTACGTCTATGTAGTTTACCAGCTTTTCCGAAAATCGGTCGTGTTTCACCTTTTAGCTGATATGGTGTCAGGTATTGCTACTAAAGAGCAGTTTATTATGCGTTGCGTCGCCTAATAAACTTCTCTTTAAACTGTGAATAATACACAAACTATTATTCGCACCGAGTGCGAATAATTGTTTGTGTATTCGAACAGTCGAGTGGTAATATAAGGATACCGTATGAGGTTAGATTCATCGAAGCGAGAATGATTTTTTCGTGACCTGAAGTCGTGAGTGACGTTGGCCCCAAATCTTCCGGTATCTGTTGCTTTGTTGGAATGCTTTGAATCGCTTGCCTTTGAGAAATTTACAATATGTATACAAGCGAGGACGTCAGAAGGTACCCAAAATTGACCGGCATAAATGAAAGGTCACCTTAACGACCCATGAAGGCCGAACGGTTCGGCGTGCTCTCGAGCGTCGCTGGCAATGTGTTCGGGAAGGTATTGGCTACGTGCTGCGCGATTTTCACCCCATTCAGAGCGTACCGTCAAAATCAAATTTGTCGCTGTGTAACGCTTATATGGAATCGAATCGAATTCGTCGTGCGTGTGTGGATAGGCGTGAAGGGTCTGGGAAGGCCACGAGGGAGGCATATTCGCCAACCAACACCCGTGATGTGCACAGTCTAGCCGCGCCACCACATCAGTGCGGTCGCTATACCTCCCTTAAGACAAGGGAAGAAAGAGAGGATTCCGCTGTGGCGGTGACGCGTACTGCCGCGGCCCTTGCCCCCTCCCCATTTTAAAACTTAGCTACGCCCATGCATAGAGTTCATATGAAATTATCACGCATACACAATGGGCATATCGATACGAAACAGGCATGCATCTTTTATATGGTTGCATGTTTGTGCCTGGACATAGGACATTTTTAGCAGTTGGCTCCTTTGAAAATTTCCTGGCAACACTTGTTTCAACTAAAGGAAGGCAAACCTTCACGCCCTGTAGACGGCCTCATTAAAGATTAATTCAAGCCACTGTGACGTACGCTACCAAACTCACTTGGACGCGGCAGCGTATGATTCAATAGGACTTGGCGAGGTAGTAAGTACGTAAGAATCGTGGTTTGGTGTGGTGGGTGTGGGTCGCTTGAACGCTTGGGTTGTGTCGCAGGAGGTATGTCCGTATTTTATAACTTTTTTACACTTCCAAGGTAATTATGGTAAAGCTGTGGTTACTCAACATGCATATTGTGTGTAACCCCACAAGTTGTACGCCATGTAGGTAGGTAGATAGATAGGTATGTACTACCTACCTGGGTAGGTGGTTGCATAAGGTTGAGGTTGTGTGTGCTGTTATTCTGTATGCTATTATGTTCTGTTCTGTTATTCTGTTTTTTGTGATGGTTCATCATTTTGTGTTATTTCAGCTCAAGCTGAATGATATTGGGTTAAACAGGCTTTAGCTCCCCATGAATCCCAATATGTATGTCTGAATTGAAACTGCAGTTATGCATGTCTGAAGAAACTGAATTGAAACCTAACATATCATGGAAAATATTTCAACTTTTTGTTGAATTTTCAGAGAATGTTAATCATCAAAATGTCACAAAATTTTATAGCTTTCAACACAAAGTTATTTATGAGTAAGAATCTCCTGAATGCAAATTGTGAAGTGTAGGCTTCATTTGTATCAGCATACCTAGCCACTTCTTCCTCTATTTCTTTGGGAAGTCACATATAAACTATAATATATTCACAATTTAAAATGTCCTTTATCATCAAGAGGACAGATGCCTCAGACTACTTTGCTCATACAGTGATGAATTTGTATACTAGGAGCTATTCAGGTGTAGAGCTATTCAGTGTTTGTTTTTAAAGTGTGGCATATGTTTGAGTTCTTTCATCAAATGTTCTTTATGCAATTGTACAATTCAGATTGTTATAGATGAACATTATTTTATATTAGGTACTTTTTGTGACAATTTCCAAATGTCTTGGATATGATGCATTAAATGGGGAAGCATTCATAAAATGCACTGTCTATTTACTACCAATGCACATAGTGTCTGTATATCACAATGTTCAAGGATCATGACATCCAAAAAGCAAAAATAATTCCAAAATGTCTTGATTAGGGTGTGTTCATGATGTCCACAGTTCATAACATTTGAAGATTATGGCCTGCAAAACTAGTTCAGGGTGAGCACTTAAAATGTCCAAGGTTCATTTCCATCCAAGGATCATAAGGTCAAAAAAATGTTTCCCAATAGTCCACCAGAAGAGCCAATAGAACCCCTGGTGGTGAAATTATGTAGCTTGGTTAGGTTAGGTAGATTTAATTGCCACAGCTTTTTTTACTGGTTCCCATAATGGAAACTTGGGTACTATCATTGGACTGTATGGTCCTTGTATGTAAATTAATTTTGAAGATTACAAATGCCTTATTGAACAATCTTATGTTTACCTACTCCTTTTGCCCTGTGGATAGTGGATGTGGAAGTGGATAGTGGATAGGATGCACACCACAGAGCTTTAATTGAGTAATAATTTTATACATCTTTGTTTAGCAAATACTGCACACAGTTGTTATTTTTGGTTATAGCTATTTTCAGGATTACTTCACTCCTCATCTATGCTATGCATGGCTGCCATTGTGTGCTTGCAGTGATAAATTACTCAGGAAATAGGTTAGAATATTCCACTTTCTGAAAACTGATTTGACATCCTTCTCCAAGAAGTATTGACACCACACTCCTTGATACATGCTAATGAAGTCATGGTGTCTCCTTTCTAACAGTGTATCACGCGTAGGTGTTATGCTCATGCTCCTGACAAGGAATGGTGAAGCACAAACATTTTGCAGCCAATTTCATGTAAAGGGATTACCCATAACAATATGGCATGCAATTCCAGTTTATATCATACATATTT
This sequence comes from Imbricaverruca yamaguchii, assembly GCA_034440575.1. Lineage (NCBI taxonomy): Eukaryota > Metazoa > Arthropoda > Thecostraca > Neoverrucidae > Imbricaverruca > Imbricaverruca yamaguchii. Next base: position 1,196,664 of record JAOTOL010001604.1, read on the forward strand.
TTCACACTATCCCAAATCTTTGTCATCCTAAATTATGAATCTCAAAACAATTGAAAAATATACACTCATAAGTACACTATTCGCTCAAATTTGGGTCTGAAAGATATCAAAATCATTTCAAATTACACTAATTCCATGGCAAATTTTGTAATCTTACCCATGCTCATTTCAACATCTCGCACCTAATGAAATACCATTATTTTAACACTGTGCTTGCCATAGCAAGGTCACAAGGTACAGTGTCTGTTTAATAAAGCTCAATCAGTTGGTGTGTTGCCACCAGAATTAAATGTATACTATGAAATCCTAGATGTGGAGAGAATCCTTTTTGACCATTGAATCCAGAGAAGATTGGTTAGACCCCAAGATTATTTTTAATACTGGACTTTGTGGTATTCAATTTAAATATATAATTTGGTGGTCATGGGCTTCAGAATAGCAGCTGGACCAACAACTGTCCAAGAATGTGCGATGTCACTCGTCTTCCTCCTCAACTATGCTTGCTGCTATTGCCAAAATTGAAACTGTAAACAGATAGACATGAACATTGTTGTTAAAAACATGAAGTGTGTACCATTGTGATGTTAAACAGCACCATTCCATCGTCTAGTGTGGAAGGGAAGGACAGTTCACAGAAGACATATTATAATATATTGCCTGGAATTATAATGTAATTCAGGGCAAGGCTACCTTTCCCACCCTGTTTGTCACACACTGCCATGGGCGCATGGTGCTGACTAATTCACGTAGATTGCGAGTCGTCGACGTGGAATTGTCCCCTGCCCATTCAATGGTGTAGCCTATCCATTGCGTGTCTTCTGTTCCCCGACATGCGTCTGATGTTCATATCTAATCCCGCAGGAGCCTTAGGAACACCAACATGCTGGGACCATTCCTGTTCGTGATGGCCACAGTGACGGAGCTGTTGGTTCGAGAGGTAGCCGCTGACATGGTCTGCCCCACTGGCAGAAAAGTTTCTACCTCCGAACTCCACAGAGTGCTCAACGACGGGGAAGCGCTGGGGGACATCAGGGAGGGACTGGGGCGTGTGAGCGAAAGCTTCTTCGCGCAATGTCGCGCGCGTGGCATCGCCGAACCCGAACTTTTCATCGAAGAAGTGTTCGACAATGCGAAGCGGTGTGTGCTGGACAACCTGGATCCGGCCGAGATCGGCGAAGACATCTCCAACCACATGCAGAATGGAGGGCTGAATGTGCTGTTCTCGAGTCGTTGCCGCGATCTGCCGCCCAAGATGCTGGACTGCGCCGACCAGCGGCTGGCCGAGCTCGAGTGCTGCTTGAACGAAACGGAGCGCGCCAAAGACTACCGGAGCCACCTGATGGCTGGGCTGCGCGCTGCCATCGACTTCCTGTGCTACAAGGAGGGCGAGCACATTGCCATCTTCCTCGGCGAGAAGGGCCAGGAGTGCGTGACGGCGAACGAGACGCGCGACGGCCTGCAGAGCTGTCTGCTCGCGCACAACCTGACGACAGGCGTGTCGGACAAACTGGCCGACCTCGCGAACGGCTTCTCCGAGGAGAACTGCCGCCGCCTGTTCGTGGCGCACGAGTGTGTGTCCAACGCGCTCAAGCACTGCGACGACCCGACGCCGTCCAACGTGGTGGACAGCCTGCTGCGCGCGTTCGAGCGGCCGCTGCCGTGCCGGCGCACGTCGAACGCGCCAACGCCGCCGCTCACCACCTGCCTCATGCTGCTGCTGTTCACCGTGGCCGCCCTGCTGCTCGGCAGGCTGAGCTAGTGCGGCCCGGCCGGCCGCCGGCCGCCCGCTCACCCTGCTTGTGTTTGGGCCGCCCTGCTGCTCGGCAGGCTGAGCTAGTGCGGCCCGGCCGTCAGCAGCGCCGCCGCTCACCACCTGCCTCATGCTGCTGCTGTTCACCGTGGCCGCCCTGCTGCTCGGCAGGCTGAGCTAGTGCGGCCCGGCCGTCCAGCAGCCGCCGCCGTCCGGTCGGTGAGCAGTGCGCCTGTTGCGCTGGTCGGGTGGACGAGTGGCCGAGCTGCTGCAGGATATCGCCGTCCGGTGCCGCCGAGCTGCGCCGACTGCCGGCCTCCTGTGCTGGCCGCTGCTGCACGGGTGGCCAGGAGTGTGGCCGACTGGTAGTCGCAGCGGCCGCTGGCGGTGCCCGCCGCTGTCGCCTCGGCTAGCCGCTGATCTGGCGGCGCCCAGTGTGGTCAGGGCTGCAGGGAATGCGATGTCTTTCTAACAGTGGAGAGTCGGGCGGTGCATCCAGCGTGCGACTGATTTGCGCTTGTGGTGTCACGGAGAGACGGCCATGGGCAGTTGTGGTCCGCTCGTGTTATTCTACTTTCCGTTGCCATAGCACTGGATTGCCCTTTCGGGCACATTGCACATCTTTGTTGGGAGCCTTTTTGCATTTACCAAGGCCACAATCCATTTACCGGTTCCTTCCGAACTTTCACAATATTCCAGTTCAGAGGCGGGCGAAAACATTTGAAGTGAGAAGATGGCTTGAATCGTCCAGAGATATCGCCTCGCGGCAATGCCACATCTGGACACACGCCAATACGCCCTAAACCCCGTGTAGAGCCGGTTGGAAGTTGAATTGAGCTGGACTGCTTAATGCTCCGGATGGTTCTCGTACGTCGCCCGCAATGAGGACGCAAACTCCATCCTAAATCAAAAATAAGCTTTCACGTAAAGTCTGAACGGCTCCAGTTTGTCGTGTAGCCGCGCTAGATGAGAGATTACTAGAGAGACGAGGGTCCGTAATGCAGCCCACTGGAGGAGGAAGGTCTGACGCTGCGTTATGCGTTATGACTGCCGAGTTGTCCGGTATAGAGACATTCTCCCGGTCATCCATGAATGTACCGGTGTGAAATATGGCGCTGGATCCTCTTCCGGGCTGGACTGACCGAAGGTCAGTGATGCGGCGGGTGCAGGTAGGAACGGATATGCTCCTTTGACGTCTATGACGACGCCCACGGTGCGTGAGCCGAGAGTTGTACGTGTCGTGGGTGTACACTGTGATCTTTTGTGTGGCGTTCTTGTTATTTGTTTATCATGAATTCCAAAGGTAATCGGCGCATGCAGCCTGTTTGTCTCCGAATAAGCGTGATCACTAACTTCTTTGACTCCGAATGGGCGTGATCAACTTATTTGACTCCGAATAAGCGTGATCGCCAGCTCGTTTTGCTCCGAATGTGCGTAATCTGCAACTTGTTTTTATATACTGTTATATACTGATAGTTTATCTTGCAATACCAAAGAACCTCCCACATTTTCGATGTTTTGTATGCCTGTGATCACCAGCCATGTTTAATCGTGCATTTGTGCAAGGACGTCTTCGTGTTTCTCCGCCTGCGATCAGTAAGCTATTACTGAATGAAATTCTGGAGGGTTCTTAAGTTTTCAGTTCTTGGCAGACTAAATAGACCAATTGCTGGGAAAACTTCATTTGATTCTGCAGACTAAGGGAATTACAGATTGGAATTCTTCCTGGCCATTGAATTCAATGATAGTTAAATTGCGCAGTAACTTTATGAATATCACCAATCCTAGGACATGTGACGACAGATCCGAAACTGTCCTTTCCGTGATATTTGGAATGCGGTAAGTGGCCGAAGTGCCAACAGCAATTGGTCAACAAGCCATGTGTTGAGTGTAAATTTTGTTTCATTCCTGCCATGCCCATACCACATAACCACATATATCCTTGTCAGTGGCGTGGCCAGGATTTTTTCCAGGAGGGACGAACATCTGAAGAGGGTCCCCTACCCACAAAGCTGTTTCCGAAGCTGCTCGGATTTGGGCCACTTTGTTTTGGAAAGGCCCTATAGGTGTATACATGTATATATATATATATATATATATATATATATATACATATCAAACCATACATGTATGTTTATATATATATATATATATATATATATATATATATATATATATATATATATATATATATATATGTGATGGTTTGATACAGTATACTAAAATAAGCCCCCGCGCTGGCGTTGCTTGTGCGAGGCATTCTATCAATGTCCAACAGCCCGGTACAAACCAGAAAATACAAATGACTCACCAGCCTGTTCACATTTCCTGCGGAGCGCTCGAATGACTCGTTCAGGGGAACAGTTGTACGGCGGCCGCTCACCCTGTCCTGGCGCCAAGCATCGGTGCGTTTCACGTCCAAGTCGGCTGTAGCGATCACAGCCTGGCCGGTGGTGTGGTGCCTGCGATCTGTGCGTGCGGCAGGGGGGGGGGAGCGCGATGGCCGGTCTGAGGTCCGCGCTCGTCCAGCGCACCTTTGTCGCGCCTTACATACCGGCAGACCCGCGGTCACTTGTGTTGAAGTGACCGCGAGCACGGGCTGGTGTTGCGTGCAGCCTGTTAATTTCGTGATTGGCCGGATCAGCTGCGTGATTCGATATCGCGTGCACGCGTACCGTTCATGGCGCGTGCACGGTGCGGGTGTCTGTGTGCATAGTCGAGAGTTCGCAGCATTGCAGAGCGTGGGCGGTCCTGTGAGTGGAGCGCGCCTGACTGTGTTGACAATAAAGTAGCCGCGGTCCTTCCTCTCAATGGTCGTCGCTCTGCCGGACACCGCGTGACTCGGTGTGGGGAGGGGGCGTATCTCGGCGTGAGTCACATCCTGTCACGTGCGACTCGTGACCGAGGTGGGCGGAGTCTCGTGATCCCTACCCAGAATACCTGATCGTGAATGCAATGCGTACAAGAACAGCTGTTCGCTTGCCCGGCTGCTGAACCCGCACCGTCAGTGGGTTGCTATTGCTAAGTGGCCTTTGCGGCATGAATGTCAGCATTTGGGCGAAAAGCAGTAAATAAGCCGGATATAAATAGCAATGTGTTACAAATGACTGCTGGGGGCAGCTGAGTTGTTGACAACAGTCAGGGTTATTGACGATGTGGCAGAGCGGTGGGGGAGTGGTGAAGCTGGTCAGTGACGATGTTCATCCGCCGAATACGAACGAGATAAGGCTTCAGGAAGTGGAGCTGCACAGGCAGATGTACCAGAGTTCAAGTGGCAGGGGCGGATACGAGGGGAGGAACTGGGGGCATGGATAGCCCCAGAAAGGTGGCGCCCCGCCGGCCAGGAAAATTCACCCCTTTAGAAGGCTGGAGTGCACTTAGTTTTTTAACCAGAGGCGGCCCTTCGGGTGCTTATGTTGTAGCGACCTTCCAGAAGTGTGCCCCCGGCAGTTTCTGGATCCGCCCTTGTCAAGTGTACGTTGACCACTGGCCCACTCCACGATAAATTGATAAGAGCGTAGTGCCAGCATACTATATTTCGATGAAAATAATTGTGTGGGGTTGTCTGTTGCGCCGAATTGAGCTGCGCGATTTTTTTTTAAATACCAGGTGAACGGTCAGGAGTAAATATTTTCCCAGGAAGTTTTGAGATGTCATCTAACAAGGGTGTCTTTTCAGGCTCTTAATACAATGAAGAACAATCCGAATTGTGAAAAAGTATATCTATCGGTGAGCTTACAATAATCCACTGCATCCTTTGGCTATCTCTGAATTTTCGTTTACGGGCTATTTGAAATCGTGACATTGTGGCCTAGTCACTTGACCTACCTTAACTTTCGGGATAGTCACGATCCGATTTGAAAAAGTGCAGCAATGAAGTCCTATATTATATCTTGCGAAGCAAAAACTAAAAAAAATGGTTGCCCTAAAACTCTACATATTCGTTCTAAATTGGCATGCATAGTTCTTTTTGCGCTGGTTTATCGTGGCCTGTTTTAATGTGTTTGGAACGATATATCAGTGAAATGCAGGCCTTTTCACCTTCGAGGCACGTGATAGGATGAAAATGTTAATTATCTGATTTTGAGTGTTGTGTTGCACAGCTGTTCTAACTCTGTGAGGTCATGGATTAAACATAAATGTCTCCGAATTGTGGTAGGTGGTCAGTTCCACGGCATATCGACAAGTGAGTGGGCCAAAATAACACCCCACATTTCATGTTTTGGTGAAAATAGTTCCATATGGCTTGTTATAATCCAGCTGCACAATTTAGAGAAAGGTTTGAGGAACGGTTAAGGAATTATAGCCCCGGGTTTTCTTTAGAGGTTACCTATAACCTAAGTCTTTGAAGGCCTGGAACTCAATGAAGAATAATACGAATTGCACGAAGCTACATATCGCGGAACTCGTCATGATCAAGTGCATCCCGTGTCAATTTACAATTTTTTGTCCGCACGTCTTGAAATCGTGAGTTTGTGACCTACGATAACGTGACCTAATTTGACCTTCGAGACAACCACTGCTATTTTGCAAATGCAGAAGCGACGATCGGTGATTTGTGAAATCCTAGATCGTCATTTAAATGGAGAAAATGAATGCAAATGTTTCCCCGCATGCAAGATATTTATGCACCAATGCCAGCATGTCACAAACGTACGATCATATTTCACGAACAACACAAAAGGGTCTATAGCACTGCCAACCATCGAAATAATGAGTTTTCTGGCGTTTCGAACACAACATTCTGGAAACGAAAAGATGAACCTCATTTACTGATTAAGTGCATTCATCATGAACTACTGGAGAACAAATTTGGGGCGAGCGCATCCATTGACATGCTGAGCCTGAAATGAATCGAACTGGATCATGAGCCGTCTACATCTGTGTAATAAAATAAGGTAGCATAATTGTGCAATGCAATGCAATACAATAATGTGTTGCAGCACATTTCTATAATGTATTGCAATAGAATGATCTACAGATCTGTAAATCATCCCATTGCTTGTCAGAATCCCAGCTTAGACTGATGACCTGTTACTGCGATAATATCAATCGACATAATTTATATCAGCGCGCACACTAACACGTCTCACTTCACCCAGCTACCATTGACATCGATAGGCAGTTCATGAACTAGTACGGTGCTGTGGGTCACTGGTGCGAACTTGTGGTACCCCTGCGCTCACTTTGCTGTTATGGCTTTCTAGAAGCGCTCGGTGAGGTGGGTCGTGACGTCCATTTCCTCCTGCTTTGATACAAATATGAACTTGATGCAGCTGACTAGCTTGTGCGACAGATACTCAGCCATGTCCTCTCCCGTCAGTATCTGGTTGTTAAGCGGACGTTTGAGGCTCTCTTGAGCCGCGGCACGCTTGGCTGTGCCCCCGATGCCGTCGCAAGCGCCCTTGGCATGAGATGTGACAAACAAAGCCAATCACAGGGTACCCCGAAATCTATCTGACGGTGACACACATCGAGGGACTTATGCTTATTCGCATACTGTGCAGCACTGCCGTCTGTGATATACATCTGTTTTTCATGTCAGTAATTCTGTCCGAAGTTCTGGTATGAGCCGTTGCAAGAACGCATGCACCGTGGTGGTGTTGTGCTTCGTGGCGTCGGAGATGCAGCGAACCAGCTGGACCTGCGCCTCGGCCGGCCGGTTCGTCTGTCGAAGCCACGCCCAGTGGGCGGTGTCGACTGTCGCACCCTGCGAAGTGTGTCGTCGTTGCGTAGGTCTCGCTGAACCCCACAGCGGGGCGGGGATGGCCGAGTGGTTAAGGTGTCGGGCTTTGGGTTCCAAAGGTCCCGGGTTCGACTCTAGCGCCACTCAGGACATTTCCCAATCCCGCGGCCTACCGGTGAAACAGTGTGGGCGGCGCCATTAGCCGTGAATGTGCATAAAGTGTGTCGTGAACCAACCAATAAACAAACATGACCCCCACAGCCAACTGTTCAGACGACACCAGCCGGCCCGCTGTGTCCGTGTCATTCGCAGGAGTCAAACTGTCACTGTTTGTGTCGATGTCCTCTGCGTCCGTGCCCTTCACTGTCAGCGTTCGCCAACGTCGATTTGCCGGCATGCTTGCAGGGCCAGGAGTAGAGGAGAGGGTCCGCCGACGTCGTCCCTCGTGTGGGCAATTTCGGTCGTTCCCGCGATGGGGGATGACCATTCGCCGCGCGTGGCTGACCAGACAGGCCGCTTGTCCAAGAGGTGTCACGCTCCGAAGTGAGCGCATTCTGTGACCACTCTCTAAGCTGGCTCAGAGAGGGATTCCTTGTGGCGTAAACTGGCTCAGGGAGGATTCCTCAGGATACAATCGGGCTCACGGGAGATTCACGGCATATACCGGCTCAGGGTGTACACTTGTTCAGAGCGGGTTTCCTCGGGGTATAAACTGGCTCATAGAGGGAATCCTCAGCGTATACATAAACTAACTCGTAGAGGGATTCCTTATGGTGTAAGCTCGCTCAGAAGCATCTCTGAACTTAGCTTTAATTTAAGTAAAAATTAAATACAAAAATGTTATATAATACATTTGTTTAATTAAAAACATAATTTATTATAACTGAATATGATGCGAATGCACTTAGTCTCACCTAACCTAGCCAAGCCTAGCCCTACCTATCGCAGCCTAAGCATATTTAACCCAGCCCACTAGCGTGACCGGCATTCAGAAAGCATATTCATCATACGCATACTATTTTCATTGAATCTCGGTAGTTCTGCAGAAAATTCAGGTTTTCAAGCACAATGCCTGTTGGCACTGGAAGATGATCTTTCCATCTTCTGTGGAGAGGTGGCCAAGTGTTTAGTTCACTTGAGTTTGTAGACATGAAACCAAAATTCTAGACAAGATTTCCCTGCAGCTTTTCTCGTAGCTAAGAAAATTTGGAGTTTGGCAGAAGTAAGAACAGAACTTTGCAGCACTCACGAAAATTTGAAGTTCGACAGGAGTGAACATAAAACTGCATGGCGCACCACTAAGGAGGCACATTCCTCATAAGAACTCAATCCTTTATGAAAGCCTGGCGGCACTGCTCGCCGCTAGAATCTGGAATCCTTGCAAAACAAATATGAATAATAATGAAATACAAATATTTCCTTCTGGTTACAACATAAAACGTTTTTAGTTCGCTATATCAATGGGAAGATAGCTGGGAAAGTAAGTACTGAGCAGAGATGGCAGCTGTGCTTAAATTGCTTGTGCTGTGTGCTCTTGTGTTGGCAGCGTTCGGGGAAGAATTGATATGCAATTCGCAGCTTACTGACCCACCAAACACTTGGACAGCACTTTTCAAAGAATCGAAGTATTCCGGCGTCAAGTCTATCAACCTTCCTGGATGCAACAACGTCGTCCTGTTCGTGTGTTTGGGTCTGGTCCACTTCTTCACCTGACAGCCGATGACAACACTACCTCCTGCTCCTCTCTGAGTCTGGACCGCACCTTAAACAGATAATGGCTTCAAGACGTTAACTTCGCTGCTGTGATGTGTATTTCCAGATGGAAAATAATGTCCGCTAAAAAAGCCAAATGAAATCACCATAGGTCTTCCGAGACCTGAGATACGTATCACCACTCATTTTGGCATGGCTGCTGTTACCCAGCAACATAGTGCGAGCACTTCGTGACCAAACACCTTTTCAATCGGAACCATGCGACTTAAGTGATGCATTGATAAGCTTGGAGATCGTCACAGACTTCATGAAGACAAGATCAATAATGTTGTTTTTTTGGTCTCTGGTAAGCTCCCGTCGTATACACCGTCCTTTAGTTGCGAAATGTATTTGAAAAGATTGTACAATGTAAAGCAAATAAATATAAGATGATCATACATCATTAGAGCGTCACACCCTCAGAAGCAGCATATTTCGCAAACATTTCAAAGGTGCCTCTCCGAGTATCGGGGATCGTGGAGTGGCGGTAAGAATGACCAGTGGGGAGGTTCAAAGAATATATTTTTCCAGAAACGCCTAGAGTTGTAAAGTGTGTGGTGCCTTTGAATGTTACTAGACATGTTGACCAGTTTTTTACCTATAAAAATCCAGATCTTGATTACTGGATTGGGTAAAACATGCGTTTGTTGTAGGAGTCTCCAGCTTTCGTTTCAGCTAGCTATTCCATACTATTTATCCTAAATACATGAAGCTAATACCAACGCATAGCTTCCCACGAGACCTCACAATTTACAAGGAGTGTGAACCATTAAAGTCATAAGTTTACTCTCTGGGGGTCAGGTTAAGGGTAAATTTCGTCAGAAAATGTGATTCATATTAGCATTGAGTGATATCGAAGCAGGGTGAACTATCCAGATTGCTTTAAAAATGACTACACATGTAGTTCTCCACGCATAAACGATTATCATCAGCATAAATGCTAAGAGAGACGTTCATAAACAGATGAGTTGTTCAATGTCAAAAGTCAGGGTCATGAAGTACCGACTACTTAGATTTCCTTTCAAATTGGCACGTTGGTAGTACTTTATGCACTGATCATCATGTGCACCAAAGCTAAAAAGGGCATCCATAAACAGTTGGATTATTTAGGTCATAACTTCTCAAGAAGTGCACACGGTACAGCATCATGACAACGAGCGTATCAGTGGAGATTGATTCCATAATTATGAGCACCATTAAGAAGCCATATTACAATACACAACGGCGATATCCGGGGTCAAAGACCAAAGGTCATCGACATTGTACTTCTCAGATTTCCATGAAAATTGTGCGCAGGTAGTGTTTGGTGCACTAATCGTCGTGAGCATGGGAGCTAAAAGTGATGTTTGTTGTTTGTTATTATTTTCTGACTTACTCAAGGTGAAATGTCGGTGCCCTTGATGGTCTACACATAATTCCTTACAAAATTAACACACAAATAGGCCACTGTCGTCTCAGGGGCCATATTTGATGGCCCAAGGTCCCATTTCAGTCACTTTAACCTTGTCCATCAGTTCTGGGGAATTTCTTCGGCTTGGGCTCGGCCGCCAGCCCAGGGGCCCTTCTATAGTCTTGGAGCCCTCTCCGTTAGCTAGGGGCCCCTTCAACGATCTGGGCCTCTCCGTTGATCTAGAAGCCTTCCCGTCACCACAGCCAAGGGCCCCAACATCTTTTCCTTGGCACTCTCCATCGATTCGGGGCCCTCTTCATCGACCCGGGACACTGTCAGCCCAGGGCCCCTTTCGTCGACCCAGGTGGCCTTTGCGGTCCCCTGCACCGACGCCTTGAGGGCCCTTGTGGGCTCCTCAACTTAGTCGCCCGGAGGGCCCCCTCCGACATTTAGGGTGTGGGCGGCTGCCCCTTCATCCTCCTGGCTATGCCACTGTGTCGTAGGCGTTTTCATGGGCGTCTTTCACGACAGATGTAAAACCCAAAACGGGTGCGGTGGAAACTTCCACACCACACTAACGACAACAACAAAAAAAACACTTCAGCTATGTCCCCTCCAGGAGCATTCGCAGTGGCGCGATTAGTGTCCCAATGAAACGTCGGACGTTTCATTGGGACCCAGGGGTGTTGTTTTATTCGTGGTAAGTGCCCACTTTTTCGGCTTTTTCCTCCCCACACACACAATAATTTCAACATTTATATATGACGATGTATGGTGTGTGCCCCCAATACACTTGGGCTTGTCCATCTCCATTGCCTTCATGCATCCCCCGCCAAAGAAGAACAAAAAAAAAACAGAAAGCAAGACATTTGCCCCTTGGAAGAACAGCTCAGTGGCGCAGAAAATTACAATAAAATGCAACCTAGTAAGTAAGTGTTAACCTACCTACTTGAGGTACCAACCAGGTACCTACATGGCCAGCAAAAGTACCAGGTGCATACCTAAGTAGGTAGGTCTAGGACTCTATAGGGTACCGTACTCTACCGCACTCTACGGAGTACGGTAGATTAGTAGCCATTGTGTACCAGACCATAATTAGTTAGATACCTTTACTAGAGGGTAGATTGAAGTTTTCCTTCAAACCCGCATGACGTCATCCTAAGGTTTTACAAATAATTGCCTATATGGTTGCAGAAGACTATTCTCAAATAATACGCATTGGTTACTTTTATTTTGCTTCTTCCACAAGCGCGCATATATTTGCCCTCCGCTGACCAGGTGAGCTGTGGTCTTGTACTCTTTTTTCTGGCGAGTATTCGTTCCGACACATTTTTATCATGCACAGGTAAGGTTGGATTTGTAATCCTGCATGTGAAGAGGAATATTTTGCAGTAATCCAGTATGAGGATATTTGTATTCAAACCTTGTGCATCTGAATATTGAGCATTTAGATGCTTCATCACAGCAGTTAATTGTCAAACATTTAATAACTTCGGTAATGAATGTGTCTGACATCCATTTTAATGTGTTTCATGGATGCATTAAAATGCAACAATATATAATTGCCTGGTACACAGAGTGGGAAACTTACATACCAGATTCGGAGTCAGAGTGCAAACAGATTTCTTCCGGAATACATTTTCATGGACATGTTATTTTTATGCATGGAATCTATTTACTGGTAACTGACAGGAAAATCATATGTACTTAGTCAATACCTACATAATATGCATAAGTAAAACACCGTCATTTTTGATCACATCAAAACATAGAAACAAAAAGTGAACAATGGATTGCACACCAAGACAGGGAGTTGTGATGATCAGCTCAGCTTTGTCTTTCATAACTTGCAGGAGCAATGTGCCTTCCTTTCACTGTTGGTCTCAGTGCAAGGCTAGCCAAATAAACACAAATACTTCACACTTCACCTTCTGCTCAGAGAGCACCTACCTTCCTACAAAGCCAATTCACTGAGTGATACAGCACCCTGTGATACCCAACACCACTACCTTGCATGTGACAGTCATAAGCTATAGTGGTGCACAAAGCAAAAGATCAGTCAAGGTCTTGTGTTTGCAGTATGACACTGATAAACATGTGTTCAAAGTTGCTAATGGTCATGACATCATAAAAAATACCTTACACCAATTGGTTGAAAGATGGTTTTTAGAACAGAAAATGCTAGAGAAGCAAACTGATCAGCAGTCTCTGGGACTCCAGAAGACATCTCTTAAAACTCACTTTTTCCACTAGGGTGGCTCAAAAGCAAGTTTGTGGACACTCATTGGCAAAATTTGTAGCATCCGGAGGCCACTGTTCAGTGCACAGGCACAAGGTTTGGCATATTATTGTCAGCATTTCTGTTGGTTGTGGTTCGGTGTGGTGTGTGTTTGGATGTTGTCTGTGTGTTTGATGGTATGAAGTGGCCAATTTATTTGGTAATTGTAAGTAGAATAACATGTTTGGTGGATGTTTTCTTCAATCTTGTATTTGTTTTGGTGGTATTTTTGTTTCTTCTGCATGTTTGTGTTGAAGTACATGTGGAGCCCATTCCATCCAGTATGAACCTGAGTGCAAAAATGCTTTAAGGGATGACATTTATAAAGAAGTGCCTTAATTCCCACTCTGCTGGTGCACATATATTGTTGTGTATTGAATTTATCCACCCTATCATGAAGTCATAAATATTAAGTTATTAGTCCTGACAATGTCTTTTGGGTTTCAACATCCTACTTTTGTTTAGAATATGCCATCATATATATTGGCATTACAGCCAATCAATATTTGCTGTTTTAGGTGCTGAAGGACAATCAGCTGATATTTTCATGCAAACTGGTCAACTTGTTTCATTGGGCAGTTCTGCCATGAACATGACACCCAAGCATATTTGTAATCAAAACATAACACCATAAAATGCAAATTTATATTTTGTGTTGCATTGCCACATGGTCAGTTTGGTTAAGTTTTGAAAATCATGTATTGTTCTATTTTGTGCTTATTTTATTTCATTATTACATAAAATACTTTTTATTTTGGGCAGCAGAGTGAGCAGAGCAATTTTATGGTGTCTTAACAGAATGAAGGCCATATCCCATATCTTGATTGTGCCACACACCCAAAGCATCTACTAGCCTTCCTTTTTTAAAGAATCCTACCAGCTTTGAGCTCAGATGCCATGGCAGCTAGAGTGATTGAGCTGAAATGTTTAATTTCTGCTATGTATTCCTAGGGCCTGCTGGTACAGAGAGGATGAACATTGGTGTGATTGATATGAACAGTTGGTATCAGTGTGATGAAGGGTGACTCAGTGGTTTGTCACCAACTGAAAGGTAAGCATTTGCAACAGGAATGGGCATGAGCTAAAATTCAAATTTGTCCTGGTACCTGACATTATTTTCTAACATATTTTTTCTTTCAGACCTTAGATCATTGAACTATGTCAGAGGCACAAGATTCAGTGGAGGCAAGTGGAAGGATGAAGGTGAGCTTGTCCATGAGCAATACAAGTAAATGTAGTGTTATGTAAGCCATATTGGCCAGCCCTCTCAGTAGTGTCTTAAAGGTATATTTTATTTGTGCCACAGATGGCATATATCATCCATGTAATGTATATGTCAGCCATGGTTTGTGCCACATACCGAAATTAGATGCCAAGAAAGGCAAAAATGGTTTCGCTATTTATCTGCATGTAAATTATTCAATTTAATATTCTTGGTTGCACATTTTGCTGCAATAAATGGTGATTTACTTGCATCTGACACCAAACCTAGCATGAATTTGGATACACTGCGCTCCTGTATCAATAGTTTCATTCCTGATGCAGGCCTAGCCATTGCAGTTATTCAATATTCATCCTGTCGCCAGGGCGTGGCAATCGTGAAGCCCATCGTGTATGGCAACTTGGCACGTTCTTTCGGAAAGAAGCGCGAAGAAGACGGCCATACCCACCAGTGGACGGTGTACACCAAGCCATACAAGTGAGTGCCATTTTGTGACAGCTGCTCTTTGCGGACTTAACACTTCCTAGCGTTACAACCCTTTTATAGCATCTCTCCCCTCCCTCCCTCTTGCTCTATCGATCTATCTATATTTATATCCATCTGTCTATCTAGCTTTTGAAAACAACAGCTTTTAGCTTTAGTTTCTCTCCAGACAAAACGAATAACCGTGATTCTTTTACGACACACTCGGCGCAGTTTCACTCACGGAATCGGGGAGCCTGTGTTACCTCAGGAGATCTGCCAGTGAGCCGGGAACCCGCGAGTACCCGCGAGTAGGGAGTGCGGGTACCTCCGAGTGCGGGACGGGCGCGGTAGCCGCCGCACCGTGCCCGGACTAGTCGCCGTTACACCTCATGACAAGCTATTTCGGTTCACGCGGCAGGAACGAAGACATGTCTGTGTACGTGAAAAAGGTGCAGTTCAAGCTGCACGACAGCTACCCAATATCCACGCGGGTCGTCTCCAAGCCGCCGTACGAGGTAACCGAGACCGGCTGGGGCGAGTTCGAGGTCGTCATCAAAATCTACTTCGAGGATCCGAATGAACGGCCGGTGAGTGGCGCCTAGTGTTGCTGGTGTCGGTGGGAATCACATGACCGGGGGGGGCGATGGTGAGTTGAACGCCATGTTGCTTGTCTTAGTGGGAGTCACTTGGTCGGGGGCCGGTGAGTTACGTCTCATGGTACTTGTGTTGGTGGGACTAGTCTGGTTGTGGGTCGGTGAGTTTCGTATCATGGTACTGGTGTTGTGGGGGGGGGGGTCACTTGGTCGGCTGCCGGTGAGTTGCATATCATGGTACTGGTGTTGGCGGGAGTCATCTGGCTGGGGGGTGAGTTGCGTCTCATGGTACTGCTGTTGGCAGTAGTCACCTGGCCGGGGGGGGGTGAATTACGCCCCATCGTATCGTGTTGGGGGGGAGTCACCTGGTCGCGGGTGGGTGCCGATCGTGGTCGTCGTCAGGGTTTAGCCATGGTGAGTGCAAGCGAAGCATTAGTCTGTTAAGTGCAACCACATGAGACTGGGAGGCGTGTATATTTTACCGCCAATGAGACTGTTGTAATTCCAGGCGCACTAAGCAACCTCACCTAGGTTAGCGTTGGTTCTGACGCGTCCTGATAGCGTGCCGGCATGACTACCACGGAGTGTAGTCCCTGACACGGGTACAGTGGACGTGTGCCTGCACTGGATCCGGTGTAACGTCCACGTCCTGTGTGCAGGTGACCCTCTACCACGTGCTGAAGCTGTTTCCGTCGAGCGGCGCGCCGGCGCCGGTGGTGATCGGACCGCTCAAGACGCTCGTCTGCGAGTACTACGACGAGATGATCTTCCAGGACCCGTCGCTGATGATGCAGCAGCTGCTCACGTCGACGCGCCAGATCACGCTCGGCCCGTACAAACACGAGACGGACTGTGAGTGCTGGCGGCCGGAGGCTCATGCCGCCGGCCGACTGCGGCGGCCAGACGCCAACTCATGTCCCTGTTCTACCCAAAGCCCACCGGCGATTGTCGTAAACCTCACAGGGGTTTTGGCCAAGGCACAAAAGACACGATCATGTGTGAGTCTGTTTCCGTCGGTAGACTCCTGCATTGTTTGCGGTTGCAATACAGATTGGCGCCCTTCGTGGCTGCGTCTTGCTCACCATTTAGGATGCTGTTATTTCATTTTTGAAATAACAGATTGACCCTTGCCCTCGCGTTCGGCATATCTGAATCCACTCGGGGCTTCTTGAGAATTTGACTATCTGGAGTTGCGAAATCTGGATCTGGCGTCGCAGAAATAGGTTCGGCCGATACCTTGCACCATTTAACGCAGTGGCGCATAAGTCATGAATTGTCCGAATTGTCTCTCCACGTTCCAAGACAAGCCATAGGTTACAGCCAAGCTGCCGCCACCGGTAGCTCCAATGAGATTGTTTTTAACGGTAGTATTTTTAGTATCTTACGGTGCACCCAGCACTCAAAACAACCTGTGGATACCATACTTGACCTCGTCAGATCCATAGGGGACGAGTAGTCTAGGGGTAAGTTTCACGTCTCACAATCGAAAGATTGTGGGTTCGAGTCTCACCTGTCGCTACTGTTCGCCTGCGACCAATTGGCGTGAGAGATTGGCGACGCTGCATGTCTCAGCGGTCGACGTGTCGTAAAACCCAAAACCACCGCTATCGTCAAATCCATAGACAATTGTCCCAAGTCAATTCATGCAGTTCAGGTCAGATTTGTGTTGCAGCCTAAACTTCATACAATCTAGTCACATCCGCTTCGATAATGACCAGGGATGTTTCAGTGGGAAATTATAGTGTTGGCGTTGCCACAAGCAAATTTAATGATATAACGGTCTCCCGGGATTCCACTGTATTTTTTTCGAAGATTCTCGAAGGTATAAACATGGCTTTCGTTTGGTGGCACCTATTAACTTTTCCTGAGTGCCATCGGTTTCGAAAGTTGTCATCTTCAACAGTTATCACATATTTACACGTATTTGACCGTGGCGGGATCGATGGCCTTGACCTTTGCTCGTATCACTTGTCTTTGACTATGACTTCGGTTTGCCTGTCATCAGTATTAACACGCGCCCTGGAAGGGGGGCGAAATCCGCCCACCTCTCCGGTTTTTCGTATATAACTCCCGATTTTACCGGCAGATGTACGCCATTGTTTGTGTACCTGCTTAAAAATGAACTGCTCATGTTTAAAGCAAGAAAAATGAAAATCTACCGAAAATGTTTCGAGTTAGGGGTCGGTAAATTAAAAAAAATCAGCGCCAGACCACAAATATTGCCGCTGATGCGCTTCCCGTACTTTGGCAAAAAGGAAGTGTTCTTGGCAACACTAGCGCCTTGTTTGATGTATATTGTTATGTTACAGTGTTTCAAAGTCATGTCAGGTCACCGAAGTCAAATCAGGTCAAGTTCATGACAGGTTAACACAAGCCCTGGAGGGGGTGGAGGGCGAAATCCGCCCACCCCTCCGATTCTTCGTACACATCTCCATATTGTACAGGCCGATATACGCCATTTTTTTCCGTACCTGCTTAGAAATGACAGGCGCATTGTTTAAAGTAATAAAAATGAGAATCGGCTGACAAGTTTTTAAGTTGTATGCCGTTAAAGTTTTTAAAAAATCGCACGCCAGACCACAAAAATCGGCGATGATGCGCTTCCCGTATATTGGCAAAAGGAAAGTGTTCTTGACAACACTAGCGACTTGTTTGATGCATTTTGTTATGCTATATAATTTAAAAGTCATGTTAGGTCGCCGAGGTCATCATGACAGACTAATGGAACCAAACTTGGTCAACTGGAATGTTGTCGTAAATGGAAATGACTGACATGCGATTGATGTCACTTTGCATGTTACTCCCTACACATCCGGAAATCTACTGTTTGTCATTATGTGCCTAAGCGCTTCTATACTTTATTTATGTATTTCACTCCTTTCTTTGCGAAGGCGATTGTGCCGAGCCGCCCAACGGAGCAGTCAGGTGGGCAGCCCGGTTCCGGTAACTGGAGCAGGTAATGACCTGATAAAGTGCTCTCATATCGGTGACCTGAGGTCAAATGGCCTATCTGGCATATGCATTGCATCATTAGTAATGTCCAAAACATCATTAATCCCAATTTTGTACCATTTAAACACAATCACGGCGATCCATAACAATGACAAGCCAAGCCACGCAAAACCAGAACATTTTGCTACTTTGACCTCGTTTGACCTTGAAGATATTGACCTAATGTCACGAAATTTCCACACAATAGAGTTAACTATCGAGCCCATCCGCCCTGCGAATTTAGTTGCTCTAACCTTAACAGGAGAGGAGATCTTAGGGGGCGGAATCCGCCCCCCCCCCCCCTCCAGTGCGCGTAATTTTCAGAGGCCCTCCAGGGCGCGTGTTAAGGCACGAAATCGCATTTGTTTCGCGACCAAGGTTCCAAACCTGCGGCGGAGACCGGTAACTGACTACGTACCTACATTAACTGGTTTGACCTGACCTGGAAGGTCAACCAAAAGAGCAACTTTTTAGATACACTAAAATGGTCAAGTAGATCTAAAAGTTGTATGATGTAGCTATATCATGCCGTCTATCCCATCTCTATCTTGCTCAGAGCAAAAGTTTGGAGTGAATTAACTCACTGCACTGTGAGGGTTGACTATTATCCCGTACCGAAAGTGGCACTTATCAGGAACTCGTCCATGTGATGGCCAGTGGTGTTTGTTTGTTTGTTTATTGGTTGGTTCACGACACACTTTATGCACATTCACGGCTAATGGCGCCGCCCACACTGTTTCGCCGGTGGGCCGCGGGATTGGGAAATGTCCTGAGTGGCGCTAGAATCGAACCCGGGACCTTATGGCCAGTGGTGGATTCCATGCTGGTGGCGACAGGTCGGCCGGCTGAACTGCGTGCTAGTGACGGGGACTGGCTGCTTTCAGTTGAGGAGAAGCGTCGCAAGACGGAAGTGGCCGTCGTCAACGCCAAACAGAAGGTCAAGACAGAAATCGAAGATCTCCGCGAGAAGCTAAAGCTGGCTAAAGAAACGATCGTTCGGTTTCGACTGGACATAGATAAGGCCCAGAACATGCACTGATTGGATGGTTTGGCTGTGTCAGCATGAGGCCATGACAGCCTGAAACGCAGCTGGTCAGGTGTGATAAATGGTGCGATGTGCAACGCCATATGGGGGCTTGAATTATATGGGGTGCATGCCAAAAATGTGAATATTCATCCCATGTCTGGTCAAATTCCATCAGCGCCAGGTGGTTTGATAATTGGTTAGTGTTTGGTAGATCTGAGTGTCTGGATTGTTGTAGCCTTGCGTGAAGTACTGTTGTGGAATATGCTGCGCATACCTTTCACGCTGCAAACAGGCAGTATGGATCACGAATCATTTTCTGGAGCGCTCATACCTGACCATCCCCATCTTTCAAACAGTGTTCAGTATCATCAATGCCATTGTATGTGCTTTGCTACAATTCTTTTTTTTTGTAAATAAACTGTTTTAATGGGTGCGAAGTCGTTGATTGGTACGTGTCCAGTGACGGTGCTCATTTCTCCGCAAGAGGTACACGAGTACACATTACTGACATGAGTGCATCCGTGAACGTGGGGCGCCTCCATTTTGATAAGGCGTCTATGGCGTCCCCATTTTGTCCGTGACCTAATTTGGTGGACCGAATCCCCATCTTTCACACTGTTTCGCCGGTGGGCCGGGGTGGGTCCTGGCGCTAGCCGAACCCAGACCTTTGGTACCATAGCCCGACACCTAACCACTCGTCCATCCGCCCCGAACCGAAGAGGTCGTGCCGACAAATTTAACAGGTGAAAGCTCCTCAAACAGATCGAATGCTGCGAATGAAGGTTCCTGGCATGAATATCCATGACAGTTTTTATATCAATGTTAAGTTTCGTGTATACTCTTTACGCGCCGGCATGCTAGCATGAATGCATGTACTGACGACAGCGTATCATAACCTCCACGGTAACAACCTCCACAATCAACACATCGCGCGGTCAACACCAACTCTGAGCGTTCATAACCTCCAGCTCACAACTCCGTCCGCAGCGGTCATAGCTTCCACAGCTCGTAATCTCCACGCTCACAACCTCACAGCACAGGGTCATAACCTCCACAACTGCAGCGGTCATAACCTCCTAGGTCGCAACTTCCCAATTCAGAACTCCATAATTTGTGAAGCATCACTTCATGTATCTTAGTAGCACGGTTACGTATTACACTAAGGAGATTGTATGCTGAATCACAGTAACAATATTTATCGCCAGATGGCGGATGATACAAAGTACGTGCTCTTTGCGTGAGCCTTCCTACTGTCAGCTCGTAGCGCGCATCACGCGTAAGAATGCGTTGCGCAGTGCGATGATCGTTTAACATTCACACGGTCTTCGCCCGCAATGCGTCGACGCGTGAAAATAATGCGACACGCAGTGGGATGATGGAAGAAATTTATGCTATGCGCAACATGATGCCTTTTTGGCCTGATCAGGCGTGAACGTCCCCAAAGTGGGGGCCAGGGTGAACGGACGCATAGGAATTTCGCAAAATACCATGGTTGGACACTTTGGATAGATAACCCGATAATTTCATTGTAAACACACAACTTTTACCATTAAGATGGGGACCGCTAAAGGTATTATTTTCGTTATCTTATTATAGGTATTATCTTACCCTCTAACTCGATTTCTTAGACTTAGAACTGCTTGCACTAAACTAGCCGCCTCACTAAGGATGGCCAATATACAACGCCTCGCTGCGATACCTGCAACACCATGTTAAGCATAGGCAACATCCACTAGACTGTAGTAGCTTTAACGCCGAAAGACAACCACTTAGGCTGCCAAAATATGGCATCGTAACGCTTCCATCTTTTCGTTCCTTTTCTAGGACCATGTCGATTTTTGGAGGGACCTAGCCTCTTTTTGAGGCCCCATGCTGTATCAAACCCCGCTGTGCTTTGAGGGACCGTTGTGTCTTTATTTTTGCTCCGGTGTGTATGTTTAGAGCAGCAGTGTCTTAAGGCAATGCCGCTTTTTCCCAGACTCGGAAAGCTTTGAAGCGCCCGGTGCATTTCCGTCCTCCAGTTATGCTCTTTGAGTCCCGATATTTGTTTACGTCCCTTGCTCATAGTTGTGGGACGCCAGCACGATATTAGGGGCCCCGGTATAATTTTTTTTGGATCCCGTCTCGACGTTTCGGGCCCAGTCGCGTGGTTCCGGGAGAATCCTACGTCAGTTTTCTGGGCTCAACAGTTTTTGGTGACTGATTCTGAATTGTGTAGTCCGAGCCAAGGCCTTATTTTCCAGCCCTCGGTGACATTTCTTTATTTTTGTGTCCCACCGGGATTTGTCGAGCTCCGGAATGTTTTTCGGTGCCGTATGTTATTTGTTAAGGCATCTCGTGGTATGTTTTGATTAAGGGTGATTTTTCTGGTTCGAACATTTATTTTTTCGGAACCTCTCTTTATTTTGGCTTGATTCTTGTCGGGATGCGACTTTCTGACCACGCTGTGCTTATTTGGCACATCGACGCAAATTTTTGTGAGTCCTGAGGGAATTATTGAATCCGTCAAAATCATGTGAATTAGATCGTCTGATACTTGAATGAAACAGAGAGGTTTGAAAATGGCAAAGAGCTTGGAAGAATACACACAAGCATGTGTTGGAAGTAAAAAGCTTCTAACCACGGTGCCTGTGATAATAGTGCTGCCGACGCCGATATCCGTTCTGGATCCATCAGTGTGTGTTGCAACAAATCCAGTGTAACGTTCAATGTGCTCCAGTGCAAGCGCTCTGAATTCGTGCAGTTCGATATCGGCTTCCGGTGTGGACCCCTCCGATAACCTTAAGTTTGAACATGGGACCCTATGGGCGATCGCTCAATTCACTTTGAATGAACAGCTTTAGCGTTGCTGGGCCCTTCCAATCATGTATTTAAAGCTCCGCTCCCGCCAAAACACAACTGTGGTGCACTTTTAGGGTAAATGTGCGAACTCGAGCCTAAACAATCGCCGGTCTCTGATTGGCAGCTTGCGTGCTGTGTGATCACTTGATCATCGGAGAACTCCGTTGCCGCCAGCTGGTTCCATCCCTCCAGCATATGCCGACACCCCAAGACCATGTATTGATTACACAGCTGCAGGGCTGGATTCACGGGAACTAGTTCACTTGAGAGCTGAGCCATCGTGCATTCACGGAAGCTTTACTTTCAAAGGACATAGCAGAACATTACCAAATTCCCATGAGACATGGGAGGAAATTAGTCGATTTCATGCTTATTGTTCACCGTTATGTCACTTATCCCTGACTCAATCCATCTCAGTTACGACGTACGACTTCGCAAGCTGAAGTCGTTCGCGCTCAATCCCAAAGCAACCAATTTTATCGTTGGATACCCTAATGTCGTGCGTTTTCGCTGCGACAATATAATCATATGTTACCATTATCGGTGACTCACCTCATATAGGAACACTCACCCTTTGAGTTGAGAACGTATGGGCCATCAGAAGCTGGGAAGTCATCCGTGCTGGCAACCACTCCTCAGCTCTCGCAACGGGACTGCCACACATCTTCCACGCATCGTTCTCAGTTCTTTTCGGATTTTAGGGGTCCCAGCGCGGTTTTCGGGTGGACCCAGAGGCACTTTCGCTATCGCTAGACCCGGTCCTACTTTTTTAGCCCCCAGCGTCGTTTCTAGGGCCCTAATGTGATGCTTATGGGCATCGGTGCTAGTTTGGGGTCCCCAACGTCGTTCTCAAGGGCCTCTGCGTTACTTTTGGAGCCTCAATGTGTCTTTTTATGGTCCCAGGTGTGATTTTGGAGGGCCCAGCGTGGTTTTCAGGGACCCTGCGCAATGTTCAGAACCTACGCGCGATTTCTCGGGCCACACCTATCAGGGGGGGGGGGGGACTATGCTCTAGTTTGGAAGAAATGTCCCACCATCTACTTGTTCCAGCCGGAGACCAACTTCCTGGCAACGACTGCGCTGCGGGAAGGTCAGGAGATATGGTGTAGTTGCCAAGGCATGAGGTATGGTGCAGTTATCGAGGCATGAGGTATGGTGCAGTTCCCAAGCCATGAGGCATGGTGCAGTTCCCAAGGCATAAGGTATGGTGTAGTCATCGAGGCATGGGTTATGGTGCAGTTCCCGGGGCATCAGGTATAGTGAAGTACCCAAGGCATGGGGTATGGTGCAGCTACCGATGAATGAGTTGTGGTGCAGTTATCGAGGCACGACGTATGGTGCAGTTGTCGAGGCGTCCGGTATGGGACAAATTATGTGCGGCAGTGTTATACCGCCACTCACACGCATGTGGTGCGGTATGCTTTACACGTGGCAACGGAACGGGGGTGGGTGCCGGCACACGGTATTTCTCCCCTCTGAATCTTCCAATTTAACTTTGATCCTGTGGCGTTGACTGGAAATAATCGATCCCAAAAATGACGATTTCCTCCCCTAAAAAAAAACGCACGCTCGGCTACCTATGCCTTTACACCACTTTTCACGCGTGCACAAACAAATGAACACACAGGATGGACTTCATGTATTGCTGAACACGATCCATGAGTACATGTTCATATAAAAACAAGACACCTCACTTTAAGGCAACGCCGCAACAACAAACAAAAAAACATCTCGATGAACAGACTCTTCACAGACGTTATCAATTGACGGGTGGCTCATTCTGGGAGCAACCCTACATAGTACAAAAACCGCATACAAAATGGAAGACTAATAGCTGCTTCAACGCACAGCTAGCCACCGTCGGCATAGCAGACTACCTGCCGGCCATCGTCGGTATAGCAGACCACCTGTCGGCCACCGTCGGTATAGAAGACTACCTGTCGGCCACCGTCGGTATAGCAGACTACCTGCCGGCCACCGTCGGTATAGCAGACACCTGCCGCGTCGGCTGCAGACCACCTGTCGGCCACCGTCGGTATAGAAGACTACCTGTCGGCCACCGTCGGTATAGCAGATTATCTGCCGGCCACCGTCGGCATAGCAGACTACCTGCCGGCCACGCGGTATAGCAGACCACCTGTCGGCCACCGTCGGTATAGAAGACTACCTGCCGGCCACCGTCGGTATAGCAGACTACCTGCCGGCCACCGTCGGTATAGCAGACCACCTTCCAGCCACCGTCGGTCCAGCAGGCCGCCTACCGGCGATCCTCCGGCTGATGGAACTTGTGTCTGGCGTCGACGAGCAGTCGGAACTGGTCCGGGTGTCGCCGCACCTCCGGCAGCGACAGTCGACCGTCGCCGTCGCCGTCGGCCAACTGCAGCAGGCGGCGCGCGTCGCCGCTGGCGTGGTAGCTGTGTCGCGGGTCGATGAACACCTGCAGGCGACGCCAGGTCAGGCCACGCTGGCCTCCCCGGACCGTACCACACCATTCCAGCCGGCGGGGTGTCGATCGAGTGCGAAATGTGTGCACATTAAATTGGGGGGTGTGCCTCGGAAGACAATAGAGCTCGGGAATGACGGATGAGATGCCACGAAATTATGAGATCACGACTGATCACATCTTCATGCAATGCAAGAACAATAGTGTCGCTTTAATTTTCGACATAGAATAGACGCGGCCGCTCGTGTACCTACAGTATCGTCGGACTTCGCCGACAAAACCATCCCGTGATGCCGAAGTTCGATTGAACAAGGGAGGATAACAACAGACATTCTTCAGGCACGTCTATTGTTGTCCTTCGAGTGCATCGAAGGACTTTTGCCCTCAGTCTCCTCTGAAGTGACGGTGCTGCACCAGCAGCGCGGTCGCATGCACGGCACGGCAGCACTAACCAGCAGCTCGTGCTGGTTCAGCTGGCCGTTTGCATCCAGGTCCAACTGTCTGTGAAGGGCCTTCATCTTGTCGGAGGACTCGACGGGAAAGGTGGCCGCCTCTTCATCCGAGGGCTGGTACAGGGGATCCGACAACTGCAGCAGCTCTTCCAGCGACAGCGCCGCATCACCGTCCTGATCTGGGGGCAGGTCACACAACACATACTACACAGCACTGCACACGGTTCGCAGTTCCCAGTTTAAGTGCTGGCATGTGCAGTGGTAACACAGAACACTACACATATCTACTACAGATCCCTTCTCGTCCTAGCCCGCGACGGAGATCCAATATTGCACAACGTCACATGTATTACAACACATGGCCTATTCTGTCCTGATCTGCATGGATGGATTGTGGCTTTACGACGCACTCAGCAGCTGAAACCATATGGCGTCGCCAGCATCTGACACTGGCAGGAAGGACGGGCATCGCGGGGAGTCGAACCTCGTACCCCTGGTGTGCCAGACACCTAGCTTAGCCACTGAGCTATCGACGCCCTCTGTCTTGATCTGCATGACAGACAAAAGTGCAGAAAAATTGTGCATACCTCGTAAAGCTCACTACTCCTACTATATTGATGTTCCTCGCTACGCTACTCCTATTATATCAGTACACTATCCCCGACTATTACCGCATTGGTTTCTGGAAGTAGTCAAAACACCCAGAGTCCTACCAAGGTCAATTCGCGGAGGTTCAGCGTTGACATGTGCTTACGTCTTACCCAAACCTGCCTTAACACCTACTAAGTCTTGGACAGTGAGCATCAGGTTCCATGACGTTAGATGAAGGATATCAGCAGGAAACCACGAGCAGTGTAGAAATACCACATGCAGTTTGTCCTTTTTTCAAACAACTCGGCTGGCGGTGGACGACTGCAGAGTGGGCAAGTCAGGTTCACCGCGAACGTCCACCTTTGCTTGGTTATTGGTTATTGGTTTTACGACACATCGACCGCTGAGTCATGTAGTGTCGCCAATCTCTCACGCCGATTGGTCGCGGGCGAAGAGTAGCGACAGGTGAGACTCGAACTCACAACCTTTCGATTGTGAGACAAGCAACTTACCCCTAGGCTACTCGTCCCCGAACGTCCACCTTTATGGATATCAAATTTCAATCGAGGCTTTCGACCCCCAGCGGTCGGCAGCAGTCGGGAGCTGGGTCAGCTGTGTCGGCCGGGCGGCCCGGTCACGCGGCCGCACCACCAACCGAGCGCGTCGACCAGCTCGTCCACTCGCTCCAGCAGACTCGAGTGGCTGCACTCGGGGTGCCGGAACCGCAGCAGCTGGTCGATGCTGAGCCGCTCCGGCTCGCCGCCCACCTCGTAGAACTCGGCCCGCTCCAGACTGAGCTGCTCTGCAACAGCAGCGGCCAACAGGTGCAGCACACACGCACAGAACACGCGTGGTGGGTACGATTCGCCATCAACGAACAGGATGATCACTGCTTCATCATCGGCGCGTATCACTGTGTGGTGACGAGCGCCAGGCCATCGTCATACTTTGTTAGTGTGTTGTAATATATGGCGTATTGTGTAATATTGGATGTCCGTCGCGGGCTAGGACGAAAGCGGATATATAGTAGACATGTGTATATAGCAGCACATTGAACATCTTTAAAAATAGCATAGACAATCATTATAAGAATAGAGGGCTTGCTTTTCAGTATTACAGGGAGGGCTGATTGACAGATTTGGTGGGCAACTGGTTCAGTGTACAGAGTGCAACCAAGAAGGGCCCTTGTGGCTCATAGTTGCACTAATCTTTTATGTCTTTATGTCTTTATGTGTAGTGTTCTGTGGTATGTGTAAGATATAAATATATATATATATATATATATATATATGTATATATAAAATACATTTTTCCTCTTTGGAATGCGTATCGAGCACGGAGACGACATCCAGGTAGCGAGTAGAATTTAACACGCACTGCATGCCAACATTCACCAAGCAATCACAGGAGAAAAAAATGGCTTCGAGGTATGCATCGTTCAACATGGCTGGCTGGTGACCTAGCCTGTGCTGGATTTCTTCACAATTCCAAGGTCACACTAGATCCCAAAGTCGCCTAAATGTTGAGGACAAGGCGAGTTTGTTTGTACTAAATATATTGCAGCAATTCTCACATTACAACAATTGTCAATTGCACAAATTCGCTTCTCGTCGTCGCATGTGATCAACACGGTGGTGTTGTCAGACAGAAGTTTCCGCGAGATAGCCGCATGGTGTATTTGTATCATATGTGGAGCAGGGACTCCATCCCGTAATTGCATACCCAGTGCTCCTAGATAGCGTAATCCTGAGGGTACCAATGTATTGTGCCTGACGAGGTCTGTAGTCTTCGTAAGGACACGTATGCACTTCACTTGTTTTTGAGCGCCGCGTATTTGTGTGATGTTGCTTGTTGTGAGTGTCGCATATGTATGCATGTTTTTTGCGAGTGCCGCGTACTTGCGTCCTGTGGCTTTTTATCGGAAGGTTTTTAGCTTTTTACTTTTACAGTAGATGACAATAGATTACAGTAGCCCGTCGCTAAGGGCTTGCGAAGCGACGTTCCGGCTCATTATGTCCATATTGTATTATTATTATTTTGCAGTCAGTTACGTAGCAGAGCGGATTAAAAAATATACATATAATAGTGCTGCAAAGACGTCATGGTCAGTTGCTAGATAGGGCAGCCACTCTCCACCAACGGCCAACTTCTTAGGAGCTTAGCATTGCATGAGCGTTGCATGGAAATAATCCACTTCTAAGTCGCGTTTGCTCCTGCCCTAACTTCGAGACACCTTCCATGCCATTGGTTTAATGTTATACCAATGGCTGCAGTACATTATTTACAATAAATCACTATATCATTAATAATTAAATTATCGATAAATAATTAATGGTTAGGTAAAATCAACTTACTAAGGAATCCAGCTTCATCTCGGTGCGGTGGGTATGGCCATGTTGCGTTAGTGCACTCCCTCATTTGTCTACTATCTCGTCGCAGTAAGCATCGGGACCTAATTTGCTTGCCTCTGCGTTCTTTGTTCACGTCGTGTGACGAAGACCATATTAGGGCGATATAACAATTATTTCATGAGTGAATGACATGCCTTCATGAGCGAACGTTATGCTTTTCATGAGCTAATGTTATGTTTCATGAGCGAATGCTATGCTTCATGAGCGAACGTTATGTTTCATGAGCGAAAGTTATGAAATTTGCATGCGATTGCATGCAGCTTACCTGTGATGACATGCCATTTAATTCATAGTCGCACGTGTATCAGCGCACAAGATGCCCTAAGAACCTCACCAGGCGAGCTGCACGAAATTGCTCTAATTGGTTCGCTTTAAATGCAGTCACGTAGAGAGGAACACATTTGAGTTCATACCGCTCACTCTTACAACACACACATCCATAAGTACATTGACGTTGCAAGAAGCATATGAAGCCCTAATCAAAACTGACGAGGAAATAATTGAACACATTATACACAAGTCGCTTCGCAAACGATTGTCCACAAGGCTAGGCAGGCAAAAACCGACATAGTCCTAAAAATGGACAGAAAGCCGCACCGGGCAATAAAGAAGCACTTCGAGGACTTCGAAAATGCGTCTAGCCCTCCGAACTGTGGATAAAAAACTCTAGAAAGTGTCAAGCCTCAAAAACATACTGTGTACCACACAAAAATGCGCTGCGGACTGAAAACGCATCAGTAGACGAAGAAAAACGCAACGAGTCCAAAAAAGAACACCGAGCTAGCGTCTCAGTTCGAGCCCTCCAACGCATTATGGGAGCATACTTTAAAAATGAGATGAGGTACAGCAAAGTTGAGCATGATATTCTTTCACCAGTAAAGGTAGGAAGAAGGTCAATACTTAGCCAATTTAATTCATTGTATATTCCAGCGAATCTCCACACGATGACACATTCCATGAAGTCAAAAATGGCACGAGGCTATCATGTAGCAGCAATTAGTAAAACATACGAGACATAGCAGAAACTGCAGAATCGCACGAAGTGTGGCGAATGCGCAAGGTGGGTGTACACATGCATGAACGTTGGCGTTGTGGAGACTGGGTACAATGAACTGAAATGTGTGAAATAGTAAAATTATATGTTCTGAAATGGTTGTCCCAGTGTTTACCTATCCGCAAACAAAAATACAAAAAAAGAAGGATGCAACCAGTTGTAGTGAACTGGAGATATGCAGAAAAATGACATATGTATTGGCATCCTGAGGCATTCCTAAGCTGGCTGTTCTAACTTTTGAATAGCTGGCTATAGGAAAGCTCAACACCGATCGAGCCTGTAATAGTGCGTGTAACCAAATAGAATGCTCTGCTGCATACGTAACAGGGTTCGGACATTATAAAAACAAGAAAAAGTGTAATTTCTGCAGTGTGGGCCAATTCATCAAAGAGATACCAGAAAAATACCTTCAATGTTAAGAAGGGGATGAAATTCACTGAATAACATACGACGGTGGTATGCTGGGAGAATTATTCTGGTCGCTAATTCCTTTGAGAAAAAATGAGACCCTTTGATAAATAGTGTTCAAAATCAAGGGAATATTTTAAAGATTAAGTCGGACCATCCAAACACGACTCCGTGCACTGACGCAAACCCCAGATACGCCATCATTGCCATGCTATCCAATACCACTGAACATTTATCAAGTGGTGAGTCATAGCAAAGTTCAGCGCCAATTGGTCCCAAGGCGAAGGCTTCCCACCTACCTTTCATGGCACGGGGCAGATCGGACTCATTCTGTACACCACGTGAGGAGAGAAAGACAGTCTCATACTCCTTCAAGCTGACCCAGCCTGCAATTCACAGAGGGCATTAGTGCACTGTACATCAAGGTGCATTGTAAGATCAACAATAAAACACGAGTTAAGTCATAAAGTTATAAAGTAACTTAGAACTTAATAAGAGTCACCAGGGTCCCTCTGAGTTGAGGTGATTAAGGGAGCTAGCATAGGATAAGGAAAAAGAGACTGGAACACCCTATTCCATGCTATATCTTGAGTTGTACATCAATTATCAACCCATAATATGTTCTGGTAGCCCCTGTTGCTAGCATAATTACCCATTCATGACATGATTCACGATACCTACTAGGATCAATCCCACTGTATCCATCCCAATTCCGACCCACATTGCACAACATATATTTCAAACACAAGTTCTTCAGGTCTAATTAATTTATTCACTCAATTTTGTAATGCACTGAACAAGGGACTCAGCAATACATCACCAGGTAACCTATGTTGAAATGATCAACCACGCTTTGGGTGAAAACGTGTTGGTGTTTTCACCCAAAGCATGTCAAACAAGTCAAAACAAGTCAAACCACATCCATATATTCTGAGATTGACAAGCTAGTAGTCGACCACTACACAACCTAGCATAGACATAAGACAAAGGAATATATGTATGCCCCTCTTACCATCTTTTGGAGCTTTGTCCAGTAGCAAGAATACTTTTAAATTACTCTTCACTCCCAGAGTGATGTGTTCGGAGATCTTGCTCTGGATCCAATCAAACAATTCATGTTCTTCTAGATATCCATTGTGGTCACTATCAGACCTGCACAGAGAAAGGCCATGATTATTACAAAACATATGGAAAAGTGAGGCTGATAGGGGAGGAAAGAGAAAGCGAGTTAGACATAGGGAAAGTGTGTGCACAAATGATATAGGAGGATGGAAGAAAAGCCTGCCCTGGTCAGCAACAACTGTCACAAACATGCTGCTTTCAATGCCATGGAAAAAAATTTGGTGTCTGATTTGACATGCCAATTTTCCACTAGCATCAATTATTATTAGCTCATTATCTCACATTGCATCCAGATATATTTAACTATTTAAGGAGGATGGGTATGCAGCACTGTGAACTAAACCCTCTGCACACCTACCCCCACCCCCCACACACACACACATACATACTTTAGGCACTACAGACATCAGGCATTCATCAGATGGCAGTAAAATTTGCTGTGGATATCAGCTCTCAATCTGCAAGGTGCACCTGATGTCCATTCAAAACTCCCTCTCCTTATTTGTCTGCATGCCTGTGTCTACAAGTCTGTCCCCTTAACTGTGCTTTTTGGTCCAAGTTGCTTGCACAAACTGCACAATTGAGACTAGCGATGCTCGTAGTTGGGCAAGCCAATCAGCTCCCCTGCATGGGCTACACAGTGCCCCTGGAGCTGCCACTGCTGATGCTGATGCTGCTAACACCACCACCACCATCACTGGCACCAGTGCATCACTGCACAGCACCACATGATGGTCAGATCACTACTGCCAGGTTCCCGAACATAGCAGGCATGGTCGCCCACCTTAAGCCTTCTTTCACTCATTTTGATAGAGAACTGCTTGATATGTGGTGCAGACATTCTTCATAGTCATGTCATAGACATTTACTATTAATTTTCTGTCTTAATTTTGAGATGAAGTGTAGGCATTTTTAACATATTTTTAACATATTATCAATATCTCTCATTTGACATGCCAACAATTCTGTCACCATGATGTCATGCATGCTATACCTATCATGACTTCGTAGGATTTACTTTGGCAAGAGGTAGATAATTGATAATTTGATAGATATTGGATGTAGTGAGGATATATCATAGCACATTTTCTAGCTATCACAAATATTCAAGAGGGGAGGAGCTTTAACCTCCAAGTCAATACTGGGTCAAGCTACCTTTGTTCCAAGCAGTGAGCTATGACAGTATTTACAACATACATAATTTACAAATACAGAAACCAATTTTTTAAATCTAACCTATCCTAATCTGGTTTTGAGAAGATATTGAAAACTCTTCTCACATTAAAAATGTTATTTTTAACTTCCAACAAAAGCAGAGCATAAACTAGCATAGCCAACCAAACCCTTCTGTTTGCTTCATGCAGGCAAAATGTGTGCAAAATAGCTACCTTAAACTGCAATAATACCACAAAACATTGGTTCATTTTGGGGGTAACTAGGCATGCCCATTTCATGGTCAGCAACAGTACCAGCATTAGTACATAGTAGCAATCAATAAAGAAGAGTTAATAAAATGACAACTTACTTGTCAAATGCAAGCTTAAGCTGCTGATCAAGTGGTCTATCTTCCAGTATTTTCACTTCACTGATTTCAACATCACTCATATACCGTGGTAAACCTTTTGCTCTTAATGTATTCTTCACTGTAGATCTCAAGAGCATAGATCCCAAGAAAACCATCACCAAGATAACATAAACAGCAAATATGACATATAACATCCAGATACGTTTACTTTTCTTTGCAAACATTACTGAAGAACTTGATGATCCACCTTTTCTGATAGACCTGATGAACACATTGGTATTACATATAAAATACATTGGCATATTAAACATAAAAGAGCATAAATACATTGAGATATTATCGATAAATGAGGACATTGTATTCTCCAAAGGAATACAATACTATACTGGGTTGGAAACACGGCTACGTTGGCACTGTCGCCCCATAACCTCATCTCCTCCCCTCACCATAAGAACTAAAATTCCTGACCGACAAAACCCAACAGTTGACTTTCTCGTGTACGCTTTCAAGTAGGGGTCCCAGTCACTTGCTTATGCGTCATTACACGAATCTTCTGCACCACAAATGAATAAAGTTTTTCTTTTTTTCTTCATTTTTCTTCATAATGTTTAGTTGAGGAAAAGTGCCAGGGGGAGGTTTAATCTTTAGCAGAGGAAGAGAGAGTGTTATCCGCTGGGTATTGTTACGTTAACCCTCTTCTGTCAGACCTACGCTGTCAGACCCAGACGCTAACCCTCTTCTGTCTCTTCTGTCAGATCCTCACACCACGGCACGAGGTGGGTCGATAGAGACCCCCATCTAATCTCCAAATTAAGAATTGAGCAAAACGAAATTTGTGTCATCGGAAAGCGCTCTACGAGTAGGGCCAGACATCACCCCCCCTTCCAACGTATTTTCCCCACAAAACTGACGTCCATAGGGGTCCTAGAGTTTTACTACTTGCATTATGTTTGCGGCTCTGGGAGGGGTTCATTTTGAGGAAGATTTAAAGAAGAAAAAATTGGAATCCGAAAAGGAATGCGATATCGACCAGAGCCATAACATTTTTTGCCACCCATAAATCGAAGTTATACATTTTATTTTCAAAATTTGAGATTTCAAGTTTTCTTCCATTTTCCTTTTGTGATGGGTAGAGCGCACCGAAAGGCGTTGTTCAAAGTTAATATTGCTCTAATTAAAAAAAAAAGTTTACTTTAGCTAGAATCTTCGATTTGAACTCTAATAGGAAAATATGCTAAATTAATAGGCATTAAAAAAACTGAAGAAAGAAAATGAAAAATTCCTCTAGTAAGTTTTGTTCCATCCATAAAGATGAGGAAACGCTGGAAGCTTCATTAAGATATATTTATCCGTTAGAGCCTGACGACTGGTTGAACTTTTTGGAGGTGACCTCGCTTGACCTTAGCCAACTCGTTGAGGCTAGATGCCCGAACTTCAAAACTTTCACACAACATGCCAAATTGATGTGGGAAAAGGTATGCCAAATTTCGCCGCGCTGCCGTGCGTCGTTCTTTCATCATCCGTGGAAAACCATATGGGGGTCGTCAATGCTCCCCTTCGAGACGGCGCTGGTTAAGGAATGAATTACGTTAATCCGGTTATATCACTTAAGCAAGAAAGGAAAGATGATGCGCCGTCAAACAAAGAACGTGGAGTAAAGGGCCGATACATATACATATATAACAATCGCGGTGGATCTAACCCACCAGTTGGGGGGGGCAACTTTCGGTTTACGGCGCCATCACCTAAACACCCTTCCCCTAGTAGCGTACTTATGAATTACATCAGTGGAGCGGTCGAACGGATTTGTAGGGTGCCTATTCTCCCACTATTTTTGGTTAAAAGTACCGGATTTCGACCACAATTTTGCAGAGGGCACATTAATGAAAATAATAATTAATGACAACAAAATTCCCTCTCTAGGGGCCCCAACCTGCCTCCACTGTTTCTAGGGTACCGAATTTATGTTCTGTCGGTCCCGTTCACGTTCAACGTCTTGTATCACGTCAGCGCTTGTGCACGTGTACAAGTTGGCGGATCCGATTTTGCCAACTCTTGCTATAAGCAAAACTTGCTTCTGCTTGCAAGCAGAAGTAGCATGGAGCCCTCAACTTGCATATTAAAGTTGCACAAGTTTAGTAAATATTCTTACTAAATTAATTTCTCCTCTTCATGACAATCCTTACTAATATTTTTCGAGAACGCGTTGACAAAATAAGCTGCTCCGCCATGACGCAATCAAATCCTGGCAGCATCGTTAGCGCTGCTGTTAGCGCTAACAGCATAGCATAGATCTTTCGGCCTTGATCGAGATTGTCAAGCGCGTGTGCTTGGGAGTAAGGAGTAATCTGTTCGGTCTGGGCAGGGAGCGCAAGGCCCTTTACGTAGGATGGGAGCGTAGGATTGGACTTGAAACTTATGGTTTTCGTCGTGCAAGGTTGTTGGATCAAGTTCTTCATCATCACTTCCTTCAAGCACTGGGTATGTATGATAACATGCGTTTGGTTATACCGGTAAACTTGCAGTTTAGGTAATTTCGGATCTCTTTCTTAATGCAATATGTATTAACGTGCTTAACTAAACATGACGTAACCACTCATTTCCTCCGAAAATACATACTTTTCGGTTAGTATGAAAAATTAGCCCAAAATGAGGCTTGCAGTTGGGTAATATAGCATGAAATGCAATGTTTCAAATACAGAAAAATGATGTAGCTTATCATAATCCAACATAGCCTAACCTTGCACACAAGAAAGTACATTCACTTTTAAAAAATGGAAGATTTGCAAACAAATTTTTATTTGGAAAGAAAAACAAAAATTACATAAGCCTAACTGTTTTAGCTTAAAGTAAAATAATAACCTAACCACCAATGAAATCAACCAAAGGACAAATTTTGTTTTCATCACTTAAGAAAAAACTTCAAATGTTCCAAGTAAAAGCCTAATATAATCTAACCAACCCCACCAACTTTGTTGGACACCTAACCAAACATAACCACTTAACAATCCAGAACCAATCAATAAACAAACAAACAAACCACTTAACAAATTTTGCTGTCAATGTATGTGGTAGGACAGGTGTAATGCTTGTCTTGCGAACATCTTAGTCACAATAGTGCCAAAAAAGCACCATGAAGATCCATCAGTCAGTATTTATCTGGACCTAGGTAAACTGCAATTTTGGGGATTTTTTTTTAATACATGGTTTACCATATTTTAATGTAAAAATGATGATGTGACTACCAGGGTGGGCAACTTGCTTTCCGGGTTTGGAGTCGGAGTGCAAACAGATTTCTTCCGGAGTACATTTTCATGCACATATTATTTTTCATGCATGGGAGCTATTTGTTGGTAACCGACGAGAAAAGCATATGTACCTAGTCAGTGTCTACCTGATATGCATAAGTAATACACATCATTTTTGGTCACATCAAAGCATAGAATGAAAGAAGTGAGCAATGGATGGCACTGCAAGACAGGGAGTTGTGATCAGCTCAGCTTTTTCTCTCATAACTTGCAGGAGTAATGCACCTTCCTTTCACTGTTGGTCTCAGCACAATGCTAGGCAGAATGAAAAACACAAATAATTCACACTTCACCCTTAGCTCAGAGCACACACCTACCTACATACTCAGCCAATTCCCTGCATGATACTGACCCAACACCACTGCCTCACACGCCTCACACCCAGTAGGAATCAACGGCGGTGTGCAATGGATTAGTCAAGGTCTTGTGTTTGCAGCATGGCACTGTTAAGTGTTCAAAACACATGTTCAAAGTTGCTAATGGCTATGACATCATTTAAAAAATAGCTTGCATTGATTGGTTAAAAAAAAACAGTTTTTGTAACAGAAAATGCTAATGCAGCAAATTCCGATTGGCGGCCTCTGCTGCACTCAGGAAGCATCTCTTAAAACAGTCAGTTTTTCCCACTATAGGGTGGCTCGAAAGCAGGTTTCTGAGGTTTCTGGAGATGCACCGGCCGAATTCGTAGCAACCGGAGGCCACTATATTCAGTGAGCAGGTGCAAAGTTTGGAGGGTTGTCATCAGCGTTTCCGCTGGTTGTGGTTTCGTGTGGTGTGTGTGTTCTGTTGCTGTCTGTGTGCTTGATGGTACGAAAAGTGTATAGTTATTTGGTAACTGTAAGTAGAATAACATGTTTGGTGGATATTTTCTTCAATCTTGTATTAAATTTTTAGTGGTATTTTTGTTCCTTCTGCATGTTTGTGTCAGAGTACATGTGGAACCCATTCTATCCAGTATGAATCCAGAGTGCAAAAATGTTTTAAAAGATGAAATCTCTTAAGAAGTGCCTTAATTCCCACCCTGGTGACCACTCATTTTCTCTCTAAATGATTACTTTTCAGTTGGGGAAACAAATACACTCATAATCTTCACTCTGCAAATATAGCATATTGAGTATAGTTATCCATACCTGGTATGTCACAGATGTGATGAAGACATTCAACACTTCATGTGCTCAATTTAATACTCTTTGACATCTAAAACCTTATGTTTCTGCCTCAATTTGACATTATCTCTGAGAATATATACTTGCAACATGCCATACCAGCAACTATAAATAAGGGCAGGAAGTTCCTTGAGATTCTGTATTAATTTGTTTTTAATTGTCATGGCCAAAAAAAAATTGGGGATGATTCTGGTTTTCTGATTAGGCTTGGTTAGCTTAGATTATGTTATGATATAATATATTTTATATATTATGCTGTGTTATCTTAGTCTATGTTAGGTTATGTTAGGTTATTTTGTCCCCAACTTATCACTTGTACATCCGGTGGTCTGCACCAACTTCACATGTCTGGGGGAGATGTCTGTCCCCTAAGATCTCTAGACCTATGCTAGCTAGCAACAAATGGAAAACAGCGTTGGATAGCTGGTGACGGGTTCTATCGAAAGTGTTTCGGTCATTTTTTTCGCTCAGGTCAACATTCAGGTCACTGGGCCATCATAGGTCAAATTCGACCAGATCAGGTGTGTCTCAGACACATATCTCAGGACCTGTAACAGATAGAAACAAACAGCGAACTCTATTCGACAGTCCTTGAAATGTGCTACCGACAATAGGTGGTGTAATTTAAGGTCAGGTCAACTGAACCTCAGGTCAAGGCCATTAAGTCATGACCTCAGGTCAAGATCATGAAGTCACCTAGGGAGGTCATGTGACGTATCAATCAAAACGTCTTGGCGATACAAACGCAATGACGGTAATTTCAGCCTTCTAGCTCAATGCAGGGCGATATAATGTGCAGAAATGTGTAGTGATCTTGTGTGACATCAGGGACCTTGGTGAGGTCACTGAGCAAAAATGTCAGCGGTAACATTGAGCATAGTTTCCGTCTACATCCCACAACCATTGTGAGGTCATTCCGAGCGAAAATATGTAACCAGGAAACATTTGTATATTTTACCATAGCCCTATAATGGGGAAGCCATGAGCGCGACCTGACCTAAGGTCAATGCTACGAAAGGAACCAATATACATATTATGGTCCGTGATGAGATCATGACATGTTATAAGTTTGAAATCAATCACCCAATTATTGTGGAAGTTAAGCCACCTAGAACTCCGAGTGTAGTTCGGTCACTTCGCTTGACCTGGTGACCTGACCTGAGATGATCCTAGATTAAAAATGTACGATGATATGTGGAAAAGACCAATGAACAGCTATGCGAGGTTTGGCCCTGCTAACCGATTAGTTTGGCGGCAAATGAGGAAAAACCGGAGGTGGGCAGAGATCTGCCCCCCAGACGTGCGTGGGTTAATGCATATGACATCAAATTATTGTGATGTCATCAACTGTCACTGACTTAAAAGTAATCATTTGTAGAGAAAATCAGTGGCCACATCATCATTTTTACATTAAAATACCCTGTATTAAAAAAAAAAATCCACCAAAATCGAATTTTACCTAGGTCTAATTTTACCTGTTTACCCATTGGTTCCTTTCCTCAATGCCTAAACTGGTGAATTTGGACACACTGCTGAACCAGACTGTGTTGTGAATAACAGTTGATTTAATGTCTATTGCTTCTGGTCACATTTGGATTAATGCCACATATAAAGTAGTAAGCTATAATTTTCCTTTCATTTTGTGAGTATTGTTTTTAAAATTGTTGTTTTAGTATTATCATTTAATTATAGTATGTGCATATTATGAAATACAGCATCTTAGGGTGTAAATTCTACACAATCCAACATGCATGACTTTAGGTTTACACTATTAAACATCTCCAGGTGTGAACTAGTTATGTTGGTTGCCCTACAGTACATATCTGAGTGAATTTGCTCTTTGATTTCATAGAATCTGAACCTGAAAAGTTCAGTTTCAGCCAAAAATCATTCAGGCATGTTTCAGTTTCAGCCAAAGATGTTGAAATAACTCCTGGCTTCCCACTCTGGCGATTCATGTCTGCATTTGTGTTCATCAGAAATGTAACAAAAAGTAACCATGGTGTTTGATTATGGAGCTTGCTAGAGCTATCTTAATTTTGTAGTAAATACTTTCTTCTGTTAAAGTTACATTCTGTTCTGTCAACATAGTCATAATTTTATGCACCAGTATCAGAAGTTGATTTCTCAAATTGGCTACACTTCAGATTAGCACTGTTTGTAAACATACAATGTAGCCATGTGCTGGTGGGAATGGTGACATTTTTGGCACATTGTCACACTTTCCCTTGCTTGAGATTCAACATATCAGGACAAAGTGATGATTAAATTTGGGATACATAGTGCAGTGGCATAGCAGAACCCACTGAACCACTGACATCCACTGAGCCCATTTTATTTCCATAATAGGCAAAAATTCACACCAGGCTCGGACTTTGTGACCGCAATGGTCACCTGAAATTACACATTGTTGGTTCTGGAAATTGCTCTTAAGCTCGTCCTCAAGGTCACTTGTCCAGATATTAGTCTTTAACATACTCTATCTGGGGGTTAATCTATACTCCCATAATCTTTCCCATTGATGGTAAAAAATACAGACCATAGCAGCATGCCTGAATTTATTATATCTTTGTCCACACAATTTTGCATGTTGTGTGAACATTCTGAGGTCAGGTCATGTACTGCAGATGATTTAATCAAGGGCAAGTGAGGTTACCTCACAAAAAGTTGAACCAGTTGTTTAAAGAAAGAAAAACGAAAATTGCCCGCAATTTTTTTGAGTTAGGGGTCGGTAAAGTAAAAAAATGTATCGGCGCCAGACCACAAATATCGGCGCTGATGCGCTTCCAGGATATTTGCAAAAGGGACGTGTTCTTGGCAACACCAGCGACTTGTTTGATGTATATTGTTATGCTACATTATTTAAAAGTCATGTCAGGTCACCGAGGTCAAGTCAGGCCAAGTTCATGACAGGTTAACACACGGCCTAGAGGGTTGGAGGGCGAAATCCGCCCACCCCTCCGATATTCCATACACAACTCCATATTGTAGCGGCCGATATACGCAATTTTTTTCGTACCTTCTTAGAAATGACCGGCGCATTGGTTAAAGCAAGAAAAATGAAAATCGGCCGAAAGGTTTTTAAGTTATGGTCCGTTAAAGTTTTTAAAAAATCGCAGCGCCAGATCACAAAATTCGGCGCTGACGCACTTCCCGTATATTCACAAAATGGAAGTGTTCTTGACAACACTAAGCGACTTGTTTGATGCATATTGTTATGCTATATAACTTAAAAGTCGTGTTAGGTCGCCGAGGTCATCACGACAGGAACCAAGCTTGGTCAACTGGAATGTTGTCATAAATGGAAATGACTGTCATGCGATTGATGTCACTTTGGATGTTACTCCCTACACATCCGGAAATCTACTGTTTGTCACTATGTGCCTAAGCGTTTCTATACTTTATTCATGTACTTCACTCCTTTCTTTGCGAATCCGATTGTGAGAGCCGCCCAACGGAACAGTCAGGTGGGCAGCCCGGTTACGGTAACTAGAGCAGGTAATGACCTGATACAGTGCTCCTATATAGGTGGCCTGAGGTCAATTGGCAGATCTCGCATATGTGTTGCATCATTAGTAATGTCCAAAACATCATTAATGACAATTTTGGAGGATTTAACGACAATCACAGCAATCCATAACAATGACAAGCCAAGCCACGCAAAACCAGAACATTTTGCTATTTTGACCTCATTTGACCTTGAAGATATTGACCTAAGGTCACGAAATTTGCACACAATTGAGTTAACTATCGTGCCCATCAACCTTGCGAATTTCGTTTCTCTAGCCTTGATGGGAGCTGAGATATTAGGGGGCGGAATCCGCCCCCCCCCCCCCTCCAGTGCGCGTAAGATTCAGAGGCCCTCCAGGGCGTTAACAGACAAAGATGTTTTAATGTAACTTTCAGTGGTTGTTTATCTTTGAGGATGCAGGAAAATCCACCAAAGTAATTTTTCTTTTCTTTTTGATGACTTATTAACCTTGCACATTTACCAATTAGAGATAGAATTGAAGATCCTGGTTAAAGTACACACCTCGAATGTGGGCAAGTTGATTTCAGTGATTTCCTGTCTGCTCTATCCATTAGAAAAGTTGCAAAATCAATAGAATTGCAAACTGAGCTATGAAAAGTTTTTTAAAATGTTTATTTTTGGTGGGCAAGCATCTTGGAGCCATTGACAATCTGCCTTCCCTTTCTGATTCCCATTTTTGCAATCTCCACAAAGTGAACTCCAAGAGCCAAAAGCATGTCAATCATGATCACACAGATCACTTTGGGGAAGAAACCTTTTGGGATGGTTTCCTTGCCCTACTTGTTGAGTGCTTTCTGATGGCAGACTTTCATTTTTGTGCAATGCTTAGTTTGAAAATTAGAGGGGGTGGAAAAGAACACCTACCCACAAGATTTAGTGTGAGGATCTGACCTAAAAGATTAATGTCAATATGCTTTCAGTTGAAATCTCACAAATATCACTTTTCATTTTGCCATGCCATCTCTATGGTGATCATCACACAAAACTGTGATGCAAAGAGTGCATGTCAAACCATGAGGTCTCCCAATTAAATCTAATTTTGTTATGATGACTAATTACCCTAGGGTATTGGTTGCCCATGGGTATTTGGATCAGCATTACAAGGTTTCCCAACTCCCAGCCATCCCTGGGGTGTTTGTCAGGAACCCTCAGCATTTCAATATGTTTCTTTAGAACACTTGATCTATGATACCATGTGAGCAGGATTTCTACTGGTAGTTGTGACATCATTGTCATTATTATGCTGAAATGGAAGGAGTTGGAAGTTAGAATACTTTGTTGAAATCCCCAAAAATGTGCTCCAATTTTCCTGCATGTTGTCAAAGGAAAAGATGAATTGGTTGTTTCAGCTAGTTTTCTGAAGTTATTTTGTGACTTAATTGTTAATGCTTTGTTATGCTTATAGGTTTTTGAGCTGCCAACCAGAGATGGATACGAACGACATTTTTTGGAAGCTCACACGTGGCGTTCGATTCGGAGCCAAATTTCGGCAAGGCTACGCCAAGGTTCCAGAGTCTGCTGGAGATCAGCAACCGGCGGAGCCATGTGCACAATCAGCCAACTTCAATTGCAACAAAAAGCGCAAGTCACCAGAATCGCCTGGCGATATCGACGACGATGATGACGCGATTCTGATGACCGGCCTCCAGCCCAAGAAAAAAGTCCTGAAGTCTGAGCGCTTGGCTACGGCTGCTGCGACTGACACCAAAGCGGATGCGAGTAGGCTCCGAAAGCAGCACCGCTTGCACGTGCAGGGATCGGACATCCCGGCGCCGGTGACCACCTTCGACGACATGGGCGCGCGACTGGGCCTGCGACCGCAGCTGGTGGCCAACCTGCGCGCGGCCGGCTACTTCGAGCCGACGCCCATCCAGATGCAGGCCGTGCCCGTCATGCTGGAGCGGCGCGAGCTGCTGGCCTGCGCGCCGACGGGCAGCGGCAAGACGGCCGCCTACCTGGTGCCCGTGCTGCAGCACCTGCGCGAGCCGCGCAACGTCGGCTGCCGCGCGCTGGTGCTGGCGCCCAGCCGCGAGCTGGCGCGACAGATCGCGCTGGAGGCGGCG
Source organism: Imbricaverruca yamaguchii (assembly GCA_034440575.1). Classification (NCBI taxonomy): domain Eukaryota; kingdom Metazoa; phylum Arthropoda; class Thecostraca; family Neoverrucidae; genus Imbricaverruca; species Imbricaverruca yamaguchii. The sequence continues at coordinate 1,238,734 of JAOTOL010001604.1, forward strand.
CGTCTGTCGGCCGGCAGCGGGCTGCGCGTGCTGTGTCTGGACCGGGCGCGGCGCCGGCCGGACGGCGGCCCGCGCGCCGTCTCCGCCAAGTACGACCTGCTCGTGAGCACGCCGAACCGACTCATCTTCCTGCTGAGCGCCGAGGCGGCGCTGCTGTCGCTGCGCGGCGTCGAGTGGCTCATCGTCGACGAGTCGGACAAGCTGTTCGAGGCCGGCGAGCGCGGCTTCCGCGAGCAGCTGGGCCGCGTCTACTCGGCGTGCGATTCGGCGCACGTGCGACGCGCACTGTTCTCGGCCACGTTCGCGCACGACGTCGACCAGTGGTGCCGGCTGAACTTGGACAACGTGGTCACTATATCGGTGGGACAGAAAAACTCCGCCTGCGACGTGGTCGACCAGCAGCTGGTGTACGTCGGCAGCGAGAGCGGCAAGATCTACGCGTTCCGCAACATCATGCAGGCGGGCCTCACCACGCCGTGCCTGATCTTCGTGCAGACCAAGGAGCGCGCCAAGGAGCTGTTCCGCGAGCTCATCTACGACGGGGTGATGGTGGACGTGATCCATGCCGATCGCACCCAGCTGCAGCGGGACAACGTGGTCAAGGCGTTCCGAGCCGGTCGCGTCTGGGTGCTCATCTGCACGGAGCTGATGGGTCGCGGCATCGACTTCAAGGGCGTCAACCTGGTGATCAACTATGATCTTCCGCCCAGCACGACGTCGTACATCCATCGGATCGGTCGAACCGGGCGCGCCGGTCGGCCCGGCAAGGCGGTGTCGTTCTTCACCGCCAAGGACGTGCCCAACATGCGGCAGATCGCGCAACTGGTGAGCAACTCCGGCTGCGCGGTGCCCGACTACCTGCTGCAGGTGCCGCGCAAGAGCAAGAAGGACCGTCGCGAGTTGGCCATCCACCCAATCCGGCGCAGCACACTGGACTCCACTCCCAAGTACGATAGGGACCGGATGGCACGCGTGAAGGCCCTGAGGAAATCACAGGAGAAACGTCGGGCGGCTGGGCAAGACGTCGGTAGGAACAAGGTTCCAGGCAGGACGGGAAAGAAGATAAAGAAGCTGGCAGAAAAGAGGAAGTCGTCCGACGGAAAGCAAAGGAGCTCACCGAGCGGAAGTGGTACGGCCACTTCCGAGAAGAGGAAAGGGAAGCAGACGAAACGTCAAAAGAAACCCGTGAAGTCGGAACGTACAGGCAAGAGTAACTCTTCAACCGTCGTGAAGTCATTGAAGGTGACATTCAATACGAAGAGCAAAAGCAATGCCACCGCTAAGCCTACGAAAAAGAAGGTGGCTAGAAGTGACGGAAAAAGCTAGAAAGTAATATTTGTCACTGTTTTCTACTGGGAATATATGTCAACTTTGTTGCTATTGGGAATATTGTAGCTTTTCTGCAGACGTAATCTTAGCAGGTAAACCGATGTGCTGAAGGGAACTCACGTTGTTCCCAAAAAGCGCTGAATAAGGATGGACGATGTAGTCTTTAACCGATCTGGTATCACGCTGAAAGTATCCCACTGAGAAAGTCTTCTGGATTGCAAACCAATGGTGCTGTTTGTGTGTTTCTGAGGGAGCAAGTGCCCCCTCAATGTTGGCTTGCCCCTCATAATTCCAACTTTTAACATGGGACCCTATGTAGTGCCCCCCCCCCCCCCAATCCATTTGAGCCTGCCCATTACCTTCATAAGTTTCGGACGCGACCGTGAGGTATCAAATCCGGTTGGCGGCACCACCCGGGCGGGGCGCGCTTCGTGACGCGGCTCGAGGTCGGGGGATAAATCGGGGGGGGGGGGATAAGTCGCCCCCTACAAGGAGGCCCGAGTGCACCCATCGAATTGTTTAGCAAGCAAGGCAAAGCCGCCCGATGCCCCTCCAGCTACTTTCGAAGCGACTCCCCTTCGGATGTCCCCCATGGCAATTCCTGGATCTGTCCCTGTACCGAGCGAAGTGATCGGATATCAATTCAGCAGGAGCCACACTGGTTTCAGAACCAAATGTACCCGCACCACCACTCGTTCGACATTGCTGTATTCGCTGTCGCAAATGTCACCACACGATCGGGGATCCACTATATCGCAATAGTATATACGTTGCGTGTATTGCTACCAGCAAAAATAAACACAATCTACCACAGAATGTGCGACACAACTCAAAATCGACTTCCGACGCCACTATTGTCACTGAATACAAGGAACATAATACACCTATCAGACATCGTCAATTTCGTCGCAGCACGGTATTGTCTCATCACAGAACTGACAGCCAGTGAAGACCCTGGATATACATGCGTCACTGCGGGAAATGGGAGGGTGGTCAAAAGCATACTCACCGTGCTGCAGTCGATCACCGGAATTTATTTGGGGAGGGCGGGGGTCTCGTTGCCCGCGGCGGCGTGATTTGGCCACATATTACTTCGCTGGCTACGTCACCGCCCGCCCACCGCTGGTAGCGAGGCTTCCAGCGCGGAACATCCGCTCATCCACCTGGGTGACGTGTGTGTTAAGGCAAGCCGATAGCCCTGCTGGAGACGCCGACGTCGCCGTGTTCGCACCGCCGTGTAGCCGCGACAGCCGCCGGGCCACTCTCACCGCCTGGCCAGGGCCATCACCAGGCCGACCAGGCCTCCGACGGCCAGCACGGCGCCGCCGGTCACCGCCATGCCCACGTATGCGTCTGCGAAGGAGACGCCGTCAGTTGTCGACCAGCCAAGGCCTCGCCGTAGCATTCCGATCGGAGGGGCGAAGTAGCAATGGAAACTGGCGGTCGGATGCCCCGGAGCCAGTCGAAACACTGCCAACGAAGCGCGTGGGAGCCAGGGGCCATTGCCCCTCACTTACAGCGACGATGGCGACGATGACGGGACTGGCCTCTTTGCTGTAAGCTAGAAACACGGAGGCCCTGGGCACTCGTAATATTTACTGAACCAAGACACCAGTGAAAATCATTTAGATGACCTGCGGTCTATGCAAAACAAAAGCTCACAAAAAACATTGCGTATGCCCTTCATTGAAGAGGACTACTCTGGGCGGCGCCAGTGGGGATGATGGGGGAGGGGCAGGGGAGGTGAATATACGGTTTCGTCCCGAAATCTGGGGAGACCCTTTCCACAGAGGGTTAAACCTGCTAGGGAGGCTCCCCATGGTGTAGAGGAGGCACCGATAAAATGGTACGTCCATAAAACGTCAGACGAGGGCCCCAAGGAAAGGGTGGAGCTCTCAGAGCTTTGTTATTTAGGCTTGATGTCGCACTGACCAGCATGATCATATGGCCGAGGTCTCAGAAGGAAGAAAGAGGCCTCGAAAACTGATAGGCTCCCAGGATGGAAGAGCAGCCCCCGATATGCGAAAGAAGGCCTCTATGATCGAAGAGACCCAAAAGACGGAAGAGCAGGATCCTAGGATCATACGCGTCACTTTACGAAGTTGTTTGGGGAAAATACATTTTTGATGGCCAAAGCTTCCCCGGAAACAATTTGTAAACAGTGCATGCGTATACTCAATGATTAAGCTTCAGCCTAACTGGGGAGGGCAAACAGGTGACTGAGGGGTCAAATCAGTGATTGCTGGGGCCAGTGCTCCCCTTAGCATATACGAAGTGGCCCCTTAGTAATGTACAAATGCACAGTACATCTACAATACATGTACAATAAAATACATATGCAAAGTGATGCTCAGGATAGCAGAGATGGCCACCAGAACGCAAGAGGCTCTAAAGACAGATGAGGGGGCTCCCAGGAAATGAAGGAAGGCCCGATGGAGAAGGGAAGATCCCTCAGAGGAAGCCTCAATGCGAATAAAGAGACCCCAAAAGATATGAGGAAGCCCCATGGCCTGGGATGACCCCCTTTATTTTGTGGAGCAGACTCCAGAACAAGAGGCTTGCAGGAGAGAAAATAAAGCTTCCCTGGGTGTAGAAAGAACTTCCGTGATGCATGAGAGGAGGCCCTGGATATCGGAAGACGTTCCGGGGTAGGGAGTAGGTCCTCGAGGAAGAGGAAGTCCTCGGGAGGGGAGTTGGCCCCACGATGGACAGGGGGCCCCGGGATAGAAGAGGGGTCCCAAGACATGACAGGAGGCTCATAATTTGGAAGAAGCCCCTGAGATGGAGTACATCTCCTGTAAATTGGAGGCTTCGTAGCAGAGCGCAGAGGCTCTAGGTAATGAAAGAAGCTGCTAATGTGAAGCGAATGTCTCTGGGATGAGCAGCGTTTCTGAGGAACCTACCTCCTAAACGCATGATAATTTCGGATGGAAAAAGTGTTTGGCCCCTACATAGCCAAGCATGTCTGAACCGTCAGATTTCCTGATCCAGACCTTCAGTGGAGGAAGGCACAAAGATGGCATTGTCCTAAAGATGACCAATTGATGATTGAGATTGATGATTGATGATGAAGATGATTTCAGTCGTGAATTGTATTTGTTATCCTTTGCATTATCACTATCTCATTCTGGTTACACATTGACACATTTTGGTGGCAACATTCTCGTACTACGCATTTTAGTTACCAACCGTCCATTCTGGACATTGCAGCTCTTAAAGCAACAATATTCGTAAGCATTCTTGAAACCCTCAAAACTATATTGATAATAGAAAATCCAAAAGGCATAGAATTGTAAGAAAACGAAAATACAAATATTTACAATGGGCGATATATATCCTATGCAGCTATTGCGCCCATAAACCACAATAACAACAACCACAAGCCATTAAAACACAGACAATGATTGCATTCTGCTTACTTAAATTCCTGGGTATATTGTATTCAACGTCGCAATAGTGTTTGCGATTGTTTCGTCAAAAATGAATAGACTGCTTGGCATAGACCGTTATCGAAAGCCCCAGATAAACAATTTCCACAGGCCTCCAAAGAGCACCTGTTTGTTTATTGGGTGGTTCACGACGCACTTTATGCACATTCACGGCTAATGGCGCCCCCACACTGTTTCGCCGGTGGCCCGCGGGATTGGGAAATGTCCTGAGCGGCGCTAGTGTCGAACCCGAGACCTTTGGTACCCATAGCCCGACACCTTAACCACTCGGCCATCCCCGCCCCCAAAGAGCACCTGAAAACAAAACCGAAGTTCTCGGGAAATGGGGATCCCGCTCTCTCTCTACCTGCCTACCAAAATACGCGAAAAGTGCTGCAGATGCGAACTCGTCCTCATATACAACGGTTTGGCAAAACGACTCGCTCTACCAACCTCGCTCCATTTTCTTCTCCACGATTCGCTTCAGCTCCTGAGCCTGCCGGTTTTGCGGTTCTGCCTGTAGCAGCTGAGACACGTTCTTCAGTGATTCGACGTAATCCTGCCATGGAGATGCAGACGTGAACACTCGGCACAAACAAAGTCGCAAGTGTCAGGGTAGCCAAACAGGCTGTGTCTGGACTTTTGGCGTCCATACATTTTCGTCTCCCCCAAAAAATATCCTCCAACTTATAACTTGGAGGTTGAATGGTGCTCTGACCATGAATTGCATGGACGCTAAATGGCCAAACCTGGTCGATGCGCCGTAAAACACAAATAGCCAGCCAACGACAATGAACTGCTCCGTGATCAAGCGCTCAATATTCACTGGAAAGTGCAAACTCACATTCTGATGCCACGCGTTTGAAGAAAAATATCCTATCTATGTCCAATTCTTAAGATAACGGAGGGAAGACGGATCAAAGTCGGGCAACAGCCTCGTCTCAATACGGTGTTTATATATACATTAAACATTTGTCAGCAGCAAAATAATAGAAGTTAAATATGGATGCATATAAAAAATTGCCTACTGTGAGCGCACCAGGCATGTATGGCGGCACAGCCTACCCGCCGACCGGTGACCGGAGCATGGCCCACCGCCACGGCCACTGACCGCCGCCCGGTGACCTGACCCGACCCTGGCACATGACTGGCTGCCGCTCGGTCGACACTAGGCTTGCCACTAAGTGCGTTTGGCCGCTACTCTCCCGTATACGTGGCAGCACGTTTGACCCCGAAAATGGTGCCTGTCTGCTGGGGGACGTCGCCAGCAATACACCTCTCCAGGAGACGCTCGCCTCTCAGAGTGCCAGCTGGGCGACGACGCAACGGATCACGGGGAAGATTTGTATGCATCAATATTTCTGAAAATCATAATTTATAATAATACATAAATAAACAAAATGTCGCCAGGCACCTCAGTTAGTTGGAGCACTGGCCTGCCCTGGTCTTCGCTGTCCTGACAAGACAGGATTGGAGTCGCTTCGCGCGCTCGCATTTAGTCCCCGGCTGGGAGTGTCAGCTCGCAGCTGGCTCAATAAGGCTGGGGACGAGTTACCGGGGTGGCCGCGTCGGTGCGTGGACGGCACATTGAACTCTCGGTAAACATTCCGCCGTTGAACTGGAATTCATGGTTCGGCTGATTGGGTCGGGGTTCGCGCAGCACGTTAGATGGGTACGCTAGCTGACTATCAGAGCGTAGCTCGTAGCCTTAGGTTTGTACAAACATGTCAACATCCCATTGAATTCTACAACGCACGTCGCCAAAAGGTCTCAACTCAAACCTTACCATGCAACGAACAACTCGCACGCGCGCAAAAGGCAACCCAAGCGTCAAACGCGGGCGCAAGCGAGCGCGACGGGCCACAAGTCTGGCGGCGACACAGGCGCACGCGCTGGTCGCTGACCTTGACCTTGGCATAGCCGACCGACAGGAAGTAGAGATAGTCGCGCCGCTGCGCCGTCTCGCCGCCGACGCCCGGCGGCGCCCGCAGCAGGGCCAGCAGCAGCTGGATGCCCTTCTGCACGTCGGCGGCGTAGCCGCTGCGCACCAGGCAGCACGCGTACTGGAACTGCGTCGTCTCGCTCACCGCGCCGCGGCCCTTCTTCAGCTCCTCGTAGAACTTCTGCTCGAACACCTGCCGGCCAGGCGGACACGCCGAATGCGTGCTGAGGGCGTGGTGGTGTTGACGCGGATGAGGAAAGGCGGTCGAATGTTGGATAGGTACAGACGGTTTATGTGGCTGTGCGATGACAAAGTTTGGTGATAAATGCGCACAGGGTGCTATTCAGACTTTGTACGAAAAACTGGATTATCTTTGGGAGCCTCAATTCAGCAGGAAATTTTGTGGGGCCTTCAAGCTCGGATAAGACACTTTTCTTTCTGTTTCTGCATCGACGCCTCTGGTGTGTACTTTCCAATGAGCGCCAGGCTTTTTTTATAAAGAGCGGTAAGCTTCCAGACATCATTTGACACCTTGCAGCCTTATCAGAAAAAGGAGGCGATAACTAATTTTCTGGAAAGGATGATGTTCTAGATGACAACAATGCAAGACGAGGCCCATATTTTTCACCACTGCTTGAGAGGGGTAGCAGCTTTACATTTTGGAAATACGCATTGACGTGTGGGATGAAGACATTGAACATCACGTCTCCCAAACGAACTATTCACTTCATATCAACTTTATATCTGTCTCAGGATACGCCCAAGCTGCCGTGGCACGTGGGCTGTCAAGTGACAAATATCCAAGATGTGTACTGAATGTATGACTTTAGGCCACCATCGCATCCACCGCTGGGCCATTCCATAATTCAACTGTGCACTGATTACACAGAACATATACTGGTTATCACTCTTCGAACGTTGCTACGACCTTACCAGCCGCAGTTCCACTTCCGACAACAAAATCATCTCTACAGGGCTGCCATCAAAAACCAGTGGGGCAGGTCACCACCATTCCAACAGCTACAGCTGTGTGCTCCATGCAACGCTCAGATCAGTCATGAAGAATACACATAAGTGGTTAATTGGCATAAGCCCGTGGATGCCTATACAATTCATCAACAACAAACAACTTCACTATAGGCGCTATATATATATATATATATTTTTTTTTTTTTTATATATATATATATATAACTAATGCAGCTGATGAGACCAAAAACCCTAATAACTAATAACTGAATGAACAACAACGGAGCAATAGATGCAAATAGAGACACTAAGCAAGCCTTCACCGTCGCACGTGCACCGAGATATTCCACCAAGTCAGTGAAGCAAGAACATCCAATCAGGGGCGAATACAGGAGGTGGGAGCACATGCCCTCCTCATTGAAAGATGGCGCCACTCTGAATGGAAAAGACTGGGGAGGCTCGAGTGCACCCCACCCCTCCCCGCTCAACGGATTTTCAGCCAAAGACTGAAGCCGACGGACGAGTGCTCCCAATGTAAATTCCTGGACCCGCCACTGCACCCGATGTAAAATAAACCGAAAGCACTCTGAATTAGCATAAGCATGAGCATGACATTCGCGCAAACACTCGTACTTACCTTCAGATCTTCGGTAGGGATGGCCTCATCCAGAATTTCGGACATGACGTGATTATGTAGATAAGTTCTCTTTGCTTCAATTTGATAGCATAAACTCGAAAGGAACAGTCAAATCTTCCTTATTGTCACAGGTTTATGCATGCAGTTCACTCCAATGGAGCTTGTTCACCGCCACATCGTCTTCGCGCTGTATGCAAGTAATTATTCATGTGATTACGACTCAATAGTCAAACACTTGAATCGACAGCGTGAGATAACAATGGCCAGTACCAGGGAGCAGGCGGGAGGGGGAAGGTATGGTTGTGAGATTTTTATCTTGGGACACCTATCCTCTTCGCTCCTGCAGAGACAGGGACATTTGTTGACCGACTACAAATGCTCTCTCTTGGCAGTCCGTAAATAAAAGAGACTTATGGCTTAAATATTCGCGGAAGTGCAGGAATTTCATAATACGTACAGCCCATTTCGGTAGTTTGGTGCAGTGCCTTAGAATTTGGGATGCGTGTCGGGTATGTGGTACGGGAATCCGAGTGCGGATACACTGCCTTCAGCCTCAGCGCATGTGCCGAAATCGACGCGCCCTCCTTACACTGCGCCTCGTGAACCCCGGTTCCGCCACTGTCTGGCGCCGCCTGCTCGGCGGATCTGGGCGCGACTCTGCTGTGACGCGGTCAGACACGTCTCAGGCACTTGGCGGTGGCCTGGGCTATTCGGGAACCGGAATCGGGCTATGCTTTTTCGCTTCAGCCCAAATTGGCTGAGGTATCGCCGACCTCTGGGGCTCGCCTGCCGAAAATGTGCCTATCATACCGTTAAATACACTGCCTGAAAGTGCCGAATTAGCGTGGGTGCTGCGCTATGCCATTGTTCTGTTTGCCCAATCAATAAACAACAAACCGGCACGGGCTTTCCGCTCTCAACTTGCGCACAACATCCGCCCAGTGCGGCGTTCTCCATCGGACTGACGTCAGCCGTGCGAGCTCTCGGCTCGCGGGATATGCCGGCCGCGCGGCACGACAGCACGCACACAGAACCGGCGACTGACTGGGGAGCCCTCACCTGGTGCCGGCTGAACTGGCTCCAGCCAAATCCCACCAGAAAACGCTGTCCTTTAGCAAAAAGAATGACTATACTCGAAGGAGAAGTCTGCGACAACTGAGCAATGGAAATATAAAGACCCGGGTATAATCCTGAGTGTAGGATCGCGTGGAACGTCATAGCATAAAAATAACTCAGATGTGAAAAGCGTGATTCCGGGCCGGGCTGGGCGGCTCAGGGCCGCTCAGATGAACTTCTGTAGCATACACACGGTGACAGACTCGGGAGCGAGGTTTGTTTGCATTGCGCTTGTGAGTTTAGCAAACCGATTATATAAAAGGGATTAACATCTGGTTCGAGTTATATTACAGTCAGATACACTTCACAGACATGAGCAAAATTAGAAGCAGAAAACAACAGTACACAGGGGAAACGCCGAAACACGTGCAGTCAATATAAAAAAGTCGTTGTTAAGCATCGCGACGAACTCGCCCCGTGTCTGAAAAGCGGAACGGGCCGGCCGCAGAAAATCCTAGTTGCAGAATAAGACGCCATCAGGGGTGCCAATTCCGCCAGTCGTCACGGACAAGTCGTCAGCAGTTCGTCATGGACAAGTCGTCACGAACAAGTCGTCAGCATGTCATAACGGGCTGCCAGGAAAGCGTGCGTTTAGAAGGCAAGCCCACAGCCTGCCTGTTGTTCTCGTTCAAGCAGGGCCCCTGATGCCGTCTTATTCTGCAACTAAGTTGCTCCTCTCGGAGACATAGGGTATCTAGAAAAATGTAAGGGTGCCAAAGCGGATTTGTGGTTCATGAAACTTGCGGTCTGATGTTGAAGCTGCAGATGCCTGCAGTTTTCAATTATTTATGCAGGTATTTGGAACCACAATATTTATTTTCAATCTTTAGCAATGACATAGCCATTTGTTAGACGAGACACATTAATGAAAGAGTCTTGTTCAACCAGCTTATGTGGCATTCTGTGATATCAAACAAGCAAGAGAGAAAAGGTGAGAGATGCTGGCAAGCATGGAACATTACATGGAGGGTGGGTACATACGTGGCACACAGCTAGACAAATATACATACATGCATGCATAGACGCATACACACATGCATATGCACACACAGATACAACATACATACATAACTACATGTATACACACATAGCACACGTTTGAACGTTTGGTGGGTGGCCAGCATTACAATCTTCGAATATGCTCCACGGACCACCCACGACCTGAAAGCGAAGCGCGGGCCGGCGCCCGGGGCGAGTCGTGGGAGTCCAGGACCAATCATGGATGTGAATGTGCATGCTGAAGTTAGGACTGGGAAAAACCTAAAAGGAGAAAGGCCAAGGTCCTTGGAAGACCCAAAGGGAAAAACCAACCACAAGCTATAGGGAAACCGTCCGTTTCGCTAACTTGGATCGATCCCTGCCTGTCTAATGCGAGATAACCTATATGTGTGTTATATGACAGGACAGAGAATGGTAACTTTTGACTTCAGATGGCTTGCTCTAGTTTTGTGCCGCGTAAAAATGTGAAAAGTGGCTCGAGGAGTTCCGGATACTCATCACCGAGAAGAGTGTGCAATGATAGTCGAAGCTCATCTTTGGCAGCAGAAGAGAAAATGGGGCTACATCGTGAATGATGTGCAGGAAAGGTAAGTGAAAAGTGCGCAATAGAGTCCCATACGCGTCAGAGTGGAACGCGGCGAATTCGTTCGAGGAGGTGGTTATGTGTTAGTATGGTGTGTTCAAGCCACAAACAGGCAGGCAACACTTCGTGTGGGCGCGAGTGTTCACGCGGGAAGGGATATTTTTCGAGTTAAGGCTTAATGTGGTGTGAGTGTGTGGTGCCTGGTCTCCAGAATGCCTGGAGATGCTGTTTAAATCAATTGTCAGTGAGAAGCGAAGAATGTGCACACCCCGTCCAGCACACCGGGACGGGGTGTGCGGGTGGGAGGTCGATTGCCCAACGGGCGAGCCCAACCTCCCGCTCGTTGCCATGTATGTGCATGCGGCCAGGGACGCAGGGAAATGTAAGTTGGAGGTGGGTCTGGTGAGCGTGGTATAGTTGGTGGACGACGCGTGGTTCAGAGTGGGTCGTGTTGTGCACGGTCGCGATGGTGTCAATGTGTGAGCGTCAGTGTTAGTGCAGATGATAGGTAGGATGATGTCCTGTTCGGTTGGTTATTGGTTTTACGACACATAGGCGGTTGAGTCATGTAGTGTCGCCAATCTCTCACGCCAATTGGTCGCGAGCGAAGAGTAGCGACAGGTGAGACTCGAACTCACAACCTTTCGATTGTGAGTTAAGCAACTTACCCCTAGGCTACTCGTCCCCAATGATGTCCTGTTCGATGATGTCTTGTAGGCAGGTTAGGATGGCCACTAACTCTCCTGTGGAAACCGAATGGTGTCATGTTAGTTGTGTTCGGCCAGTGTTGGCCTACCGCATCAGGCGGCTCTCGTATCGTCGTTGGTAAGGGAGAAATCGGTGTATGAGTATGTCTATTGTGTGTGGGCCACTGGATGTTCGTAAAATGTGAAATAAGATTTGAGAGAAAAGTGTTTTGTGTTCCCTCAAAAAACTACTCAAGATTGAAATGCCTCAAGTGCCAACATGAGAGTAGGGGATGGAAGGGGCAATTTGCCATCGGTTGCTACGGGAATCTCAGTGCGAGTGTAAGGACCTGATTCAGATAAATAGCAATGTTGTATTAATTTCGGATATCGGATATGCCGAGCAGGGGCCTCGGAAAACGCAAGAGTGATGGGAAGATTGTGTTGTACTGTGGTCAAAAAATGGCATCTAACAAGTTAGACTGCTGAGCGGTGTTGAAAATAAGGAAGGTGGACCTAAGCCCAGACACTGGTGATGAATTTGGTGCTGTGTGCTCTAGTGATGTGGTGTAGGGCATGATTTTGTATGTGTTCAAGTGATGCGGTGTGTGCAGGATATATATTATTGAAGATAAACAGATTGTATTCCATGATTGAGAGAATCGGAGCAATGAAGTTTGTGCTAGTGGCTGATCTGCAGCCTGGTCCCAACTGGAGATGCAGAGATGAAGATTTAGGCACTTAGTGAAGTGTCATTCAGGAGAAGTAATATGAGGGCCAAAAAATGAGGGAAATATGAATGCCAAAGTCCTTTGTCTAGGACAATGTCAAGATATGTGAAAGATGGTTTTATCAGTGACAATTTGGTGTGAGGGGTGGAACATGTGGGAAGTAGAGAGAAAAGCATAGTGACGGATTTCGTACTGGAGATCTGAAACCCATAAAGGGAGCACCAGGTATCAATATGATCCATGGTGGGCTGCATTAAATAGTTTGCTCTTTCTTCTAATGGTTGTGTGCACCAAATGCCCAAATCACTGGCATAAACAGAGTATTTTGGACAGGGGGCAAGTTGATCAAGTTCAGTGAATTATATCAGCTTTCTTTGTGATGATGATAAACAATTGTAAGAACAATATATTGACATCAATAAAAAAACAAAGGAGGACATTTTTTAAGTTACAACATTGAAAAAGTCACTGGAGTCAAAGGTTTGGTTGGTTATTTGGGCTTATGGGCACATCAACTGCATTGGTCATACAGGCAGTCAAAGGTTTAAGCTTTAGGTGATTGTGTGAAGTTAGTCCAGGTTATGATAGGTTATGCTAGGTTAGGTTGGGCTGGGCTGGATTGGGATGGGCTTAAGTTTTTTTCTTCAATTGCATCATTATTTGTTATAGGATCTTACTGCACTGAAAGCCCTCTTTGTTTTTCTTCAGCATTATTTTGCTCCCAACTGAAAAGTACACATTTCCTGTGGGTATAATTGGATACATCATCTTAATCATGTCAAGAAATGACCTACAATGTCTTTAAATATTTTGTCCAAGGTAAAATACAAATGACTAAATATACCCAATCAATTACTCTAAATCCTTGTTACAACAGGAATATGTTGAGAACCTAATATCAACTAATTTTGATTTGATTGTACTGTCATGTCACTGATCAATGTGGACTGGTGGCACAGTGAGGAATAACTGTCTTTAGATAGCAAACTGAATTATAATAGGTATACCTACTTTTCCATGTGATGATACATTGCATTTTCATAACATATCAACAAAGACCCATGCTGATCAGTGACTGCTGATGTTATGGGGTACCCCCTTATTGAATGCATTTACAGACAGGGTGGACATACTTTTTAGGTTGGAGAATCTTGTCTTGGGGTTATAAGTAGTGGTGGATGAGGTGAGATTTATGCTAGTGTGTGTATACTGTGCAAGCCCCTTTCAGGAAGCAATGATGAAGTTTAAATTTAGGTATTATTGCAGTTCAAGGTAACTATGTTTTAGGAACACTTTACCTCCATAAAGCAAACATATAGGTTAGGTTTGGTTAAGTTAAGCTACATTATGGTTTTGTTACAAGCTATAAAAAAATCCCCAAAATGGAAATTTGCAATTTTTCATAAACAGGTCCAGCCATGTTAGGTTAACTTAGGTTTTTCTATTTGATATTTTTTTCAGGAAAAAAATTGGTAGTTTCCATTACACATTTAACTTAAGTCCAATCTACCATTAATTTTTTCCATGAGATTCTGCTAGGTTAGGCTAGGGTATGCTGCATTTTTCTTTATTTTCAATGTAGGTTTTATGCTAGATTACCCAACTCCATGTCAATTTTTGGGTGATATGTTGCCTCCCAACTGGAAAATATGCATTTGCAGATGAGATGAGTGGCCACATCATGTTCAGAAAATTCATAACATTACATTGGAAAAGATATATTTTAAGAAACCCAAAAATTACCTAAACTATAAACTTACCCCAAAAACTGATAGAATACTCACTCCATGCATGTATTATGCATCATTGAGCAAACAGGAGTAGAACATAGGTGTAGAAATAGGAGGCCAGGGAGCCATACCACACCCAACCCACCTATCATAAAGATTTGGCAAATTTAGTTTGAAGTTTTTCATATTTCTTGGAATTTCTTTTTCCAATGCAATGTTTATGAATGTTCTTAGCATGGTAACACCAAAACATTGGGCTAGGAGTTGAGTAACATAACAAAAAAATAGCAATCAAAATATAAATGTAGCATAACCTAAACTAACTTTCCATACAGGGAAGCATTCTTTAATTGTTAATTTCACTAACAATTTTTATTAAGAAAAAGTACCATTATAAGAACCTCATTGAGCCTAACCTAGTCGAGCTTAGACTGAACAATTTTTTTAAGAAATAAAATTTGTATATAAAACTTTGCAACAAAAACCATTGAAGACTTCCAACAGACAACAAATGCCTAACCTAACCTGCCCTAATGAAACCAAACCAAATCCCATCACATGCTCCATGGAGGTAAAGTGAGGCAGAACATTTCTCATGGTTACCTTAAACTGCAAACATATGGAAAGTTCAACATTACTGGTATGGCAATGCATGGAATGAATTCCCTACCATACAGCCTTTGTCCCCCTCTCTTCAAGACATTTGTCTCTGGAATATATAAATATTGGCAGGTGTGTGGAGTGTTCGTGAATATTTTCGTTAGAATTTATGGCTCAGTATTGGCTGTGGTTGACATCTTTTTGTCCAGACTTACAGGTAGTACCTATCTTTTCTTTAGTCTTGACCCAGACGGGCTACTATGGGTCTCATTAAGTCAGAACACTTATGATTTATGACGTTATGAGCCAGTTTCAGTGCCAACCCAGCCCTTGTTTGCAAACAACAAAAATTAAGATCAGGAGGCTACGTCCCCTAAAAGCACCTACCAAAGTACCCATATGCTTAAACAGACATGAGCAGAACTAACAGACACCATTTATTTGTCTCACATGCGCACTATTTGTAAGCTCTAGTCAGCTGAACTACAGGGGAGGAAAGGAGAAATGATTATGGTCACCATCAATGCATACTCGGGGGACGGGTTCCATAAGTGCACGCAATGCAAGGCCACGCAATGATTCTCACGGTTGGCTTCCTTACCCAAATCCGGGTGATACTAGAACTCTGGTAAGCTGCTGGGTTTCCATTTGCGGACGCTCAACTAGCGCAGCCTATAAGTAGAGGTCCGCGTTTGAAATGATTGCATCATTGGGAGACAACTACTCGTCCCTAGTTATCTTGAACCACTCTACCAGAAGGAACTCAGTGGATGTTAGTTGAAGCAGGCCTCACCGAAGCTTATTGGCAGCGCAGCGTCACAGCGGAATGAAGCTATTTTCTTCATGACGTTGAAATAGGGGAAGGTCAATGTTTGAGGAAACTAAGTGCCAAAAGGAAGGAGTTTTTAGATAAAACTCCTAATTTCAAAGATACATTATGTTACTATGCAAAAATGTACGCTATTTCGTTTTTACTTGCTTATAAATGCTGTGTGTCTGTCCATAAACATAATCTTGAACCTTCGCACAGTGCCTATGAAGGAAAGATGACATGTTCGTATCAAGATACCTTTCCTTTGAAGGTACACCGAAGTCCGGCACAAAGTAATACGGTTATAATCAGTGCCACGAAGTAGGAATTCCCCTTACGGGGAAGGAGTCAACTTTGAGGGGTACACAAGGGGGCACCTGCCTGTTGTCAGGGAGCCAGGCCAGTAGCTATTCGAAATCGTCAGGGTGCGGCACCAGCCCTTCTCTCCCGGCTTTACCCAATGTACCTACACCCATAGGTGTAATGTTAAATGCAATTAGGACATGCTTTTAGGGGGAGGGGGAAGTGGGTACGTACAACTCTTTACGGGCGCACCCCAGCTTCCTAAGGTGGCTGCATGCCTGTAAGGGCCGTCTTTCTAGAGTGAGGAAGAGCGCCACTAACCGCAGGAACGCCGCACAGCAAGCTAAGGTTGTGTGACAATGTTTAGGGGCGCCATGGCAAGGTATAGGGTCGTAGTGATGCTTTGCAGGGCACTGCCGTGAAGAAATGGGTTTCATTATGCAGGGCCTTAAGAACCGATGTAAAAGTGGTGGGCCATTCTGCGGGTGCTCCGTGCACTATAGGCTCCATTTTCAGAAAGAGTTTTAATATGAAGCTTCAGGCGACTTCCTGTACCAGGGGTCTTCCGGTAGGTCTCACAGGGGACTTCTTGTGCGTGCGCTTTGTATCCGTTTTGGAACGCACCTCTCGCCCCCCCATGTTGGCTGTGCCCTCACAATAATTTGAACTTCTAGCATCGGACCCAAGGACCCAAAATGATATGCCCCGCAATCAATATTAGGGACCGCCCGTTGCTTCATTCCGGCTATTTTTTAAATAAATACCTTTGAGGGAGCAAGTGCCCCTCAATGTGGGCTTGGCCACTCAATAATTTCAACTTTTAACAGGGGACCATATGGATAGTGCCCCCCCCCCCTCACAATCCATTTTAGTTCGCCCATTGCTATGAATTATGCCCCGCGCCGATAAATTTGAGAAACTAACACCCACGCCTTAATTTATTCTGTCCTTCCAATAATTTTCACGAACAAATACACGGAAGTTCCCATGTACTTCATTATAGCAACATCGCGAAGTCAAGCGCCAAAAGCCAGCCAGGTAGTGGGTCATGCAGGAGGCGCTGTTGAAGTGAAGTGGGAGGATGTGCCCCCCTTCCGCCCATGAGTCTTATTCTCGTACAATTATAAGGGTTCTAAGAGAGCTATATAACACGTAAATATATCAAGAAGCATAGCCGTACCTTCGCGAGGGGCGTCGTACTTCGAATGACTGCGACTATGGTAGGAAGTCGCAATCATTCGAGGTACCTTAGGCGGCCCGAATGCACACGTTCCATGGGCACAGTTGGAATACAAAGGGAGCGTGCGGTCGAAGAAACATGTCGGGCACGGCAAAAAAGCTCACATCGGGAGGCCAAGGAATCGTATCGGCGCACAAAAGTATTTCGCCGGTGTCATTAAAAAATACAACGCCACCATAAAAGGTCACAACGAGACCCAATGGAATCGACCCGAGCATCGGAATATTCAGAACATGTCCCGGAAGCCAGCTCTCCCAAGGGTTTAAATTTTGCTCTATCTGGTGACATCGGCTGAAAAAAGACTCGTTGAGCGGACGCAGCAGCATACCAAAAGGGAAAATGTCATCCCCCTTCCTGGACGGGTGGGCTCCCAATATCGCGGTGGGGTCTCCAATAATCGCACTAGGGCCCCGGAGATTCGCGCGGGGCACCCACAATTCACGTATGGGGATGAAACTATACACAGCGGGCTCCGGAAATCCCGCGCTGGGACTGCAAGTTTGCACTGAGCTCGTCAAAATCGTGCTAGGGCCCAGCTAAGTAGAATACGCCCCGTGAAGTCCCACGGAGCCGCCAAATAGAGCACTCGAGTCCCAAAATCCCCGTCGTTAATAAACTAGTTGGTTGGGTCATCAAAAATTTCCGTCGGGGTCTCAAAAAATGTGTGCCTAGGCCTCAAATGAGCACAGCGTGGCCGAACAAAGTTGCATCGGAACAGGACAAAATCAAGCCGGAGAACTTTAAAATAAGATAGGATTCCGAAAAATAAACATCCGAGCCGTGAAGATCGCTTCGGAGCCCCAAACATAGCTCTCAAAATCGCGTACGGTCCCGAAAAAAAGTACAGGAGCTCGACTAATCACGATAAGATACAAAAATATGTCACCGGGGGCCCGAAAGCAACCAGGTCGGGACTCGGACTGTAAAAATTAAGGAGGCGTCTCTATAAGTCGCGTCGAACTCAGAAAACTGGCGTGTAAGAACTCCCAAAAGTGCTTGGACACAGAAAAGTCATCCCGGAGGTTACACAATCGCGCATGACCCTGGGAAAATCGCGCCGGGAGCATGAAAAGCGAGCCCTTGTCCGACAAATTTAGAAGAGATCTTCAAAATCGCGCACGAGTTCCTAAAAGTCGGGACGGACCCCAAGTATTCCCGTCGTGCTCTACGAATCGCGTAGGGTCACGTAAATATCCTACCGGGTCCCTCCAACAAATCGTGCGTGGACCCAGAAATTGCGCTAGTGCCTAGAAAGGTCGCGCTATAAAGGGTCCAAAATCGAGTAGTTGCCTCCAAAAACCTTCGCTAAGACCAAACAAAAATAACCTGGTGTCCAACCAATTGCGAAGAACCCTGATAAAAATGCGACAGGTCCCGAAGATAAAATAAAGTCGAGACTTTTTTAAAAATGCACCGGGGGACAAAATCAAGCACGGACCCATAAGAATTACACCAGAACCCTGGAAGGCGATCTGGGCTTCGAAACGGTCAGAACAGGTACCTAAAAATTGTGTCAGGCCCAGGAACCTGACGACTGAGCCTCGTCGATACATCCCCATCATTCCAGAGATTGATGCTGTGGCCCGTATCTTGATCCAATGTGACCTCTGATGATCCAATTATCAGTAAAAGTGCAAATGTAGGGTTATGGCTCGTCTCTCCATGACCAGAACCTACAGAAGCTTTCTTGCATTATATCCTAGCTTACATCGACCAAAAGTTAGTGCGAGGTAGCCAATGAAAGCAAATAGTCCCTCCTGCCAATGGTGCATCGTAGGAGGGGAAGGGAAAGGGTCATAATTGCCTGTCCCCGTTCCCTGAGCTTGTCGGTATCCGAAGAATCACGCCACTGTTAGGAATTATATTGCCCGTACCTCTAAGAATCACATCGGAGGCTGGAGGCCCTAAAATGTCGCACCATCAAAATCGCGCTGAGGGCCCCAAATGTCGCACCGTGGTTTTCGAAAATCATGGTGGCTTGCCCAAAAGGTTTGGCCGGGACCATTGAAAACCGCGATGGACAACAAAAGTCGTCATGAAGATCAAGCTAGGGCCCCATAGGAGTAGCGTTGGTGTTCATGAAAATCACGCTGGAACGCCGTAAGATATGACCGCCGTGACCTCTGAATATCTCACTGGGGGCCAAAAGGTCGAGCAGGCCCCTTAGGCCACACTGGGTCTGCAAATGTCGCGCCGTGGCCTCTAAAAACTATCCTGGGCTCAAAATCGTCTCACCTGGTCCCGAAAATCACACTTGGGGCTAAACTCTCAAAAACATGGAGGGACTCCAAAAAAAAGATATTTCCGGTAAAAAAAGGCTCTGGAGAACCAATCATATGAGATGCATTCAAAAATCGCGTACGACACCGAGAAACATATCGGAGCACCAAAAAAAATATATGTGAGATACATAAACATGGAGCCAGGTGCTCGAAAAATCAAGCTGGGATTCGGACTTTAAGGAAAATTCATTAAAAAATCAACAAAATCGCGTTGGGACAAGAAAACTGGCGTTTGATCCCTGCACATATAAGTGGTCTGATCAATGGTAGATATCTTTAGGATATCTACCATTGATCTTTAAGATACGCTGGAATTTAGAAACCAGCGGGCAGATCTTCTGGTCGAATAAAGCATTAAGATATTTTTCTGGCACTTTGGGTTGTATCCACATATAGCTTATTTTATTTATATCCTGATATTCCTCAGTTCTCAGCGAAAAAAAAGAAGAATATTGTTTTTGCGTTTGGGCGTAAATGATGCACCATGCCAAGAACAAACAAGACATCAACATGAAATCATGTTTCCCATTCTGGAACCACACTAAGAGCCTAAAAATAACTGGAAGCCCTAACACAGTGCCCCATTTCGGGGAGCAGGAAGCCCCCTTTCAACATCCCCCAAGACGTGTTTTATGACGACGCCACTGACAATACTAGTTGAATTTAATGCAATGTATCGATTATGTTGTTCCATTGCGACGGAAGCGTTGGATTGCGACATGCTGCAGTGCTAACATTGGGTAATGGCCACATCGGGAAATGGCCACATCTGGCAATGACCACATCGCTGGCGCCTCGTGTGCAACCGCCTACAGAGAACCGTCCTGAACATCGCGCTCGAGGAATGCGGCAACGCTTCGCTAAGTTTGCAGCAGTACTCATGGTGAGCATGGCGACAGTCGGCCAGATTGAATAATCGACCGCGGCGGTGCGGGTCCCTCACCTTGACCTCTGAGTCGGGCACGAACACCACCAGCTCGGGCCGGCCGTACTGGAACAGGTGCTCTCGGGTGATGACGGTGCGCACCAGGTGGCGCAGGAAGCCGCGACGGTGGATCACGCCCACCACTCGCACACACGGCTGGGCAGTGGTCAACGCAGCGGTAACATAGTGCGTTCTCAACAGGTGTGCGATGACAAAAACAACACAGTGGGATGTGGAAGTTCGCCATGCACTATGTAATTCACAATGTTGTTTTCAAGCTCCCGTAAACTCCATCAGAAAACAACGGGATATTTTCAACGGTATCTTTTTCGTTGTTTATAAGGGTATGCACACGACAGATCGCGCTATATGTAGCCACAGTATCATGATTTGCATGAGATATGTGTGTGTGTGTGTGTGTGTGTGTGTGTGTGTGTGTGTGTGTGTGTGTGTGTGTGTGTGTGTGTGTGTGTGTGTGTGTGTGTGTGTGTGTGTGTGTGTGTATGTGTTTCACTGTCCATTGTAGTGAGCACGTGCGTGGCAGCTTTGAAGTTATAAACGCAACAGTGGTTCAAACACGAAATGTGAACTGCCCTAAACATGCATCTCGGTAAGCAGGACGACAAAATTTCGTGGTAGATGATGTCGATTCGGTACTCGATGGCATGCTTGTCCAATTTCCACAAACAATTTATAATTTGGCAAACCAGGACGTCCAGGGTATGGTTGTGGTTCAAGGTGAGCGCTTGGTAGTGCACGTGGAAGGTTGTTTTTCACGCGAAGGGCTGGGTGGCACACAGAAGGGGACAGGTGGTTTACAGGGAGGGTTGAGTGGCACACGGGGAGGGTTTGGTGGTACGCAGGGGGGGGTCACAAGGAGGCCGTGGCACACCCGTAGCAGCTGTGGCACGCGGCATAGGGCGTGGGCCGGTGCCACACCCGCCCACAGGGAGGGCTGGGTGGCACATGAGGAGGGTTTGGTGGCACGCAGGGGGTCACAAGGAGGCTGTGGCACACGGCATAGGGCGTGGGCGGGTCACAGCCTGCCATTCCGCCAGTACCCTGAGGAGAGATTTGACCGGATCCAGTCGAGCCGACATCACGTGCTCCAGACAGACTTGGCAGGATCCAGTCGAGCCGACATCACGTGCTCGAGACAGACTGCGCCGGCCGGAGCGGCTCGGCGACGGCCGACTGGGTCACAGCGCCGGCGGCAAGGCGACACCAGAAGGCGCTCAATACCGTGCACGTCGTTGACTCCGGTAATGCGACCGTGCACGCTGCACCACTGCCCCCCTCCCCCTCACCGAATGTCCTCAGCGACACAGCTGACGACGTCGCGGGTCTGACAGCCAACTGCACGCCGCAGATCACCGCGCTGCAGACACGGCCGTCAGGGTGCGCGGCTGCTCGCGAGTGGAAACTGAGAAGTTCTCGGCCGGACACAGAACACACCGAAGACACCGAAAGACAGAAGACACCGGACGATGCAGTGATGTTAGACGTATTAATACCGCAGCACTTTGAGTCGTGTATTGGCATATGCGCAAAGCGCGCGACAACTGACCGACGTGTTGATCGTTTTGCAGTTGCTTGCGTAGAACGGCCTCGTGAGTATGAAGAAATGAACAAAAATTGAATGAGAACATTCGTGGCAAACATGTGCCGGACGTTTGTGAATGCTTAGCGTACTCCTGATTATTGACTATGCACTACGATATGAAATGATGAGATGAATGTGTTCAATGCGAAGACCACGATCTTACATTACCAGTGTGGATACTTTTCAACATATTCTTTACGTGCAGATGCTAACAGCCGTTGAGACTGCTTGCCATCTTGTGCCGATGTGCTATCCCTCTTCAATTTTGCGCCCTACTTTCTGACCGTGAAGCATGATTTCCTCCCAACGCGTCCTGCATATATACATCATGAGCAAGTTTATTTCCAGGCAAATATATTTTATGGCTGTATGCATCCCATCTGTTTGTATTCTCTTTCCTCATCGAAGTAGTCCACATGTGCACCTGTAACATGAAACGTACACGGATTCATCATCTGATTTCAAGCACATATACGTAAATGGCTGACAAACACAGATCCGTAAATGGCTGAAGTTCGTGTGGCATTAAACTCGTCAATCCTCTGTGATGATGTCAGTGTCAAATAGGGAGCGAACTATTGCTCTTTACAGCAGAATCGGAATGACTTATCAGGGCTGCCACGCCATATTTGGCACAAATGTAAACCGTGCGTGCAATGGTAAAGTCGGGTCTGTACGCCTCAAAGCCAGTCGGCCGACCAAGAGCAGGGGTACCCTGCTGACTGCTTCCACTATTCGATTTATCACAAGACTATTTGGAATACCAGCACTGTTGGCTGGTGTTGATACGTCAGTGATGGGAAGACACAGACGCTTACCGTTGATTCATTGTGCCCTCCGAAAGCGTCATCAAACTGCTTGGTGATGAACTCATTTACTTTAAATCCCTTGGATTTCTTCTCGATGACTACGTCTCTCCTTGTGGCTGGCAATATGCATACGTCCTAAGAACAACACGGAAATTACATCAATTGAAGACTGATCGATGTAGGTTACCTAAACAGTTCTTAAGTACAATAATATCAATACAGTTATTTAATTTTCCGATCCAGGAACGATCTGTTTCTTGAAGCCAACGAGATTATATGTCGGTCATTCGCACGAGCTTCGGGTGTTTTTTTTTCAAATGAATTATCAACAAATGGGACGCTATCAGGTCAAGACAAATACCTCGCAATGACTTAGCGGTAAAAGAATGACGGTCACACAATGTGAACAAACACGAACAACGTGAGCTGCACACGACCGCCTATTACAGTAACGTATCGGTTGTGATTGGACGGGTAACTGCTTTCCCAATTCGAAGAAATTTAGATCAAACATCAGTCTCCAAACGGCCAAAGAAATTCCTACGACGTTTTGGTATCCATCTCAGTTCTCTAACTTCACCCACATGTTCAGGTACAAAGATAAATCAACATTATTCTGGCGTTTCTTCACTGTGTCGCCATGTAATGATAACGGAAAAACTCCAATACCCTGAGCTGAGCTGAGCTGCAGCTAAGACCCCAGCTGGGGCCTCTAGCTGAAGTTCCCAGTCAGTCGAAGTCAGCAGCTGAAGTCCCCAGCTGAAGTTCCCAGCTGAGGGTCCCCGGAGGAAGTACGCACCTGAGATCCCCAGCTGCAGTTCCCAGCCGAGGGTCCCCGGAGGAAATACGCACCTGAGGTCCCCAACTGAAGTCCCCAGCTGAAAACCCCAGCTGAAGTCTCCAGCTGAAATCCACAGGTGAAGTCCCCAGCTGAGGTACCAGCTGAAGTCCCTAGCTCAAATCCCCAGCTGAAGTTTCAGCTTGAAGTCCCCAGCTGAGGTCCCTAGCTGAGGTACCCAGCTGAGTTCCCCCTGCTTATTTGGTATTTATTTTGGTATTTGGGCGTATTTGCGTACTTGGGCGTTTCGGCCGTTTAGGCTATATTGCGCCCAAAACTCAGCCGAGGTCTCACCCAAAACTCACCCAGAGTCCTCAGCTGGGGACTCCTGCTGAAGGCTCCAGCTGAGAATAATAGCTGAGGTCCCCACCTGAAGTTCTCAGCTGCGGCTCCCAGCTGCGTGCCCAGCTCAGGTCCCCAGCTGAGGCCGACAGTTGCGAGCGGCAGCTGCGGAAGGGTGAGCGCGGTTCCCCCGGCTCACCGCAGTGCCAGTCGCGCCGACTCAGGTCGTGCAGACACTGTCGCAGCCGTGTGTCGTCGCCGTGAGCTGCCGGCGACGCCACCTTGGCCAGGTTGAGGAAGATGAGCGGCGTCAGACGCACTGCTCCCGCTGCCTGATCCACCAGGCCCTGCCGGATCAGGTCAGCATCAGATCGCCAGCACAGTCAGACCGGTGACACTGCTTTCCACACGGCCGGACCAGATCAGGTCAGGTCAGATCAGGTCGGCACCTGGCACCGTAGCACTAGCAGCACAATCGCCTGGGCTGTAATTACCTCACCAATTATCCGCGTGGACCATCCAAACCATCACTGACGGAGGTGACCTCACTTCCTGCTCGGAACAGAGGCATGTGGTATGCAAGATGAGGCTTTCTTCACGCCCCCGCCGTCATCACATGTGATTTGTCGGGTCCGAGGTTACGCTCCCCGTCCTGAACACCCATGGCCTGGAGCAGGTCAACCGTTGGCGGAGAACGACGCCGTGCTGCCGCTAGACGATTCAAGTGTAGCACCACTGTAGCAAGTGTAGCGCCATCATTTGCTGCCCGCTCAAGCGGCCACATCTGCTCCCGCCGGGCGTCAAACAGCATTGCTTGTACCTGAAGGAATACTGCCGAGTTGACTCTGCACGATGCGGCATGGACTGCGTCGGTCATGCAACGCCCACAACATCGTTAGTAAAACAATGAAATGTATACGAGTCAGTCGATGTGGCAATAGCATGCGACGGAGTCGAGGTCAAGTGTGATGTCATGCCGTGAGACGATTTTCATGTCGACGCAAATGCAAGGGCAGGTTAATAGGGGGCATACATCACAGGAAATTTATGTATGATATGATGCGGAAAACATGTCCTGATTCAACGGCGAAAAACTCGTCCCATGATAGCTCCCTGAGGGAGAGAGAAGCACGTCCAAAGTGGCGTTTTCGCTCACGGGTAGTGGCAGCTAGATCTGTCGAGTTGAAGGTTAAATTGCCACTATTCGTTGGTTCAATGTCACTTCCACGCCACAACTTGGTTCTCCCACTGATTGATGTGTGCTTGCCGAACTGAAAATATCATAGAAACAAAAGACTGCGCCGTGAATGTCCCCGTGCAATGAAACTGGAGGTCAAATCAGTTGAATATGTCTACAAAAATTCATAACAACAGGGCTTTAATAATAATGATTGGCCGATGACCGACTTATAAAAAATTATATTATACTGGTCTGCTTTCCATGCAATTAAACTACACATGTTAATTATCACGAATAGCGTTCTTCTAATTGTGACACATATTTATGTTGAGAATACCTGGTATGTCTGGATTCCAAAACATCCAATAAAACACAAAGCTGATCGAAAGTGCATCAGTCCACTTGCATGCGAAATTTGGTGTTTTTCCCTGTAAGATGTACAAAACGCTTCCTAATTCGCCACACGATTACAACTGGCGATGTGCAAAAACACGCACCCTGAAAGAAGTAATACTAACAAACAGCACGTTGAAATTGGAGGAAATTACCAGTGAGAATTATTACCATCATCCTTGCCTTAATAAAACAATGCACATCACATATTAAATAACGCGATATCATTTCCTCCACGGACTGCGGGCCCCACCTAGGGGAAGTTCCTACGGCCGAGAAGGGCAGACCCCACCTAGGGGAATGTCCTCCGACCGACGACTGCTGGCGAAGATCCAGGGTCTCATTTTGAAGTATCGGGTGGCGGTTAGGCTTCCCTCGCGGCTTCGCCGTGTTCCTTGGCAGCCGCACGGGCACTGTAGGGAGAGTGAACTGTTGTGGCATCACATGGCGTTCATTGTGGAGCGTCCAAGAAGGTCGTTTTGTCCAAAGCGACTGAATGCGAGTGGCTTTCGTGATGCCCAGAACATCAACGTGTCGAGGAACTGGGCAAAAATTATACCTTGGGTCAGCTAATTGTGCAATGGCAGCCCATGTTGCCTCGGTTGCGACGGTTGTTACTATCAACACTGCTGCGCTGGTCGGGTCCATAGTTCCGGCGGTCACAGCGACACTGGCGTCCAGCGGCTCAACATACGGCCATCTTCTGCGGACGGTTCACGTTATCTGCGGCCGGTCATAGGGAAGACACCCACCCCACCGTTCCGTGTGGCAGACGGGTGCTGTGACCGCGTGTCGACGCTGGTCGGCACCTCCAGTCTGTGGTGAGTCAGTTAGCCTCGGCCGCCAGCATGTCTCCCACCCAGCCGCCACTGCTGCTGGCCAGCCTCGGGCGGCCGCTGCTGGTGGTGACGTCGCTGCTGGTCACCTGGTGCGCCGGTGATGTCAAGCCGTCGGCAGCCGCCCTGTTCACGTTCAGCCCGCCGGCAACAGGGGTGACGGTGCCGACCGGCCAGCTGACGGCCACCCTGGCCGGCATCAGTGAGTGCGTTTGTCGGCTGCGCTGCATGTCCAACCCCGCCTGCCGCAGCTACGGCTACAGCGACACCCTGCAGACGTGCCATCACACCGACGCACTGCCCGAGGCGGCGGCCACGACCTCTGATCCAGACGCCTGGCAGTGGTTCTCCCGTCTGGCGCCTCGCTGGCTCGGCGAGCCGTGCAGCGTCGGCGACGGCTGCAACTCGCCGGGCTCGATCTGCCTGGACGCCGTCTGCCAATGCCGGCCTCCACGCAACACATCTTCCGACGGCACCGCCTGCGTCAAGACAGGCACCTTCGTGTCGGTGTCCGCCGGCAGGTTGGACTCCAGCCGGGTGCTGGACGACATCGGGGCGACCACTGTCGCGGACTGCCAGACAATCTGCACCAGCAACCTCTCGTGCGTGGCGTTCGCGTTGTCTGCGGACAGCCAGACCTGCACGCTGTACGCCGAGGGCGTGACGCGTGACGCCGGCCCCGCCGACGGCCGGCAGGCGATGGTGTGGCAGTTCGCGCGGCCCGACGGCGTGCCACCGGCCGGCTACGTGGCCGTCGGCGACCAGTGGATGAAGGTCCTGGAGCGGGCGTGGGCGGTCCACAGCGCCCACCGCTGCGCCGGCGACAACGCCATCCTGTTCCCGCCAACGTCACGTCAGGCGATCGATGCGGTGACAGCCGCGGCCGCCGACTTTGCTCCCGTCTGTGACCGCGTCAATGTCGGTGTCGACGACCTCATCACCGACGGCGACTACATGTTGAGCGATGGCAGCGCCGCCGACTCCGTGCCGTGGAATGACGGGCAACCCGACAACGACGGAAATGGCGAAGAATGCTCTGCTCTTTTCTATTGCACGCGCCTCGATGACGTGTCCATGGCTTCCGCGGGGAACCCGCTCTGCCAGTTCGTCGGCGAGAATCTGGCCCTCGGAAGACAATCATGGATGAACGATCCGGCACCTGGCCACCAGGCGGCGCTGGGCAACGACGGCGTGGCAAACACCATGGCCAAGACATCAGGAGGCCAGTGGTTACCCACCGCCGACTGGACCGTCGACCTAGGCGGCGTCCGTCAGGTGACCGCCGTCCTGTGGGTGGCCGGACCCTGCTGCAGCGAGAACCAGCCCGGCACCGAGATCCTCGTCGGCACCGACCCGCGCCTGTTCGACGCCAACCACTCGTCCGTGTGCGTCACCCTGGAGAGGCGGTTCACCGTCGACAACTACGCCCGCCTGTTCCGCTGTCCGCTGCCACTGTCTGGACGCTACGTGCGCGTGCGCCGCCGCGGCAGGCCTCTGGAGGTGGGCGAGCTGGCTGTGTACGGCAACAGGCTGGAGCTGCCGTAGGAGCTCACCTCATGAGGTGCCGAAGGGAAGCCTACTTCCGGCGTCTCCGTCCGGATTCGGTAATGGAAATTACTCACAAATCGATGTGTCCCTGAAGAGGTATCCCACTGGTCGCGCCACAGCCAACATCAACTGCAATGGCACGCCACCGAACTGAAACGCATATCACGTGGAAATCCGCTGGCTCCAACGCCTATTTCAATTTCGGTTATTGACTTTGTGTGCTTCAGCTAGACTGCGCAGTGGATCTGCGGGTGTGGCCGTGGTAAGCGAGACGTACGCGATGGTGGTCGGGGTGTTACTTCGCAATACCAAGAGACAGCATCACAACCACTGGTGAGCCAGTTCTCCATCCTCTGCGGTCGTACAGCGCTGTCAACAATTACCGATGTGAGACCACGGCTGAAAAAAACACAGCCATTCAATGGATTCTTGCCACCCGAGGATTAAGCCTTCACAAATACTACGCACTCCACTGAAATTTCAACGGATCCGCTTACAACATGTTCATGATGTGAAACTCTTTTGCAGTCCTCCCCCAGTCACTATATTATCGCCGGCTGGTTTTTATTTGGTGGCCTTCTAGTAATTTTTCACCACAAACTAGCTAAAGAGAGGAAGAGAAAAAAATGCACCATGACTGCATGTCATGAAATATAATTTGCCCAACTTCCATCATTCACATTCTCTTATCAAAAATAATTGCAACAGCAAACCTTGTGGGAACGTAGCACATGATGCAAGCGAAGAATGTACGCACTTACCTGTGCAAAGCTGCACAGGTAAGTGCGTCTCAGAGCCAAAAGACGTCATCGTCTCGCACATAATTACAACAAATGTTGAGCTGTGTCACAATCGGTGACTGTCGATTGCATTTCCTGCCGGTTGATTTAAATTGCCGAGGAGTTCGTGTGAGAGCTGAACGCAGCTCTCATTATTTAAAAATAGCTAATCTGAGAGACCAGGCTACCGGAAGCTATGATAATAACGAAAAGATAAATCGAATCGGCGCGGGGAGGTGTTGTGCAACCACCGGGGTACGCAGCACACCTCTGAAACAGCGCGGGGAGGTGTTGTGCAACCACCGGGGTACGGCAGCAAAATTACTCAGCGTGGCAGACCTCACGTACGCTTTCATAGCACACGCAGGCTGTAGTGCTGACAACGCTGACTACATCCTCCAACAATGCATAAACTATCCGAGATGGGAGCAGTGAACTTCTTGGAACGAATGGAAAACGAGGAGGGAGTTGCGACGAGCCTTGATCGGGAAATGCGATGTAAACAATGGTCTAGCGCTGACAGATGCCCACTTGTTGACATGATGAAATACCGGAAGGACGTTCTGCTCAACTAAAGCAAGTATATAGTAAGACTAACCCAAGCATCATTGCATAGCACAATATCAAACCAGTGTTTCAGCAAGCGGGCCTATGTGCCTCCCGGAAAGATAGTCGGAAAGCTTCATATCATTATTTCCGTTGCACACGACGCAGCGCAGGGATTCCACTGCGGTGCCGCGTCACGATCGTGTATCCGAGTGGTGCGTATTGGCGTCATGGTGACAATACATGTCACCAAAGCCAGTGGTGCGTGCACGACGCCACAAAGTATGGCGCATGCTATTCTTACGCATTTGGTTCCAGCTCTCCCAAGTCGGATTCCAGAGCTGACAAGGGTCCCCTGTTTTTCTGATTGCGTGCTGCCCAATATAAAAAGCAGGCCTAACTTTAAAAATTATGCCACCACAATCACGATTTAAGCATGCCGTGCGACCGGCACTGCTTCGCAACATCACGTGGGAAAAAAAGTTCTTGCGATGACATCACGGTAGGGGTCATGAGGGCTACGGCTAAGGAGAAGTTTGTCCCGGCCTGTACATCCTGATTGCACAGGCGACGCAAGAATTTATATCTGAAAAAAATTGTACTGTAATTACAGACTGTAGGAAAAGCTGGTGGAAATGTGCGGCTACATAAAATGTGCGCTGGAAGGCATGGGAGCGATGGTGGAGCTGTGGTCGGGTCGTGGTGCCTGGTGGTGATTTAGGGCGTGCCGACTACTTCGGTCACTGTGTCCATTGTTGTGACAGAAGAGTGATTGCCTTCTGCACAGTTCGATATGCTTTCAAGGCCAACGCTTCAGCTAACACCATTGGTTTTGATACAACAACAGCGTATCATAGCTTCCACAGGTCATGACATCCACAGTTATTATCGGTTATTCATATCCATCCTGTGCAATAATAGCCACCAGCTGTGTGGATGTACTTGTAAGTAAATATAATATAAATACATACATCTCACAACCTCCGCACCACCGGAGCGGTCATAACTTCCACAGGTTACAGCATCCACAACTCGGATGCGGTCATAAACTCCATAGCTCGCAACCTCCACATATTCAAGAACTCCATAATTTCCTCGAATCAGCTAACTATCGGTAGATGGCAGCACGGTCTAGGTAGTATCGAAGCGAATATGGAATTAATATCATGAGATTAAGCGCTGAAGCATAGTAACCTAACCTTACGTAACATAACGCCTAGACCGCGCTGCTACCTTGCGACAGCTAACTGAAGCGATGTTTCCAGGAAATTATGAGGTTCTTGAATCTATGGAAGTTGTGAGCTGTAGAGGTTATCACCGCATCGGAGTTGTGCAGGCTGTGACCTGTGGAGATTATGATCGCTTCGTAGTTGTGGAGGTTGTGAACTGTGGAGGTTATGACCTATGGAAGTTACAACCACTTCGGCCGTGCTGAATTTGTGGAGGTTATGAACTGTGAACTGGAAGTTCTAATACACCTCCGCCACAACAGATATCCTACGTCAAATGTAGCGGCCATTTAGTACACAATATATTCCTGCATGATGCCGGTGTGTATTAAGAACAGAGCTGCGCACTGATCGCATGGAAAAGTTGCGGTACTGTACTTGTTTCACCGTTATGGCTATTTGTGTCGCTGCAAGTCACACGTCGGTGTGTGGCACCTGTGTGGAATCGTATTGTTCCGACATGTCGATCATCATTTAAATCAGAGAAATCTGCCTGTAACTTTTCGAGTTAGGAAAGGCAGCTGCCACCCATAGTTTGCGAAAATAGCGTTGCAGCGTGTAACTATATTTTCGGGACATCAAAAAGCCACGTTATAATGACATCGAGCGACGCTGCCCACGTGACCTAAGGTCATGAGGTCATGAGATCAAAAACTTAAATTTAAAAGTGCAAAAATGAAAAAGGTTCCATAGATCATGGCCAAATCAACGACATGTAGCTTTCTGCCATTTAAAAAAGTCCCTGGCGCCATTACGAGTGCTGGACGAGGGAGGGCGAGAAGCTGGGAAGCCGTGAGACTCCATTTCAGGCACAGGATCTGTCACCAAACCGCCAAGGAGAATTGGTGAGCCGACCGCAGCTGCACTCCTTCAACAGCCCTTGGAGGTATGCATCGTACCTCAAATACAATGCACCACGCCACAGTGTCGTATTATAATGTGGTTCACGTTGTGCAACTGTCCCCTCGTCCCGCAGCCATCACGCTCTTATGCTGCCGCATGCGATCCTTCAGCGCGAGAGACGGCTACGTCTGAAATTGCCAGACCCCGCGGCGTTTAGGCCACGTGATGCATGACGTCACGGGGTGAACCAACAGAAACATGGACGGGCTGTGAGCGCCCACCGCGATCCCATGGGATGGGATGTGCGTCATACACTGAGTGCTGGTCATGGAATTCCCCAATTTCACTTCTGTGATCTTTGTGGAAACCACAAAACCGTGCGACATGCAGCATGCAACAGAGAGTGTCACGGGTCGATTAAGCAGCCGGGCTCGGAAGGAGTCAAGAATGTTTGTGACGAAACTAGTATCTCGTTCAACTGAAAATAAGCGAATTATACTCTCATACTGGGAAAGCAATGTAGAACTTTATGCGGAAAGATATAGTAATTATATTTGTAATCAAAAGCATTCAGCTTCACGTAAAATCTCCAGCTTTTTTGTATTTTTTAGCGCGGCCGGCTTAGTGCGACGGCACTACTGAAGGGCAGCCTGGCCTCGTCACCAGCCGTGCCGTGCCGCCTCAGACAGGACAGGACAGGACAGACAGACAGGACAGGACAGGACAGGACAGGACAGGACAGGACAGGACAGGACAGGACAGGACAGGACAGGACAGGACAGGACAGGACAGGACAGGACAGGACAGGACAGGACAGGACAGGACAGGACAGGACAGGACAGGACAGGACAGGACAGGACAAGACAGGACAGGACAGGACAGGACAGGACAGGACAGGACAGGACAGGACAGGACAGGACAGGACAGGACAGGACAGGACAGGACAGGACAGGACAGGACAGGACAGGACAGGACAGGACAGGACAGGACAGGACAGGACAGGACAGGACAGGACAGGACAGGACAGGACAGGACAGGACAGGACAGGACAGGACAGGACAGGACAGGACAGGACAGGACAGGACAGAACATGACCAGGACAGGACAGCAGCCCACCGCCAGCACTCACCTGAACTGCGCCGTGGAACTCCGCGGCCGGCTCGAAGCAGTCGACGCTGGCGACGCCGACGCGAAGCAGCTGGCGCGTGAGGACATCGGGGCCGGGCGCCAGCTCGACGCGAGGCAGGTGGTGATGCGCTGGGTCCTGACTGTGCACGGGACCACCTGTCGGGGTGCAGGAGGGGAGTGGAGGGGGCGCACCGTCACTGGCTGCCGATCACCCCACAGGCACATGATGTACCCTCGGTGTCACGGTCCCCATCAGGTCACTTCATTTTCATTCGCTTCGATTCTGTTAGCCAAAGCCTTGGTTATTGGGCGCGAATGATCAGCCCTAGTCGATGCGCCCTAAAGCCCAAATAACTAACTAACCAAAGCCTTGGTTATGCCAGCGTAGTGTAGCCACGCGGCACTTCGTGACCAGTTGGTCACAGTTGGACCACGCTGAGCCAGTGAGGCGATCCGTCTGCCATTGTTTAAGAACTAGATGAAGGCAAATGATGCTTGGAAATACTGGTGGAGATACTCAAACTATCGCGACAGTTCCAGTATTTTAATTTTATTTCAGTGAGGTGTGACAGCAATATAGTTTGACTATTATGGTAAATTAGTAGTAAAATCACACCCACCAGCCACTTAATAATGTATTATATACAATGCCTCTGGTGATTTCAGCTGCTTCGTCAACTGTTTACTATAATTTGCTGATGAGCATTGCACCTCCTGTCGTTCTATGCGCGGGGACGAGTAGTCTGAGGGTAAGATGCTCGTCTCGCAATCGAAAGGTTGTGGGTTCGAGTCTCACATGCCGCTACTCTTCGCCCGCGACCAATCGGCGTGAGAGCTTGGCGACGCTGCATGACTCAACGGTCGATGTGTCGTAAAACCAATAACCAATCAATAACCAACCAATCGTTCTATGCGCGATCAACTCTGACACGTGCTCTGGTTTACGCCACGACTGCCATGGAGACGTCTGCGCCGGGTACGCCGCCGTTTCTCCCGGTCCCACGGGACCCTGCTATACCGTGGGTGAGATGGCTGCCTCTGTTCGAGACGTGCTTGCTGTTGGTGGAGAGCACTGCTCGGTTGCGCGCCGACTGGCGCTGCTGCTTGTGCGCTCGGCACGGAGAGACAGCGCACCTACCATGGTCCGCCACTGTCGGTCAAGTCCGAGTCAGAACTGATTGGGAACATCCCGTGTGTATCTTTAGCGAGTGTTTCGTTTATTTATTGGTTGGTTCACGACACACTTTATGCACATTCACGGCTAATGGCGCCGCCCACACTGTTTCGCCGGTGGGCCGCGGGATTGGGAAATGTCCTGAGTGGCGCTAGAGTCGAACCCGGGACCTTTGGTGCCCATAGCCCGACACCTTAACCACTCGGCCATCCCCGCCCCTTAGCGAGTGTTTCACACCCAAGACGAATATTGTTGCAGAGGTATAGTTTCGCGGGCCGTGGCCATATGCCCAGTGAAACTACAGCTCAATTGGTGAGTATATTGTGTCAGATGTCGGCAACTTGTAATGACGAAGACATGGCCGACGAATTTATTCGGGACCAAGTAGTATCTAGGACCCTGTTATCTCGACTACGACAGCGTCCGTTTCTGGAACCAACTCTGGACCCGGCGAAGACTCTAGTTATTGCTTTAACGGTAGAGACAGTAGAACGTGAAGCTGCAGTCACGCCAGGCTCCTACCATGGTGAGGTCCAGACAGTGCAAACGGGTGGAGAGCGTGTACATGGCAAGACAGCCCGCCCCACTCGGTACCAACAGGTGGTGCCCCCTGTTGGGCTCGGTGGTTCTTGCTCTCGGGGCGCATCAAACCGCCGGTGCAGAGGGCAGCACCAGCGCTTCTGTTGTGGCGGACAACATTATGCGGAGACGCCCAACTCTCCTACCAAGGGACAAAAATGTCACAACTGTGGCAAAGGAGGGCACTTCTCGAGCATGTGTAGCGGAGCAACGGCAGTTGCGGGCATCCAAGCTGTCTAATGTGCATGGACTGTTGGTGGGTATGACAAGACTGAAGGCTGTGCAGGGAGGTGGTTCCATGGTGATGACAGTGGATACAGAATCACCCCAGGGTCTCTAGTGCCAAGACACTGTGTACGTGAGGTGTCACTGGACAAGAGTGTTGTTTGTTTACATGCCTATCAGGGTTCAATTTTTCGAGTGTTTGGTTTACATGTAGTGTGCAGATGAAGTGTAAGGATTCAGCATATTGCCAAGCTATATGTTGTGCCGTCATGGGGTTAGGCCTGATGAGTGTTCGGGTGAATGTTGCGGATAACAATGTGTGTGCTTTGTCGCAGGCTGGTCATTTTGATCGCCCTTCATTTTGGAGGCTCCAAAACAGGCCACCATGTCTCATAACCGGTTTCCAGCACTGAGTTACCGTCAACCCATGCTATTTCCCGGATCAAATTGTTCTGTAACGAAATTCAAAGTCGAAGAGATTTGGGAGACACGATCGCCCTATTCCAAACCCACGTTGAGTATCCTGAATAAATCCGTCTCCTTCCAGATAACTATCATATCCTTGACAGCTGTGTGCTACCCACGAGAGCCACGTGGTCATGTCGCCCTTACACTCTTCCAGGCTGTTCCTCTACCCACCGGTCCATGGCGGAAGGTCATGGTCGATCTCATTAGCCCTTTACCGGGCAACCGTCGGGAACGCTACGGTATCGTGGTATGCGATGTCAACGGCCCGATGGCCCGAGGCTGCGCTATGCTCGGATGTCCTCGCGAGCACAGTGGTGGACTTGCTCACCGGAGATGCAATGTGGGCTAGGAACCACCGGATTCGAAAGTCTGCAGGAGTCAGGCTGATTCGTGTCGCGACCCCGACAGGTCCCGTCAGCTACCGCCTAGACAGCGGTCGGAGGGTGCATGCCAGGGACCTGACGGGTGCTGAAGTCACGCAGGAAGAGCCACCGGACGCGCTGACTAGTACTGGATGCGCCACGCGCCGCCATGGACGCTAAGGTTTAGCGCGGTTCTCCGCTTTGTACTCGGAGCCCAGTCAGGAACGCACAAGGAGGCCCCAAAACGGGTGAGGTTCCACTAACGTAGAAAAGGATGGTTCCAAGACGTGGCAGGAGGGACCTAACTCGGAAAAGAACGAGACAAGATTGGAAATGAGACCCCACGATGAACGAGGAGGCCCCTAATATTGGAGAGGAATGTTATTGGATAAGAGAGATGACTCCCGGGCGGAAAAGGGCCCAAGAAGGGCAAGAAGGCCCCCAGGGAATGACAAGGACACTGAGATAGGAAAGGTCACCTGTAATTGACCTGTAATTAAAAGGTCACCGGTCACCGCGCGCCCGCCATCTAGCATCTCATAACTTGCAATTCGCTCTCTCGACGCTAGATGTCAGTGTAGCGATCTACGTATCCAGGTCCGCTACATCTCGTTTCTTCGCTCATTTCCAATGCTCTGTGTCCAGTAGCCATCTGACATAATAGCCTTGCACATCACTGAGCCGACTTACCTGTATGCTTAACTCGCTTGCATTTGCTTTTCCATAGCTGCGCACTTTAGTGTTTTAACTAGTACATATTGTTTGTTCTAGTCCGCGTGAAGTGTCGCTATGTCGTCATGTCAATATAGGCGGCGGAAATGACCTTTATGGTCCAGCACGCCTAAAAAACACGCTCCCCCATGTCAATACAAAGTACTCGTGTCCGACTCTCGCGAGTCATTTGAGGGGCAAGCTGGGGCAGCGGCGGCAACACGCGTCACCGTCGCCGCGGAATTCTACTTCTTTCTCCTTCTATCCCTTCGAGGCGTCTGGACCGCACTGAGGGGCTGGTACAGCGTAGCTGTGCACGTCCCAGGTGTTCTTTGGCAAAGACGTCTCCCTGTGGCTTTCCCAGATCATTTACGCCTATCCACACATCACACACGCACCCCATAGGCGCTACAGGGAAGCCCAGACCATGGTGTGATTTATGAGCCGGCATAAACCCCACTGGTTTTCCCAGAGCATGTTCATGCAAACAGGGTGAAACGGTGCACGACCCGCATATTTCGAAGGATAAGCAAACGATATTCGACGTATATTTATGAGGCGTTTTTGCAAGGTCAGCCAACATGTTACATCTCAGCTACTCCAGGCGATCTCACTGCGGGGTCGACGATTTGACCAGAGGTGAAAAAACCGGCTACTCGGCCACGAGCGTGGGTGACTGATATTTGACAAATATCTCCGGTTGTGGTGACAACGTACGGCACCCTATCATCATTACGTATGGATTGTATTTATCATCAGGCTGTTTTGCCTCTTAACATGCCCAGTCACTTTGTATTTAATAACAATCCAAACATGTACGTACGGATCATGTTTCAGTGCATGTATCAGAAGCGTACAGAAACAATTTAGTAGCTATGATCGAGGGGACATGGGGGCTGAAAAAAAAATCATACCACTCGTGGTAAAGTCCATAGGGTTTAACACTGCCGTGGAAAGCCTGTCACCTATGAACTGTCCCGTCCCCGTCCAAAGATTGAGCCCACCGCAACGGTTTCGTTTTCCAGCGCAGTTTGTGGCGTGGGGCATAGCTCACATCACAGGTACAAGATTGGCGGATATCACGCGAAAGCTCCAAATGTTGGCTATCTGTCGAACACATTTCGTTGGGTCGGATCAACGTGTTGCGCGTGCGAGTCACTGGGGTCCTGAGGGAACTGAGTTCCGGTGAATGACCGGTCGCTCATAGGAATAGCATGTAAAACTGAGATTTTTCGTTCGGAAAATCACCAATTTTAGCGCTCCCCATCGACCCGATTCAGACTGCAATATCTCGACAACCAATGGACGGATTGACACCAAACTAACACCTCAGTATTGCCACTACAATCGTCAACATCGTCGTGACAACTGTTTCCGAGGCACGCGCCACGCGCACGCGAGATGGGTGTGGAAAGCGGAAGCGACGTTTTTGAGCGTTTTTCACGATTTGGTCTGGTTATCGGAAACGGCTAAATTTAGCGACTTGTCGTTACCTTCACATCATGGCCCCATGTACCGGCTACAGTTTTCCAATTGACGATCAGTGGCTGCAGTGTGTGGGCGCAGTCATCGTGACACGGGCTGCACGTGTTTCAGTCCGTTAAAAAATGGTCCGCTTTCCACTGTCTCCACACCACTGTCGAATGACAATTCGGGGAGAACGTTGTACGTGCACTCTTTGTGATGGTCAGGTCCTTCGGATTTTACCCATCACAAATACTTTTGTGCAATCGTCGCTGCCCGCAACTGTTACCAGGCGTCACTTTCGGCAATCTCAAGCGGCAGAAGGGGCGGGACAATATGCTGTCAGTCCAGAGATTGAATGCGACGCAACAGTTCCGTTTTCCGGCGCAGTTTGTTTTCAAAGCTGGTGAAGTACCAAAGCGCTGTTGAAGCTGAACTTGTGCATGCTTGCGTAAGTGGTGTTCCGTCTCTGAGAGTCAGGACAAGTATTGGAAACATGGTCTTGCCTTTGATGTTGGCCGCCCAAAATATTTGTTATCTCCAGGAAGTCTTCCACTTCATTTTTCCAAAAGAGGAATTGAGTCTGGCAATAACTGCGATCTCCTTGATGTTTGCTCATGATCATGCGAACATGAAAACACGGAGCATGACCGTGAAAAGTGCGAAAAGTTTTTGATGGCAGAAACAAATCACATCATTCTCCAACTTGGAATGCTACACAGTTTTCCTCTCATAATCCAGGATTCAGATTAAAAGAAAAGTCCTGAAAGTCCTCTGCTCTATACCAACCTGTAATGCCACATGATTTTCCTTTCAAATTCCAGAATTAGAGCCATAAAACCTCCTCTCCAAGACATAAACCCAATCCTTGTTACACCTAACTGAAGTGACACTTTTCTCGTTTCTCAGTCTAACATATTATTTCAGCCATTTTGCCACACCGCAGACTTCTGTAATCCTTATCATTAAAAAAAATGTTTTGGTTCTTCCAATGTGAGCCTTTATTTTAATAATTTCATCTGGTCACTTCCATGGGTTTTATTTATCAGTGTCAGAGCCCATGTTTTGTCATAAGCAGAACTTGTTGCATTGGGAAAAAGGTTTTTAAAAATGAATTACTTGAAACTAAAGCAAAATATAACCTATGGCACTCTGCCCTTGATATTGGTACTATATGGACTTCCTTATTGCACAAGGTAATTCTATTTGTATTAGTGAATTTCATTTTCGATGAGTCATTAGATTTGGAGAACAGCATGTTGCAATACCATATTTATTTGCATCATTAGGATGATGTGACCACTGATTCCCCTCAGAAATACTTATTTTTAGTTGGAAAGCAAAATAACGTAGTACTATTGTTTAATACCTAAAATAGCCTGGCCTAGTTTGACCAGACTATTTTAGGTATTAAAATATCGCATTTTAAATTGCTTCTCTAATATACGCACAATTTGTGGGTTCAATATTACAGTTGTTAAGAAACCTAACCTAGCCTTATCCTTTTTTAATCTTATTTCTGTATGACATAAATTGAATACATCTTCACAATAAAAGCTAGCCTCACCTGTGGTTTTGTTTCTCTAACTAAAATGTTTGCACAACATATTGTGAGCACATTAAACCACAATCATACGCACCATAGATGGATATTGATGTATACTCACCATAGAAGCATGATTAGTGTATAGGGTGTGTTGTAATTTGACATATTAATTAATAATTGAAGATCGTATATAATTGGACAAATTGGAGACCACATATATACTAAAGCGTTCTTCTTTGTTCAATTTCAGCGGCATGGTTGATACTTCGCGCTCACACCTATGCATACGGGTATTAATGTGAGCTAACAACATGTGACAGCCTGGTGGTGTTCGATATTCTGTAGGTGACAGGCTGAACACTTATTTCATCTCTGGATTTGGCAAGTATCGAAATGCGGGGCTGCCGCATGTCTGAGCCATAGAGTTTCCCTCCTTACTTTTCAGTTGGCAAGCAAAATGATAGCAAAAAGTACGGCTTGAAGTGGAGTAAAATATAATTAAGAATAAAGGTAAGCTTAAAAAGTGAACGCAGTCTGAGCTCTTGCTTTTAAAAACCATTACAATTAAAAGGGTACTGTTACTGCCTAAGGTTTATACATGATAAGCTTTGCACACATTTTACCTCCATGAGGCAAGCAAAGGGTTAGGTAGCAAACACGTCTCTGGACACGATGAAGGTGATGGAACCATTTGCTCTTGTGAAAATTTGTCGATTTTTCTGTAATCTTCATGATATGTATTCCTTTTCTGAACAAAAGGTTTAAGAACGAACATTCTATTGTAGCGCCTGTGGAGTGCGTTTGTGGATGTGTGGATAGGCGTAAAGTATCTGGGAAAGCCACCGGGAGACGTCTTTGCCAAATAACACATGGGACGTGCATAACTACGCTGTATCACCCACTCAGTGCGGTCCCGACGTCTCGAAGGGATAGTAGGAGAAAGAAGTAGGGTTCCGTGGCGGCGGTTACGGATGTTACCGCCGCTGCACCGGCTTGCCCCTCAAACGACTCGCGAGAGTGGGACACGATAACTGTGTATTGACATGAGGGGGAGAGTGGTTTTTAGGCGTACCGGACCAAAAAGGTCATGTGCGCCGCCTTTAAAGGAACACGTTACATATCTATGAAAGGGAGTGTTACGATCAAGGTACAGGCAAGTGGACATTTACGTTACGAAAGTTTTACGTTATACTTTGTGCGAAGTTTTTGGGTGTTGAAGGCGGGGGCTGGGTTGGGGACGTTTCCCTGATGTCTAACTGGTTTTAATTTTACTTTACTCCTCCACATAGTAATTTGCGTTCGGTGGGGTTGGGGGTTTTGAGAGGGTCGCGCTGATTTTGTCAGGGTGCCGGCTTTAGCCTACTCCTATCGAAGAGCACCGAAGGATTTTTACCGTGCGGACAAGGAGGCAATTGTCCACACCGCCTCTCACGCCGGCTGCCGCGTGTTAGTTGTTAGTAGTTGGTTAGTCTATGCATGCCGTGCAGGTTTGTCAGTTGGGTTAGTACGGTGTTTGACAATTTGGCTCTTCTACGTCCACTGTTCCTCTGGGTAGCCATTTACGTTAGGGGTCGGAAGGCAAATCGTCTCATCTACGTCCGACGGCTCCTGTGGGTAGTCGTTTTACGTTAAGCTTATTTTTTTATTTTTTTTAGTTTCTATGTTTTCCTAGCGCAAGTTGGCTCATTTACCTCCGACGACACCGCTAGGTAGTCAATTATTCCTAACTGGGAAGCAAATCGGCTCATGTACGTCCGACGCCATGCG
This sequence comes from Imbricaverruca yamaguchii, assembly GCA_034440575.1. Classification (NCBI taxonomy): domain Eukaryota; kingdom Metazoa; phylum Arthropoda; class Thecostraca; family Neoverrucidae; genus Imbricaverruca; species Imbricaverruca yamaguchii. Next base: position 1,279,355 of record JAOTOL010001604.1, read on the forward strand.
AAGATGGCTATTTACGTGTCTTCTACGAGTGTTTCGCGGTAGTATATTGCTAGTTGATGTGAACGTTGGTGGTGCCTAGAGAGCTGCTAGTTCTGTGGCATACAGATATTCAAATAGCAATTAATGAGTTCTGCGTGTTTGTTACCGAGAAGCAATGGAAGCGATAGGGTGATGCCCTCTCTCTCAGTGGTTGTCTCTGAGAGCTAAAGCTACTGCATTCTAGCAAGATGTGGCCTATGCCTAACGTGGTGTTGCAGGTGTCGCAGTGAGGTGTCGTGTGTTGGTCATCCTCTAATCGAGGCTGTGTTAGTTTTGTGGAACCGGTTCTAAGTCTAGTGAGGATGACCTCTTTTTGTCGGTGAGACTGATTTGATGTGTTTCATGTGCCTATGGTTGGTTTTGTTGCGTGGGCGTGGTTGGATCTGTGCTGTGCTGAGTTGTGTTGTGTCCATGTGTTCTGTCGGTGTTGGCGAATGTGGTGTTGTAGGAGTGCTTTGCAATCGTCTACCGAGTATTCCACGCTGGGGTAGGTGTTCGATGCTAAGACTTGCTTTGCGAGCCGGTCTGCTTCTTCGCTACCTGGGATGTTGGCATGGTCCGGAATCCAGAGCAAGGAAAAGTTTATGGTTACGTTATGGGCCACGATTAGTCGGATTCGATCAATGATGTGATGAGGACAGTCGTGGGTGTTGCTAATTGACTCTGGGGCGGATTTGGAGTCTGAGCAAATCACTACGTTTCTGACTTTTCGCTCAATGAGAATGGAATAGCGGCCAGAATGACCATTGCTTCAGCGGGGTAGATGGAGAAGTTATCCGGTATACGTTTGGAAAGTCTGAGTCCTGGTCTAGTGATGCCGATGCCTACCTTAGCCTCGTGTTTCGACCCATCCGTAAATACAAGTGATTTGTGATTGTTGTCATCGGTGAACTTGTGAAAGAGCCCTAGAATCTCCGCCGATGTGATGGTGGCTTGCTTCTCCCAGTACAAGTACTCGACCTTTGGTTGGCTGGAAGTTCAGAAGGGCCTAGTGGGCGGTCGAGCTGCAGTGGATGGTATTGTGAGGTTAAGATCTGAGAGAGCCGTGGCAATTTGAATGCTATATGGTGGAAGTTTCCGCGCAAATCGGCTCTTGTCGTATCTGTCAGGCATGAAGCAGCGCTGTGCCGAATTATTTTGAATGGATTTGATTTTGATGTGGTAGCGGCACAGCTGTTGTCTCCTCCTGTGGTGGAGTGATTGTGTGTTTGAGTCTACTAGAAGACTAGCTATCGGTGTAGCACTAAGGGCGCCTGTGGCTGCTCTGATGCAGCTGCTTTGGATGACTTCTAATTTTTGGCTCTGACTTTCTGAGATTGTGGGAAAAAATGATGCTGTTGTATTCTATGATGGGTCGTATGATTGATGTGTACAGTCGCAAAAGCGTTTTCCTGTCTCCGCCCCAGTCTGTGCCTGCAAGTGCACGTACTATGTTGACACGTTTCGCCCTTTTTGACATGAGGGGGGAGAGTGGTATTTTTAGTCGTGCCGTACCATAAAGGTCATTTGCGCCGCCTTTAAAGGAACACGTTACATATCTATCTATGAAACCGAGTGTTACGATCAAGGTACAGGAAAGTGGACATTTACGTTAAGGGAAAATTACTTTATACTTCGTGCGAAGTTTTTCGGTGCTGAGGGCGGGGCTGGGTTGGGGACGTTTCATTGATGTCTAACTGGTTTTAATTTTACTTTACTCCTCTACATAGTATTTTGCGTTCGGTGGGGTTGGGGGTTTTGAGAGTGTCGCGCTGATTTTGTCAGGGTGCCGGCTTTAGCCTACTCCTATCGAAGAGCACCGAAGGATTTTTACCGTGCGGACAAGGAGGCAATTGTCCACACCGCCTCTCACGCCGGCTGCCGCGTGTTAGTTGTTAGTAGTTGGTTAGTTTATGGATGCCATGCAGGGTTGTCAGTTGGGTTAGTACGGTATTTCATAATTTGGCTCCTCTACGTCCGCTGTTCCTCTGGGTAGCCATTTACGTTAGGTGTTGGAAGGCAAATCGGCTCATCTACGTCCGACGGCTCCTCTGGGTAGTGGTTTTACGTTAAGCTATTTGTTTTCGTTGTTTTCCTAAAGCAAGTCGGCTCATCTACCTCCGACGGCACCGCTAGGTAGCCAATTATTCCTAACTGGGAAGCAAATCGGCTCATGTACGTCCGACGCCATGCGGGGATGGCTATTTAAGTGTTTCCTACGAGTGTTTCGCGGTCATGTATTGCAAGTTGATGTGAACGTTGGTGGTGCCTAGAGAGCTCCTGCTAGTTCTGTGACATACAGATATTCAAATAGCAATTGAATGAGTTCTGCGTGTTTGTCACCGAGAAGCGATGGAAGCGATAGGGTGATGCCCACTCTCTGGCCGAAGTCCTTAAGTGGTTGGTCTCTGACAGCTAAAGCAACTGCAGTCTAGCAGGATGTGGCCTATGCTTAACGTGGTGTTGCAGGTGTCGCAGGGAGGTGTCGTGTGTTGGTCATCCTCTAATCGAGGCTGTGTTAGTTTTGTGCAACCGGTTCTAAGTCTAGTGATGATGACCTCTTTCTGTCGGTGAGACTGATTTGATGTTTTCCATGTGGCTATGGTTGGTTTTATTGCGTGGGTGTGGTTGGATTTGTGTTGTGTTGAGTTGTGTTGTGTCCATGTGTTCTGCTGGTGTTGGCGAATGCGATGTTGTAGGAGTGCTTTGCAAACGTCTGCCGAATATTCCACGCTGGTGTAGGTGTTCGATGCTAAGGCTTGCTTTGCGAGCCGGTCTGCCTCTTCGTTACCTGGGATGCTGGCGTGGCCCGGAATCCGAGAGGAAGGAAAAGTTCATGTTTACGTTATGGGCCACGATTTGTTGGATTCGATCAATGATGTGATGAGGACAGTCGTGGATGTTGGTAATTGACTGCAGGACGGATTTGGGGTCTGAGCAAATCACTACGTTTCTGACTTTTCGCTTAATGAGAATGAAAATAGCGGCCAGAATGGCCATTGCTTCAGCAGAGTAGATGGAGAAGCTATCCGGTTGACGTTTGGAAAGTCTGAGACCTGGTCCAGTGATGCCGATGCCTACCTTAGCCTCGTGTTTCGACCTATCCGTGAATATGAGTGATTTGTGATTGTTTTCTTCGGCGAACTTGTGAAAGAGGCCCAGAATCTCCGCCGATGTGATAGTGGCTTTCTTCTCCGAGAGCAAGTATTTGACCTTTGGTTGACTGAAAGTCCAGAAGGGCCTAATGGGCGGTCGAGCTGCAGTGGATGCCATTGTGAGGTTAAGATCTGAGAGAGCCGTGGCAATTTGAATGCTATATGGTGGAAGTTTGCGTGCAAATTGACAGCGGCAATTCATGCGGACTAGAATACACAGTATGTACTAGTTAAAACAATAAAGTGCGTAGCTATGGGAGAGCAAACGCAAGCGAGTTAAGTACACGGGTAAGTCGGCTCAGTGAAGTGGAAGGCTATTATGTCAGATGGCTACTGGACATATAGCGTTGGAGATGAGCGGAGAAACAAGATGAAACGGACCTGGATACGTAGATCGCTACACTGACATCTAGCGTCGAGAGATTGAACGACAAGTTATGAGATGCTAGATGACGGGCGCGCGGTCAGCAATGGCTGAGTCTTCAGCCGACCGTTAGATGGCCAGCAGAGACGCGCTACCCTACAGTACCCCTACCCAGACATGTCGCCGTCAAAGGTGACGTGGCGAAGTCGTGCTGGGGGCACCACTACGCGACCGGAGCGTGTGCGCAGAGTGGAGCGCGGCGGGTGATACCGTCGATCGGCTGGACCCGGTGGAGGACACTCGGGGTGCACTCACGAGGCGAGGAATGTGAAAGTGCGATCGAGCACTGCAGGCCACTAAGAAGTCGACTATGCTGCGAGTAGCGGCACCGAGCGGGAGGCATCGAGCGGCGATCGAGCCGAACGGTGTCTGCTGCGTGCGGCCGTTGAGTCCGCTGTGACGTCAGTCAGTGAGTCGGCTGAGTTGACGTCAGGCGATGAGTTGCTGATGGTGATGGCCAACGAGTCGGCTGTGAAGTCAGCCGGTGGGTCGGCTGGGTCGAGAACTGAGCCGTGGTTTTGCGACGTTGCTAGAACGAGTGAGTCGGCTGCAGTCAGCCGGTGGGGATGCCGCGTGACGTCAGCCAGTGAGTCGACTGTGCACGGTGCAAACGGTGAGCCAGCTGACACCGTGACGTACCCGACGTTAGACGGTGAGCAGGCCGATGCTATAACGCGGGCGTCCGACGGTGGCAGCCGTGGGTCGGCTGGTGTTGCGACGTCAGACGGTGAGCTGGTCGATGCCGCGACGTCAGCCAGTGAGTCGGCTGTACCGGCTGGTGGCCGTGACGCCGGACATCGTTCAGCGGGAGGTTGATGGTGCGGCGTCAGGCGGTGAGCCGGTCGGAGCTGGGACGTCAGCCAGTGAGTCGGTTGTGACGTCAGCTTATGTGCCGGCTGATAGGGTTACGTCGACATCGTTGAACGTGCAGATGATGCAGCGTTAGACTGTGAGTCGGCTGACCCCGCGACGTCGACGTTGGTGAGCAGGCAGATGCCGTAACGTCAGTCAGGATGTTGGACGGCGTGTCAGCGGATGATTCGAAGCCAGCGGCGAGTCGGCTGGCACTGCGGTGTCGACTTCGGTGAGCGGGCTGATGTGACATCGGACGGTGAGCCAGCCGGAGTTGTGACGTCAGCTAGTGAGTCGGCTGTGACGTCAGCTGGTGTCGGCGTCCGTGACGTCATCAGTGAGCCACAGAAGCGTTCTCTGCTGGAAATCCGCCAACAGAGACCTCATCGGGTGTGCAGTTGCTGACGGAGCGTCGGTGTCCGGCCGTTGGTGACGACCAGCTGGGCGTGCGCACATGCGGTGAGGCAGTGGCGAGACGTGCGGTCCCTCGGTGTCCGGGTGACGCCATCGGTCCTCCGGCGAGAGGGAGAGAGATAGGGATGTGACCGGGCGTGGCATGCGGAGAGTGGAGAGAGAGACGCACAGTGGCTCTCAAGATCACATCGTGGTCACCAGTGTAGCGCCTGTTGGGTGCGTATGTGGATGTGTGGACAGGCGTAAATAATCTGGGAAAGCCACAGGGAGACGTCTTTGCCAAAGAACACCTGGAACGTGAACAGCTACGCTGTACCGCCCCCTCAGTGCGGTCTTGACGTCTCGGAGGGATAGAAGGAGAAAGAAGAATGATTGCGCGGCGGTGGTGACGCGTGTCACCGCCGCTGCCCCAGCTTCCCCCCAAACGACCCGCGAGATGTCGGACACGAGAACTCTGTATTGACATGACGACATAGCGGCAATTCACGCGGACTAGAACACACAGCATGTACGAGTTTTAACACTAAAGTGTGCAGCTATGGAGGAGCAAATGCAAACGAGTTAAGTATATAGGTAAGTCGGCTCAGTGAAGTGGAATGCTATTATATCAGATGGCTACTGGACATAGAGCATTGGAGATGAGCGGAGAAACGAGATGAAACGGACCTGGATACGTAGACTGGATACTGGATGTGTGGACAGGCGTAAATGATCTTTTTTATCCCAATCATGCTCAGCTCTCTATACCACCAGTTCCAGTTTGCAATAACATTTCATTTCGACATCAACTACTGAACCAGATGATGGCAGCACTACTAATCAGGGGTGTCAATTTTTTTAAAACATTGGGTGGGCCGAAGTGTACCGGACCCCGCCCCCCCCCCCCTCCCTTCCCCCAACGAAAAACTTATCGGATTTCGCCCACTATATTTTCCGACCTCAATAATTCTGATTTTTATTTGACGATGTGTATGTTTATGTTTATCTAACATTCTTGCCAACGCGAAAAAATCGTCCAGTAACAGGTGAAGTCACATAAGCAAAAGAGCAGTGCACCGTACATGTCAACATAAAAATTGTGCGTCGTAGCATACGACTACAGTGTCATACAGTGTATTCTGGTTCATCGTCATCGTCATCGTCATCGTCATCGTCATCGTCATCGTCATCGTCATCGTCATCGTCATCGTCATCGTCATCGTCATCGTCATCGTCATCGTCATCGTCATCGTCATCGTCATCGTCATCGTCATCGTCATCGTCATCGTCATGTCATCGTCATCGTCATCGTCATCGTCATCGTCATCGTCATCGTCATCGTCATCGTCATCGTCATCGTCATCGTCATCGTCATCGTCATCGTCGTCGTTCGTGTGTTGTCGGGGGGCCGTCACTGTCCGTCACTGTCACCGTCACTGTCGTCGTCATCGTTTCTGTCACCCTCCCCTCACTCCAAACACCAACAAACACACAGCGGCTCAAATGTAATATTTCTGCGCCCATAACCTTGCCCTCAAACGCACAACGGTCATCATTGTCACCACACCATACTTTCTCCCGTGTCCGCGCATCCAATATCATTGATTATCGTTGTGTAATGCTTGTGGGATATAATGCCAGATCCTCGATAGGTCCTGGGCTTTGAGTCGAGTCAGTTGGGCTTCAGTCCCGATAGACTCGTTAGGCCTTGGGTTAGCCCGCATGGACCTGGCCAAGGCCGACCCGACATAAAAAGATTCAAACAGGCCGGCCACCGGCCTGTTTCAAACTGCAAATCACACACTAATGCCCGAAGTAGCGTCAACTGATGATTGGTCGTCCGCCTTGGGTCCTCCATTGCGAAGATTGGCAATGTCGTTCGAGCTCCTGTCTTGGCTGTTTCAGAACCACGCATTTTATCAGACGTATTGAGTATCTGCTTGACTGATTAAGCTTGTCATTTATTAATCGTTTGTCTTGGTGCAGGTCGCTATGCTGCACCTGAAATATCTTAGACCAGTCTCTGGGCATGACAAGCACGGTTGCCCAAAAAGTGGAAGCATCGTGCATGCCTGAAGGATTGTGCGCCTAATAGTCGTGCCGGGGTTCCGGTACGCTATACGGAACTGCCCCATTCCACGATATAACTGTTCTGGTTTTTCCATGGTATTCTGCATATTTGAATGGGATATTTTTGTTGGGACTTATGCGATCCCAATGGGATATATGGGATCCCATATTCCCATAAAGAATATGTGTCAATCCCAGGGGAATTTTTTTCACTTGGGTATTTATCCACATATAACTTATTTATACCCTGGCATGGCTCAGTTATCAGCGAAAAAGGCTATTATTGCTATTGCGTTTTGCGTGAATGATGCGCCATGCCAAGAACAAACAAGACATCAATATGAAATCATGTTTTCCATTCCCAATCCACATTTTGAAACTAAACAAACATGATGCGCCAACACAATGGATGCTGAGGCGCCCTTTTGGGTGAAGCAGGTCCCCTTTGACCTTCGCCCCTCCTAAAGGAATTTCGTAGCTACGCTACTAGACATTCTCCAGCCCCTATGACGACGCTTACACCTATGCTTTTTGGCATATGCTGAATTGCGTGTGCAGCTCATGCGATCTTTCAATTTTAGCAACAGCGAGTCTTCTACACTCCTGATTCTGCAGCAGCGCCGTTAATGTCAATATGTTATTGCAGCGGCGAGGTGGTGTCTCCTGATTCTCTGCGGTTTTTCAGCGGCAATAGCCCTCATTGGTCGTTATTTTCTGCTCCAGCTCCTGGTGTTGATGTCATTGAAGATATTTTTTATGATTTCCAGTGTTAAGATGTCCTAAGATACGACATTTCGGACGTTTTCCGAGGGTATGGTTAGGGTGCCCCGAGGCTCTACGGTTTTGGTGCAGATCTGGCGCAGCTTTCGTGCAGCGGTCAAGAGTACTCGGCGGACCGAATGAGTTGAATAGGGGAAGTACTGTGTCATTGGAAAGTCGTCGCATCACGCCTCTTTTTGCTGGAAATATCCCAAGAATTGCTTGGCGTCTAAGGTCTTCATTAGAACTGTGATCATTAATTCCTTATTCTGAAGGGAAAAGTTGAATAGGCTGACATCCTCTATTATCTGTGCTGGCTGTTTAAATCTAGAAGTCTTCTGAAAGCATCAACCCACGGAATGTTAATTTGATATGTAGAAACGTTCAAATAACATCAAGATCATGACAATTATTGTCTTTCTCATTGATACCTCTGCATCAATGAATCAGCAAGCCTTCTCTGGTGGCCACCCAACCCTTCTGGATGTTGCGAAAGGAGCTGTGGAGACCTTCGTTAAGGTGAGTGGCTGCTTCTGTGTAATTAATAATATTCTACTAGGGCACATGTGCAATGTAATTCCTGAATATTTGCCAGACAAGTAACAGGGGTGTTGGGAGTGGTTTAGTGGTTCATGTTGAAGTCTAAATATGAAGGCCTCTGGTTCAATACTCATACAATTCAGGATGCTTTCGAAACCCATGGCCCACTGGTGAAGCATTGTGGTTGGCACCATCAGACCTGGATGTATGTAAAGTGTTGTGACCCCACCCCCCAATAAATAAACAAGCAGAGGGAAATTGATGCAAATGTTTTCAGCTCAACAATGTGCTTTTTTACTTCCATTTCTAGCTTGTTCTGTTGAAAATTTGTCATGGCTACATGACTCATGTGAACCTGATTCTTTCTTATTAAAGTGACATGAATTTCAGGATCTGATTTGTGTCTATTTCGTGCCTATTTCCTATAAAGGCAAGGAAATGAACTTATTTGTAAGGGAAATTTTCATGCATGCCTCTTTGTGATGATAACATTTCTGTTGTAATATCTTTGTATGTGAAACATATTTACATCAATTTTTTGTGTATCCATAAATTAAATGGTGAATGCACATTTCTCAATTAGGATATTAGCAGAAAGCCAAGATACTATGTGGCTGATTTTTTTTCATAACTTCTGTTGGAGGTTCAGGTAAAATTTGATTCCTTGGACTTTTGATAACATGTCTTTTATGTGGTGAAGATGATGCTACCATTTATTTTATCTGCATATGATATTTTATATATTTTGTGTCTTGCCTATGCATACTGGATATGCATTGAACGTGAGCTTTAACTGGTGCTTAATCTCATTGGTTTGAATTCCTGAAAAGTGTATTACTTAAGGAGCATCCTAGCAAGGAGCTAGGATGCTATCCTTCAGCCATTGTTTTTATGCTTCAATATCAATGGTATATGAGCAGTTGTAATAATACCCACCATCATATTTTCTGTCATGATTCTCCTCTTGTTAATCTGTCCATTCTTGGGTGTGGGTGCACTCCCACCCCCACCCCATCCCCCCACCCCACCCTCACTCCATCCCCCCACCCCAACCCCCTGCTGGTGTTATGCAGATATTGGAAATGACTGTTGTAGCATGCTGAAATTTGGGGTACATTTTCCCACAGCAATTTGGATGTTTTGTGAAAACAGAGGTTTGGTCATCTTCATTCCACAAGATATTCAAGGTCAAGTGAGGTCACATGCAAAAAGTTCAACCAGTTATCATGCTTTAATGGTCAAATATATTTGATTGAAACTGAACGTTTGCTTATATTTAGGGATGGAAGAAATTGCACCAGAGGAATCTTCTTTTTTGATGATTCATTAGTTTTGCATAACTGCCCATTAGGGCTATAATCAGGAGATTTGGCCTAAAGTGAGCATTTTTTTATGAGGACAAGTTGAATTAAAGCAAAGGTTCAATGTCCACTGTGTTGCTTAGGAAATTGAAATCTGACGAAAATTGAAAACTCAAAATTTTCAAAATATATCAATAGCGATTTTTGTATCAGCAAAACTTCTGAGGCCATGGTTCATTTTGTATTCCTTTTCTGATTATAATTTTTACATTTTCCACAAAATGAACCCCCCAGAGCCAAGAAATTCAGTGCCTTGAAATATAACTGCATTTGGGTTCATCAGTGTCAGTGAAGCGTCCGTAATATTTGCTCCGAAATTTACTCCGACCCATCCCCTGTTCGCCCGCCCCATGATTAGTTGTACTTCTGGTGCTGGAGTAGCAAATCCGACCAACTCTATTTGAGATTAAAAAATGTAACCGTCTATGAGCGGTTTTACAGGGGAAATTTGCTCTCCCGTCTAGCAGCTCTGGATCTTTCCAAGTCGATCCTTGCTTCAACTAAACATTCCAGACATGAACTAAACAAGTACATAAAGGAACTTTTAATGTTCATAAGAATCGTTTTCAGTATTTTTTTGTCAGCTTTTTCATACAAAATAACTATCTTGGTGGTGAGAATAAAACTATTTTAGACTGATTGCTTTAGTATAATTTTCATTAAACCATCATATATTCCAAAACAATAGTCCATCCATATCCAATAGTCACATGGGGTTTCTTGTATCAGGTATGCGTGGAGCCGGTTCCTGGTGTCGGGTGCGCGTTTGTGAACTTCGTGGACATCATTAAGTATACCTTTGTTACCATTTTCTCTACCATTGCTCATGAAGTTGGCTTATAACCTCATCCTGTGCTAATAATTTGACCACAGCCAATTTTGAGGTCTGAGGCAGAGCTGTGTATTATGCGTCGGTGGCGAATGGTGCGCACAAACTCGGAATGGCGCAAGGGTTGACCGGGCCATGAAATCCATTTTGGGGTGCTTGAGATTTTTTAGAACAACGGAAGTTCAAATGAATGAAGCAATAATTCAAATGAATCGCGGGTGAACTCTGCTTATTAGTTGTGGGACCAGTCCTTCGGAGAAGTTTTTGTTGAAGGATGATCCCGGTTGTGTGGTCCGCCCAAGATGAGTGAGTGCGATTCATCCTGAGCTCTGCCAGGAGAAATGTTATTGGTGTATTCACATCACATCATGCCTATTTATCATAAATATTTGTTCGTGAACTTTGAGAATACATCACCAAATTTCATTAAAGCAATACTACCTGGTTATGGACAACTCATTTTTTGTGCAGTAAAGTTTTTGACATGGCTTAGTTTGCCAAGATGTTTATGCATACAAAAATGCTAACATTGGTCTTCAGTCCCACTAAAACAGGGTTCATTGTCAGCAAGTGCATAGCTATTTTTTGGAATCCAGCTACAAAATTCGTACTTGCCTATAGTGTATTTTGTACTCCAGAAGGAAAAACGAAGAACAACATTCTTTGGTAGTGCTACAACTGAAAGTCCATACCTGAAAACAACGAACAAATTCAGCGATCCCTACACGCCGACCAGTCAATGTCACAATACATCTTCAAAATGCAGTACAAACCGTACCTCAAATGTTCGTCGGTGCTGCGCTAAAAACGTCTCCGCACAACTGGTGGCACTTTCCAACCTGTGTGAAGATGCTATATTTGAGTCAATGTAGTGTTAATCATTACTTCAATATTTATTCAATATTGATTCAATATTTATCAATATTTATTCTTATAGATTATATATTTAGATTAATAAATATCTATTCAATATTTTTGGATACTTGTGCTGGAGTGTTTGCCGAAAAGTACCAGAAATCCCTACTTGGCAAGTCTGGGGTACTTGGTTTTGCCAGAGTAAGTACTTGAAGCTTTCTTTGGCTATTAAGATGCTTTGAATGTGCCATCTAGGGTCATTTTCTTAAAGAGAACTTTTTTAGACACAATGAGCCCATTCAATGCAAAAAAAAAATCACTTCAAATTTCCTAAAAGCGGCCCCGGAGCAAGCAAGTTCTCCGAGGCGATTACAGCAAGAAACCAATGCCATTTGTGCACTTATGCATGACTGTCAAGTAATTTTTTGTAAATGTGTGCAAAGATAAATCATGCCCTTTGAAATATAACTGAATTTGGGGTTTGTCAGTGTCAGTGAAGGGTCCGTTATACTTGTTCAAATTTTACTCCGAGCCATCTGTTTGCCGGCGCGGTTTGCCAGCCGGCCAGGGGCCAACCTGAACCTGGCATGCACCTGTATCCCGAGCCTGTCATGTAGCCTAACCCTAGCCTGTCTTATAGCTGTAACCAGAGCCGGTCATATGGCTGTAACCCGAGCCGGTCATTTGAAGGAGGGCGAGACGATTTGTACTGTAGCAGGTCGGCTGACGCCCGGATGCAGACCAAGTGTGGATCCATATACAGCCCGGTTGGCGACCAAGTGTGGATCCATGTACAGCCTGGATGGCGACCAAGTGTGGATCCATGTACAGCCTGGATGGCTGCCAAGTGTGGATCCTGCACGGCCTGCACGACGGCCAAGTTTAGATCCCTGTGCGCTCTGGTGACTGCCAAGTGTGGATTCCTGTACGGGCCGGGATATCTGAATCAAGACGCTCCTCAATCTCTGCAAAAGGGACGGTTTATCCACGACCGACTTCACCTCCCCCCACCACCATGACGCATCACCTTTCCGTGGTGGTGGGGGGGGGGGATTGCGTGCTTCAAGGATCCGGCGGCCAGACCACCAGGCGGCCGGGGAGAGATCAGACTAAGAGTGCCTCACTCGTCTTTCCATCCATACGCCCCCATTCCAATGCCCATCTCATCACAATCCATGTCCTTCACCTAGCCCTACAACACTACTATGAGCACCATCCCTACTATGAGCAGGCAGGGCAACTTCCCCGGTCCTGCCCACCAGCTCAGTTTTATCTGGGTAGCCGCGCCCCCTCGGCCCGTCCCCCGGGGTTGACTGAGTCCTGGAGGTTGAGGTCCCCCGTCGCTTGGTGCTAGTTGTGACGGGGCACCAACACACCTCTTTGGTCCTGATATCCCGGAGGGGCGGGCGGGCCCGTGGGGCCTCACGCGGGTCAAATGACAGGTCGCCTCGGGGTAGGGGCCTGGGTTTCCCAATGCCTGCCGGCCCGGCCGGCCGGGGTCAAGGGGTGGGCGGCGCTGGATCCTGGTCGGGGTGGTGAGTCTCTCTCTCTCCCGGCCAGGTGAAGGCACCGCCTGCCCCGTATACCTCCTCGGGCGCCTGGCGACCTCCCGTTCGCGGGACCCAGGCGTCCCCCAGTAGGGCCCCTTGGGGGTGGGGCGCTCGAGGAGCCGAAACCAAGAACAGCGAATTGCACCGACAACAGCAAAAAACATTCCTGGTCCCTCTCGTGAGGGCCAGACCACCTGCTCTGGGGGACGTAATACGTTTTCCGCTACCCCGCGAGTCCTCATTCTTCGAGGGAAAACACACTCTCTTGGTTCTTTGTCCCCCTTCATAGACGTAACGGATGCGACCGGTTTGGAAAAGTTGTTCGTTGTGAGAAGTTGAAGGATGGAGGGTTGGAGGTGGAGTTTGCGGTGGCTGAGGAAGCGGAGAGAGCGTTGTCGATGACTAAGTTTGTTTATAGTGTGAGAAAGGGTGGCAAGAAGGTAGACGAAATTATTACAATATACGTAGAACCCCATAAAACCAAGAACTCGTTGAGAGGTATCATCAATTGTTTTGACTTGAGGGACGTACCGGAGGAAGAGATTGTCAATGGACTAGCAGAATTTGGAGTGATTGGAGCGAGAAAGTTGAAGGTGAGGAGAGGTGCAGAGATGGTCACAACCAACAACACCGTACTGACATTTAACACGAGCGATCTTCCTGGTGAGATTCGTGTGGGATACGTCCGGGTTAAGGTTCGTATTTTCTTTCCCAACCCTATGAGGTGTTTTAAATGCCAGAAATTCGGTCATACAAACCAGTTATGTCGTAATCGCCCTGCATGTGGCAAGTGCGCCTCCCAAGAACACGGAAGTGAGCATTGCTCCTCCGAGACCACCCGTTGCGCAAACTGTGGCCCAGAACAGGACCCCCACTCGTATGACAGGATTTGCCCCATCTACCTGAAGGAGAAGGAAATTATTGCTATTAAACACACACAAAAAGTAACCTTCCGCGAGGCCAGAGATGTGTATGAACACACTCACCCCAGAATCACCTACGCATCAAAAGTCATACCGTTATCCCACAACATATTCAGCCCGACAAGGTTCCTGAGCTCATCTCTCAAATGACAGCCCTACTTCGTTCCTTTGGAGTGCCCCTTACGATACCAACAAGTAACAGGCAGCCAACCCAAGACTGCGTTAAGACCGCCGAAATGCCCCCACCATATGTAATCCTGCACATGACACAACCGACACGGCAGAGCGCGTTGCTTCGTCGCCAAGGGCTCAGGAAGTCGCAGTTACGACACCCGTTCAGCGGACCAAGAAGCCCCCTAAGACCTCCACTACCCTTGAATCCTTACCCGCCATACCCACCGAACTCACTCCTATCCAGCCTTCCAAAACCACGCCAACTCCCCCACCCCCCACCACCACCAACCATCTCAGATTCAAAGCTTGGACATCCTATGGTGCATGTGCGCCCTGGAGCCACAGATTTAGGAGCATAGGGTCGCACCGCCCGACATGTCCCAATCCCCCTCGACCTCCATGCCTGAGGGCCAGCGCCCACTGGCAACACCTCACTCCACGCCATTACCCGCAGCGGCCATGAGAACGCCGGAGACAGCTTCCCGTCGAACCGTGCACCCCCCAATATCCTCCCCATCCCCAAATCGCGCTATGAAGCGTGCTCTTCCCGGTGCGGTGTTGCCAAGTGAGTTTGGGAGCCCACGTTCACGCCCACGAAGCCAAGACCCCGGACTACAGGACCATGACTTAGTCACTCTTGGCCTTTTACGCTTTTAGCTTAGGATTTCCTCCTTCACTTACTGACGAATGAATATTTTACAGTGGAACTGTAGAGGTGTGAGAACTAGTATTAACGAATTACAACATATTTTGCACCGTCGTACACCGGCCGTAATATGCCTATAGGATACCAAACTATCTCCCGGTGCTTCCTTTTATTTAAGAAACTACTCTGTTTTACGCAAGGACGTCACCCGCACTGTGGCACATGGTGGTGTGCTTCTTGCCGTCCACCACTCAGTCCCCTTCCAACAAGTACAACTGAGATCAAACATCCAGGCTGTCGCTGCTCAGATAATAATTAATCGCCGTGTTATCACCATATGCTCCATATACTTACCACCAGGAACAATTTTTCCACTTGCAGAACTGCTGCAAGTGGTAAAATCAGCTCGCTCCCACGCTGATTTTATGCGGTGACTTTAACGCACATCACCATGTTTGGGGCTCAGCGAATAGTACTGGTCGTGGACGAGCATTGGAACGTATAATCCGGAATTTTCCACTTGGTATTCTTAACACTGGAACTCCAACACACATTACATTGCAAATAGGACAGACCTCTGTGCTGGACCTGACGCTTTGCAGCCCTGAACTTTCTCCCTGTTTAGAGTGGTCGGTGCATGATGATCCGGGTACAAGTGACCATTTTCCCGTTTGGACGCGCTTTATTGATGGTGTGGAAGCTGGTCGACGACCCCCAAGTGGATTTTTGAAAAAGATTACTGGAGTTCCTTCCAGTCCGATGTCGAGGAGAGACTCGGCGAGTGCTCCGAAGGATTGGTTTCCATAGAGATGTTTACAACCGCAACGTTGCAAAGTGCTCAGCAATATATTCCTCGTTCGTCGGACACGCCACGCCGTGTACCAGTCCCCTGGTGGTCTGGTAAATGCCGAGACGCATTATGTGCTAGAAAGAAGGCATTCCGTATTTTCAATCGTGACAGCTGCATGGCGAATCTCGTAGCTTTCCGTAAGGCAAGGGCACAGGCGAGGCGCACAATTGCTGACTCCAAGCGACAATCCTGGAAAGCTTATATCAACACGTTCAACCGTTCCACCTCACTGTCATCGGTGTGGTCCCGCATCAAACGCATCTCAGGCATACTTACCTGTACCCCACTCCCCACACTGCACATAAATGGGCAAGATATTATTAATCCGAAGGACGTCGCTAACGAGATTGGATGGGCCTTCTCAGAACGATCGAAAAATAAAAACAGTAGACGTTTATCGGAATACAAAGGCCGGTGTGAGGCACTACCCCTTGATTTTACAACAATAGATTCTACCCATTACAACAATCCATTCTCTATTTCCGAACTGACTGCTGCTTTAAGCACCCTTAAGAACGTAGCAAAAGGACCCGACACCTTACACAATGATATTATTAAACATCTGCCGATTACAGCTTTAAACACACTTGTGTTCAACGAAATGTGGAAAAGGGGAACATTTCCATTGACATGGCGGAGGGCGCTTGTCGTCCCTATCTGCAAGCCAAGCAAAACTGGAAAGGACCCACTTCATTATCGACCCATATCATTGACCTGCTATCTTTGCAAATTGTTTGAAAAAATGGTGAACTTGCGACTCGTGTGGTTCTTAGAACACAACCATGTACTCATCTCGATACAGAGTGGCTTTCGCAGACATCGTAGCACATTTGACCATATTTTAGCTCTCGATTCCGTTGTACGCCTGAGTTTCATGAAACGATGTCATACCGCTGTCATATTTTTCGACGTTGACGGCGCTTATGATACCGCATGGCGTCATGGTATCCTCATGCGGTTGCACCAAATAGGCATAAGAGGCCCGATGGGGTTTTTCTTGACGAATTTTGTAACAAACAGGACATTTCGGGTCAGAATAGGTGGCTACCTCTCTGATACCTTCCAACAGCTTGATGGGGTTCCGCGGGGAAGTATATTGAGTGTGACTGTTCGCCATTGCCATAAATGATGTGGGTGATGCACTGCCAACATCGGTAGGACGAGCGTTATTCGTGGATGATTTTACAGTATGGTTCTCCTCGTACGGTGCGGACGGTGGAAAGCCAGCTCCATTTAACTTTAGTGAAATTGATGGAGTAGTGTGATACAACTGGTTTCACTTTATCCACCTCAAAGACTACTGCTGTTCACTTCTGTCGGAAACGTCGTTGCACAGACCCAACGATAAGGATGAACGGTCACCTCATACCTTTCAGACCTGCAGTCAAGTTTCTGGGGGTGTCGATGGATCGCCATGTTACGTATAAAACTCACATCACTGACCTTATCAACAAATGTACAAAAGGTCTCCAGGTAATGAGCACCGTTTCTAGGTGTTCATATGGAACTGACAGATCAGTTTTACTTCTCATGTACCGATCGCTCGTGCGTTCTAAAATTAACTATGGATCTTTTATTTATGACGGAGCGAGTGCCACATCCAAGCGCTGTCTTGATGTGATCACCAATTCAGCCCTTCGCATCGTTACTGGAGCCTTCCGCACCTCACCGGCTGCTAGTGTAATGGTAGAAGTAGACGAGCCACCTCTTGCACTACGCCGTAAGTTATTGGGCGCGAGATATGCATGCAATGTTGCTCAAAACCGGAACCATCCAGCCTATCGGTGAATTTTATCAGGGACGTCAAGTGCACGTCACATTACTCAGCGTGGACTACCGTTTTCTACTCGTATGTCCCCGATTCTTCGAGAATGTAATATCCGGCCGCGTTCCGTAGCACGTGTAATCACTCCGAGCACTCCCCCTTGGCATGTTGTCCCAGTGAAAACTGACATGACTCTAACCTACTCAAAGAAAGGGCAGGTGAGCCCGGAGGAACTCCGCATGTTAGCATTGGAAAAAATACACGAATATCATCACTTTTCACGCATTTACACAGACGGCTCAAAGGTCGCCTCTGGTGTCGGGTGTGCTTTCGTAATTAGACAAGGTGTTGGATCTTTTTGTTTACCGACGCAAACATCGATTTTTACTGCCGAACTGTATGCCATTCTGCAAGCCCTCTACTTTACACAGAAAGACCGGTCCACAAAACACATGATTTTCGCAGACTCTTTTAGCAGTCTCCTGGTACTGAACACCTTTAACCAGGATAACCGACTTGTTCGGAGGATTACCAAAGTCGTAAAATCCCTAGATGACGTTGGCAGAAATATCGTGTTCTGTTGGATTCCCAGCCATGTTGGACTCGCGGGAAACGAAGCTCCCGACATTACCGCCAAACACGCCTTTGGTAATGGCGGTGTGGTCCGTCTACGGCTCCCTCCAAGGGATCTACACCCCACTATATTATCAAATATACGGTCAGAATGGCAACGAACCTGGAATTCCAAGTGTAGTAAGCTCAGAGTTTTAAAACCGACACTAGGAAAATGGCTGTCCTCTCACCGAACCAAAAGCCGGGAAGAAGTAATACTCTGCCGATTGAGAATAGGTCATACATTCGCAACACGCAGTTACATGCTTACCGGTGACGACCGATCTCTATGTCCGCGCTGCTCGTACCCGCTTACCGTGTACCATGTTTTAGTTGGCTGTACACTACTAGATCCTCTACGACGCCAGATGTTAGGGCGGTTGAATACCGACTCCTCTTTACGTATGCTTATAGGGAACGACTCTGAGGTCGTGGTGTCTGGGAATATTTTTACGTTCATTCGACAAGCTTGCCTTGACGTGATATACCCTCACCCGTGAAGATAGATAGCAAGATATGCTAGCAGCACCGTAGAGTGATTAAAATTTAGTTATGGGCGCAAAGTAACCCTTGATATCGACGCGCCCCTAAACTCCAATCCACCACCACCACCGACTTCACCGCCGTCCGCAGGAGTGTAGGCATGCAGGCTCTGGTTTATGCCCGTTGCATACATTAATATTTAGTAACTGCCGCTATCGAGACAACCAGAGCCGGAGAAATCGCAGCAACTTGTTGACAGGCCGGCTGGCTGGCTGGCTGATCATATACATGCTGCTCTACACTGGATGGACCGGACTGGAATTCAATGGACAGTGCGTGAGACGAAATGTATGACCCTCAATATACCAGGAGGTGCTGAGTTTACATCAAAAGTAACGTCAGGATGAGAAATGTAATCTGTGTATTTACATCACATCTTACCTATTCATCATAAATATTTGTTTGGGAACTTTTTGAATGCATCATCCACCTACACTCGGGCAATATCTATCCCATTTGCACATATCATGGGTATATTTTTCGGAGTACTTTAGCTACTGAGGGCATTTCCCACTAGATGCATTCCTTGGCACAATTGCACCTATTCATGACTTAGCTTGCTGACATATTGCTGACTTAGCAGTTAGGCTATATGTACATGTATAATGTTTGTATGGTACATGCATAATGAAATGCTAACATTTATATTAATTCAATTAAAGCAATACTACCTGGTTATGGACAGCTCATTTTTTAGTGCAGCAAAATTTTAGACATGGCTTAGCTTGCCAAGATGTTTATGCATACAAAAATGCTAACATTGGTTTTCAGCCCCATGAAAACAAGGTTAATTATCAGCAAGTGCATAGCCGTTTTTTTCATCCAGCTAAAAAATTCGTACTCCAGCTAAAAATTTTGTACTCCTCTACCAAGAAAAAATATGGAAATCCTACACTGCAAGAAAAAGCAATGTCAATTGTGATAATGTATTGCCTCCATAGTGATGGGTGCATGGGGGTGTAAAATTACAATGGTGGTTTCATGCCCCACTTGCTGAGCACTTTCTGATGATCACTTTCTGATCACTTGTTTTCGTGCAATGATTAGTAGTTTGGAATTAAGAGAGGTGATATATATATATATATATATATATATATATATATATATATATATATATATATATATATATATATATATATATATATATCCCCGTCTCTAATTTCTCTCTATATATATATATATATATATATATTGAACCCTATCTGACTAATAATTTATCAATGTAAGGACCTCCCCAGATACAGGATTTGAGGAACTGACTGGAAAGATGGGACAGGATAAATGCATGAATGTGAAATATTTTGACATTCATATGTTTGTTCTTTTCAATAACAATGAGATGATTCATGAAATATGTGTTCAACGACTACCCAAATTTCCAAAGTGTTTTGTGATGGCTAATGTTAAGGCCACTGGTGCAGAAGTGGCATGACAAAACATGAAATGTCTGGTGTTGATTCATTAAGGCATAATTGAAGTCATCAGTAAGACCAAATATTTTCTTCACATCAACTGGTCTTACCACGAAGTTCTCTTTTGTTGCCTAACTTATTGTGGTGGTGTTCTGGACAGTGACTATAAGGCAGGTATCGATCAGTTTGTAACGTAACAAGAATGTGCTCTCATAATTATCGCTCAAAGTGTGCCTGTTTTACTGTATACCAAGTATGACAATCAAACATCACCATTATTTATGTTGAATCTTTTAATACACCTCAACAATTAATTGGCATGGTTCAGACAATTGATATGCTGGCTCTTATTTTGACATTTTTCTAGTTTTGGTGACTATTGCAATTGTGTGAAGTTTTAGCTCTATCATAATATTAACAACTGCCTCCCAACACTTTTATGACAGCAGATTGAATTATTTTTTCACTGGAATTCTTTGTTAGGCTATAATTGCATGAGTATGGTGTGATACACTGTCTCATAAGCTTGTTCACGTAATGCGTCCGAGCCATCTGTGCAGGTGTTTATGTAAAAATAAAGTAGGTGTTCATGAATTCAAAGGTCACTGAGGCATGGCCCCTGGTGCAAGTGATGATATTTTAGCCAAGTAGCAACATGTGTGGAAGAATTTGGGAATTGCCAAGGCAGAAATAAATGCTAACCACAAACCCACAATGAGTTTTGTAACACAAATATAAGCATTATAGTGTATTTAATCATGAGGTAGGTTTCTGTAAATTATTGGGGGGGGGTACAATTTATGAAGGCAATGGGTAAGTAGATTGGGGGAACATATTATTCATGGTCCCACTCCAATAATGTCAACTTAAACATGTTATAAGTTGACATTATTGAAGTGGGGTGTGGATGAGTACCATCCCAAAAGCATGCAATACTACACCCATGCATTTATTGTCTTTTGGTGGATAGGGAAGACTGAGTGTAGTTGATGCACATGATGCTTGATGCAACATAATTTACAATAAAAGGATTAGATCAGTTGCCATGACTACGACACATCTTCTTAATGGCACTCTTCTCCTGGCAAAAACAAGTTCATGTCTTTTTATGCCTGGCTGCAAATGGTGAGGATGTTCCTTTTTTGTAAAATAAGTGGATTTCAATGTTTTTTCACCTAATTTTGAATGGGTTGCCATGGGTGCTAAGTGATCATGCTTTGGTCGAAGTGCTCTTAAACTCAAATAACTAACTGTAATGGGTTGCCCACATTTTAGTTAGTAATCATTACCCTGGTTTTTTTCCTTCAATGTTTTGATGGTCTACATATCACATATCACTGTTAACCTGTGCTGTCTCAGGGGATCTTCATCGCTCCTCCCTCTGAGGTTTTCCGCGGATAGTGAAATAGCATATAGATAATGGATGGCATACTTTGCCCACATCAATTTGGCATGTTGTATCAAAATTTTGAAGTCAGGTCATCTAGATTCAACGAGTTAGTCTAGGCCAAGTGAGGTCAACTCCAAAGTGAACTCCCCATAGCCAAAACATGATGCAAGTCATGAGAACCTTGTCCCCGTAGTGGCGTCACTTTGGGGGAACGTTTTTTTATTTGGGGGGGGGGGGTGTCCCTATTCGTCGAGCGCTTTCCGATGCCACCTCTCGTTTTCGTGCTACGTTTAGTTTTGAGATTTCATGGGGTTCCCTATCACCCCCCTAAATGGGGCGTGAGGATTGGACCAGAAAGATGGGGAAGGTTAATATCTCCTGTTGCAACCTGCACCAGGAAGCCTACACATTAAATTGATGCAGCCTGTTCTGACATCCGTCTATCAACTTGCATTAATGGTTTGCGAGGTGGTAGTGTAATATAATAGCAGCACATTTGTCTGTTTATTGAGGTGTTTGTTAAAATATATCTCAAGATGATCCTCTTCAATATTTATATGCACGTTTCTCACTCCACAGAGGGGATAGAATGAAGGAGAGTTGCGACTGCTGAATTAACCTTTCCAACTTCCATAGATAGCATAAAACATGAGCTGTGACCAGCCATGACACAAACTAGTGGTATTACTACAATTGTAAAATATGGATCTTTGAGATTGCATAAGCTAATGCCACCTATTCATGTTAGCTTTTATTTAAACTACATTTTATCAATTCATTGTCCATTGTCAGTGACAATGGACAATGACCCATTGTCAGTGACAAGTTACCCCCATATCAGGGTAAGTTGATGCACTAGTAGTTCTGTAAAGTTGTGCTCTCTGGTAGTGCTGCAGAGTAGAGTATGAGAGTATGTGACAAGTTAAGACATTGACATATCTTATTTGCAGAGTATGTGACAAAAAAATTATCTTGGATGATGCTAGAACGTTTGGATTGGAATAGGTGTGCTATCTCCTCGCTATTATTTCAAGGTGGCGAGATGCTTTGAGTTTCACCAAGTGGTATCAACTAGACAAGTCTGCCCATTGTAAGCTCAATACCAATAGATGTGAACAGGGGCGTTGGATTTCTGAACATTATTGGGCACGGTCACGATACATGGAGCCGGTGGGGAGGTCCAAATGTCATGCAGTTCGCTGAAGCGCACCGCCGGTGCTGCCCCGATGGTCGCAAGTCATCCGGCCAGAGAACGTAGCAAAAGTCAATCATGTTTGAAACAAATCAGTCGCCCTACGTCAGTGTGGTAGTTGCATCTGCGGTTGATTGGACGCCGCGAGCGCCGTGTGTGTGATGTTGTTATGTAAAGTAGCTTGCTTCTATTGTGTAATAGCACTGAGCATTGTGACTCATTGTTATTATCGGGCTTGGGTTGTGCCCAAGGCCCCATAGTCCATATTTACTCATTCAATGGATATAAGTCTTGTTAGGGCTCATGCATGTCCTCATGAAGGTAGGTGAACGATATCAGCAAAAAGCATGAGCGCAAGGAGTGAACTGATTTATGGCGAAATACATGCTGACAACATCAAGTTTCCACCGCATAAAGTATGGTTTGCCAGTTCAAAGCAAGAACCTTAAGTGTGTATTTTCAAATTAATGCAATGCTCAAATCAACCAAGCTGAATGAACTCTTTTGTCCATGATTCCCATAAACTGTTCCTGTGGTTGTCGCACAAGGTTGAGCATTTCCTCTGTAGCTGGACTTCTGGCAGGGCAGTGTCTGTGCATGTCAGAAGTGGCGTGTACCCACACGACTCCACAGCTCGGTACACAACGTGTCTCCATGCGGTGGCGCAGCTGTCCTATCACTTGTGTTGCAGTGCGGATGGTCAATTCTGCCCCCTGGGGGTTTTTCTGACATGAATCCACAGTGTACTCCATTCAAGATGTCTTTTTTTTTGGAGTTATGGAGATCTTGTTCAGGGTTCTGTGCTCCTGCTTTTTAACAGGAGAAAAACAGTGTCACGAGGTGTGCCACTGTGTGACTAAGATGGCAGACAGCTGCTAATTGTTTGTTTGTTTATTGGTTGGTTCACGACACACTTTATGCACATTCACGGCTAATGGCGCCGCCCACACTGTTTCGCCGGTGGGCTGCGGGATTGGGAAATGTACTGGGTGGCGCTAGAGTCGAACCCGGGACCTTTGGTACCCATAGCCCGACACCTTAACCACTCGGCCATCCCCGCCCCACAGCTGCTAATTGGTCAGCATTGTTTGTGGATTGGGTGACACGTTTGGTGTCGTGTGCTGGCAACGTTTTCACCAGTTGTGCTGTAATTACACTAAGTTATCGAATAAATCATCCATGTCGCATTTAGGGCATTATCATCATGTAGTGTATTCATTGTCATTAAACTGTGTAAATCCATCACAACTGGGGAAGCAGCTTTGTCACTATGTCACTGACATCAGTTCGTATGCACAGCAATCAGTATGTGCACATTCGATTTGTGTGATATTGGTGATTTCACATGGTAAACAATTATATTTTCAGATGTTTGTTTATTGGGTGGTTCTCGACGCACTTTATGCACGATCACGGCTAATGGCGCCGCCCACTCTGTTTCGCCGGTGGGCCGCGGGATTGGGAACTATCTCGAGTGGTGTGAGTGTGGATCCCGGGACCATGGTATCCAGAGCTCAGCACCTTAACCACTCGTCCATCCCCGCCCCATATATAAGTCACATCTGGTACTATGGGTTATACAAACCCAGAGAGCCTCATCTCGCCGGACCCAAGCGTAATCAAAATTGTGTCCACCTGCCGCCCCGGTAGCTCAGTTGGCTAGATCGCTGGCCTGCAATGGTCTCCGCTGTCCTGGCAACGGAGGATTCTAGTCGCTTCATGCGCTCGCGTTTAGCCCCCGGCTTGGAGGGTCGGTTGGCAGCTGGCTCGATAAGACCGCCAGTGACGAGCTACCGGGCGGCCGTGTCGGTGCATTGGCGGCAAGTTAAACTTTCGGTCTAAATTCTGCCGTTGAACTGGAATTCATGGATCAGGTGGTGGGGCCATGGTTCGCGCAACAAGCTCTGCTTAGCGATATAACCCTGGTTCATAAAGGCACCCCAGAAAGAATTCGGATTAAATTGTGTTTTTTAACCTGTAATATACAAAGCTAGGCAGGCTCAGAGTATAACACTACCTCGTCTCAGTGCAGCTGTCGGGCGTGCATACAAACAGGTATCATGAAATAGCCATATATTATACAGTCGACAGTAGGCTCTGTTGTTAGATGGCTCCAACGGGCCTCGACGAGTGCAGCTAGAACGCAGTGACCCTCCCTTGAGGTCCCGCAAAACAGCCAGGCCTTTGTTTTCGCGGACACGTCATTTCATTTCGGACGGAGTCATTTCCTTGTGACGTGATCTACACTTCTGCGAAATTAAATTTCAATATTTTTTACGAAGGGGAATGCAGGAGCTCGCTCTTGCACGAAAAAACTCGTGCACTTTCGCGAAAATTGGACTCGGAAAATGCATATCCTTGCTAGTTGCCAAGAGTGCACGGCTGCGGTCGGTCCACAGACTCCCTGTCTCGGCACGGTGGCCGATCCAGTGTCTGCGGCGGAGCAGCACCAGGTCATTGTTTTGCCCGTCACGTCCCGAGCTGCCGGAGACGCCTCGTACTGGTGGCCATTGAGAGCGCTGGGCGTAATGTGGGCCCAACGCTCTCGGTGTTGGACCCAGCCAGATAATGCGTCTTCGTGTTCTCACGCTGCCGCAGAGCACGCCTTTGTTCGCTTCGCCTGCCACTGCTGCGTTGTCGGATTGTCGTTGCAGCGGGAGAGTTGATTTGTTTGCGTTCGGGTAATTTGTGTCTGAGAGCTGTTTGCCACCGATGTAACGGTGTCTTTGTTTCTACTGTTTTGAGTGGGAAGTGGTGGTGGGGGGGGGGGGAATCTGGTTTGTCGGGGAATGACCCTTCCTGACAACAGCGACTGCGTCCAGTAACGACAATACAATGTCGAGAACATTGCCACTTTGCTCGTATCGCCAAGCAGGAGAACACTGGTGCGGTCAATATTGACAAGCTTCAGGCTGTTTATTCCCGCAATGGAATGTGTTCGTCTAGTCAGGGTCCCGCATAGCGAATGGAGACTTATTGCAGTCGACGTGTGACGTCACGTATTCGATTCGGCAGTCCTCTGTGATAACCCGTGCACCGAGCGGCTGTGCATTCACCTACATACTACCTGCGGTGTGGATTTGATGGCCCACGTGATGCCAGTGTCGAGGAGGATCAAATGAGGTCGAGATCGGCCGATACGCCGCACCGCCGCGCTACCTTGCTGACGAAACCGTCGTGACCTTGAACCGGAGGCGGCCAGTCGGTCGACTTCGCATCTCCACAGCGCCGGTGTTTACAAGACGGACTTTATGAATGACTTTGTGCGTGTGAAGCGCCGGGCAATTGCAACATGGTCACCAGATTTAATTACAATATGCGTGTCCGCTCATGAGATATGGGCGAAAGAAGGAAGGGTAGGCAAATTTCGCCACCCTCGCCTTCGGTGTACGCGTTGAATCCCTTACGTTGCATGGATAGCAAGCAAGGGGCCTGATTTTGCTGAAATTCTGCATCAAGAAATACTGCATGGGTAGATGTTGACCGTGAATTTTTTTTTTTCAGGACAGTTCAACCCTCACATTGCATGTACAAGAGTTAACGATCATGGCATTGTTCGCATTGTCGATAAATAGTAGAAATGCCACATATTGACTGAATGCTACGTTGTCTCCCATGTTGCCATTTGTGTAGCCGAAGCTTCCCACCAGGAGCGCAGCAGGCATCTGTTTGGTTTACAATATCTATCGGAATTAAAATAATATGTATTTTTTGTCTACCACGTTATTTTTCCTTTCAGATAAGGCAAAGATCTCCTGAGAGCAAGGGTGACAGATACATGCTGCTGACGTTTGAGGACCACCCGCATCACATCAAGGTAAGCGTTGAAGTAGCGCGGCGTGCACCATCATGTGGTCAGCGTAGTTCAGTGTGGGAGCTCTACAACGAACGAAGGGTTGGATTTCGTACTTTCATCGCCTGCAGTGATGGAATGACCAAAACTCAATACACTCTTTTAGCCTTAAGCTGTCATAATGCTCGGATTATCACCATCGTGACACGGATGTCTCTCCGATCTTTCGATCTGTTCAGGTCTTTGTAGAGCAAATCCACACAACGCTACTTCCTACGTACTGCGTGCACTTGTTGCTGTCCGCGATGCACTGTTAAGCGTACGTTTCGCTGCGACAGGCTGGCTGGAAGGAGAATCTGCAGACGTTCACGCAGGAGCTGAAGAACCTGCAGGCGTTCGGCATGACCCACATGGGCACCGCCATCAAGAACACCTTCGACGTGCTCAATCTCAACCGGATGCAGTCGGGTGCGTGGTGGACTCTGGTGCATTATTAGTGACAGCATGCGATGCTTTAGGCGTCTTATTTTCTCGTGGTTTTCGTAGTGTTTGCGCGACATGGTCTATCCTGACGAAGCCGTCGTGCAGTTTGGGTTTTGAGGCGAGACCTAACTCGGATGGAGGGTGATGTGGAACTATCTGACACCCGTGTACAATGTTGGTTCCAATCTGCAATTCATTGTTCGTGAAGCGATCTCGTCAAAGTGGAGGCGCCGACCACCAACTGTCACTGTCCACTGTCCACTGGCGGTCCTGAGCCTGTGGCAGACATGTGTTCCGTGGACGGAACGCCATGTTTTGGTGCATGCCCAACAATCATCCTGTCGTTTTTCTCATTTGAGGTTGAATAGTGCTGTTGATAATGAACTGCCCTGTGGTCAAGTGTTCGAGATTTATTGGAAAATGTAATCTGAGACTCTGCTGTAGCCGGTTAGGAGACGGATATCCTCTCCGTATTCAAATGGCCGAACATTTTTATCTGCATTCAAAGTTACAAAGTACAAACCCAACCCTGGGTAGAGGGACACCACCCCCTCAATCGTCCCAACTTTGGACGAGTTTAGCATTGATCATTGTAATAATCAACTCCAAAATGATTCGACTCCCCATCGACAACTCCGGGACAGTTCCTACGCCTCTGGTTATGTCAACTAGGTGGATACATTGAAATGTTACTTGTGCCTATTTTATGTTAATTGATAGTTCTCCATATTGCATGATATAAACATTTCCAAGCAAAATGAGCATTGTGTAGGTTACGGGAGGTAGCCTACCACCTAGCTACATACCTGAAAATGCAGGCAAGTATCAAGACCAATCATTGCCGAATTCCTCCCAAGCTTTGATGTTGGTCTGGACGTCGCATTTTTATTTGGGGTCACAAAACTACCACACAATTATCAGATCATGATTCCAGATCAAAGCTCACAGTGCCCACCTGCCACCAAGATCCGTGCTTTACCCGCGCATCACCCTGATACCAGCGGTCGGCCGGTTATCAAGGCCACCTTCGTTTGCAAATTTTCAGCTTGAATTGTCGAAAAGTAGACCCGTGAGTCCTAGGGGGAGGGGAGAACTGCAGAGACAAAACTGTATGGGTTTGTGATGATTATTTTTCTTCGACGACCATCTATCAAGATAAGAACCTGCCCCAATAAAAGAATGCTTCCATATTCTTCATGTTATTCCTTAAGGTCTTCAGAGCACGTGCATTGCGTGTGCATGCTCAATGTACATCCAGAGCCATGGCACCTCCGTTCCAAAAACATGAACCCACTCCCCCGAGTTTATCGTGGACTGATCCAGCTGGTGTTGAAGCAGCCCACATGTCTAATAACTTAACTAGCTCCGGGGAAGCTTGGGAGCGCCGATGCGTGTCGCCGGTTGTTGACCTGTGCCCCCCCTGAGGCGGTGTCCACACGATGACACCCTGTGCTGCCAGGCATCGATATGTACGGCCAGGGCCGATGTCCGTTCTTCTTGGAGCCGTCCATCATCGTCTGCATCACGGACGGCGGCAGGATCACCGGGCAGAACACCTCCACCATGGACGAGGTGAGAGTCGACAGCCCCGATCACGTGATGTGTGTCGGCGCGCGGTCAGAGAGCTTGGCGCTGACGTGCTGGGGACCAGGTGAGCACAACGTGAGGAGACTCTGGCTTTGGACTTGATGTGCTGGTGATGAGGTCTTCAGGAGTTACACTGGAGACACAGCGTAACTGGACTCTGGCTTTGGATCAGCTGGTGATGAGATGAAAGCGGACTGCAGTACGTTGCTTTAAATAGAGCAATATGAACCTGAACCTTGTCCCGTGGAAATGTCTGGGCGGTTCCTGCCATGCTGCTCGGCAGCAATAATGTGTCTGTTGACCTTTCATGATGTCCGGCAGTGCAGTGATAAGTTGTTCGTAAAATAGGATGGAATACGCCACTGTTTGAACACTGAATAAACATAGTTTCCATGGATCCATCGACATTGAGTTTGTTGATGTGTGCTTATGGAGTCTCCGTGACTCATTCGAAAGATAGTTTGCGTAAAAGTAACATGATTATGCTCGCCATTATGGATTGATTACACAGGCATCTCGTTACACAACTCCAGAAACAGAGATTATCTATGATGCGATATGTGAAACAATGTGATCTGTTGATGGCATGACATTGCAATTGTTATCGTAAACATAGTTATCCGTACATTCGGTATCTCCAAACTTTAACCCCAAATCTGATGCATACATTCTTGGATCAAATGGAGCTTGAAAGACTGAAGTGATATTATAATTGGCATGCTTCCATGCTGGGTTTCTACGTACTGCTGTACTGGTTCGACTTTCCAGGACGCTCGGCAGCATCACGCGTTTGCCGACCGGGTGCTGAGTGGCCCTTCAGTGGCTGTGTGTGGCCCTTCAGTGGCTGTGTGTGGCCCTTCAGTGGCTGTGTGTGGCCCTTCCGTGGCTGTTGTGTGGCCCTTCAGTGACTGTGTGTGGCCCTTCAGTAGCTGTGTATGGCCCTTCAGGGCTGTGTGTGGCCCTTCAGTGGCTGTGTGTGGCCCTTCAGTGACTTGTGTGGCCCTTCAGTGGCTGTGTGTGGCCCTTCAGTGGCTGTGTGTGGCCCTTCAGTGGCTGTGTGTGGCCCTTCAGTGGCCGTGTGTGGCCCTTCAGTGGCTGTGTGCGGCCCTTCGGTGGCTGTTTGTCGGGTGCGCGTTTGGCCATGTCCGCCGCGCCACCACTGCGCATCAGCCTGACGCCTGCGGTGTGTGCGCGCGCGCGCGTGTGTGTCGCAATTGCAGCTATGGGCGCCGCGTGAGCCAGCGTAGTCGCTGCGCCCTGACGCCCCACTGACCAGCCGGCCGTTGCAGCTGAAGATCCCGCGCGACGGGCGCATCCCGGGCACCGAGCTGACCAAGGACGTGTACCGCTGGGACCAGCGGCTGTTCAGTCTGGTGCTGCGGCTGACCGGCACGCCGCCGCACGAGCGCGACGGCGCGGGCCTCGTCGACAGCGACACCAGCGGCATCGGCAAGCTGTGCGACGCCACCGGCGGTACGTCCCCGGCCGGAGATCAGTTGGTCGTCATGTGGGGTGGAGTGCATCGCCTGATGAACACTGGATCGGCATCCTTGCTATATGAACTTTGCAATCGAAGCGCCACTAAGTTGCAAGCATCGACATATCACCTGTCGCTACTCTTCGCCCGCGACCAATCGGCGTGAGAGATTGGCGACGCTGCATGACTCGGCGGTCGATGTGTCGTAAAACCAATAACCAACCAAGAATCGACATACTTCTCAAAGGAGTATCGACACGGTTCTTCTCTTCGTTCCTAACTGTATTCCATTTACAAGTATCATGCTTATGCTTTGAATAACAGGTATTTGTATTTCACTATTAAAATATAGTTATTTGGAATCAGAAAAGGGAGGCGAAATCGACCATGGCCTCAAAATGTTACCCCATACCTAAATCAACATTCTATGCTTTTGAAAGTTTCAAAGGTTATAGTGTTTTGACTTTTTCTTTTTTTAATGGGTAGAGCGCACTGGGAAGCGTTGGTTTAAGTGAAATTGCCCTCATAAAAGTGCTTACTTTGGCCAGAATCTTCTACTTTAATCTTGTTAGGCCAATATGGAAGACAAATGTCATCAAAAACGAAAAAATCTTCTGGTGCGTTTTGTTATATCCTTCAAGATAAACAAACCCCGAAAGTTTCATACATTTATCTTTATCTGTTAAAGCATGCGACTGGTTGAACGTTTTTGGAGGCCACCTCACTTGACCTCGACTAACTCGATGACCATACATGCCCTGACCTAAATACATTCTCACACATGTCAATTTGATGTTAAAAGGGGTACGCTACATTTCGGCGCGCTGCCGCACGCCGTTTCTTCACTATCCTCAGACAACTTTAGGGGGCGTAGAATTGTCCCCTCCCCCGAGACGGGGCGGGTTGATAGGAATCATTGTTCTGGAAAAACATTGTATATGGGCGTAGCGACGGGATTGCATCATTCAGATCTTATATATTGTACATTGTTGCCCTGTTTAAAGTAACCAATTTTCAGTTCTTCTATTTGACGTGTAACCGAAAAGATGCGCGTCGCTGCAGTTTGAAGGTGGGCGAATATGTTTCGCCTGCTTGGTTCTTTGACTGGGCGACCGAATGACTGGATAGTTGTTGTCCAGGGTATGCCGTTTTGTTCCCGTATATCGATGTAACTGGCGTGATAGTTTCTCTCCCTTCGTGCAGTATCGATTCGTGACGAGCGTCGACATTTTATGGGCAATCCCGAGAAAGTGTCACGTCACGCGTTTGTGTGTGTTTGCGCGCGCGCGTGCGTGTGCCGATTGGCACGGGCACTGCGGGCAATGTCTGTCCGTGTCTGTGTCTGAAGCGGCGTGGCCCTGACCGACAGGACGCTCGTACGCCATCACGTCACACCGAATGCTGATGCAGTGCGTCGAGTCCCTGGTGCAGAAGATTCAGAGCGGAGTGGTCATCAACTTCGAGAAGATGGGGCCCGACCCGCCGCCTGTGGCCTCCGACTCAGGTGCGGAGACGCGCCGCGGCAGGCGCAGTGGCGCTGCTCTGCGCTGTGCCTGCACTGGCTGGACTTCCACGACTGTGATGTGTTTGCGGTGTGCGACGTGTGGGGATCGTGCCGTACTCCCTTGCGAATGCTATGTGACCCATGCAGTCGATGCGCCCCTAAGCTACAATGCGTCTTTGTGAACTAAAGAGAGCGATGTCGCGTGTGTATTCATGGGCGCAAAATGACCCTGGATGTCGACGCGCCCCTAAACTCCAATCCACCACCACCATCGCGTGTGTATTCATGTGTATGCGCGCTTGGTTGCGCGTGCGTGCGTGCGTGCGTGCGTGCGTGCGTGCGTGCGTGCGTGCGTGCGTGCGTGCGTCCGTGCGTACGTCCGTGCGTGCGTGCGTGCGTGCGTGCGTGTGCGTGTGCGTGCGTGCGTGTGCGTGTGCGTGCGTGCGCGTGCGCGCGCGCGCGCGTGTGTGTGTGTGTGTGTGTGTGTGTGTGTGACGCGCGCCGCGCTGTCGCCAGGCGGCGCCGACACGGACAGCGAGGGCGGCAAGGAGAACATCGTCAACTTCAGCAGCGACCCGGCGTCGTCGCGGCCGACGTCGCCGGCGCCGCTGTGCAGCCAGTCGTGGCACAGCTGCCGCAAGCTGATCTACGTGCCGCGCTCGGCGCAGAAGGGCTTCCCGCTGGGCCACTGGCCCATCCCGGAGGCGTTCTGGCCGGAGGTGACGTCGCCGACGCTGGTGAGTGCCGTCCCGGGTGCAGCGCTGGCACCGCTCGGGGCAGTTCCAGATCCGCGTCCCGCCGGCGAAGCAGTTCGGGCGGCGGTCGTGCGTGCAGTACGTCGGGAACCGTCCAGTGTACAAACACGATGGTCAGTGGTGTGTGTGCGTGTGTGTGTCGAGCCACCGGTGACGTAGTGTCGGTGTGTGTGTGTGTGTGTGTGTGTTGTGAGCGGGCTGGTGTGGCGGCTCGCACCAGCCGGTCGATTCGTTGCGGTGTTTCCGGTGCAGCACTTCGACAGTGCGTCGTGGTCCGTGGTGTTTAGTTCGCCTTCTGTTTGGTTTTGCCGTGTTGCTCGCTCGTACGTAACGTGGGGCGATATCACCATTTTGCGTGGGGATGTGTATCACTAACCCCGTTGCTTCCTTTCGTTCTACAGTTGGTGGCGTCGTCTTTGGACGTGCCGGCCACTGCGACGTTGTTGAGTCCGATTTCCATTATCCGTAGGGCTGTGCAGGTTACTCGTCAGCATTCTTGTGTCGATCGCCTTCGAGCTGGTTTGCCCGTGCTGGCGGTCCATCAGGACCCGCGCCGTAACCGGGCAGACGACTGTGACGTCAACTGACGACTGATGTGCGGCCGTGACCGACCGGACACAGTTGTGACGTCAGTGATGTGTAGCCTGAGCGTGTGCAGCTGGACGCCGGCCGATGTGTGGCGTGTCTGACGTGTGACGCGCCGTGCCCGCAGCCGTCGCGCTCGGCCCACCCGGTGGTGAAGTTCACCTGCACCAGTCGAGAGCCGATGGTGATAGAGAACCTGCCGTTCGACAAGTACGAGCTGGAGCCCAGCCCGCTGACGCAGTTCATCCTGTCGCGCAAACAGCCGGCCACCTGCTGGCAGGTGGGTGACGCTCGAGGGTGGCAGGTGGGTGACGCCCGAGGGTGGCAGGTGGGTGGCGCCCGAGGGTGGCAGGTGGGTGACAGCCGAGGGTGGCAGGCGGGTGGCGCCCGAGTGTGGTAGGTGGGTGGCGCCCGAGGGTGGCAGGTGGGTGACGGCCGAGGGTGGCAGGTGGGTGACGCCAGAGGGTGGTAGGTGGGTGACGCCCGAGGGTGGCAGGTGGGGCGGCTCCAGATGCGGCGGTGAACGTGTGGTTATGCTGTGGCGGCACAGATATTGTCAGGGTGCTGTGTTTGTTGGTGTAGTCGCTCACTCGCATATTACATATACAAACGACAGCTAACGCTCCGGCTGGGAGCGATTGTACTCGCCCGTACAGTATTGAAGATGCAGTCTTTATTCTCTTCACCGACTATCTATATGTACGTGTATTTGTGCGAACTGTTTGCGGATGTCCAAATATGGTTCAGAAGGGCAAGGACGTCTTTACGTCCTCGCAGGCTAGTGTTAGTATGATGCAAACTAATGGTTTTTCGTCAGGTATAACATGCCGAAACGGACAGAGTAGGATGTCAAAGTTTTCGGTGTAGACACGTCTCAAATATCGTGAGACCCCTTCAAGTTCAATTTTTAGCCATTGGCATCCTGATAGGTGTACGCTTTTCGTATATTTTGGAAAAGAACTATTATAAGGATACGAATATTAACGAAAACGAAAAATAATGTCAATAGTATTAACAAATGCATTGCATAACAAACTGCATGGGAGGTGGTCGCTTTACCTCGAATTATGTCAAAAGACGGTTGTGTATTACAAAATGTTATGGTGAGCATGAACATTATGCTTATAGACGAGATGCTGTTAGAAGTGAGACATGAAGACTTCATGAACACATGTATAGGAGCACGATATTGATTCTCCTTGGGCGCTAAATGAGCCTTGAATGTCGGCGCGCCCTGAAGCCCCAATAAACAATATTGATTCTCCTTTGGCAAGGATGCTTATTCAGTGTCCAGGAAGTGGTATATTCCACTCATTTCCCGAATATTTTCTCACTGTCTGGCTTAATGCATAAAACGACGTATTGTTGTGAGGAGTATAAAGCGCATCACTACTGTCTCCATCCATTCAAAAGTGATACGCACATTATTCCCGAGTGGCAACTAATCTCCTGTTCGGGCGATGATGCGCGTTCGCGTGCTCCTGAATCGCCGCCAAGTCAGCCACCTCACGCTGTCGCCGACCGTCTCGGCAGGTGTACATCGCCAACAGCTCGAAAAACGGCGACCCCGGCCTGCCGTTCGGCTACCTGAAGGCCAGCACGACGCTGACGTCCGTCAACCTGTTCGTCATGCCGTACAACTACCCGGTGCTGCTGCCGCTGCTGGACGAGCTCTTCAAGGTGCACCGGCTCAAGCCCACCAAGGAGTGGAAGGCGCGCTTCGACAACTATCTGCGGTCTATGCCGGCCTACTACGCACAGGTAGTCACGGCTTACTGCGCACAGTGCATGCGGGCGCGGCTCGTAGTAGTTCTTGAGCCACTATGCACAGGCCAAGCACGAACGACTCTGAGGTCGTGGCGTCTGGGGATATTTTTGCCTTCCTTCGACAAGCTCGCCTAGAGGTGATATACTCCCACCCTTGAATATTAATAACAAGCAGCCCCGTATATTGATTATAATGGTTATGTGCGCAACATGGCCCTGGATGTCGACGCGCCCCTAAGCTCCAATTCACCACCACCACAGGCCAAGCACAATTATATTACCGCCATGCTGACCTGTGATGGATAGCGAACACTCATACCAGCCTGCTATTGATATTTAATGTTACGATGCTCTCCTGCAGTGCACAAGTAATGCTGTTATGTTACCCGTGGGCGCAGTATGCCAGCCAAGTCGGTGGCCCGTGTATGCCGAACCTCCAGTACAGCTGACTACCGAACCTCCAGTACAGCCACCAGTTGACGCACCGGCTGGGTGGTGGTGTGCGCGGTCAAGTCTCGGACCGTCAAGTCTCGGAGTGCGGTGGGTGGCGGTGTGGCCGAGCTGACACGGCTGCCGCCGCTCCGTTACAGCCGCTGAGGCAGGCGCTGAAGCGGATGGGCGCGCCCAACCTGGTGCCCGACAACCTGGACAACGGCCTCTCTGTCAACGTCATCAACCACCTGAAGCGGCTCAAGAACCAGGCCAAGCTGGAGTACGACCGGCTCTGCAGTGAGGTGCGTGAGCGGGCGGCTGGCGTCTGCCGGCCGACGCTGCCCCGGCCGGCGATGGTGCCGACTCCCAGCACGACCGCTCGTGGCACGCCTGTCGGGCGAGACGTCGGCACGTACCTGGTCGCGCTGGGTCCAGCCGCTCCCGCTGTGGACGGTGTTTTGCGGCGCTGCCGTGGTCGGTGACGGTGCGCAGTGCAGTCGCGTGTGCCTGCCTGATGTACTGGGAGTCGTTTCGTCGCGGGTCGGAGCTGCCTATTCCGTGCCCGCATGTGGGAGCTGGTCACTTCTATGCAAATCGGCGCAGGAGTGTCCGCTCCGACTGAGAACTGTGAACGGAGGCAATGCGTTTGTGTTATCTGCGGAGTTGGTGGCCAACGCCCGAGCACCGCGCTCGTTCAGCGGGACATGTGTTCGCCTGACTGAGCCTGGCCCGACCTTCGCAGGTGTCGGCGAGACTGCCCGGCTCGGATCAAGCCGGCATCAAAGTCACCAGTCGAAAGTCGGCCCGACGAGAAGCCACCAGCAACCCGGCTTTCAGCGGTGAGGACGCACCGCCCGAACTCCGACTCCTGGTAGCACCGAATGCAGTGGATGTGTGGATGTAGCGTTATCAGACATGGTAGGCAAGTTACTCGCTATTTAACATCAATGATATGGGAACGTCTCATGGGCGCTAAATGATCACAATTTTTGGTCAAGGCGCTCTAAAACTCAGATAACTAACTATGGAAACGTCCCAACCGTACGCTGTGATGATCAAGGCAAGCGACATCGACCTACCCTCGTGCCGTGACTTGCCTTGGTGCTCACCAGGGGTATCTCATGGTACTGCTTGGCAGATACTGGTATTCTCGTCGGTCCGTCAGGTTCGTCGGTTCGAGTGCCGACCTGTCCTGACCGTGAAGCAATTGCCCGTTTCATAGTTGTTCACACGGTCTTCTTAACCGCTGTTAGCCCGTGGCTCTTTGTCACTGTCCATTCGCTGTCAGCCGGTTACGTGACAGCATGTTTTGCCCCTGTCTGTTTAGTTTATTGTGTCTGGATCTACTCGTTTCTTTTGATACGTTTCATCGCTGCATCGCGCTGCATGCGTTTCATCATCGTTGTCGGTGTCGGTGCCGGGCCCCCGTCTGGAGTTGTGCTCCGGGTGCGGCATTCCTCGGTCATCGGCCTCCCTGGACCGTGTCTGGTCTCGGTATCGGTGTCGGCGCGGAGTCCCCATCTGGGTTGTGCTCCGGGTGCGGCATTCCTCGGTCATCGGCCTCCCTGGACCGCGTCTGGTCTCAGTATCGGTATCGGTATCGGCGCGGAGTCCCCATCTGGAGTTGTGCTTCGTGTCGCAGTTCATCCCGGTTGCTGGCCCGTGTTCTGCGAGTGGATGGCACCTGGTCTGGTGTGGCACGTTCTCCTGCAGTCGCGTGCACTGCAGTCGCAACGCCAGTTGGCTGTGTCCTGCTTGCGAAGCCTCTTGCATGTCCGCGTGGTGTCGTGCGCAGTGAGTGGTCTTCTCGCAGCCCGTGTTGGTCCAGCTCCAGCCCATTCTCCAGTCTCGCGGGCGGTGACCGGTCCCGGGGCGACATCGGAGTCCTCTGTGTAGGCGTCGCAGGATGGGGTGGATCGTGATTTTTCACGACGGCAGCACTGTAACCCGGGATGCGGGTGCCGGCGTTCCAGTTCGGAGAACCGTTTGTTGCAGGACGGTCTTGTGGATCTCCTCTCCACCCAGTCCTTTTAGTTCAGTCCTGAGCTTCTGGAATCCGTTGCAGTTGAGCTGTATCAGCCGGGCGGTGTCTTGGTTCAGGGCCGTTGCTGCGAGCGGTTTTCCTCGGTTTGCATCCTGCCCTAATCTTCGCCTTCCGTCCATTCTGCTCTGCTGTTCCGCCATGCAACATTGCGTGTGCCCTTCCCCACAGACAAGTTATCGAGTCTGACGGACCATCTGCATGACTCGTGTGGCCTTCCCCACAGACAAGTTCTCGAGTCTGACGGACCATCTGCGTGACTCGTGTGGCCTTCCCCACAGACAAGTTCTCGAGTCTGATGGACCATCTGCGTGACTCGTGTGGCCTTCCCCACAGACAAGTTCCGAGTCTGATGGACCATCTGCATGACTTGTGAGCCCTCCCCACAGACAAGTTCCGAGTCTGATGGACCATCTGCGTGACTCGTGGCCTCCCCACAGACAAGTTCCGAGTCTGACGGACCACCTGCGTGACTCGTGTGCCCTTCCTTACAGACATGTTCACGAGTCTGATGAACCATCTGGATGACCCGTGTGGCCTTCCCCACAGACAAGTTCTCGAGTCTGCTGGACCAGATGCGCGACGTGGCAGGTGTGACGCTGGCCGTGAGGGACGGGGAGTTGGCCACACAGAGCTACCGCAACCCGTTCGACATCAGTCGTCGCCACCTGCTCGACCAGCTGGTGCGCATGCGCGCCAACTTCCTGCAGACCAACGTGGCGCTCGTGCGCATGCAGGATCAGGTGAGAACCCCGCCGGCCGATGGTGGTGACATCTAGAGAAGAGGTGTTTGTTAGTGTGTGCGTTGTTGTCACGTCGTGCTTGTTTATGTGTTTGAGAGCGATCGCTACCTTGCTTTAGCGATCCTCGCTTTGGCAACGTGCGAAATGGCAGGTGGTAGTGTCACTGCAGACTGGAGGACGGCGAGTTACAGGTTGTTTACTTTTATGGGGATGTCGTACGTCGGATTATGTCGGCTGTAGTCGCTGTGATCCGTGGTCGGTCTTTGTGATCCATGGTCGGTCACTGTGATCCGTGGTCGGTCACCGTAATCCATGGTCGGTCACTGATCCGTGGTCGGTCACCGTAATCCATGGTCGGTCACTGATCCGTGGTCGGTCACTGTGATCCATGGTCGGTCACTGATCCGTGGTCGGACACTGCGATCAATGGTAGGTCACTGATCCGTAGTCGGTCACTGTGATCTGTGGTCGGCCACATGTTGCCCAACACCAGCACCACTGTCTGCACGGGCTGTTCAGACTGGTCGGATCGTGTTGGTCGAGAGCCGCGTGACCGGCCGACGACAGTGTGCTGCTGACCGGGGCCTGCGCGTCGCCAGGACCAGGTGCACAACATGGCCGTCGGTCAGATGGGCAACTACCAGGACTACCTGAAGCGGCTGCCGGCGCCGCTGCGCGAGATCGAGACGGTGCCCGTGCGACAGCACATGTTCGGCAACCCGTTCAAGATCGACAAGGTGAGGCGGCGGTGCGCCGGCGATGTGGTCAGGGAGATGAGGGCTGCTCTGCGCCCTGCCTAACCGACAGGCGGTTGTCTGTACCAACTTGGCTGTGACGCAACGAACCACCTCTTTGTTCTCATGTGACGATTTCTCCACTCTGTTTTCCGATGGCTTCTGCCATGTGTGATTACGCTGTGTCTGCATTGCTCGGCTGCAGTCTGCGTGTCTTGTGTTGTTGCGGTATGATCGTGTTAATAGGTTGGGCCGTGTGTGTTTAATTTGTTCTCGCGGGCGCGATGTGCCTGACGTCACTCTCCGTCACAGCGCATGATGGTGGACGAGGCGGACATGGACCTGCTGGACAAGTCCGGCGCGGGTCGGCAAGGCAAGCGGCCTGGCGAGCCGGCCTCCCCGGGCCGCTCCAAGCAGCGGCGGCTGGGCTCTGGCCGCGACTCGCCGCGACGCTCCCCGTCGCCGTCGCCTGTCATACCGGACAAGCCGGCGCCGGCCTCGCCGCCCATCACAGTCACGCCGCCCGTGGGCGAGCCGGCCGCCTCGCCAGCCCCCGTACCTGTGGCCGAGCCGGCGCCGGCGGCCGCCCCCGCCCCCAGCCCTGCCTCCAGCCCCGGCCCTGCCGCTGCCGCTGCGGCGGCCGCGCCGCCAGGCGGGGCTGCGGCGCCGTCCGCCCTGACGCCGCCGCAGACGCCGCTGGTGGTCGTGGCGCCGCCGCCACCGTCACCGCCACCGCCGCCTCCACCACCACCGCCTCCGCCGCCTCCACCGCCCCCGTCACCGCCGCCGGCGCCGGTGCAGACGCCGCCCACGCCGCCGCCACAGCCCACCGTTGTCACTATAGAGGAGCTGGAAGACGGTAAGTGTTGGCTGGTGGGCCACCCCACTGACTCGGTTACTGCTTTCGACCGCTGTAAATCTGATTTCACTCAAAAGGCAGTCGTAGTCGGTCGCCGTACGCCCTGGACATGTCAGTGCTAGTCCTACGATTGCAACGATCGCCTGCCTTAGCATCGGCTGCACGTGTTCCGACTGCATTCATTTTGTACGGCCATTCCCATGATCTCGAACTTGGGCGATTCCTTTCTAATAACAGTATCTAGCGGGTAGTTCGCACGGCGTGCGGCCATCAGCTGTCGGCACACCGTGCAGCCGTAGTGGTCGGCGATGCTGATGTGCGCAGCCTCCGTCTGCCGCGCTCTACCCGGCCCCTGTTGTGTGCGTCGGCGCCATTATGTCCCCACACTATATCCCGGGCGGCGCCATCAGCCGTGAATGTGCATAAAGTGCGTCGTGAACCACCCAATAAACACACCCCTGCTGTGTGTGGGCTGGTCGCCGCAGCTGTCGGCCGGCAGCCGGCCGCGCGTCACCGGCGGCCGACGCGTTACCAGCCGCGTGTCCGATGTCGCAGACACCAAGCTGGCCGACATCCGGGGCGGCGTGTTCGAGTCCGGCGAGCTGGCCGCGGCGCACGTCAGCCTGTCGCCGCCGCCCTCCCTGTGCTCGGCCGCCGCCGCCGCAGCGGCAGCAGCCGCAACAGCAGCGGCAGCGGCGGCAGCGGCAGCGACAGCAGCGCTGTCGGCGGCCGCCTGCTGCTCGTCGCCGCCTACCGTCAACGGCGGCCTGCCGTGCGGCCGGCCCGACAGGCGGCTCAACCTGGAGCTGCGCCACCTCATCTACAAGGACGTCCGACGGCCCGGCAGAAGTGAGTCGCGTGTCGGCCGACGGGGAGTGCTGGCCCGCTGGCCGGCTGTGGCCGTGACGTAGCCTGCCGTCGTGGGCCCTCCTGTGCACGCTGGCAACACGCCAGCCGCCCTGTATCATCACGATCCGTTGGTTATCGCTGGACTCTCGTCACTTGTTAGATTTCACGGCTCAATGGACATGAGTAACCATGTCTTCACATTTAACGTCTACGTCTGCTAGTGTTCATGTCCAGTGGCGAGACTGAGCCAAATCCTGGCTGACTGGCGGCGTCCACGACAGCTGGATATAGATATCACCACCAGTTATATCACCACCACCTTCTCTTCTCCAAATCCTGAATTCCAAAGTATGACCATGGCCTTCATTAACATCGGTTAGTTGTGGAGTTGTGTGATCGCATGTTGCCCAATGATAACCATATTTGGTTTATGATGTTCTTTCGGAAGACAGCAGCTTGAGAGCGCCACCCGAGTTCCTGGACTATTTGAACTGACGACTGGGTGGAAGTGGATGCCACCTACAGACCGTGGTACCATCTCGTGAACTGTTGCCCACGAGACAAAACTGCCTGTAGTGCCTTTCATATATCGGTGCACTAGCGTCCATTTGGTTTCAAGTCACTGGCATCGATATCAAGAAAAGTTGGGAGGCTATGAGATGTCCTCAACTGACGCTTTCGGTGTGGTGATGGCCGAGTGGTTGGGGTGTTGAGTTTGGGCGCTACATAACGAGTACCCGTTGATGCGCCCCAAAGACCAAATAATCAATCAATGGGGTGTTGAGTTCTGGATACCAAAGGGCCCAAGTTCAACACTGGCGCCGCTTGGAACATTTCCTAATCCCGCGGCTCACCGGCGAAAGTGTGGGCGGCGCCATTAGTAGTAATAGTGCGTCACGAACCACCCAATAAACAAACAAACGAATTGACGCTTTCAATGCAGTCAACGGTAGATTTGGTTACGATTTTCGTGATGGCTTTATCATGAGTGTGATGCCTTACGATTTTGTACGAGTTTATGCCGTGCTGCAAAAAAGCCTGTTGATCGAAGCAAGTTTGTGTGGCTATCGTGGACGCCATGCAGTCTGTCCTCCGCACTGTTCAGTGTTGCCATGCAATGACGTCATGTGACATGCCATATAATGGAGCCATGCAATGTCGATGACGGCCAGAAACACTGTTAGACCCATGTATTTTCGTGCGCGGGAGGTGGGGCAGCACTCATTCCGTGGGAACTATTTCTTCGAAGAGACTCGGATTTTGAAAATATTTTGAGGGTGTGCACTCGGGCTTCTCCTCTCGAAATTTTCTCCATAGGGAAAACTCTCGGAATTTTCCTCCCTATGGAGGAAAATTCGTGAGGAGTTTTCCCTATGGAGAAAATTTAACGAGTACATAGTAGTCTCGGGATTTTCCTCCCTATGGAGGAAAATTCCGAGAGGACGTGCGTTGTTTGGATTAGATGGACGTGTGTTGTGTTGATTAGATGAACGTATGTTGTGTGCATTAGAGGTACGCGTGTTGGGTATATTAAAGGGACGTGTGTTGTGCGGATTGTAGGACCGTGTCCTCTGTGGGCTGTAAAAACTTTTACTCTGTGGACTGTGCAGACGTCCGTTGTGTGGACTAGAGATGGTGTGTTGTGCGGACTAGAGATAGTGTGTTGTGCGGACTAGAGATAGTGTGTTGTGCGGACTAGAGACGTGTGTTGTCTGTACTAGATGAACGTGTGTTATGCGGGCTAGAGGGATGTCTGTTGTGAGGATTGAAGGGCTGTAAACTGTGCAGACTATAGGGATGCGTGTTCTGTGGATTATAGGGGCGTGTGTGTGTGGGTTAGAGTGACGTATGCTGTGCAGACTGTAGGGATATGTGTTGGCGGACTGGAGGGATGTACGCTGCCGCATGGTGGTGTGACGCGACCGTTGTGCTCTCCGCAGACTACGAGTCGCTCTTCACGCGTCTGGCCACCGTGCAGGGCGACAGTGCGACGCGCGCCGACTTTGTGCGCGACGTCATCGCCGAGTCGCTGCGACTCAAACGGAAACACTTGGCGCAGAAGCTGGAGGCGTTTCTGGCGCAGGCGGTGCCGAGCGAGAACGGCCGCAGCTGGCCGCACCGCAACGGCCAGCTGCGGCCGGTCGGGCCGCGCTGAGCGGCGAGCGGCGCCGCGCCGGCGCGCCCTCTGTGATACGGGTGAGGCGAGGTGTGGCGAGGCGCGGCGGCGGCGGCGGCGGTGGCGGCGGCGCCGGCCGCGTACAAACGGCAGCTCGCGCCGTGCGTCTGATCATCACCAGGGCCGGGCCGGCCGCGCGCTGCCCGGCCTCTCATCCCATCGCCCCTTGCCACGTGTGTGGCATTTTACGCCGATACATTTGTACAATAACTGGACTATTTTCTTAGCCGAATTTTTGTTGTATTTCTAGTTTTCTGTTGGTTTGGCCGCCGCACACTGTTCCATAGCTCGAGTGATCACCAGTGTATGTATTGTGGAAGCGACAATTTGACCGTTGACTGCTCCGAGGCACCGGACATTGTTGATACAGTGTTTTTATTAAATAAAATTACGGGTGCCAAATGTGACGCCGCTGACCGGTCTTTCCCGTCGCTGAATCGTCACTTACCGTTCCTGTCATCGGTAAGCACGGTGAGTCATATTGCATGTTATAAACTATTCAGTAGGCGGTATTTGGCTCTGAGTGACTTAAGTAGTCTGGGAAGTGTTATAATGATATTTCGTTAGGTATGAGATGTCGAAACAAGCACAGTATGACGTCAAAATTTGTAATGGGATTAGTGCCATTTAAAATGTCTGATGTCTTCAAGGCTCAAATTTTAGCTAACGGTGTGCTTGTGACTGTACCTTCATCACTTGTTTTGAAATTCATAGTTTAGGAAAAGCTATGTTCTGGATAGCGATAAAAAGACCTACGCCATGGACTGAAATTGTATACATAGCACATAGTAGTTAATCCCTTTACCTGAAGTTGCCCTGTAAAATGTTCGTATATCACCATCCCTTATCGAGAGCATCAGCATTATACTCATGAACGAGATAATGTTAGAAAGGGGATACGAAGACTTCATAAGCACTCATCACGGAACAGATGTGGATAATTCTTGGAGAATGATGTCGATTGAGTGTTCAGAAATTGGTATTCCACCCTATCCCGCTAATAATTTGGCGGAGTATGGATGATGCCAAACGCTAAATCACCACCACAGAAGGTATTATTTCTCGAGGTTTTAGGAATA
The DNA here is from genome assembly GCA_034440575.1 of Imbricaverruca yamaguchii. Taxonomy (NCBI): domain Eukaryota; kingdom Metazoa; phylum Arthropoda; class Thecostraca; family Neoverrucidae; genus Imbricaverruca; species Imbricaverruca yamaguchii. The sequence goes on from JAOTOL010001604.1 coordinate 1,322,532, forward strand.
CTTGTATCATGCATAAAATCATGCAAGTTGTCTCATGCAAGTTTCTCCTTCAAATAAATCACTTGGGAAAGCTGATGGAACAAAGTTGCGCTGTAGCAAGAAGCGACTGGATAAATGCGTGTGGCCCCCACCACGCGCATCGGATTTCCAAGCCGTTGCATCCTTCGACTGGTAGAGAGCTGGTGTTCAGCAGGTTTGCAGACTTCCGCAGGGCGTGTATGCAGGGGCACGTGGGAAGGTGAAGTATTGGCGTAAACTTGCCACATTGACATTGTGAGGTCGATTTGGCAGCATAGCGGGCCCGTCCGAAGTCCAGTAAGCAGATTCAAAGCGTGACCAGGGACATTGCTTCATATCAAGTGGGTAGTACTGGTGTTTTCCAGCCATGTAACTTCCCGTCAACAGCAGCACTAACTCTTCCGCCTAATAAAATATTTTGGATTATTCTCTCCCAGTCATGCAGTCTGAACATCTGCATGTTATATGCAATAATCCTGCAGTATCAGTGCTTCTGTCTGGTTTGGCGCTGCTGCTTCCCATATCCCCTTCTTTATCTATGGTGCCCAAAGCCCCCTGGTATTGATGTACCGACATGCTCGTTTACCTGCCCCACCTTCAGCCGGATTAGTGCCCTGTCCCTCCTAAAGTTCTGCCGTGTTTTGCGTAGTTCTTTCCCGGGAGCCATGCCAGCCTATATTTCTGTCCCGACTTGTGCCCTGGTCTCCGAAGCGGCGTAACGTATTGGGCGTTGCGCCTTCTCCCATTGAGCGAGAAACGGGACGCGGCACCCCCTCGGTTAGCGCACTGAAACTGCTTCCTAGGTACATTGTTTTTTTTAATGCACGGTTAAGAGCTGCACCCTGACAGTTGAGCTATGTAGGCACGTCTCAAGCACATGTTCACAATTGTATGCTCGTTGTATTTGCGCTTCTAATGATTCGAGGGAAATTATTGCTGATCCCCGGTGGTGACGATCTAATGTTCCAGTGGTGCTGACTACGCGTCAGTTTGCGCCCGTACAACTCGACATGCAATCGTTACACGATTACCGACGACTCACATGATAAACAGAACAACGCTCAGATACGGTTGGATAGGCGTACGCAGGCCAGCTACACTCATAACAAGGGCCATGCACGCCAACATCTCAAGTAGGTGGAGACCATCGCACGAGTCTCCCGCTCCGCCGACAATTGTACACGTTCAGGGACAGAACTGCGAACCGTATAAAACGCTTCACGATCGGAACTTTCCGAATAGTTAACATTTGACGTCAGGACAGCCATACAACTCTCCTACTCTCTTGCTGTTGTGGACACCTGGCATTGGTCGCATAATGAATATTTCACGCGGTAAGGCCGGTGTCTGAACAGCGGTGCACGGCTCGATACGACGGTGACGATGTACGGTGACGATGAGTTAGTTATTTTGTCTTCAGGGCGCATCGACCGGAGTTCGGCATTCGCGCTCACGGTGACGATGAGGTGAGGTGAGCTCTGCACCCCCGGCCGGTGTCTGAACACGGTCCCCAGCCGGCGCGCGGCTCCATAAATATCGCGGCTCGCTTTACAGTGGTCCACTTCTGCATCGCAGAAACACGCCACGGAATCATCGCGTCACCACAGCCGTCCCCGCGACGTTCTGCAGACGTCCAGCGCTGGCGCGGCTACCACAACACGCACCTCCTCCTCCGAGCCGAGCGCGGGCCGTCCCACCGCAGCGACATTCCTCCGCTTCGCACCCGCCACCGGCGCCACCACTGCCGGCGCCGGTCGGCTACACCCTGACCGTGTAGGCCACCTTCATGTGCAGCGCCTGGCCGACGTGGCTGGGACAGGTGGCGCAGATCTGCACGGGCAGGTCCCACACCATGGTCTCGATGGGCAGCGCGTCGGGAGCCTCCCACGTCACGTGGTGCGACGCGTCGACGGCGGTCGCCAGCCGGCTCGGCGCGCTGGTGGTCGTCACGAACTCGAAGTGCAGCCGCCACTGCAGCGACACCAGCTCCGAGCGGAAGGTGGGCGTCACGTGCAGCGGTATCGGCAGCATCACGTGCGTCTCGTCCAGGTTCAAACATACCTGCCGGCAGCGGCTGGTGAGCGGAAAACCAGCCGGCGGCACACAATCGTGCACAATCGGCGCGTCAGCGAATAATGCAGACTTTTCAGGTGCGTTCGACACAACCGAACACCGCACTTAGGAAAATCTTCATATTATTTAATGCTGCCTTTGGTCATGGTATCACGAGAATCAGCAGCAAAATTAGCAAACAATTACTTGCTAAACTATGACGGCATTTTCCACGATGAACGTTTGCCCCGGCCCTAAACGGTATTTGGAGCACCGTATTTGACCCGACAAACAGCATTTCAGTTTTAGTGAGCTTTGCCCACTGGCATGTAAAGCCCTAATTTTAGTGTTTGCAAACCTTGATGTAAATAGTATTCCCTGGTTATTCCAACATCGTACAGCTAACAACAATGCGTGAGACGAAATGTACGAAACTCAATATACCAGGAGGTGCTGAGTTTACATCAAAAGTAGCGTTAGAGATTATGCTATACTACTCAACGTTTCAGCCAGGGGCCATCGTCAAGAGTCAAAACCCAGGATCACTTAAGAGCCATTCTTCGTTGTATTAAACACCTAACAACAAGTCATTGTTTTAGCACTGCCCCAGGGTGGCTTCACATGGATCAAAGCCATAGCCGTCTCGCTACTACAGAGCAGATGTGGCACGGGCGAAGCCAGCCATACTATTACGTTGACTTTCTTTCGAACAGAAGTGTTAAGCGCTCTTTGACGGCACGGACCACTGGTTCACGGTCCTCTTTTCGATCGGAAAGCACATCCATATCTCCCCTCGCCTCGAAACATGATGCAACACACATTACAGCCGACGTGACCCGACACAGCACCCCTAGTGACCCGACAGTGTCCCTCTCGTGACCCGACACGGAGCAGGAGCACCAGACAGCCAGCAGCCGACCGACGTGACCCGCCACAGTACCCCTCGTGGCCCGCGGTGACCCGACAGGGCCACCCACACGTGCTCTCGTGACCCGACATGGAGCAGGGGGCACCAGACAGCCAGCACCCGACCGTCGTGACCCCCACAGTGTCCCTCTCGTGACCCGACAAGGAGCCGGGGCACCAGACAGGAGCACCAGACAGCCAGCCGACCGACGTGACCCGCCACAGTACCCCTCGTGACCCGACAAGGAGCAGGAGCACCAGACAGCCAGCACCCGACCGACGTGACCCGCCACAGTTCCCCCTCCCCCGTGACCCGACACGCTCGCGGGCTACGCTCACGCTCACCTCGTGACACTTGTTGTAGGCGCGCGTGACGGGCTTCTGGTCGGGCCGCTGCCGGTGCTGCTCGTGCACGGTCTCGACGCTCTCCAGCGTGACCGAGTACTGCACGCACCGCACGTCCGCCTCGGTGAAGTCCAGCGTGGCCACCACGTCTTCGCCCAGCTTGAACACCGTCTTGAACAGGCAGAAGCGCACCACGCGGCCGTGCTGGCGACACAGGCACGTCGGCTCAGCCGACGGGCGGCCGTGTGCGGCGGGGATGCAAGGACCGAAACTTCTCCACTTTTTAACACCAAGGAAGCATGCACCCGGAATGGTAAGCTTGTCTTTTTCCCATGTAAGAAACATGTCAGCCTCGGAATGCGTTAATGAGTTGTGACAGTAAACAGGTGCACCCAATCCGCGTGATGTGTATTTGGGCTCACGATAAATATTTGCCCGCCCACTTTACAACTGTATTCTAATGTCATATCGCCAAAACTTTTCCATCAAAAGTCGAATTAGATAACCGAATCCTGGTGAAGCATGCTATATGCTGCACATGATGCACATGCTGCACGATACTGGAGCCGAGCGCCCACTGGCCGTGGACATGTGCAGGAGTTGGTGGTGTCAGACTCAGGACCGGCGACACGGTACCGGGTACACGCCCGGGAACTAGCTGATTCACTGCCTACTGTCTAACGCCGAATGGCGACGGAGGTTTGAACTCCCGACCAGTCCCACTGGCCACTCTCAGACCCCTTCTCAGACCACAGGAACCGAAATCCATTTCCTCCGGGAGGCGGGGTTTGCATGTCACCCAAATTGATGAAAAAGATTAACACAAATACACCCTAATCGCGAGTATAGATGAAAAATTCCCAAACTAAGACAATGACGATGGATGGCATAATAACACAGAAGGAAGCATAGCATAATCCTCAAACGTCTGGAGAGAAAAAATGTCACGCCCTACAAATTCCACGGGGAAAAACAGACTCCAATAATAACATAACTTCATTACGTTTAAGTAGGCATATCTCATCTACAAATACTCGACCTTTCCCCTCTGGATGGTCGGCTAAACTGAACCCAACACGACTCCCTCTCAAGCACAGTACAACTAGTGCACATAAATGGCCAGGATATGACAGAACGTGGTGCGGACCTGCATCTTTGAGCGACCAGTCCTCTGCAACCGTGCACCTGTCACCTGCCGCTGTGACTCATGTGGTTGGTGATGTTGTAGTAGTTGGGCGACTCACGTGGTTGGTGATGTTGTAGTAGTTGGGCAACTCACGTGGTTGGTGATGTTGTAGTAGTTGGGCGACTCACGTGGTTGGTGATGTTGTAGTAGTTGGACGACTCACGTGGTTGGTGATGCTGTAGTAGTTGGACGACTCACGTGGTTGGTGATGCTGTAGTAGTTGGGCGACTCACGTGGTTGGTGATGTTGTAGTAGTTGGGCGACTCACGTGGTTGGTGATGTTGTAGTAGTTGGGCGACTCACGTGGTTGGTGATGTTGTAGTAGTTGGGCGACTCACGTGGTTGGTGATGTTGTAGTAGTTGGGCGACTCACGTGGTTGGTGATGTTGTAGTAGTTGGGCGACTCACGTGGTTGGTGATGTTGTAGTAGTTGGGCGACTCACGTGGTTGGTGATGTTGTAGTATGGGCGACTCACGTGGTTGGTGATGTTGTAGTAGTTGGGCGACTCACGTGGTTGGTGATGTTGTAGTAGTTGGGCGACTCACGTGGTTGGTGATGTTGTAGTAGTTGGGCGACTCACGTGGTTGGTGATGTTGTAGTAGTTGGGCGACTCACGTGGTTGGTGATGTTGTAGTAGTTGGGCGACTCACGTGGTTGGTGATGTTGTAGTAGTTGGGCGACTCACGTGGTTGGTGATGTTGTAGTAGTTGGGCGACTCACGTGGTTGGTGATGTTGTAGTAGTTGGGCGACTCACGTGGTTGGTGATGTTGTAGTAGTTGGGCGACTCGCGTGGTTGGTGATGTTGTAGTAGTTGGGCGACTCACGTGGTTGGTGATGTTGCAGTAGTTGGGCGACTCACGTGGTTGGTGATGTTGTAGTAGTTGGGCGACTCACGTGGTTGGTGATGTTTTAGTAGTTGGGCGACTCGCGTGGTTGGTGATGTTGTAGTAGTTGGGCGACTCACGTGGTTGGTGATGTTGCAGTAGTTGGGCGACTCACGTGGTTGGTGATGTTGTAGTAGTTGGGCGACTCACGTGGTTGGTGATGCTGTAGTAGTTGGGCGACTCACGTGGTTGGTGATGTTGTAGTAGTTGGGCGACTCACGTGGTTGGTGATGTTGTAGTAGTTGGGCGACTCACGTGGTTGGTGATGTTGTAGTAGTTGGGCGACTCACGTGGTTGGTGATGTTGCAGTAGTTGGGCGACTCACGTGGTTGGTGATGTTGTAGTAGTTGGGCGACTCACGTGGTTGGTGATGTTGTAGTAGTTGGGCGACTCGCGTGGTTGGTGATGTTGCAGTAGTTGGGCGACTCGCATGGTTGGTGATGTTGTAGTAGTTGGGCGACTCGCGTGGTTGGTGATGTTGTAGTAGTTGGGCGACTCACGTGGTTGGTGATGTTGTAGTAGTTGGGCGACTCGCGTGGTTGGTGATGTTGTAGTAGTTGGGCGACTCACGTGGTTGGTGATGTTGTAGTAGTTGGGCGACTCGCGTGGTTGGTGATGTTGCAGTAGTTGGGCGACCCACATGGTTGGTGATGTTGCAGTAGTTGGGCGACTCACGTGGTTGGTGATGTTGTAGTAGTTGGGCGACTCGCGTGGTTGGTGATGCTGCAGTAGTTGGGCGACTCACGTGGTTGGTGATGTTGTAGTAGTTGGGCGACTCACGTGGTTGGTGATGTTGTAGTAGTTGGGCGACTCACGTGGTTGGTGATGTTGTAGTAGTTGGGCGACTCACGTGGTTGGTGATGCTGTAGTAGTTGGGCGACTCACGTGGTTGGTGATGTTGTAGTAGTTGGGCGACTCACGTGGTTGGTGATGTTGCAGTAGTTGGGCGACTCACGTGGTTGGTGATGTTGTAGTAGTTGGGCGACTCACGTGGTTGGTGATGTTGTAGTAGTTGGGCGACTCACGTGGTTGGTGATGTTGCAGTAGTTGGGCGACTCACGTGGTTGGTGATGTTGTAGTAGTTGGGCGACTCACGTGGTTGGTGATGTTGTAGTAGTTGGGCGACTCACGTGGTTGGTGATGTTGTAGTAGTTGGGCGACTCACGTGGTTGGTGATGTTGTAGTAGTTGGGCGACTCACGTGGTTGGTGATGTTGTAGTAGTTGGGCGACTCACGTGGTTTGTGATGTTGTAGTAGTTGGGCGACTCACGTGGTTGGTGATGTTGTAGTAGTTGGGCGACTCACGTGGTTGGTGATGTTGTAGTAGTTGGGCGACTCACGTGGTTGGTGATGCTGCAGTAGTTGGGCGACTCACGTGGTTGGTGATGTTGTAGTAGTTGGGCGCACGTCGTGCCACGCTGTGCTGCAGCAGCTGCAGCGTGGCATCGTGCGGCGACTCGGCCTCCTGGCTGGCGCGCAGGAACGGGTTTGCCGGAGAGATGTCGTCCGTGTCGCCGCCGCAGCGCGCCACCAGCCGGGCGTCCAGCGGCAGCACGCGCACCAGCACGCGCAGCAGACGGATCGACGTGTTGACCCGCTGAGCGCCGACCGTCACCTGCAGCGGCGGCCGGCCGTCACCAGCCCGTCACCAGCCCGTCACCACCGTCACCAACACGTCTGCGGTCTGGCGGCAGCCGAGCGCCACCTCCGCCTCCTCTGCACCATTCGACGACACTCAGCAGAGCGTGCTGGTGCTTTGCAAATATGGGAGGATACAGGAGGCAAGCAACAAAGTTGTTCCAAGAAGCAAAGCACTCACCACCATCACAGAATGCTTCTTTGCTGGCAGTTCATGAAGTTAGAAGGCATAATTGCACGTGTTATGACTCCAGAACCATGTATCAAATTATCGATTCCGGCGGGTCATGACGAAAAATTAAAACAATCCCGAACTAAACGCGGGCCTCTCCTGCATCCACCACTGGTGCATGCATTACGCCAGAGTGGGGAGCGCTACTCTGGCAACTCGGGTCACTATTTTCCAGCACAGCCAACGACCGGCGCCCCGACTCGCCCCAGCTGGTCGGCCGCGTCACCCGCGCCGCCCACCTTGTACACGTATTTGACGGCCTGGCCCAGGTAGGTGGGGATGGCGTCGGCCGGCAGCAGCTGGCTGTAGTCGAGTCGGCGCGCCTGGCCCGGCCGCAGGCGCAGGTCGCACACCAGGATGGTCGGCTGGGTGGCCAGCACGATGCGGCCTCGCTCGCCGCGGTCCGGCAGGTAGGCCGTGCTGGAGACGGCCGGCCGGCCGTCGGCCGCCGCCTGGCGCACCTTGTCGTCGTTCACCTGGCAGAAGCACTGCACCTGGCGTGGCGGCGGAGAACGTGCGGTCACCTCACGTCTCAGGTTGGCTATTGGTTTTTACGACACGTCGACCGTTGAGTCATGCAGCGTCGCCAATCTCTCACGCCGATTGGTCGCGGGCGAAGAGTAGCGGCAGGTGAGATTCGAACCCACAACCTTTCGATTGCAAGACGAACATCTTACCCTCACACTTCACGTCTCAAGATTCTCGTGAACATGAAAACAATACTGTTGCTGTTATACCACTGACTGGTGCAGATTACATCACGGCATAAGGCATTTCAAGGTGCCATGTCAAGTCACTGAGCTGTGATGCTATAAGAGGACAATGTGAGGAAATGTTTGCCAACATTGCAAATTATTGACAATTAATGTCATTTATTACAACCAAATGTCTGATGATGGGTGTGATATGATGGTGGACAACTCACCAGCTCTGTTTACATAGGTTATTGGCCTTTATTGGGTCATGTTATGCCATTACCTTAAGTTGGCATGGCATTGGACTTTTGAGTCACTATGGGTATTTGGACATCAAAACGAACGTGAAATTCATCATGACTTCAGGTATAAAATTACTACAATACAGCATAAGTTCATAGGACTAAAAAAATGTGGTCATCTCCTCTGCCTCATCTGACCTATGGGTCAAAATGTAACATAGATATGGTATTTTATTAGTATGCCAAGATACTGATGAAACTGATCAACACTAGGTTGAACATTCATGCAGACATTGTTTATTGTTTTACACAGGGAATTATTAAATGTCAATATTACTGATCTGGTGACAACAACAAAAAGCCTCACCTGGTGGATCCAAGCGTACCCTAGGGATGTAAATCTTGTTTTAAGAGGAAGATTTTGTCATGTTCAGCATACTGTTTTTGTGCCCAACACTCCCCACCTGGAAACTCTAGAGGATCACAACAAACCCATGGACAGGGAAGGCAGCAACATGCTGTGCATGTGTCAGAATCATTCCATTTTTGGAATCATGTCCAATAGTCCCCTTTGTTGCCATCAGCCCTATAAAGATATGGCAAAATCTGCAGTAACAACTTTTGGGGCATTATCTTCATACTTGGCAAACTTCATTACTAATGTTCATCTTGTACTGTGCAACCAAAGCCATATGGTGGTGGGTTGTACCCATATATAAACACAAATAAAATGTTTTTGGTGTACTACTTTAGTTTCAAGCAAGTGGTATATATAGAAATGCTGAACTTACCTGGGCACTGACCCATGCCAAGTTTTCACAGACATCATTGTTGGATGTGGCAGGTGCTTCTCTGTCTAGCTGAGGGCACCTCAGTGTGATAGTGCATCTTAGTGCCTGGCCAGCCAAGAACACTGGACCATCCAGCAGATCACAGGAAATCTCAATCATGACAAAGTTTCTGAAAGGCACAGAAAATATGCCATCAGTTCTGCTGGCTGCTGGCTTACAATCACTACAGCCCTCTTCTTTAGCATACCATTGGCATCCCAGCAGAAAACTATGCAAGGCTATGCTATCTTGAACAACTAATCAGCACCTATATTTCAGACTTGACACATTCATCACCAACCACAAACAGCACAGTTCAGTTCATATGCCAGCAGTACTGTAAACTTGGGATGCTTTGGTGCATGCTCTACTTTTCCTGCTTGTACCTTCCACAGCCATGTGATTGTTTGTTGTGTGATTTGGATGTTCAGCATAACATGGAGACATAGAGTCACCCTGTGTATCACAGGCCAATTGCTGGTCAGTTTATTAAAGCTGTTATAGAGTAGATAAAGATGTAGACACTAATATGAAAAGAAAGCAACTGTTCCAACCTTTCAATTTTTTCAAAACTACATTCCTTCTGGCCAAATTACCAATGATATATTAGGCAGTTTTACAGTGGCAGCCTGCTCTCCCACTTTAGTCACTTTAGACCCTTCCAAGTGATTGCTGGTCTCAACTAAAACATTCCAGACATGTGCTAAAAATTATAGCACACATGAAATATTAAGAAGAATATATTTCAATAATTTTTTGGCACCTGCTTCATTGACATCAATTATTGTTTGGTGGTGGAAAGAAAAGTGTTATAAGTGGTGCCTTTAGTACAATCTTAATGAACTGTTTGAACTTCCAAGACATATACCACAACATGCAAATAAGTCACTACATGAGCACCCTACTTATAAGATGTGTTATGAATGTCCATCATGTGTGAGTTGGGAGCATGTGAGGACTATCAGATATGGATGTATAAAGTTGGTTGGTACTGATTGAGGTGCACTTTTGTTGTTATTTTATCAACTGTTGCTCAGAAAATTGTCTTATTATCATAGCCTTCACTAATTTAACCATAGTGACAATTTGTCATCTGGCAGTTGTACATCAGCTGTCAGATTCCATAGAGCTGAGTGCAGTCTAAACAAAAATCAGAGCTTGTTATTTGCTAATGATTGTAGGTTAATTCCACCTATTTCAGCAGTTTTTACTGCTAAAAACTATTTTAATGTTGAAACTACTGTGGATATTTGTATCAGTGGTCACTACACATTTATGCAGATAATTCCATCAGGTCTCCTTCCTCTATCTTGTTCCTGAGCCCATGTTACCTTGGAGAAAAAATCAGCTGTAAATCCACCCAATGATCATCTATGCCCTTGCAAGTGGACTTGCCAGTGAATGAATGTAAGGGAAACCAATGTATAATTTTCTACATTTCCTACTAACCAAACACTATGGCACCAATTACTGTCTATCTATGCCTTCAAATTCTGTTTATGTTCATAACTAACACAATTGCGGTAATAGGGTTTCACATAGCTTATAATCAGCAGTGCATCAACAATTGTCATCATTATTGCTGTATATATGTTAATAGAATAGATAGTAAAAACTAATTCACTGTTAACCTCACCATAAGGAGTTCAGTCATAGCATAACTTTTCAATGCACCCTTGATAAGTAATGGTGGTGGATGTCCAGTGTTAAGCTAACAATGTTTACTATTCAAATTTGCATACAACAACTTGCTACATGGTCTTCATTAACTGGGTAGCAAAGGCATCTGTAGGGTGTCCCTAGTAGGACATTCAAGTGGGTAGGGGTGCACTCAGCCAACTTCACCCTGGACTGGGACCTTTTTCTCTTAGAGGAATACTTCTAGCAGAAAAAATATAGGGGGTGGGTTTATACTTGAGCCTACCAGAGAGGCACTTTTCCTTCCAAGGAGGCTCCTTTTCCGGTAAATATGGATATCAAGGTAAATAGAGGTAAAGAATATCCTAACCTAACTTCATCAAACCTAATCCATTTGTATGCTTCATGGAGGTAAAATTATGGAAAACTTGTGTCGTCGCTACCATAAACTACAATAATACAAAAATAAATGCCTATCATACCACTTTCAAATAGCAATTTCTCGCGAAAACTTCTATCACCCACCATAATTACAAATTTGTACTGTAGAATCACCAGTGCCCTTCTCTCCCAACGGGCGAACTAAAAAAAATTGACGGTGCCGTTTTAGCCCATATGGCACAACGCTAGCGTAGGGAGATTACTTCCCACATGTTGCCCAACCTTTATGATTTATGTAAATAAGGCATTTGTCCGATCCGACATGCAAATGTGCTACCCTGGCACTAAGAACACGGTGCCTGACACCCTAAGTCGCACGGTATCGCTGATCCTTCTGCCACAGCCACAACAATACATCGACGCCAAGCTGTCCGATCCGTCTGTCCGTTTGTTTAGTGTGTTCTGTCTGATCAGCAGATAACTCAGTCGAACGTCCGCAGGCTTCACGCATTTCAACATTTGTAGACTCTACGCGATTCAACATCATTAGATCTTAGGCGACCCAACATCATTGCAGGCTAAACGCAACCCAACATACATAGGCTTCTGGAAGTCAAACATCCACAGGATTTTAGCGACCAAATTTCCGTTGGTTATTGGGTTTTGATATGTGCAGCCAGGCAAGGTTAGGTTGGCCACGGTTCTTCTAGAGACGGTTGGGCAATCAGCTCCGCAATGCTGCGTTTGCAGCTGATCTCTCGTAAAACCCCCCAAGCTTAACATGGGGCCCCAAGAGTACATTTGAAGAGGGCCTGGCCCACAAATACGGACACTATCATTGAGTGCATTTTGATCGGTGCTTGTTCCAAATTTATCGGTCAATTTGCCAGCTATATATTACTGATTTTAAGCAATTTTTCAGAAGTGTTCCAAAATAATTACTTCAAATATATCATAAATGGCGCTTCTGCTACGAGTGCTTTCTGCAACTAAAAAAACGTAATGATGTAGAAATTACCGTTGCTTGGGGTCCTCAGGGAGTAAAAGTACTGTACGAGCCAAAATATACCTTTGTTGTAGTAGTTCTCTGGGTGGTGTTCTGCTTTGTGTGGTAGGTACTTGAGGGGCATACACATCATACAGAAATAGTGCATACTAATGATGTATCGCTTGCATTACTCTCCTAATAGCTACCATTGGCTCCAGAGGGATGATAATGCAATCCCATCTGCCTGCCATCAAAATAACAAGTACATTAGCGCTTAGCTACACCAACTATTTTTTCATGATGCATTGGAAAATTATCCAAAATGTAAATGTATAGGTATATTAATAGCATGAGTAACAGTATGTGCATCAGCACTGACACTTCAGATGTATTTGAACTAATTAATTGGCAAATTTATACTTTCATCGAAATGTTTATGAATGTATTTAACATGATGTGACCATTCATCTCCTCTTCAAATGCATACTTTTCATTTGGGAGGAAGTATAACACCCATAGCTTGGAGTTGGGTAGCATAGGTAGCATAGCAAATAATGCTCGAAGTACAGAACAAATTTAGAAGTATGTAGCCAAACCTGGCCTATCTTTCCAAGCAGGAAAATATTTTTCCCAAAAAATTTCCAAACAATTTTTTTCTCTTAACATATAATTCTAAATCCTGACCTAACCTAGCCTAACTGTTATAAAAAAAAACATGGAACTTTTTTTAGGTTACAAAAAACTTCTCGCTGACAACAGCAGCCTGCCCTAACCTAATTTAATCAAACATAAGCACTTTGCCTTCTTCATGGAGGTAAAATATGTATAATATTTTGCATTGGGCAGGCATTCCACTTCCACATGACATAGGTTTGGTGAGCTAATTGCTCCCACTAAAAAAAAATTGAAGAAGAAAAAAATTTTAAGGTGACATTTCTCAATGCCCTTGAAATGTTTCAAACCTCTAACTTCTGAACTCATTAACCTAGAAGGAATAATATCATAATTACAATCTCGGAAATTGATAACTGAGTTCATCAGTTTTATCAAAAATGTGGTGGGTGATCAATTTGTATCTAGGTACCTTGGTGATTTGTCTTTGAATCACCCAACTAGTAGTAACTTGTGGTAACTAGCTGTAGTAGTTAGTAGATGATGTAACCATGCTATTGGACACCATCCCACATCCCTGTTCAATTACTCAGGTATATTCTAAAGATTCAAGAAAGTGGCGGGCATTTCTTAGGTGAACAAAAAATGCAAGCCATGTGACAGATTGGGATCAGCATATAGAAATTCAAATATCCACCTGCATGGTTCAAAAGAGAGACCACTCCTTTCCATAAATATGGTAGATTTGTACCAAAAAGTTCATTAGTATCATGTTGATTGGTAGTATTATTCTGGTTTGAGGCAACACATAGCAGTGATTTGTACTCTGTGCAAACACTGTCTTGCTGTTTTGTGGTCACTATGAATTTCACTGACATGTGGAGTTATCAGGGTGCTGATGTGCAAGGATTGGTGCAGATGTACATAGACTGCACATCCCTGTTGGGTGTATAATTATTATGGTGCATATAATGTAATGAACTATCCCCTGAGTTAGATGAATGGAGGGAAGTACACCAATGCTAACAGGGCTAAGGACATGCTCCAATATATCCTTTTACTTGTCTGCTTCCATATAATATATTGAAGATTCACTTAATTATTCAGCTGCATGTTGTGTGCATAGGTATGTTGTATTGTTATCAATTTGTGTAGTGATATTTTGAGAATAGTTGGGTCTGCATGTAGGCCCAACTTTTGTACTTTGATCCCACATTGTGCCCTGTGCATATAGGAATATGTATATGTACTTGAAAGGCCACTTTTTGGACTGATGCTACTGCTGATTGACCCCTGTAGAGATACATCTGCATGTACTCTTGCACTTGTACTGTTTAAAGCTCCATCAGTGGCCATCAATAAATACTCAGGTCAGTTGTTTGATGGTAATGCAAAGACTAGGCCTTATTATTATGTAAAACACCTTGATGTGATTATTAATTTAACAATGATAGCAGGATAGTTCTTTGTGATCTGCAGACTTTTGTGGCTGTAATGTGTTGTTCCTGTAAACAGTGGACCCCTGTTTCAGAGCTGAAAATGCAGTCAACATGTGCCCAAAATTCAGCAAGCTAGCAAGTTAAACAAATGGGAGTGCTATATGGCTTTTTGTTGCAATAGACAGTGATGGTATGGCAAGTTGGCAGGGGTAGTGATGGAATGATCACATTTTCACAGTGGCAGGTTGGAAGAAGTGATGATTGGCTGTTGACTGACAGGTGAGCAGTTGTGGTGATGAGATGACTGTGTGTTGACTGTGGCAGATCAGCAGTGGTAGTGATGAGATGACCACATGGTACTGTGGCAGGTCAGCCCAGGTGGTAATGAGATGGTCACATGGTACTGTGGCAGGTCAGCACAGGTGGTGATGAGATGACTGTTTACTGTGGCAGGTCAGCAGTGGTAGTGATGAGATGACCACATGGTACTGTGACAGGTCAGCCCAGGTGGTAATGAGATGGTCACATGGTACTGTGGCAGGTCAGCACAGGTGGTGATGAGATGACTGTGTGTTGACTGTGACAGGTGAGCAGATGTGGTGATGAGATGACTGTGTATTTACTGTGGCAGGTCAGCAGTGGTAGTGATGAGATGACCACATGGTACTGTGGCAGATCAGCACAGGTGGTGATGAGATGACTGTGTATTTACTGTGGCAGGTCAGCAGTGGTAGTGATGAGATGACCACATGGTACTGTGGCAGATCAGCACAGGTAGTGATGAGATGACTGTGTGTTTACTGTGGCAGGTCAGCACAGGTGGTAATGAGATGACTGTGTTTACTGTGGCAGGTCAGCAGTGGTAGTGATGAGATGACCACATGGTACTGTGGCAGGTCAGCACAGGTGGTGATGAGATGACTGTGTGTTTACTGTGGCAGGTCAGCAGTGGTAGTGATGAGATGACCACATGGTACTGTGGCAGGTCAGCACAGGTGGTAATGAGATGACTGTGTGTTTACTGTGGCAGGTCAGCATTGGTAATGATGAGATGACCACATGGTACTGTGGCAGGTCAGCAGTGGTAGTGATGAGATGACCACATGGTACTGTGGCAAGTCAGCAGCAGTAGTGATGAGATGACCACATGGTACTGTGGCAGGTCAGAACAGGTGGTGATGAGATGACTGTGTTTACTGTGGCAGGTCAGCAGTGGTAGTGATGAGATGACCACATGGTACTGTGGCAGGTCAGCAGTGGTAGTGATGAGATGACCACATGGTACTGTGGCAGCTCAGCACAGGTGGTGATGAGATGACTGTGTGTTTACTGTGGCAGGTCAGCAATGGTAGTGATGAGATGACCACATGGTACTGTGGCAGGTCAGCACAGGTGGTAATGAGATGACTGTGTGTTTACTGTGGCAGGTCAGCAGTGGTAGTGATGAGATGACCACATGGTACTGTGGCAGGTCAGCACAGGTGGTAATGAGATGACTGTGTTTACTGTGGCAGGTCAGCAGTGGTAGTGATGAGATGACCACATGGTACTGTGGCAGGTCAGTACAGGTGGTAATGAGATGACTGTGTGTTTACTGTGGCAGGTCAGCAGTGGTAATGATGAGATGACCACATGGTACTGTGGCAGGTCAGCAGTGGTAGTGATGAGATGACCACATGGTACTGTGGCAAGTCAGCAGCGGTAGTGATGAGATGACCATGTGGTACTGTGGCAGGTCAGAACAGGTGGTGATGAGATGACTGTGTTTACTGTGGCAGGTCAGCAGTGGTAGTGATGAGATGACCACATGGTACTGTGGCAGGTCAGCAGTGGTAGTGATGAGATGACAGTGTTAAATTATTCGGGAAATAGGGTGGAATATACCACTTATTTAATACTCAATTGACATCCTTAAAAAGTATTGACATCCTGCTCCTTGATGGGGGCTTATGAAGTCTTCATTTCTCCTCTCTAACAGTATCTCACAAGGATAGTGTCAATGCTCTCAATAAGGATTGATAATACAATAATATTTCACAACACAGTTTCAGGTAAACAGATTATCTATGATGTGATTTGGCAAACACTGCAAGTTTATACCATAGGATTATTCTCCCTATCCCGAATATAGCTCCTCCTAAATTATGAATCTCAGAAGAAATAATAAAGGTACAGTCATAAGTACCTGCACCATTGGCTCAAATTTGAGTCTGAAGGATATCAAAAGCATTTTAAATGACACTAATTTCATGGAAAATTTTGGCATGCTGCTGTGCTCGTTTTGACATCTCACACCTAACGACAAACCATTATTTTTACCCTGTGAGATGACCACATGGTACTGTGGCAGGTCAGCACAGGTGGTGATGAGATGACTGTGTGTTTACTGTGGCACGTCAGCAGTGGTAGTGATGAGATGACCACATGGTACTGTGGCAGGTCAGCACAGGTGATGATGAGATGACTGTGTGTTTTTCTGTGGCAGGTCAGCAGTGGTAGTGATGAGATCACCACATGGTACTGTGGCAGGTCAGCACAGGTGGTAATGAGATGACTGTGTGTTTACTGTGGCAGGTCAGCAGTGGTAGTGATGAGATGACCACATGGTACTGTGGCAGGTCAGCACAGGTGGTAATGAGATGACTGTGTTTACTGTGGCAGGTCAGCAGTGGTAGTGATGAGATGACCACATGGTACAATTGGTCTAGCACAATTGGTCCACTGGAAGTAAATGGGACTACATTGGGTGAGGATAGTGAGATGGTTGGAGGAGCTGAGCAAGCAGTTCAAATCAGTGTTTACATTGGAAGATATGACCAATCTGCCGACCATACACCATAGTTCAATGACATGGGATCTGACAAATGATGTTGACTTCATTGATAGTGATGTTGTTTACAATCATATCAGGAAAATAAAGCAAAATAAGACAGCAGGACCTGATGAAATTTATGCTAGGGTGTTGCGGGAAACTGAAAAGGAACCGGCATTTCCACTTAGTGTAATATTTTATAGATCAGTTTCACATAATGAAATTCCAACCGATTGGAAAAGGGCAAATGTAGTTCCTATTTTCAAGAAAGGAGAAAGAGGGAAAGTTGAAAACTACAGGCCAATAAGTCTCACATCCCTAGTATGCAAGGTACTTGAATCAATTATCAAGGATAGAATAAAAGTAAAGGTAGGAGGGACAGGAGGTGCATCACCAGGCCTGGTGCCAAGGTGAAGGACCTGGTACCTGCGGTGGCACAGGTCACCAGTGATCACCAGTTTAACACAGTCATAGTGCATGTAGGGGTAAATAACATAAGTCATACTAGGAGCGAGGAGCTTCTGCGGGAGTACAGGGCCCTTCTGGCCACCCTGAAGGGTACCAATAGAGTGCTTGTAACAGGAATTTTGCCTAGGGCTAGAGCCTCCCCTGAGTGGAGCTCTAGGGCACTGGCAGCTAACACCAGGGTAGGAAAGCTCTGCCAGGAGCTAGGTTTTACATTTGTAGACGAGTGGAGCAGGTTTTATGCATCGTGGGACCTCTATCAGAGGGATGGCCTGCATTTTTCTGAGAAGGGGGTCCATGTGTTAGGCAAAGTATATGAGCATGTCCTTCAGGGAAACTAGGAAATGGGGTGGGGAGGGATGAAATTGCATTGCCAACTCAGGAATATTCCAATAGTGTCAGCCAAGGTAATAGAACCTCAAAGTCTGCAAATAGGGACAGCAGCAACTCAAGGGGACAGAGTTATAGTTCATCTAGTGATAAAAGAACTCCTCAATATGAAAAGGTCAAAGGTGGTTATGGAGCATTTGTTAAGTGTATGATGTTTAATGCTCAGAGTATCCGTTCCAAATTTGATGAATTCAAGTGTTATGTTGCTGAGGAGGAACCGGATTTTGTTTGCATTACGGAGGCATGGGTCAGTGAAGGATATTTTGGAGATAACTTACAGGACTATGAGATCCAGGGATACAATATGTTTTCGTGCAATAGGGGTCCAGCAATGAAAGGGGGTGGTGTAATGCTATATGTGAATAGCTTATTCAGTTCTCAAAAAGTAGCAGGTGGGGATAAAAATGTGTCTGTGGAGTCCATTTGGCTTGATGTCACTGTGGGAAAAGGCAACAGCAATACTCTTAGGATAGGAGCTTTCTACCGATCAGGAACCCTGCCACATTCTCAGCAACTGGAGCTTGACAAGGTGATTTGTGAGGAAATCAGTAGAAACTTTAAGAGGAAGTGCCTTATTCTCGGTGACTTTAATCTAAAAAGGTTATGAAAATGCTGGTGTTGGCTCCCCATCATGCAAAATGTTCAGGAAATGCCTTGAAGAGGACCTGTTCTTACACCAGTTTTTATCGGAACCTACCAGGCATGGTTCATTCTTGGACCTTGTATTCTCGGATTTAAGTGACTTGGTTCAAGACTTGACTGTAGGCGAAACTCTGGGAAAAAGTGACCATAACATAATTAGATTCAAGGCACATGTAGGGGAGATTATCAAGGATAATTTGGTAAAGGTTCCAAATTTCAACAGAGCAGACTTTAACGGCATGAGAGCGGCTTTAAGTGCCATCAGATGGGAAGATGAATTCTCCAATTTAAATGCCTGTGAAATGTGGGAAAAGTTCAAATCTTACTTAAAGGAAACTCAGATTAGACATGTCCCCCAAAAGCAAAGACGCAAAAGAAGGGTAGGAAAGCCAGCATGGCTTACACCAGACGTGATAAAAGCAATTAGGGCTAAGAAAACTGCATTTAGAGTTTTTAAAGAAGCCTCAAATGTCATTAATCTAAAGGCGTATCGAAAAGCTAGAGACACTGTGAAGCAAAAAACCAGAGCAGCAAAGCGAGCAAAGGAACTGGATTTAGCTAGAAACTGTAATGGGGACAGTAAAAAGTTCTTTAGTTTCTACAAGCTGAGTAAAGTTTCTAGCACAATTGGTCCACTGGAAGTAAACGGGACTACATTGGGTGAGGATAGTGAGATGGTTGAGGAGCTGAGCAAGCAGTTCAAATCAGTGTTTACATTGGAAGATATGACCAATCTGCCGACCGTACACCATAGTTCAGTTACATGGGATCTGACAAATGATGTTGATTTCATTGGTAGTGATGTTGTTTACAATCATATCAGGAAAATAAAGCCAAATAAGGCCGCAGGACCTGATGATATTTATGCTAGGGTGTTGCGGGGAAACTGAAAAGGAACTGGCATTTCCACTTAGTATAATATTTTGTAGATCAGTTTCACATAATGAAATTCCAACCGATTGGAAAAGGGCAAATGTAGTTCCTATTTTCAAGAAAGGAGAAAGAGGGAAAGTTGAAAACTATAGGCCAATAAGTCTCACATCCCTAGTATGCAAGGTACTCGAATCAATTATCAAGGATAGAATAGTTAGTTATCTGGAAGGTAGCAGATTGATTCAAAATACTCAACATGGGTTTAGAAAAGGATGATCGTGTCTCACAAACCTCTTGGACTTTTTGAACTTCGCCACAGAACAATTTGATCAGGGAAATCAGGTTGATGTAGCATATCTTGACTTTAGTAAGGCCTTTGACAAGGTACCCCATAAACGGTTAATGATACAGCTTCAGTCCCATGGTATTGCAGGTAGCATCTTGAAAAGGATAGAGTTGTGGCTTTCAGATAGACAGCAAAGAGTGATGCTAAATGGTACAAAGTCATCATGGCAAAATGTTCTTAGTGGAGTCCCCCAGGGGTCAGTACTAGGGCCATTACTGTTCATTATATTTGTAAATAACATTGAAAGCGGCCTAAGCAGTAAAGTTTTGAAATTTGCGGATGATTTGAAGGTCTTTAGAGCAATAACAGGTCAGGATGAGCATATATCGCTGCAAAAAGACTTAGACAAACTTGTGAAGTGGTCCGAAGAATGGCAAATGAAATTTAACTTTGATAAGTGCAAAATCATGCATGTAGGTAAGCAGCATATGAAGGCTCCATACTTGATGGGTGGCCAAGTGCTATCAGTGACTCAACAGGAGAAGGATTTAGGTGTTATTCTAAACACAAAACTGGGGGGCATCAGAACAGACCAAGGAAGCCAGGAAGAAGGCACTGAGAATGCTCGGGGCAATAAATAGGAATGTATCATACAGAAGTGAGGAAGTGATCAGGAAGCTTTACTGTGCATACGTCAGGCCACATTTGGAATACTGCATCCAAGCTTGGTCTCCTAGCTATGAAAAAGATTGTTGGCTTTTGGAGAGAGTACAAAAGAGGGCTACAAAAATGGTTAATGGCATAAGCAACCTGGCATATGAGGAAAGATTGAAGAAATTGAATATGTTTTCACTTAGATATAGAAGGCTGAGAGGAGATCTCATCGAGGTCTTTAAATTTGTCAATGGTCTGGAGATAACAGTGGTAATGATGAGATGACCACATGGTACTGTGGCAGGTCAGCACAGGTGGTGATGAGATTATTGTGTGTTGACTGTGGCAGGTCAGCAGTGGTAGTGATGAGATGACCACATGATACTGTGGCAGGTCAGCACAGGTGGTGATGAGATGATTGTGTGTTGACTGTGGCAGGTCAGCAGTGGTAGTGATGAGATGACCACATGATACTGTGGCAGGTCAGCACAGGTGGTGATGAGATGATTGTGTGTTTACCATGGCAGGTCAGTAGTGGTAGTGATGAGATGACCACATGGTACTGTGGCAGGTCAGCACAGGTGTTAATGAGATGACTGTGTGTTTACTGTGGCAGGTCAGTAGTGGTAGTGATGAGATGACCACATGGTACTGTGGCAGGTCAGCACAGGTGGTAATGAGATGACTGGCAGGTCAGGAGGGGTGGTGATGAGATTGCATTCTGTGCTCGTGCATTGGCCACATGGCTGCATGATCAGTTAGTTTCTGGCTAGCTGCTGAGCATCACTACTGTGTGCCGATGAGTGAGGTGTTTGTGTGTGTGTGCAGGATGTGTGGTCATCCACTGTCCGTGGACTGTGTCATGTGACCTTGCCTGAGGGCATAATATTGAGCCCACATTGGCAGCGAACTGAGAGTGCCGCACAGTAGAGGCTGACTGTGTGTGTTGGAGAGAGGCTGGCTGCACATGCTGGAGACAGGCTGACTGTGTGTGTTGGAGAGAGGCTGGCTGCACATGCTGGAGAGAGGCTGGCTGTGTGTGTTGTAGAGAGGCTGGATGTGTATGTTGGAGAGAGGCTGGCTGTGTGTGTTGGAGAGAGGCTGGCTGTGTGTGTTGTAGACAGGCTGGCTGTGTGTGTTGGAGAGAGGCTGGCTGTGTGTGTTGGAGACAGGCTGGCTGTGTGTATTGGAGAGAGGCTGGCTGTGTGTGTTGTAGACAGGCTGGCTGTGTGTGTTGTAGACAGGCTGGCTGTGTGTGTTGTAGACAGGCTGGCTGTGTGTGTTGGAGACAGGCTGGCTGTGTGTGTTGTAGACAGGCTGGCTGTGTGTGTTGGAGACAGGCTGGCTGTGTGTGTTGGAGAGAGGCTGGCTGCATGTGTTGGAGAGAGGCTGGCTGTGTGTGTTGTAGACAGGCTGGCTGTGTGTGTTGGAGACAGGCTGGCTGTGTGTGTTGTAGACAGGCTGGCTGTGTGTGTTGGAGACAGGCTGGCTGTGTGTGTTGGAGAGAGGCTGGCTGCATGTGTTGGAGAGAGGCTGGCTGCATGTGTTGGAGAGAGGCTGGCTGCATGTGTTGGAGAGAGGCTGGCTGTGTGTGTTGGAGACAGGCTGGCTGTGTGTGTTGGAGAGAGGCTGGCTGTGTGTGTTGGAGACAGGCTGGCTGTGTGTGTTGTAGTGAGGCTGGCTGTGTGTGTTGTAGACAGGCTGGATGTGTATGTTGGAGAGAGGCTGGCTGTGTGTTGGAGAGGCTGGCTGTGTGTGTGTTGTAGACAGGCTGGCTGTGTGTGTTGGAGACAGGCTGGCTGTGTGTGTTGTAGACAGGCTGGCTGTGTGTGTTGGAGAGAGGCTGGCTGTGTGTGTTGGAGAGAGGCTGGCTGTGTGTGTTGGAGAGAGGCTGGCTGTGTGTGTTGGAGACAGGCTGGCTGTGTGTGTTGGAGAGAGGCTGGCTGTGTGTGTTGTAGACAGGCTGGATGTGTATGTTGGAGAGAGGCTGGCTGTGTGTGTTGGAGAGAGGCTGGCTGTGTGTGTTGGAAGAGGCTGGCTGTGTGTGTTGGAGACAGGCTGGCTGTGTGTGTTGGAGAGAGGCTGGCTGTGTGTGTTGGAGACAGGCTGGCTGTGTGTGTTGTAGTGAGGCTGGCTGTGTGTGTTGTAGACAGGCTGGATGTGTATGTTGGAGAGAGGCTGGCTGTGTGTGTTGGAGAGAGGCTGGCTGTGTGTGTTGGAGAGAGGCTGGCTGTGTGTGTTGGAGACAGGCTGGCTGTGTGTGTTGGAGAGAGGCTGGCTGTGTGTTGGAGAGAGGCTGGCTGTGTGTGTTGTAGACAGGCTGGCTGTGTGTTGGAGAGAGGCTGGCTGTGTGTGTTGTAGACAGGCTGGCTGTGTGTGTTGGAGACAGGCTGGCTGTGTGTGTTGTAGACAGGCTGGCTGTGTGTGTTGGAGAGAGGCTGGCTGTGTGTGTTGTAGAGAGGCTGGATGTGTGTGTTGGAGAGAGGCTGGCTGTGTGTGTTGGAGAGAGGCTGGCTGTGTGTGTCAGAGAGATGCTGGTTGTGTGTTGGAGAGAGGCTGACAGTGTGTGTTGGAGAGAGGCTGGCTGTGTGTGTCAGAGAGATGCTGGTTGTGTGTTGGAGAGGCTGACTGTGTGTGTTGGAGAGAGGCTGGCTGTGTGTGTTGGAGAGAGGCTCGCTGTGTGTGTTGGAGAGAGGCTGGCTGTGTGTATTGGAGAGAGGCTGGCTGTGTGTGTCAAGAGATGCTGGTTGTGTGTGTTGGAGAGAGGCTGGCTGTGTGTGTCAGAGATGCTGGTTGTGTGTTGGAGAGAGGCTGACTGTGTGTGTTGGAGAGAGGCTGGCTGTGTGTGTTGTGAGAGGCTGGCTGTGTGTGTTGGAGAGAGGCTGGCTGTGTGTGTTGGAGAGAGGCTGGCTGTGTGTGTTGGAGAGAGGCTGACTGTATGTGTGTGTTGGAGACAGGCTGGATGTGTATGTTGGAGAGAGGCTGGCTGTGTGTATTGGAGAGAGGCTGGCTGTGTGTGTTGGAGAGAGGCTGGCTGTGTATGTTGGAGAGAGACTGGCTGTGCATGTTGGAGAGAGGCTGGCTGCATGTGCTAGGCAGAAGCTGACTGCATGTGCTGTAGGGCATGAGGAACCGTGGTGATGATAAGATTAGTTGGCTTGAGCGCGGCGCCGCGAGCAGACGCGTCTCGGCCGCTCGCCCAACCTTTCCCTCTCCCTCTTTGTTGCCTCTGTATGCAAGGTGTGTGAAACTGCAAGGTGTGAGTGAGAAGTGAACAGAGCAAGTGAACAGTGCACGAGGAAAAAAAGGAAGAAAAAGTGAACCATTGAACAAAACCGGCGTACTTATACGCTACACGTGTGCGAAGTGACTGGATTCAGTGGACTTTTCTGCTGGTTATTCCTCTACTATTTTACAGAGCAGTGAAGGGACGCCGGAAAAACTGAGTGAGTGCAGAAGCGACAGTGCCTTTCTCCATAGTGACTTCCCTTCCATCAAGCATCAGGTACTGCCCGTCTTCTTTCCTGCACTGCGGCTGAGAAGGAAATTATCTCACTGACGACTTGGTGCCGCTCGGAATTCCTGTGTCTTCAACAACAGTGATCGTCTACCTCCTATCGTCTAGCTTCAGATCTACCAGGTTTCCATCTTCAGCTCTACCATACATGCGGATCTGCTAACCATCGTCTTGGCCAAATACCATCACCTCCCCCCCCATAATCAACGTGCACGCAGCCGAACAGGGCTGCGACGTCGAGCGCCCCCATCACTGTGACGTCATCAAAGCCTCGACCTTGGACGCCCCCCGCCAGTCGACACCCCTCCCAAGTGAGAAACCAGACGAGGGGAGCGTCGCCGTCGCCGTCGCCGTGACAACGCCCACCAAGAACACACGCCGGGGCAGGCGCGGCGCCAGGGGTGCCAAATAGCTTTTCTATCACTTCTACAAACCACACGTTTATAGCTAGTATTGCAAGCACGGTGTTTGTAGTGCAGAGAGTGATATGGGTATTGTGTTATGTTGGTGTACGAATGTTGTTGCGCATCTGCTCCCACTACTGACCACAAATCTATCCTTTCTTTGTAAATATCTGTGACCCAGACTGTCCGTAATAGCCACTGCACGTGGAGGGCATGTATTGTTAAATAAATAAATAAATAAATAAGACATAAAAACATAAAAGGTTAGTACAACTATGAGCCACAAGGGCCCTTCTTGGTTGCACTCTGTACACTGAACCAGTTGCTCACCAAATCTGTCAATCAGCCCTCCCTGTAATACTGAAAAGCAAGCCCTCCATTCTTATAATGATTGTCTATGCCATTTTTAAAGATGTTCAATGTGCTGCTACTGGCAATGTTTTCTGGCAGCTGGTTCCAGTGTTCTACTACCCTGTTGGTGACGAAAGTCTGCCTTAACCTTGTTCTGCTGTGGTTAACTTTCATTTTGAATTTATTACCTCTAATTGCATCATTTCTGTTAAATTCAAACATTTCCCCAAGATATCCCCTCTCCAGACCATGGACAAATTTAAAGACCTCGATGAGATCTCCTCTCAGCCTTCTATATCTAAGTGAAAACATATTCAATTTCTTCAATCTTTCCTCATATGCCAGGTTGCTTATACCATTAACCATTTTTGTAGCCCTCTTTTGTACTCTCTGATGCAGTAGTGTTTGCGTTAGGCGTGTGTCCCGATGATAACTTTGCCTTTGACCATTGCGGGCTGCCGCTGGAGATTGTTGAGAAGCGCCGTGGCTGGAAGTGGCCTCGAGACGTAAAATTCAATACACCATTTGGCTCACGGGCTCAGCGTTTTGCGGAGTTGCACTTGAGAAGAGCTACAAGATGACCACGTGTTGACTGTGGCAGATCAGCAGGGGTGATGAGATGGATGTGTCTTGACCAAGACACGTCATCAGGGGTGGTGATGAGATGACCCAAGTGTTGAATGGCAGATCAGCAGGGGTGGTGAGATGGCTGTGTCTTGACCATGACAGGTCATCAGGGATGGTGGTGAGATGGCTGTGTCTTGACCATGGCAGGTCATCAGGGGTGGTGATGAGATGGCTGCGTCTTGACCATGACAGGTCATCAGGGGTGGTGATGAGATGACCAGGTGTTGACTGTGGCAGATCAGCAGGGGTGGTGAGATGGCTGCATCTTGACCATGACAGGTCATCAGGGGTGGTGCTGAGATGGCTGTGTCTTGACCATGACAGGTCATGAGGGGTGGTGGTGAGATGGCTGTGTCTTGACCATGATAGGTCATCAGGGGTGGTGCTGAGATTGCTGTATCTTGACCATGACAGATCATCAGGGGTGGTGAGATGGCTGTGTCTTGACCATGGCAGATCAGCAGGGGTGGTGAGATGACCACGTGTTGAATGGCAGATCAGCAGGGGTGGTGGTGAGATGGCTGTGTCTTGACCATGATAGGTCATCAGGGGTGGTGAGATTGCTGAGCCTTGACCATGACAGGTCAGCGGGGGTGGTGATGAGATGACCACGTGTTGATTGGCAGGTCAGCGGGGGTGGTGATGAGATGGCTGTGTCTTGACCATGACAGATCAGCAGAGTGGTGATGAGATGACCACGTGTTGATTGGCAGGTCATCAGGGGTGGTGATGAGATGACCACGTGTTGATTGGCAGATCAGCAGGGGTGGTGACCGGTGACTGCCTGTTGACAGGGCGACAGCGGCGTGTGGGCAGGGGTGGCCGACGGTATGTCCGAGTCGGAGTCGCAGTATCCGTCAGCGGAGGCAGTTGCCGGCGAAGCTGGCCTTGGGACGTTCCCAGTAAAGGCCGTACAAGATAACGATGGTTCCAGGTGGATGAAAAGGTCAGATGTAATATAAAATATGCAGTGCTACAATTATGGTTTTTTGTTACATGTGCTCTCGGAATGGGTGGATGAGGACATTGAAGTTCTTCATGGGGACGATTTTGTTTCAAATATCGCTGAAATCGTGCAGGCTTACTTTTGAGCCAAGAGCTTGCTTTGCAAACTTGTGTGTATAGTATGTGTATTTTTCGTATATTTTGAGAGAAACCTAACGTAGCACACCAATATTAACGATAACGATAGCAATGTCGAACAACAAATGGCATTCCACAACAGACCGTATCTTAGGAAATCCCTTTACCTGGAATTGCGCTGTGAGATGCTTGGGTATCACAGTCTGTAATGGTGAACATAAGTATGTTATGTATGCAATATATTCTGCTATATACTATTCTGCTATTCTGCAATATATTCTTCCAGATAAGTCGCTGCAGAACAGGGCAGTACTCTAGTCTAAGCTGTGGGTAGGTGTTTAGCAATTACTTCTGTGATTATATTTCATTAGTTTTTATCTTATAAGCATTTTCGTAGCACGCAAACTATACTATATTAACCTAGCGACGCCGCAGGGCGCCATCTTGTGTGCGCCAAAGCGAGGCCGCGTGGCTTTCGGCGTGTTCTCGACGCTTCGATTTCTGTAGTAGGAGATATTACAAGTGTGTAGATTTCATAAGTACATTAGACAACATTCATACTATCCTAACATACTTTATTTATTTTTTGGTGTGCATAGTGTGTTTGGTGTTGAAGTTTAAGATAATTTACTTAGCAGTAAGTTGGGGGTATTCATAAGTGCTGTGTGACTGTCATTTTTCTGTCTAGACATAAGTCATACTGTGTTGAAGAAAATTAGATTAGACATCTTGTGTATTTATTTAATTTATTTAAATAAACTTTTAAAAAAAACAATTGTTTAATAGTTTCTGCTTTTCTTGAGGCACTCAGATAATAAACTGACAGTATAGGAGGTAGCGATTTATAGTGAATGATAGTTAGCTTTTTTGTCGGTTGTTTACCGAGTTAATTTGAATCTAAATCTAGGCATAAGCTGCAGCGTTTAGGATGGTTTCGACCAGGATGCAGGCACTAGAGGAAGAAATTAGGACCCTTAAGGCAGAGGTTTCCAATCTCAAGGCTGCCCTTGTTGCACAGGGTAGGCAAGATAAAGCAACAAGGGGTCACTCCGTAGCAGGGACATCATATGCCCAGGTGGTCGCAGGCCACCAGGTAGCTGAGGCTTCCCCTACTGTGGAGGTGGCTGGGATCTCTCAGGAGGGGAGTTTTAATAGTGAACAGAGGAGGGGTAGTTATGGTAGGTCACAGGAGGGGAAGTGGCATGAGGTCAGGGGGTGGAGGATTTGAAGACGCGAACCTAAGGAAAAGGTTAGTGAGTGGCAGGTGGCAGGTGGTAGGAGCGGGAGGAAGTCTAGCCAACCGGCCCAGCAGGCAGGCATAGTAACAACAAATATGTTCCAGGCATTGGATAACTGCCCCCAGGATAGCAGTAGTAAGGAGTCAGTGCTGGTCATAGGAGACTCTCGTGTGCGATATTTAGAGCGGGTATTTTGTAAAGGTAGGAGGGACAGGAGGTGCATCACCAGGCCTGGTGCCAAGGTGAAGGACCTGGTACCTGCGGTGGCACAGGTCACCAGTGATCACCAGTTTAACACAGTCATAGTGCATGTAGGGGTAAATAACATAGGTCAGACTAGGAGTGAGGAGCTTCTGCGGGAGTACAGGGCCCTTCTGGCCACCCTCAAGGGTACCAATAGAGTCATTATAACAGGAATTTTGCCTAGGGCTAGAGCCTCCCCTGAGTGGAGCTCTAGGGCACTGGCAGCTAACGCCAGGGTAGGAAAGCTCTGCCATGAGCTAGGTTTTACATTTGTAGACGAGTGGAGCAGGTTTTATGCATCGTGGGACCTCTATCAGAGGGATGGCCTGCACTTTTCTGAGAAGGGGGTCCATGTGTTAGGCAAAGTATACGAGCATGTCCTTCAGGGAAACTAGGAAATGGGGTGGGGAGGGATGACATTGCATTCCCAACTCAGGAATATTCCAATAGTGTCAGCCAAGGAAATAGAACCTCAAAGTCTGCAAATAGGGACAGCAGCAACTCAAGGGGACAGAGTTATAGTTCATCTAGTGATAAAAGAACTCCTCAATATGAAAAAGCCAAAGGTGGTTATGGAGCATTCGTTAAGTGTATGATGTTTAATGCTCAGAGTATCCGTTCCAAATTTGATGAGTTCAAGTGTTATGTTGCTGAGGAGGAACCGGATTTTGTTTGCATTACGGAGGCATGGGTCAGTGAAGGGTATTTTGGAGATAACTTACAGGACTATGAGATCCAGGGATACAATATGTTTTCGTGCAATAGGGGTCCAGCAATGAAAGGGGGTGGTGTAATGCTCTATATGAATAGCTTATTCAGTTCTCAAAAAGTAGCAGGTGGGGATAAAAATGTGTCTGTGGAGTCCATTTGGCTTGATGTCACTGTGGGAAAAGGCAACAGCAATACTCTTAGGATAGGAGCTTTCTACCGATCAGGAACCCTGCCACATTCTCAGCAACTGGAGCTTGACAAGGTGATTTGTGAGGAAATCAGTAGAAACTTTAAGAGGAAGTGCCTTATTCTCAGTGACTTTAATCTAAAAGGTTATGAATATGCTGGTGTTGGCACCCCATCATGCAAAATGTTTAGGAAATGCCTTGAAGAGGACCTGTTCTTACACCAGTTTGTATCGGAACCTACCAGGCATGGTTCATTCTTGGACCTTGTATTCTCGGATTTAAGTGACTTGGTTCAAGACTTGACTGTAGGCGAAACTCTGGGAAAAAGTGACCATAACATAGTTAGATTCAAGGCACATGTAGGGGGAAATTATCAAGGATAATTTGGTAAAGGTTCCAAATTTCAACAGAGCAGACTTTAACGGCATTAGAGCGGCTTTAAGTGCCATCAGATGGGAAGAAGAATTCTCCAATTTAAATGCCTGTGAAATGTGGGAAAAGTTCAAATCATACTTGAAGGAAACTCAGATTAGACATGTCCCCCAAAAGCAAAGACGCAAAAGAAGGGTAGGAAAGCCAGCATGGCTTACACCAGACGTGATAAAAGCAATTAAGGCTAAGAAAACTGCATTTAGAGTTTTTAAAGAAGCCTCAAATGTCGTTAATCTAAAGGCGTATCGAAAAGCTAGAGACACTGTGAAGCAAAAAACCAGAGCAGCAAAGCGAGCAAAAGAACTGGATTTAGCTAGAAACTGTAATGGGGACAGTAAAAAGTTCTTTAGTTTCTACAAGCTGAGTAAAGTTTCTAGCACAATTGGTCCACTGGAAGTAAACGGGACTACATTGGGTGAGGATAGTGAGATGGTTGAGGAGCTGAGCAAGCAGTTCAAATCAGTGTTTACATTGGAAGATATGACCAATCTGCCGACCACACACCATAGTTCAGTGACATGGGATCTGACAAATGATGTTGATTTCATTGATAGTGATGTTGTTTACAATCATATCAGGAAAATAAAGCAAAATAAGGCAGCAGGACCTGATGAAATTTATGCTAGGGTGTTGCGGGAAACTGAAAAGGAACTGGCATTTCCACTTAGTATAATATTTTGTAGATCAGTTTCACATAATGAAATTCCAACCGATTGGAAAAGGGCAAATGTAGTTCCTATTTTCAAGAAAGGAGAAAGAGGGAAAGTTGAAAACTATAGGCCAATAAGTCTCACATCCCTAGTATGCAAGGTACTCGAATCAATTATCAAGGATAGAATAGTTAGTTATCTGGAAGGTAGCAGATTGATTCAAAATACTCAACATGGGTTTAGAAAAGGACGATCGTGTCTCACAAACCTCTTGGACTTTATGAACTTCGCCACAGAACAATTTGATCAGGGAAATCAGGTTGATGTAGCATATCTTGACTTTAGTAAGGCCTTTGACAAGGTACCCCATAAACGGTTAATGATACAGCTTCAGTCCCATGGTATTGCAGGTAGCATCTTAAAATGGATAGAGTTGTGGCTTTCAGATAGACAGCAAAGAGTGATGCTAAATGGTACAAAGTCATCATGGCAAAATGTTCTTAGTGGAGTCCCCCAGGGGTCAGTACTAGGGCCATTACTGTTCATTATATTTGTAAATAACATTGAAAGTGGCCTAAGCAGTAAAGTTTTGAAATTTGCGGATGATTTGAAGGTCTTTAGGGCAATAACAGGTCAGGATGAGCATATCTCGCTGCAAAAAGACTTAGACGAACTTGTGAAGTGGTCCGAAGAATGGCAAATGAAATTTAACTTTGATAAGTGCAAAATCATGCATGTAGGTAAGCAGCATATGAAGGCTCCATACTTGATGGGTGGCCAAGTGCTATCAGTGACTCAACAGGAGAAGGATTTAGGTGTTATTCTAAACACAAAACTGGGGGCATCAGAACAGACCAAGGAAGCCAGGAAGAAGGCACTGAGAATGCTCGGGGCAATAAATAGGAATGTATCATACAGAAGTGAGGAAGTGATCAGGAAGCTTTACTGTGCATACGTCAGGCCACATTTGGAATACTGCATCCAAGCTTGGTCTCCTAGCTATGAAAAAGATTGTTGGCTTTTGGAGAGAGTACAAAAGAGGGCTACAAAAATGGTTAATGGCATAAGCAACCTGGCATATGAGGAAAGATTGAAGAAATTGAATATGTTTTCACTTAGATATAGAAGGCTGAGAGGAGATCTCATCGAGGTCTTTAAATTTGTCAATGGTCTGGAGAGGGGATACCTTGGGGAAATGTTTGAATTTAACAGAAATGATGCAATTAGAGGTCATAAATTCAAAATTAAAGTTAACCACAGCAGAACAAGGTTAAGGCAAACTTTCTTCACCAACAGGGTAGTGGAACACTGGAACCAGCTGCCAGAAAACATCGTCAGTAGCAGCACATTGAACATCTTTAAAAACAGCATAGACAATCATTATAAGAATATAGGGCTTGCTTTTCAGTAT
Organism: Imbricaverruca yamaguchii; assembly: GCA_034440575.1. Taxonomy (NCBI): domain Eukaryota; kingdom Metazoa; phylum Arthropoda; class Thecostraca; family Neoverrucidae; genus Imbricaverruca; species Imbricaverruca yamaguchii. The sequence goes on from JAOTOL010001604.1 coordinate 1,353,597, forward strand.
TACAGGGAGGGCTGATTGACAGTTTTGGTGGGCAACTGGTTCAGTGTACAGAGTGCAACCAAGAAGGGCCCTTGTGGCTCATAGTTGCACTAATCTTTTATGTCTTTATGCTAGAAGTGAGGCATGGAGACTCCATGGACGCATATGAAGAAGCGCACTGATACTTATCGGATGGGAATGGGTTGAAGGTACCGCTAATTGCACACTGAATCGAATAATTTGCACTAAATGTTTACATTCAGCTGATGGAGGGTTATTTAGGCTGTGTATTTCGTGCTTAAAACAGTGTTTTATTTGTAACTCAGCATCTATCATACATTTTCATTATTAACGCCAGTGCAGCTCACATCTCGTGATACAATCCCAGATGCTGTGATCTTGTATAGTGTGATTTGCTATGCATTTCCCCTAGACATAATGAAAACATGCTTTTAGAAGCATCCTGTTGTTTTTTATTGAATGTACAAAAGCTGGAGGAAAACTATTGTCAGCCATAGTTATTGGCGAATTTGGACGTCCTGCTTTATTCGACATCGCACACTTAGTGATGACACATTATTCTAACCTTAAACGACACGTAGATTTTTCTTTGGGACGGATTTTTGTTCAGTATTCAGGAGATGGTATATTGCACTTTACAGGAATAATGTATCGTTCACACCACGGTCAGTGCAGTGACGTGAGTCGGGAACGTTTGGCCTTCACCATCCGGTGAATAACTAAACGGGCGGTTAATTCCCGAGCTATCAGCTGATTATCCCGTCAAGCAAGACTCTTTCACACGACTACTGGGTAAGGTGGCGGACATTCCGCCCCGCCTTGTCTGTGGAGCTGAATTGTTCTCATGTAGCTCGACGTCAAGGAAACAGCCGGTTGTTTTCACACGTCAGTCGAGCCATAAAGACGTTCGCAACCAGTCATTACCGTATGTTTCCAATGACATGTGCAATAACGTAGTTGGTATGTTATTTTGACTCCGGCATTTATGCTCAGATTTTTGAACGGTGAGTACGAGCGCTGGCTGGTCACCAAACAGCTTCTGAACGTCCGGGAGGATCATGTCATCGTCAAGGTTCTTCTCGACTTCTTCCAGGCACACGGGTGAGCGAATATGCTGTTAAAGTTGCTTCCATATATAAGTGATGCAAACCTGTTTTCCGTCGCAGGGAATAAAAGCACAGGTCCCTAGTGCATTCCTTGCTACCTGCGTCTGTATGCCCTTGGGCAGCCGCAGTGCATCGCAGTGCAATTCAAGTAAGATATTATATAATTGTAACATAGTTCAGGATTCATCATGCTTCTGGCCCGCGCTGAAAGGAATGCTGTCTGACTCACCCGATGACTGTAATCAAAATGTTGTGGCTATGTGTACCGACTTGCATCTGTTGTAGATAGGTTAGGAATGCCGGAATGTGCCTTCAGCAGGTGGCCGGCATATGAGTACTTGTGAATCACCATTAGCGGCCATATTGTCCGGAGGTGTGTCAAAATGTGTATCGCCAATCGCCGGCGGGCAATGATGCCCCGTCACTAGTCTGGCCGCCAATCATGGTACCGAGGGTGGAGCCACCTCCCGGCTGGACGGCGTTGAAATGGATTGTGCAGAGAGAACCGAGAGGGCGGCCGGCGCGCACAGGTCTTACCTGCCGTTGTTGACGTTGCTTGTAGTGTCGGCAGACGGAGTTTAAAATTGTCTGTCGACACTTGTCACCATTTCGGCCCTCTATTGCATCTAAACAATATAAAGCAAAACGTACCGCCATTTTTAAACGGGCGCTATCGCAACGCGAGGTTCTAGACTATTCACGCAGCCAACGAAGGATACTTCACTACATAATTATCGTCTATACGGATCCAAACTAGTCAGGGGCAGGTAGATGAAAATTTCACCTCCACAAGCGGGAACATTCACTCTTATTCACTGGCACGGCAGTCGTTCTTGACAGGAATTGGTTCGAATTTTGTGTTGTCAGATCTATAGTATTGTATGTATCTCTGTAATGTATGTTCTCGGTACATTTACGTCTGCAAATTCGCCTTTTAATGCGTGGTTTTATCAGGTTCTCAGTGCTCGTTGTTTGTGTGAGCGTGTGTACTGATTGTTGTCTCAGTGTGCACCTGTCTGGTTGGTCCTCCCCGGTACTCGGTGTTGTTTGTGTGAGCGTGCGTATTGTTTGTTGTCTCAGTGTGCTCCTGTCTGGTTGGTTCTCCCATGTAGTCAGTGTTGTTTGTGTGAGCGTTCGTACTGATTGTTGTCTCAGTGTGCACCTGTCTGGTTGGTCCTGCCCAGTACTCGGTGTTGTTTGTGTCTGTTTTTCCGTTGGTGTTGTTTGTGTGAGCGTGTGTACTGATTGTTGTCTCAGTGTACACCTGTCTGGTTTGTCCTGCCCAGTAGTCAGTGTTGTTTGTGTGAGCGTTTGTATTGTTTGTTGTCTCAAAGTGCACCTGTCTGGTTGGTCCTGCCCGGTACCCTGTGTTGTTCGTGTGCGTGTGTGCATTGTTTGTTGTCTCAGTGTGCACCTATCTGGCTGGTCCTGTATCCTGGAGCCGCCAGCTACCGATGACCTCGTGACCTGGTGCTGGGCGGTCGGCAGGGGGTTTGACGTGGCGTGGCAGGAGCCGGCGGCCGACCTGGCGCCTGAGCCGCGCCCGCTGGAGCCGAGTCGCCCGGTCAAGGACGAGACACGTGACGACCGACCTGACCTCTCCGGTGCAGCCGCCGACCAGCCGACCGTCCCAGCCAGGTACCACTCGGCACTTGAAGGCGCCAGGTCAGAGGCATACATGCAGACGATGCGCCCCGAAACTACAATAGCTAAATATCAACTAACTGGAAGAATCGAGTGCCAGGATGTTATGGCCCGACTTGTGGTAAAATGTGAAACGCCTGTACCATGCGATCATGACTATAATGCATGACCTAACCTAACCTAACTAACCTAACCTAACCTAACCTAACTAACCTAACCTACCTCACCAACCTCAACTAACTAACCTAACCTAACCATAATGCCTGGCAACAGAGAGCTTCATGAACGACATTTTTCCTTGCTCCCAAAGAGAAGGTATTGTCACACTCATTCCGAAACAGAATAGGCCAAGGGATGGCATACATTCCTAGCGTCCAATGACGTTATTGAACTATAGCTACAACGTAGTATCATTGGTTATTGTTAATCGATTTAATACGGCGATTCCTATCATAATTATCGCTGACCAAACATGATTTGTACAAGGTTGATTAATAGGATACAATTCCTGCTTAGCATACAATGTGTTGCATTTCCTCAAGAGTAGGAATATAATGGCTATTTTTAGGTATTGATATCAGGGAACTCTTAATTCTGTTGGTTGGGGTTTCATCAGAAGGGTTCAAATCAGGGAAAATATTCCTAAGTGCATTTTCAGTTGGTTTAACATGCTCTATATGGGATCTTGTGCTAGGCTAGTGTACAATGAGCATATATCAGATAAAAAGACCCGTTGACCCGGTCTCTGCGGTCATGTATCCTCGCAGGTCTCGAGACGGTAGAGTAAAGGCCCCTCTAACTTCCAAACTAAGCGGTGCATGAACGCGAACCGAGGATCATCGTAAAGCCATCGACGAATACGACCCGAAAATTGCCTCACGATTTATCTTAGAACAATTTTGAACTCGACGTGGCGGTTTAAAAAAAGACTTCCAAACACATTTTATATTTCCATTTTTAGAAAAGTCACGGAGTTAGAACACATGCCATTGGATAGCCAATTACACATCACATGTTACACAATCGTACCTTGGTCCATCATGGGCCAAAATTGGCAGTGATTTGTGACTTGGATTTGTGTTTGAGGTCACTTTCGTGACTTCGAACGCAAATACAATGCTTACGTAGTGTAATGACTGCCGAATTGTAAATCGATAGTAATTTTCATTTCAGTATATTTCCATGCGTATGAGCTTCAATGTTTGTACTAGTGATGGAACAATGACCTGGAATGAAGTTGACCTTGATTGTGACTCGTGGTTGTCATTCCATTGCCTCGTTTATGTCGCCCAAGGAAAGCATAATGTTATTTGGGTCATGAAAGCTTGAAATGCACCATAGAGACAATATTGTCTAAATAGGCTTATCTGCTTAGTATACTATGTTAACCTGGGCTCAGGCCACGGCACAGGTCAATCAAATTGGATGAGGAACTTCTCATTTCTGCATGCATACCGAGGTAGAAATGCTGTTGGGAGAACATGCATGCTGCAGAAATAGGAAAATTTGTCTCATATTAGCCTAGACTTCCGGTCACTGACCTGACATCCAATATAAATATGATATATGTGTGCGGTAGTATATAATACATGTTAAATAAGTTTCTTATCCATATATTTTCATTTACATAAATTACACTGGTCTGCGTGATTTATAAGGTCAAGGGTGTCTCGGCTGTTTTTAGGTCAGTTTTTCATGCTGATTCCGAAAATGGCATCGGTTTTGCTCGATTAGCTCGATTTTTTACATATGTTATTTCACTCATGTGAACCAAAACATTGCTCTGACTGGTTTACTAGTGAATCCGACAGAAGCATAAATAAAGTTTTAAACTCCAAACAGATGGACCATAAGTGTATTCGGAGCGCATCCCAACAGTACACACTACTACGGAATAAATGGCCTTTTCAGGGACTTCCGACTGTGCTGAGCAGATGGGACATCCCTCTTCAGGCACCAATAACACTCCGCCAGAAAGTTCACATCCCACCGACCTTGGTAGCGTTCTTCCATCACCCGTATGTCTTTGTGGAAGCGTTCTCCCTGCTCTTCACTGTAATCTCCACCGTTATCTGGGAAATAATCTAGATGGGACCTAAGGAAGTGCATTTTTACCGACATTCGAGCACCAAGTTGCTGAAAACTGTCCATCAACTCATCGACGACCTTATTTCTGTATTATTACTTCATCGACGACCTTATTACTTCACGTATTCCGCACTTCTGTGATTACCCAGGAAGTTGGTGATGATTGACTTCAAGGCAAGCCATGCAGAGAGCTCAGACTGTTCCAGACATTCTTCGAATCGAGTGTCCTTCATGAGCTCCCTTATCTGAGGACCGTCGAACACACCAGCCTTCAGCTTCTCTCTGCTCATATGAGGAAATTTCTGTCCCAAAAATCAAAATCCTCGTCCTTCTTTATCCAGTGCTTTCACAAATTTTTTTTTCATCAAACCGAATTTGATATGGAGTGGTGGAAGTACGATTTTATGTGGTTCAACCAGGGGGCGTGACTGCACGTTGTGGGAGCCAGGTTCAAGTGGATGCCTGGATGGCCAGTCGCGTTGTACGTAGTGCTGTTTGTCAGCCCGACTGTCCCAGAGGCATAGAAAGCATAGATATTTAGTGTAGCCGCCCTGCAGCCCATGGACGAGACCTACTACCTTCAGGCCACCACAGATCAGCCAACCATGCTCTTTGTAGTTCAAAGCAGACAACAAAAGTTCCATGCTGTTATGCGTTTCTCTCAGTTGCACGGAGTGTCCAACAGGAATCGACGCGAACTTATTGCTGTTGTTCAGAAGAACTGCCTTCAGGCTCCTACTCGAGGAGTCTATGAACAGCCTCCATTCTGCCGGGTTGTACTCTGTACCCATTGCTTTTACTAGGCCCGCGTCCCAATTCTCACTTCTCTCCGCTACTGATATATCATACTGCAGTATGCATACTGATACATCAGGGTGAGAGTTGTTATCTTTGACGTAGTGTGAAAACTTGAGCTAATCGAGAAAAGTGGATAGTATTTTCGGATTCAGCACACGAGACTTGTATTAGAACAGTTGAGAAACTTGCGACCTTTTAAAAAAAGTTTTGAAACGCAGGCCAGTGTTATCGATCCCGAAGCATATTTGCAGGTGCTCCTCTTTAATCTGCGCTAAGTCCTTACATAGACGGAATAATTAATTCTGAAGGCGGAATATTGGAAATTTCGCTGCGCTGCCCGTCGCCGTTTTGTTTTCTCTTCTATTCTATCGCGAAACGACCTTAGAGGTACTTTAAAATCCTCAGAAATCAACGCCATTAACCGGCGTTTGGTTATTCCTCCACAGGGCGCCAATATTCACTCGTGTGGGTGGAAAGGCTTGGCCGACTTATGGACCGTCAGCACTGCTGTCGTCCGTAGGTACTTCGTCGCTCCGCTACCGCTTGGACAGACCACTGCTGACATGTTGCCTATCACACAATCACTCGCGGGCGTGAAATGTGCAGCCTTTAGAGAACTAGATCATGTCCATTGCCCAGTCTCTGACAACATCGCATGCCCTACTTGGGAGTGGTGCTTGGCCAGTTTGGAGCCGAGGCTGAGATGTTGCCTGCCCACAGACGGGTCTGCCCGGCCGGTGTGACCTCGTTACACGTCTGACTGAGCCACTGCCTGCCCACAGACGGGCCTGCCCGGCCGGTGTGACCTCGTTACACGTCTGACTGAGCCACTGCCTGCCCACAGGCGGGCCCGTCCGGCCGGTGTGACCTCGTTACACGTCTGACTGAGCCACTGCCTGCCCACAGACGGGCCTGCCCGGCCGGTGTGACCTCGTTACACGTCTGACTGAGCCACTGCCTGCCTACAGACGGGCCCGTCCGGCCGGTGTGACCTCGTTACACGTCTGACTGAGTCACTGCCTGCCCACAGACGGGTCCGTCCGGCCGGTGTGACCTCGTTACACGTCTGACTGAGTCACTGCCTGCCTACAGACGGGCCCGTCCGGCCGGTGTGACCTCGTTACACGTCTGACTGAGTCACTGCCTGCCTACAGACGGGCCCGTCCGGCCGGTGTGACCTCGTTACACGTCTGACTGAGTCACTGCCTGCCCACAGACGGGCCCGTCCGGCCGGTGTGACCTCGTTACACGTCTGACTGAGTCACTGCCTGCCTACAGGCGGGCCCGTCCGGCCGGTGTGACCTCGTTACACGTCTGACTGAGCCACTGCCTGCCCACAGACGGGCCTGCCCGGCCGGTGTGACCTCGTTACACGTCTGACTGAGTCACTGCCTGCCCACAGACGGGCCTGCCCGGCCGGTGTGACCTCGTTACACGTCTGACTGAGCCACTGCCTGCCCACAGACGGGTCCGTCCGGCCGGTGTGACCTCGTTACACGTCTGACTGAGCCACTGCCTGCCCACAGACGGGCCTGCCCGGCCGGTGTGACCTCGTTACACGTCTGACTGAGCCACTGCCTGCCTACAGACGGGCCCGTCCGGCCGGTGTGACCTCGTTACACGTCTGACTGAGCCACTGCCTGCCCACAGACGGGCCCGTCCGGCCGGTGTGACCTCGTTACACGTCTGACTGAGCCACTGCCTCTACAGACGGGTGTGACCTCGTTACACGTCTGACTGAGCCACTGCCTGCCCACAGGGCCGGTGTGACCTGGCACGTCTCGGGCCTGCCGTCCGGCCGGTGTGACCTCGTTACACGTCTGACTGAGCCACTGCCTGCCCACAGGCGGGCCCGTCCGGCCGGTGTGACCTCGTTACACGTCTGACTGAGCCACTGCCTGCCCACAGACGGGTCCGTCCGGCCGGTGTGACCTCGTTACACGTCTGACTGAGTCACTGCCTGCCCACAGACGGGCCCGTCCGGCCGGTGTGACCTCGTTACACGTCTGACTGAGTCACTGCCTGCCCACAGACGGGTCCGTCCGGCCGGTGTGACCTCGTTACACGTCTGACTGAGTCACTGCCTGCCCACAGACGGGCCCGTCCGGCCGGTGTGACCTCGTTACACGTCTGACTGAGTCACTGCCTGCCTACAGACGGGCCCGTCCGGCCGGTGTGACCTCGTTACACGTCTGACTGAGCCACTGCCTGCCCTACAGACGGGCCTGCCCGGCCGGTGTGACCTCGTTACACGTCTGACTGAGCCACTGCCTGCCCACAGACGGGCCTGCCCGGCCGGTGTGACCTCGTTACACGTCTGACTGAGCCACTGCCTGCCCACAGACGGGCCCGTCCGGCCGGTGTGACCTCGTTACACGTCTGACTGAGCCACTGCCTGCCCACAGACGGGCCCGTCCGGCCGGTGTGACCTCGTTACACGTCTGACTGAGCCACTGCCTGCCCACAGACGGGCCCGTCCGGCCGGTGTGACCTCGTTACACGTCTGACTGAGCCACTGCCTGCCCACAGGCGGGCCCGTCCGGCCGGTGTGACCTCGTTACACGTCTGACTGAGCCACTGCCTGCCTACAGACGGGCCCGTCCGGCCGGTGTGACCTCGTTATCACGTCTGACTGAGCCACTGCCTGCCCACAGACGGGCCCGTCCGGCCGGTGTGACCTCGTTACACGTCTGACTGAGCCACTGCCTGCCCAAGACGGGCCCGTCCGGCCGGTGTGACCTCGTTACACGTCTGACTGAGCCACTGCCTGCCCACAGACGGGCCCGTCCGGCCGGTGTGACCTCGTTACACGTCTGACTGAGCCACTGCCTGCCCACAGACGGGCCCGTCCGGCCGGTGTGACCTCGTTACACGTCTGACTGAGTCACTGCCTGCCCACAGACGGGCCCGTCCGGCCGGTGTGACCTCGTTAACGTTCTTACCGCCCTGCCTACAGACGGGCCTGCCCGGCCGGTGTGACCTCGTTACACGTCTGACTGAGCCACTGCCTGCCCACAGACGGGCCCGTCCGGCCGGTGTGACCTCGTTACACGTCTGACTGAGCCACTGCCTGCCCACAGACGGGCCCGTCCGGCCGGTGTGACCTCGTTACACGTCTGACTGAGCCACTGCCTGCCCACAGACGGGCCCGTCCGGCCGGTGTGACCTCGTTACACGTCTGACTGAGTCACTGCCTGCCCACAGACGGGCCCGTCCGGCCGGTGTGACCTCGTTACACGTCTGACTGAGCCACTGCCTGCCCACAGACGGGTCCGTCCGGCCGGTGTGACCTCGTTACACGTCTGACTGAGCCACTGCCTGCCCACAGGCGGGCCCGTCCGGCCGGTGTGACCTCGTTACACGTCTGACTGAGCCACTGCCTGCCCACAGACGGGCCCGCCCGGCCGGTGCGACCTCGTTACACGTCTGACTGAGCCACTGCCTGCCCACAGACGGGCCTGCCCGGCCGGTGTGACCTCGTTACACGTCTGACTGAGCCACTGCCTGCCCACAGACGGGCCCGCCCGGCCGGTGTGACCCCGGCAGCCACGTCCGACCCGCCCTCCCAGCTGCCGTCGCTCGACCCCGTGCTGATGCCGTTCTTCAGCTGCGGCCTGTGCGGCGCCACCGGGTTCGCCGACCTGGCGGCGCACTTCGCCCACCTGTGGTCGGAACACACCGAGCTGCGCATGCTGGGCAGCGCGCAGCGGCGCCGGGTGCCGCTCAAGCTGCGGCCGCACATGTTCGTCACGTGCGCGCTGTGCGGCCTCAACAACCGCAGCACGAGCACGCCGGGCGTGGCCGACCGGCACCTGACGGTGGCGCACATGCCGGCGCGCCACCGCCACCTGCAGCAGGTGGCCGCCGCGCCGCCGCACCAGTTCAGCTGCGACGAGTGCCCGCTGCGCGCCGAGTCGCGCGCCGAGCTGGTGCTGCACGCGCTCGACGCCGGCCACGAGTGCGGCGCGTTCACGTGCCGCACGTGCGGCGCGGAGGGCGACGGGCGCGCCAACGCGCGCCACCACCGGCGCTGGCACCGCGCGCGCCGGCCGTTCCAGTGCTACCTGTGCGCCGAGCCGTTCGCCGCCGAGCCGGAGTGCGTGGCGCACGTGCGCGCCGAGCACCAGCGCCAGTTCAACGTGCACCGGTGCGCGCGCTGCGCGTACGCCACGTCCACGGTGGCGCAGTTCGTGCAGCACGCGCGCACGCACGTGGGCCTGAACGCGTGCGTGTGCCACCTGTGCGGCGTGGTGTTCCAGACGGGCCAGAGCCTGCGCCGCCACCTGCTGACGCACGCGCGCGCCGAGTTCCGCTGCCAGCACTGCGACAAGACGTTCCGCCACCCGCTGCCGCTGGAGCGGCACGTCAAGAGCCGCCACGTCAGTCCGGACGAGCACACGTGCGCCACGTGCGGCAAGCTGTTCTCGACGCGCTACCACCGCGACCGGCACGCGATGATCCACTCGGGCCGGCGGCCGCACCGCTGCGCCGGCTGCGGGCGCGCGTTCGTGCAGAAGGGCGACCTGGTGCGCCACGTGAAGAAGTGCGCCGACCGCCGGCCGCCGGCGGTGTCCGCGGCGAAGCTGGTGCCCGCGGAGCCGGGCCGACCCGTGCCGTGACGTTGCCGGTCACGGCACAGGTCACAGGTCACGCCTCGGCCACCCGCTCCCCCGCCTCGTGACCGCCACCGGTCCCTGTCGTTCAGAGATGGCCGCCGGCGTACGCGGACACGCTGCGCCACTGGCCGCCAGTGATTCAGATCGCTTCTTGCTCCATAATGAAATGATCAGGTATATACTCAACTTGTGTGCAATGTTCGCAGTAGCTGTGCGTGGCTATGAGTGACGCGGTCCGTGTATTGGACTGTGACCGGAATTATCTCCATTTCGTCGCCGTTGTTAGGTGTGTTGTGCCTTTTGTGCACACAGGAATCCATAAATGTCCACGCTGCATAGTTTGAAATGTCCCATTACACAAACAGCCGGGCTGGCTTCCACTTATTGTGTCCGTTCTGTCGTACGTGCAGATTAGCATGGCTGGATAGTTCGACTTGTCGGGAAGACTTGAAACCATAGTCGAGCGGTCGTAAGACTAAGGGTATCTGTCGTGCAAGTCGTCAAAGCTTCCCGCCCAAGTAGCACTGCGACAGATACAATGCTCCATACTTGTGCTTCATAATTCGTGACGCTGGTTGCGTTTCATGGCGGCCTATGTGCTGTGTATTTTCAGTGCTAAGGCGGATGGCATTCCACTCCTGTGCTATTCCCCGGCGAAAGTACCGAGTGTCGACGAGCTACTGAATGATATTCGTGCCGGCACCCACACTAGCATTTTATTGTGTGACGTTGGGTGTTGAGCGCTGCTGTCAGCCAGAATGCGCGGCGATAGGCACTCAGTGCGCAGTGCGCGCGCTGTTCGTGGTACGTGAGCGGTGTCTCCTTGATGCAGTTACCTTGTGTCATGCCCTCTGTGATTGACAGTACTCGGATTCCACGAGTCAATAAAGCGAAAGTCAGCGAGCTGTCTGAGCAGAACCGGCCGTCGTTATTTGCACCAGAATCGGGAAAATGTTCGAGTGCTGCAGCGCATTGTCGCGACAGCAGTCATCACAATTACGTGTCAGAAGCGCTGACAGCTGAAATGCCATGTATCTTGGGCGCTAAATGACCTCGTAGTCGGCGCGCCCTTAAGCCCAGATAATAAATAAATGTCATGTATCTGAGCATTTAACTAGCAGGGACTGGGTATTGTGAGGATACTGATATTCACCAGGCGAAAAGCGTGGCTTGCCACTTCGTATCCTACCAGATATACGTCGGTACTTGTACGACGCTTGCTGAATCCTCCCTCACTCAATTCGAAAGCCATTTTTGCGTGGCCAAGACCCCTGCACTCGATTTCTTGAAATGGCTTCGGTTCTTTCCTGTGGTGGGCCCCGTAGATCTGCAGTTGACCGCACGTCGTCTGAGGGCTGGTTGCCTGGACTGGTGCGTGCTGTGTTCCAGACACGAGCGGCGCCGACGGCTCGTGTCTGGAACTGTGCGTGTTCACTAGAAGCGTGTGCTCACTCGTGTGTGAACACACGCTTCCCTCCGTTGGTTGGTTATTGGTTTAGAACATCGACCGTTAAGTCATGTAGCGACGCCAATCTCACGCCGATTGGTCGCGGGCGAAGAGTAGCGACAGGTGAGACTCGAATCCACAACCTTTCGATTGTGAGACGGGCGACTTACCCCTAGGCCACTGTCATGCTTCCCCCGTGAGTTCACGGAGGGAGGGAGCTGGTCGAGGCGGAGTGGGGACATGAGCGGCCCGTTGTTGACTCTTCCCACCGAACATTCCAGCGTCAGGAGCGTAGACATTTGTGGATACTACCGCGGCGGCCCACTAATCACTGCCAGACCAGCTAGATATTCGTTGCCTTCTTCAGATTCAACTCGTTTGTGACCAATGCCGATGCAATGTTTACCGGTCACCACCTGCATGTTTCGATGTACGTCAAAGTCGAAAATCGCATGCAGTGTGGGCGACATGCTTGAATTCCCGGCAATGAAAAGTGCAGTCGCGAGGCTCCGCCTCGGCTCGTAACGATATTGTACGTTTTCTCAAGTTTGAGGAACAACAACGCGCTTTAGCGCTCGGCAGACTGAAGGATTTCTCGTAATGATATCGTAATTACGTTGCCCGGCCCAGACACACCGCCACGGTCTTAAAGCCGAATATACTTCTCTTCGTGGGGAGGGGGCTACGGGATCTTAATCCTAAAAGCACACTCAACCTTAGACTTGGTCCTTCAGTTCTGCTTATCGGCAGCTTTCGCCACAATGTCCGCTGCCAAGTACGGCAATGCTTTGTTCACATACGAGTTTTGCAGCGGAGCTGATTCGGTGCCAGTTCAGCTGACTGATGCCCGAGGGCCACTGAGGGTCAGCCAGCCAGTCGCCGGTCACCTGGCTACATCGTCACGCCACACGACCAGCGGGCCCGGAGCCTGGCCGGCTGCTCGGCGGGTGTCAGTCCGGCGGAGGGTGCCGTATTTAGCGGCCGTGGGCCACAAACGGAGCGAGAGGACTGTGAGACGAAGAGGACCGTGACCCAGCGTGGTGCCTATGGTAATTCGACCATTCGAATCCGTGCATTTGGTTTACGCGCACAACATTCGGCCCGATTGCAGCCGATTTCGTCTGGAGCGGATTACTTCCACCGGCCATCGCTGCTGAACACCGGGACCACATCCGAAACTTGAGCACATTATGCCAGATCGCCACAATGGGTTTGATATATTGTTCATGCAATATTGCCAAACAAATCACGCAATAAGGTGCATGCTTTCGTTGCCTGCCAAAGCAGAGCAGTTGCAGCCGGCCCAATCGTGAATAGCAGGGAGACCGCTGCGGCTCCAGTCGCATGCAGAGCCGAAAACGTCACCTGGCTACGCTACAGCTATACCTACATAGGCAGGGAAGAGCTAGCACGACGCGAATGAAACTATTGTGTGTAATCTTAGGGTTCCCACGATTTGAAGGCTTTGAAAGCTGAAAAGGAATCAACATGAATAGGCATATCGCTACTTGGATCCATAAGTTATAGATATATCAAATCATGCACCAGCTCCATTCTTAATGGCAACGCATAACGGCCAGCATCAATAGGACGCAGAAATAATAGTTTAATCATAGTGGCGCCTTAACAGTGGGCTACTACAGGTCACAGCACTACCTGGAACTCAAATCGATCGTAACCCACGCCCGCATATCGTATCACCCCGGGCGTGCACCTAACCGCTGGCAGTACTGGTGTCCGCCGCCCCCGGAACCCCCTCCTATATCGTGACAAACACACCAGCCAGCTCCGTGAACTTGCACCGTTTGTAGTGTCCGTGCAGGTCGCCCTTCTGCACGAAGCCGCGGCCGCACTTGTCGCACTGGTAGGGCCGCTCGCCCGTGTGGATCATGTAGTGGCGCTTCATCGAGTAGGCCGAGCCGAACTGGCGGCCGCACACGCTGCACGTGCACTTCTCCGGGTTGTGGTGCACGTTGATCTCGTGGCGGCGGCGCGTCTGCGGGTGCGAGAAGATCTTGCCGCACACGTCGCACGGGAACTGCGAGTCGGTGTGCGTGGGGATGTGGTGCTTGAGCGACATCTTGGAGACGAACATGACGCCGCACACGTGGCACACGTGCCGGTTCAGCTGCGAGTGCGACCGGATGTGCAGCAGGAAGTCGTGGAACAGCGCCGTCACGTAGCCGCAGCAGCTGCACTTGTGCACGCTGTAGTCGTCGGCGTGGTGCCGCTTGATGTGCGCGATGCACGCCGTCTCGGAGGCGAACGGCGTCATGCAGAAGTAGCACTGGAACAGCCGGCTGAGGTAGTGGCGCTGCAGGTGCGCGATGTAGTTGAGGCGGCCCTCCAGCTGGAGGCCGCACGCGGTGCACCGGTGCGCCGCGTTCTCGTGGTCGGCGTCGAGCGCGTGCAGCGCCAGCGCGGCGCGCTCGTCGAACTCGGCGCAGCAGGCGTCGCAGCGCAGCGGCGCGTCGCCGGCGGCCGCCAGCACCGGCGAGTGGTCGGGCAGGTGCGTGGTGGTCAGGTACGAGTCGGAGAAGCCGGTGCTGCCCTTGTTGTTGAGGCCGCACAGCGCGCACACGACGAACAGCTGCGGCCGCAGCCGGATCGGGATGCGCCGGATGCGGCCGCCGACCATGTGGAACTCGGTGTGCCGCTGCCACAGGTGGTCGAAGTGCGCCTCGACCGTGCCGAAGCCGGTGTCGTCGCACAGGCCGCAGCTGAAGTAGTGCAGCAGCTCCGGCTCCACCGGCGGAAACGTGAACAGCTTGGCGGACGTCTCCTCGACGCCGTCTTCGGGCGGCGAGCCGTCCGCGTCGTCCGTGTACTTCAGCTCGCGGTACCTGCTGCTGCGGAGACGGCGCGTGTCAGTGGGTCGAGCTGCCGGCCTGGATCAGGTTCAGGTGCTGGCCAGGCAGGGTAAAATTATTCACCATGTGGCCTGGAAATTCACAGTTAATGGAGTTGTGCTATTTCATTCTCATCTTAGGTTTTTACCATTTTTCCACCTGATGTATGGGCAGTCATCATGCATATGACTGCTAAACAATGTAAAGTGCATGTGACTGAAGTGAAAGGCATTCCGCTTTTTAATCCTTAAGTGGCGATCCTTTATTTTCTTCCAATCTTTCACTATTTCCAAGCAACTTCTTCCTTCATCCACACAGTTAATGGTGAGACAATTTTAGGACACTGTGGTCAGGGGTACCCCAATTCAAACGTCGGGTGACAGGAGCTGGCTATTTGGATTCACGGATGCACCTGCAGTGGTTGGACAGCAGCCTGCACGTGGGCTCACATGTTAAGCGTGACGCACAGCACACCCAAATATTGCATGCAGCTTTTCGCCCAGTCATCCTTCCATTGCATACTAGATACGTTTAACCAAAATTTTCATCGTTCTAAACGCCGGTTTACCCACCATAGAGGGAAACATAGTTTTTAAAAAACTAACTAAACTCGATGCGTGACGTAAGGACGCTAACACGCACGACGAATCTTTGATGCCATTCTACCGCCACACACACCACGCCACACCTTCATCGTTCACGTCGATGTTCAGCTTCGTGGCGCATCACAACATTGCTGCTGCCACCTTGCAGCAACATCCAGCGTATTACGTCCAGATTTTACATATACATCCAGCTTTTCGCCCAGCCATCCTTTCATTGCATACCAGATACGTTTACCCAAAATTTTAGTTGTCTAAACGGCGGCTTACGTACACCAAACCAAGGAAACTTTTTTTTATAACTTACTAAACTCGATGCGTGACGTGAGGACGTTAATTTGATTCAAATATTCGTATGACGAATATTTGATACCATTCTACCTCCACACCATTTAATTGTCAATGTTCAGCTTAGTGGCGTATCACAAAATTTCTGCTGTCACATTTCAGCCATCCACACCTGTTGCCGACACACGACTCTGCAACTCCGCAGCTACGTACCCGGCCTTCTTCGACTTCGGACACGGTCTGCTCCTGTTGGCGGGCGGCGGCCGGCGACGCCGCTGGGCGACACTGCGTGCGGCCGGTGTCTGTCCACTGCACGACACGCGTCCATCGTCACCACCCACAGTAGCCAGTGACCAGCACCCACAGACAGTGGTGGCCGACCACACTGCACGACACGCGTCCATCGTCACCACCCACAGTAGCCAGTGACCAGCACCCACAGACAGTGATGGCCGACCACACTGCACGACACACGTCCATCGTCACCACCCACAGTAGCCAGTGACCAGCACCCACAGACAGTGACCGCCGACCACACTGCACGACACACGTCCATCGTCACCACCCACAGTAGCCAGTGACCAGCACCCACAGACAGTGACGGCCGACCACACTGACACACGTCCACCACTCCACCAGTCACCACCCACAGTAGCCAGTGACCAGCACCCACAGACAGTGGTGGCCGACCACACTGACACACGTCCACCGTCACCACCCACAGTAGCCAGTGACCAGCACCCACAGACAGTGGTGGCCGACCACACTGCACGACACACGTCCATCGTCACCACCCACAGTAGCCAGTGACCAGCACCCACAGACAGTGGTGGCCGACCACACTGACACACGTCCACCGTCACCACCCACAGTAGCCAGTGACCAGCACCCACAGACACTGACGGCCGACCACACTGACACGTCCACCGTCCACTCACAGTAGCCAGTGACCAGCACCCACAGACAGTGACGGCCGACCACACTGCACGACACACGTCCACCGTCACCACCCACAGTAGCCAGTGACCAGCACCCACAGACAGTGACCGCCGACCACACTGACACACGTCCACCGTCACCACCCACAGTAGCCAGTGACCAGCACCCACAGACAGTGACCGCCGACCACACTGCACGACACACGTCCATCGTCACCACCCACAGTAGCCAGTGACCAGCACCCACAGACAGTGGTGGCCGACCACACTGACACACGTCCATCGTCACCACCCACAGTAGCCAGTGACCAGCACCCACAGACAGTGGTGGCCGACCACACTGACACACGTCCATCGTCACCACCCACAGTAGCCAGTGACCAGCACCCACAGACAGTGGTGGCCGACCACACTGACACACGTCCACCGTCACCACCCACAGTAGCCAGTGACCAGCACCCACAGACAGTGGTGGCCGACGCTGACACACGTCCATCGTCACCACCCACAGTAGCCAGTGACCAGCACCCACAGACAGTGACGGCCGACCACACTGACACACGTCCATCGTCACCACCCACAGTAGCCAGTGACCAGCACCCACAGACAGTGACGGCCGACCACACTGCACGACACACGTCCATCGTCACCACCCACAGTAGCCAGTGACCAGCAGTGGCCGACCACACTGAACACGTCCGGTCACCGACCCACAGAGCCAGTGACACGACACACGTCCACCGTCACCACCCACAGTAGCCAGTGACCAGCACCCACAGACAGTGACCGCCGACCACACTGACACACGTCCACCGTCACCACCCACAGTAGCCAGTGACCAGCACCCACAGACACTGACCGCCGACCACACTGCACGACACACGTCCACCGTCACCACCCACAGTAGCCAGTGACCAGCACCCACAGACAGTGGAGGCCGACCACACTGACACACGTCCACCGTCACCACCCACAGTAGCCAGTGACCAGCACCCACAGTAGCCAGTGACCAGCACCCACAGACAGTGGAGGCCGACCACACTGCACGACACACGTCCACCGTCACCACCCACAGTAGCCAGTGACCAGCACCCACAGACAGTGATGGCCGACCACACTGACACACGTCCATCGTCACCACCCACAGTAGCCAGTGACCAGCACCCACAGACAGTGACCGCCGACCACACTGCACGACACGTCCACCGTCACCACCCACAGTAGCCAGTGACCAGCACCCACAGACAGTGACGGCCGACCACACTGACACACGTCCATCGTCACCACCCACAGTAGCCAGTGACCAGCACCTCCACAGACAGTGGAGGCCGACCACACTGCACGACACACGTCCATCGTCACCACCCACAGTAGCCAGTGACCAGCACCCAACAGTAGCCAGTGACCAGCACCCACAGACAGTGGAGGCCGACCACACTGACACACGTCCATCGTCACCACCCACAGTAGCCAGTGACCAGCACCCACAGACAGTGGTGGCCGACCACACTGACACACGTCCACCGTCACAACCCACAGTAGCCAGTGACCAGCACCCACAGTAGCCAGTGACCAGCACACCTAATGACAAACCAAAATTTTAACAGGCCGACCACACATACACGACACACGTCCACCGTCACCACCCCAGTAGCCAGTGACCACGACACCCACAGTAGCCAGTGACCAGCACCCACAGACAGTGACCGCCGACCACACTGACACACGTCCATCGTCACCACCCACAGTAGCCAGTGACCAGCACCCACAGACAGTGACCGCCGACCACACTGCACGACACGTCCATCGTCACCACCCACAGTAGCCAGTGACCAGCACCCACAGACAGTGACCGCCGACCACACTGCACGACACACGTCCATCGTCACCACCCACAGTAGCCAGTGACCAGCACCCACAGACAGTGGTGGCCGACCACACTGGACACACGTCCATCGTCACCACCCACAGTAGCCAGTGACCAGCACCCACAGACAGTGGTGGCCGACCACACTGACGACACACGTCCACCGTCACCACCCACAGTAGCCAGTGACCAGCACCCACAGACAGTGGTGGCCGACCACACTGCACGACACACGTCCACCGTAACCACCCACAGTAGCCAGTGACCGGCACCCACAGACAGTGGAGGCCGACCACACTGCACGACACACGTCCACCGTCACCACCCACAGTAGCCAGTGACCAGCACCCACAGACAGTGACCGCCGACCACACTGCACGACACACGTCCACCGTCACCACCCACAGTAGCCAGTGACCAGCACCCACAGACAGTGGTGGCCGACCACACTGCACGACACACGTCCACCGTCACCACCCACAGTAGCCAGTGACCAGCACCCACAGACAGTGACGGGGGGGAGGCCGACCACACCTCACCAGAGCCGCGCACCACACCAGGGAACACCGGCCGGGGTCCAGCTCTCACCTCTTGAGCGGCACCGGCAGGCCGATCTCGCAGTGCAGCCCCGGCGCGCCGGTCACCTCCCCGGCCACGTCGCGCACACCACCGGTCACCTCGTGCACCACCTGGGCGACGTTGTACAGAGCCTCCGTCTGGCTGTGCACGGCTTCAGTTTTGATGAGCCTGTCGAGTATGAGCAGTCGTCTGCAACCGAGTTGAGCTGCTGCACTGCTAGGCCGCTCCACACACGTGATGTGGCCGATATCACCCACACCCCCCACCCGGCTCCCAACTGAAGCTGCTACACACTTGTGATGTGGCTGATAGCATCATTTCCCACTAAAGCAGATACGTCTGCCGCTCCACGAATAAATCCACAATCGAGCCCGACGCACCCTGACCAATCGAACCCAGTGCTCACCCATCGGCTTCAGCTGGGATTCTCCTGACTACTGACTCGGCCAACTGAACACGCAGCAGACTTAACCACAGCCACCAGGAGCGGCTCACTGTTGGGCGGAGGCGATGCTGTTCTCGTAGAGGTCCAGCAGGACGGTGGCCAGCTGGTGGTCCTCTGTGACGTTGAGCCGCCGCTTGGCCGCCTGCCAGCGAGAGTGCTCGTGCTGCAGACAGACGCGTCCCCAGCCAGGATCGCACGGCGGCGGCTCCACCAGAGTCGGCAGGTGCGTCTGGCGGCGTCGCGCAGGTCACACGCAGGTCACATGGGTCACAGTGGCGGCCGTCAGAGGGCACATGAGGCACAGTGGCGGCCGTCAGCGGGCACATGGGGCACAGTGGCGGCCGTCAGAGGGCTAATGGGGCACAGTGGTGGCTCGGCACATGACAATGTCACACGTGCCATGCGGAAGTCGCGTGGGTCAGAAAGATGACCGACGCGTCGGGTCACCGGCGACAGAGTGGACGACGCTCAGATAACGCCCAGCTCAGCAATTTGTCCATGGCAGACGCGACGACAGCGGTCCGCGGACATCAATACAGCCGCCATCGCACACTGTGTTCGCATGGGCCAGGCTGGAAGGAGCCGTGTCACGGGTTTTCGCCGTCTGTGACATTAGTATCGTCGAAAAATGTATTATCTTTCTTGGAAGGTTGCATGATACATATTGACAATGCAATGGTGCAAGAGTAGAATCTTTGCATGCCAAATATGGGCGTTAAATGACCTCGTAGTCGGTGCGCTCTCAAACCCAAATAATAAATCAATTGTGTTCCAAATGTTAAACACCACAATATTAAACCAAAATAAAACTGCACATCGCGATCCTGGATGTGTTGTGTACTGCGAAATACACCTCAATGTCACATCAATACCAAACAATATATTACCAATCCACTCTAAACTTGTATACGAAAGTGTCCGTGATCAAAATACAAAAAAAACAATATCGTTCAAATTCGATGAATGGAAAATTACTCTCTCGATATCCTGGATGATGATGGGTTGGTGCTATAAGACGCGCCGACTACCTGGGTAATTTTTCGCCCGCACCAAATCCGGTTGGGTGTGTCGGTGACCATCAGTGGACGCCAGCCGCGGGCGCCGGGCTCGGGCTCGGCCGCAGCCGCAGGCGACACCCACCTTGCTGAGGTCGATGTACTCGCCGATGGGGTGGGCGGCCGACAGGTCGGTGCCGCGCGGCAGCAGGTACAGCGTGCTGGCCGCCAGCGAGGTCAGCTCGGCGGGCGGCGACAGCAGCGGCGCCGGCATGGGCACCTTGCTCTCCATAGCCGCCTCACGGCCGCCTGGTGACTGGCCGCAGCACGACTGCCAACAACGTCACAACCGTCAGTCGACCAGTCAACCAGCCGACCAACCGACGAACAACAACAGCTGCTGGCTCTCCATGGTGGCCGGTCGTCGGCCTCACAGCTGTCTAGTCACCGACCACACCACAACTGCCAACAGCGTCACCACCGGCAGTCAACCAGCCGACCAACCGTCCAACCACAACAGCTGCTGGCCCTACATGGTGGCCGGTCGTCGGCCTCACAGCTGTCTAGTCACCGACCACACCACAACTGCCAACAACGTCACCACCGGCAGTCAACCAGCCGACCAACGGACCAACCACAACAGCCACTCAACTACTATTCCATTCAATTCCAACAGGTAATATAATTCGCTGAAAAGTAAATGGCACTGTAAGCGTCTCCATGCCTACAACTGATAGCAAGGTTATATAATTGTCAGATAGGCCATCACAAACCAGAGGTTATCTGACTGCTAACCCAGGTGGTACATTTTCCAGCCAACAGAAGTGCCATTATGTTCTTCAAAAGCACACCTCAGAGGAAACGTCGTTCCGCCGAAGCAATGCATCGAGGTCAATAACTTCTTGACTGTCATGTGAACAAATCGATTTTGTGGAAAATAATGAAATTGCAGCATGTGTGTGTGGGGAAGGATTAAGGTGTATTGACTGTATTGGACATACAGCAACACCACAGTGGGAAAACGTGCACCACAATTTCTATCTACTTTGCACTAAGCATGCTTCCTGGTTCATCACACTCATCTGGCTAGAGATTAAAGGTATTCAAGGATTTCAAAACGAGATAAAGAAACAAAACTAGGATGCAATAAAACCCAATGGCAGATTGAGTTTCTGTTTGAGTACAGCTGCAAAGAGCATGCTGATATATAAATGTGACATTTAATATGGCATTATTCTAGAAGTTAGCAAGCATGTGTCCAAAACTTACCATCTTTTAGTGCAATTATGTCAGAGGGCCCCCCCCCCCCCAAAAAAAAAAAAAAAAAAAAAAAAAAATTGAAATGTCTAAGATTTCCTTAGTAGCAACCACTGCTTTACCTCAAGTGATATATATATAAATATATATATAAGAAACTTTTTCTTGTTATTAGGTTGTTTTCTTAAAGCTACTTGTCAGGGCTAAAGAAACCTCCAAGACATGTGTTTATTACAAAATACTAGCAACAATGAGGAAAGTGTATGTTATATGACAGCATCTAACAAAATTTTACTGGGGTACTACAATTTACTACAATGGGGCAAATGCCAGCCCTTGGGCTTGCAGCCTCTCAGTACTGTTCATGCAATGGGAAGGTTGACTTCATTGGGGGACCATAGTCATCAGTTGGGGTCTTGGTTCCTGCAGTTAGCATGCTAGAGAAAGACCTGGTAGGTGCAGCAAATGAAGCAGTTCAGTGGTTGGAATGCAGACAAGCAATGGCCAAACAGACCTAACTTCACCATACCCACTGCTGTATATTGGATATCACAGGCGAGCCTGGAGATTGTGTTAGGGTAGGGGCACTCAATTGGAGGGATGTCATTTTCACAGAGGGGTGCCAATGACAGAAAATATTGAGGGATCTGCACTTGACTATCCCTGGAGGGAAGCCATTTCGACCCAGAGGTGTGACTTCAACTGAAAAAGTTAAATGAAAGCACTTGAGTGTCACTGGAAGGGCATTGTTTATCCATGAGCACATGCCATCAGTGTCCCCCATCCCCACCCTGCCTTATATTTGCCACTGATTAGCTGTGTGTGTTGGGTGCAGACAGATAAGGGAGACTACAGGACAAATCGTCAAGGCATGTTCACCACACCCTCTCAGATTTTTACTCAAATGGTGTCATGTGGTTATTCATGGCCCATATTATGATTCTGGGACTTCCAGTTTTCTAGGTCCCAAGGATCACATGTTGCCATCATTGAAATTGCAATATCACAGAGAAAGTGCATATAGAATGCATCTATACTTTTAATATGAGCAATTAGCATACTAAACTTATGCATCATTTCAAAGAGGAAGGCCTAACAAATACAATGAAAATAGTTGTGATTTGCCAAGGTAAACTTTATTTTCTGTTATTTCATGACACCTTAATGACCTCATGACTTTTTGTAAAATAACAAACTTTTAATGATTCCTTTCTTCACAAAATATTGCTCCACCAATTGTTACCTTCATACATTAAACATATTATTTTTTATATATATATATATATGGTATCAATATTAATGGAAAGGAAAGCACTTATTTTTAATACTAGTAGCACTTTATTTTTAATACTAATAATAACATATTGCCCAACTCAAAGCTCTTTTTGAGTGTTGTCTTGGCTCCCAACTGAGAAGTATGCATTCATTTGTGGAATAAATGAGCAGTCACATGACATTGATGACATTCATAAACATTGCATTAAAAAATCAAAGAAATAATGAACTACCTTAAACTACAAATTGGCCATGTCATATATATATATATATATATATATATATATATATATATATATATATATATATATATATATATATATATATATATATATATTTTATATTTATATATATATATGACATGGACAATTTGTAGTTTAAGGTAGTTAATTATTTCTTTGATTTTTTAATGCAATGTTTATGAAAGTCCTCAATGTCATGTGACTGCTCATTTATTCCACAAATGAATGCATGCTTCTCAGTTGGGAGGCAAGACAACACTTAAAAAGAGCTTTGAGTTGGGCAATATATTACAAAATGTATTAAAAATAAGTGTTTGCCATTAATATATATATATTGCTATACATATATTGTTTTTCTTCATACTTATATTCTTACCATGTATTTTTGGCATAATTTTGTTTGATTTTTCAAATACATTTGACATTGTTAATCATGTTCTACTAGCTACTAGCAAACCTGAGAACTCTGAGAATTTCAGAGATAATCCTTATCTGGATTCAAAATATATATGTGGGAGGGAAATAAAAGTGCTTGTCTCTGGCTGTTCCAGCAAGCCATAGGAAGTTCCAGGTTGAGCCAAACAAGGCTCTGTACTAGATCTTGCGTTATTATTGATTGATATAAATTACATACCTCATGGGATACACTCCCAGTGCAAGGTCACCCATGCACACACATTTTTACCTAGATGAAATTCAGGAAAACTTTGTGGAGCTGCTTGCTTACTTAGACAAATTTACCGCCCCTTTTGGGTGCTCTTTTTCCTCCGAAGTGAAAAGTATGCATTTGCAGAGGAAATGGGTGGTCACACCATGCTCCCCACATTCATAAGCAATTAATCAAATACAACATAAGAAATCATAAATCACCTTAAACTGAAAATCTACCAAACCACTTAGATAGATAAGTCCCGTGATCTTCCGGAATCGTATTCCACTGTTTCAAGGTTGAACGTCACCGAAACTGGCGCACGGTTTACATGTAAACAAAACAGGTTGTTACCAGTTCTGTGACCAGCTCTGACGTTTTTAAAGCTTTTGGAAGAGGTGCAAAATTGTATGAAAGGTATCTGCAACTTAGCATTGCCATACACAATTGCAATTTTATAGCACGGACATATATTTTGAGTTAATAATTAACAAACAATACCAGATATCAGCAACTTAAACAAGTGTTATATCAAAATATGGCATGTAACTAGTTATATTCCAGCTTATGTGACGTATGCTTTTAACAAAGTGTTAGTTGACATATTATATCGTATGAGGTAAACTAATCCGGCATAAGAGATAAATTAGCTGCATATGGAAAACTAAGTATACTTAATCAGACGCTTTGATGCACTGTAAGGGAACATATCAAATCATAATTTATTTTTCCTTCCCATGGATAATTTTCACCACAGTCAAGATTTAAGTATTACACAAACTAGGTCAGACCGCACGGCCCCCGCCGTGCTGATCTGACCTATGTTGCTCGCTTCGCGAGCTTTTGACACCCGCATTCGAATCCTTTCTCCCTACCCTGCATTTTGGAGAAGTTTGGCAGGAGCGAATCACCAAATGTTTGGGCTCAATCCAGATGCATCCCGCAGTCCAGGTGGTATATCTACGGAATCTAGCAGGAGCTGAGCGTGAGCAAATCAAACAATTTTTGTCGCTCAATCAACTGATTTTCAATACAGAAAGGGTTATACATCGCGTGCCACCTCCTCAGAACCAATTACCATCCCAGTTCCCCTCAGGTGTACTGGTGGGGGAGGAGGTGCTTCTGTTACCATGCATGGTTGTATGAAGTCGCCAAATTACGCCAATTGACGTGGAATGCATGGAATGAACGTATGCATCCCGATATTTTCCCTTCACTACAGCTTATTAGCAGTAGCTTGGTAAATGATGAATGAATGGATAAACAATCGAATGAATGTTGAATACATGACGAATTATTGAATCAGTAACAAACTTCACCAAGTTAAACGGAGTGGCGGTAGGTAGTCAGTCAGTTACTCAGTCAGTCAGTCAGTCAGTTACTCAGTCAGACCGTCATTTAGTCGGACCGTCAGTCAGTCAGACCGTCAATCAGTGCGTCAGTCAGTCCGTCCGTCAGTCAGTCAACCAAACATAACATAACTTTACCTAACCTAACAAAACCTAACCTAGCCTAAACAAACCTAACAGTCACTCAGTTAGTCAGTCAGTCGGTCAGTAAGTCAGTCAGTCAGTCAGTCAGACCATCAGTCAGTGCGTCAGTCAGTCAGTCAATTATTCAGTCAATCAGTTCTTCAGTCAGTCAGTCAGTCAGTCAGTCAGTCAGTCAGTCACCCAGTCCGTCAGTCAGGCAATCAGTCAACCTAAAATAATTTAACCTAACCTAACCTAACCAAACCAAAGCAAAATTCAGCCAAAATCAATTTACAGAATGTTAAAATATGGCAAACTGTGTTTAGCCTTGTTATCATTGAAATCTATCCTGCCCTTATTCGGCAGATGTACGTACGCGTGCATTTCCTATGCGCACTTGTGCGCATACGTGGATTTGCTCACGTACATCTGTCATGCGAACATTCGTCCTTGCCTACATTTGTCCTTGCGTACAACTGTAGTTGTGTACATTTGCACTTGCGTCTTTACGTACATTTGTCCTTATTAGCTAGCTGATTGCAGCAGCCAATGAGGCACTTTTTATTAACAATTCCATGTTAGCTCTGCTTTCCCACCAGTCATGGGACTAAAGGTTTAAGTCATGTATAAATAAGTCACGTATGACCGCATTACATATCGACGAAGGTCAATTCCGTGCTATCTAGTTTATGCTCGTTTAGTTCATAGAGCAGACAAACTGTTCAACTAAATGGCCCAGTAGCGCAGCCGGGATTTTCCAAAGGGACCCATCCGGCCATTAAAAAAATAACGAGACAAAACAAAAAAGCTAAGCTAAGCCATTTTCTCGACCCAAGGTTAAAAAAAAATGTAAGCAAATCGACTCGAACACTTACCCCGCTTCGAGGCGGGCTTGATCTGAGTAACTAGCGGTGCATATCTGACGCACCGGGAACAAAACTAACGCGGGACACGCTATATAGTGGTTCACTGAGGAACCGTAAGAAAACTGCCAGGCGAGGCTGTGCTCAGAGGCGGGGGGATTTGGATTAAATTGGTTTTAGTTTTGTGGGGGGGATTTGGAACGCCAAATTTAAATTGGGGGGCGGGGGTGGTGGGACTCACTTGTTGTGTAGTCGGTGGGGCGCGACCGCTCCCGAGTTGCCCTTGTTGGGGCCGTTAAGTTGCCACACTAAGGCGTTCGGTTAAATATAAATACTTCAAGACAGCATAAGATTTTCAAGCAAATTTCAGGCAAAAGTACATTTATGTTAAAGTAGTTCTACGTCATAGTGTATGTGACGTTAAGGTGCCGAACAGACGGCCGGTGGGCGGGGTCCATCTCCCAGACGGTTGGGGACGGCATTGATGAAGCTTAGCTTGCCTTGCTGCTTCGCAAGATAAGCATGGGACATAGGAATTTACGAAAGTAGTACTGATTAGCAGGGGCCTTGTTTTGTATAGTTTTGGAGGGCCATGTGCCTTCTCCCCCAATGTTAATTTTCTCCTCCAATGGTGAACTTGCCCCTCCCCACAGCATCACATCAAAATGGGCATGCAGCAAAAAGCATAAAACTGCGGGCTGCGATCGGAGCGGGAGCGCCCATGGTCCCACCGAAGGCCCCGCCTATGACACACCAATGGTCCCACCGATGGTCCCACCAATGGCCCCGCAGAAGGTCCCGCCGATGGCCCCACCGATGGCCCTGGAACTAGCGACGTCAGCCCGTTTACTCCGGCGACCTGATACCTAGGACGTTTTTCAGGCGACTGAGACTGAGACTTTCAGCGACTTCAGGTGTCCGGAGACACTGCGTCGACTGGACACCGTCTCTGCGCTGCCGCCATCGCTGACACAAGAACTGAAGACAAGGCTTTCAGGAATCTGTCAGCTGCAGTGACCAGTTGGCGCAGAAGAGCTTCATCAGACTACAGCGATAGTGCTGCCAAAGCCGCATGTGGCAGCCGTTGAAAATAGTCTTCAACAGCTCACGGACGTGTGGGGGCATCTCCTGCATACCCCGTTAGGAGTGAATACACAAGAGCAGCTGGAACGGCTTCTGGTCCCTGAGATGCTGGCAGGCTGGATTCCAGGAGGGCCGCTCGCGATTGCGCCAACCAAAGCCTCGGGGAGTCATCAAGGGCCACGAAATTGGACGTCTGGGCCGTGATATCTGCACCTGCGTGGTGATCGACACAGAAAGAAGGCCTACCACCAGCAGGCCGAACTTGGCGCTGTCTTCTTGGATTCCAGCCACCCGAAACGCACAATCCGTCTGCGTCGGCTAGAGGTCTGTCTTCTCCGGAGAAAGGAGAAAGGAGAAAGCTGTGATAGCCTGAATGCGGCCAGCTGCCGGCTTGCAGATCCAGGTGCCAGGGACAGATATAGGGGTAGGAACTGGGAGCATGTGCCCTCTCCCAAGGAAAGCGGCCGCTCCTCCGGCCGGGAAAAGGCGCACATCCGGGAAAGCTCGTGTTGGCCCC
Source organism: Imbricaverruca yamaguchii (assembly GCA_034440575.1). Taxonomy (NCBI): domain Eukaryota; kingdom Metazoa; phylum Arthropoda; class Thecostraca; family Neoverrucidae; genus Imbricaverruca; species Imbricaverruca yamaguchii. Next base: position 1,381,217 of record JAOTOL010001604.1, read on the forward strand.
CTACTTGTTTTAGTAAGAAGCGCTCCTCCGACAGAAAGCTCCTTTTCAGTGATCTCGAATGGACCCGCTGGATCTTTTTTTAGCCGGAGGCTCCCCTCGAAAGGAAAGGACCCGCTCCAGAAATTGTCATGAGAGGAACTTGGTCTCTGGAGGGGAGCCTCTAGCTTAATAATTTGAGGGGTGGGTGCACTCGGACCTTATCGGAGGGCCGCCTTTGCCTTCCAAGGTGCGCCTCTGGCTAAACAATTCGAGGGTATGCACTTGGGCATACTGAAAGGGCGTCTTTTCCTCTGAGATGGGTGCCATTGGATGAAAAAAAAATCGATAAGGATACATTCGAGCCTTCCCGAAAGACTTCCCGGCCGAAGAGGGGCCAATTTCCATGAGGGCACTTACCCTCAGTGCCACCCCTGTATGCGCCCATGCCTACATGTGCATTCGCAGTGGCGCCCCTTCATAAAAGCGCTCCTGTGACAATTCATGAATCTGTCTCTGACAGGAGTCCCCAGCACTGGCAGAGCTGCTGCGCCGAGAACGATAAAATGCTGAGCTTTGAGCATTATTTTTTTTTGCACATCCTAGCCCTTTCCTGGGGTGACAACATGGTGCATGACCCGTCACTCGATGCCGAATCTTCATCATGGGGAATAAATTGTGTTCCGGTATATTCTTCGCTCCATGTGTAGTAAATGTCTCTTTTGTATCCTTGACTTGTACTATAAGTACTGCTTTGGCTATTTCGCATGCACGTCCGTACTTGGCGAGCGGCGATACATATGTATTTTATCACATAAGACATATAAAACAAAGAGATATAAGGAATGAATACTTCTTAGAAGAGCTACAGATACCTGATCATTGATATCATGCAATGGATGAGCATTATAAATGTTAGTTGAATTACGAGCCTTACGCTCATAATAAAACGAAGTCGAAATTAATCCAGACATATTTCGCTTCCGGACAGTCTGCAGTAGCTACCGTAGAACAAGACCAAAGAACTCCAAGAACTCCACTCCAAAGAACTGAATTATTTGGACATGTTCTACGGTATCTACTGAAGACGCTTCGGAAGCGAAATATATCTAGATGTTTTCGACGTCATATTATTATTAGCATAATGATGGAAATTCACATAATAGCTACAAAGACCAACAAAATAATACAAAAGCAGCGAAGTAGTGCACATGCAATGAACACTAAACTTTCACACACTCACAGTAAAATAAACGTTCACACATTTAGTGAACGATAGATTAAAACCATCTTAATGACATAAAGACATAAAGACATGAAAGATTAGTGCAACTATGAGCCACAAGGGCCCTTCTTGGTTGCACTCTTAACTTAACTGCCGTGGTATCAGTGAATGAGACAGCCAGTAAGTGTCGCTGCACATTTCATATCTTGCACTGTACTTACCTGCTGTTATTCCGGCATTCTCGTTCGCAGAAACCACGCTTGCTCGCATGCGGCCAGATATTGTTCCCAGCGTTGCTTTTTCCCCTATCCATGCGTACCGGATTCCTTTCCTAGACAGTTGTAGTCTCGCACTATCAGTACATCTTCAAGATTGATAGTCTACGTAGCAAGTGTACGTCTGTGATAATACAGGCAGCAAGTGTGCATCTGCAAGGTTTTCGTTGGACGATGTCCAGGGGCCAAATTCAATATCGACAATATTTGTTCTGCTACTTAAGCTTAGAATCGATGCTAGACATGGGTCGAGATCCCCTTTACATCGCTCACGACGGCTGCTTCATTCCATCCCATACATACCGTTACAAGTAGGGCACTGGTACTGGTAACGTGGTTGAGGTTACAGAGGTGTAATATGATCGGCTACAGGGGTGTGATATGGTTACACCCTAATTTGTGCGTATATTCATGGTGTTGTAGTCTGGCTCCTTGGTGGGGGATCGGCAGCCTTACCTCTCAGTTGTGTGCTATGTGCCTCTCAGTTTATTAAAGGCAGATGCGTAGTATTATTTTGTTAATCAAGGAATTTTACAACAGCCATCACACCTTCATATTTTCATGGCACTAGAATGTGAAGGTTAGAAAAGGTCTGATTTGATTTAGATTGCCAGATATAGCCATATTCAGCACGCATCGTCAACAGCTGTTTCTCAGGCAGCGTTCACCTTACGTGGTTATACTGGCTGTTTAGATAGAGTGAGCGAACGTTGCGAACGAACGCAGTGATACAGATGGCATCACCCACTTGGTCTTGCTTGCTTGAATTTTGAGGATATCTTGAACTCGGCCTCTTTTCAGGTGGTATTGGCATTAGATGAACAGACGTGAAGAGACTACGCACTACGTTAGGTAGATTTAACCGGTAACTGCACTTGATATGGATCAAGTATTGCCATTCTTTTCATGTCAATGAAGAACCCAAATATTATCTCAACTCGATTAAAGTTACATATAAGAACCACACATCATATATTTTATGTCCGAACACAGTTCGTCCCCCTGTCTCGATGTGTGTAATGCATATTGGTATAATCGGAGCACCGATTCCCGACATGTGTGTGTGTGTTTGTGTGTGTGTGCTTCTGTCTTGCCCAAAATATTAATATTATAATATGTTAATAGTTCGCAATTACGCACGCGTGATGGTGGGTTCGTAGATTGTGAAGTGGCTTTGCTCGTAGATATATAAGCAACGGAGAAAACGTGGCTGGTGAACTCTTCCACACAGATAGACAGGGGCGTTTCGAAAATTGTATTCGCTGTTTTCTTGTCCGGCTTCCAATTGCGCACGACAATTTTCTGCCCCGGAAGTGATAAACTGGACTTCTAGACGTGTAGTTGTATTTTTTCAAGATTAGCATCACATAAATTGCAAATTCATCCTATCAGCAGATTAAGTGGTATAATCCAGTGTACAAACATAATTGAGAATGGGTCGATTAGCATATCGATATTATACAAAACCACGCATGGGACGGGAGGCCCATGGCCATAAGATTTATAAAACCATTGAAGATACAAACACACAATTTGGAGGGTGGATTACGGATGCAGTTAAATCGCTTCAGTACAAATCGCATGACCCTAGACCTTTGGGGTCAAATGAGGTAATCGGCTGCCTCACCGTACCGCCGCTCCACCACACCGATGAGGAATTTGTGACCTTGAACGCTCGCCGGTCGCCGCCAGGTCGGGAGATTCGGCATCCCCGCAGTTCTTATATTTACTAACAGATTTCGAACTTTTGTTGCATAGGGTGCACGTATCGATTTTTCAGTCACAACACTACTTTACAATATCATCGCCCGTTTATGAGATAACATTTTTTTAAACCTGAGAGTTTGGCGGATTCCCCCCTCCCCCCTCCGATGCGGGTGTTCATCTTATACCACCCACATCCCATGCGTACATGAACCCTGTAGCACTTTTCCCCCTCCCCCGCCAATAATTTTCACAAAACACCTATGCTGATTAGTGCATCACACAAATTTGCCTTAATCATGGAAAATTGACCTTTTAGTGAAGCCACTGTCGGCGCAGTTAGCCGGTGATGAACCTGCATCATTTTGGACATCAGGTGATGGTCACAGCATCTACAGAAAGGTCACAGGGCTGGATAACTTGGTCAGTGTGCTGAAAAGCGTACACTAATCATAAAACGTATCGGAGTTTATATTGTTCCGTAAATTTGTGGTACCACAGTCCACGGAACAATTTTTTTCTTCACCAGATGTATCCGATGTTCCGAGAATTTCACGAAGTTTGACAACGGCTCGGTCGTGATAATCGAGTGCATGCGAACGTTGCGTGTCTCCGATCATCACTGACATCAGGCCTTGGACCTTTGGAAGCAATTTTTTTTTTGCTACAATGCCTGCTAATTTTGGTTCGAAAGCCGAAAACTGTCCAAAGCTCAGCCACAATGTTTTGAGGCTGGAGGGAACTGCCACTTTTGTTCCCATCACCATGGCGACGGCCATGCCGACCATTACCGGAAGGCAGTCCAATACATGAGCGAGCGACGAATCACACATTTTACAGGATCCAACTGGCGCGTGTTTCACAACGGCGATCAGCAGAAGCCAGCTTGGCTTCAAGTCACGTGCAAGACGGCGCATACACGCTCAAACGTCAGTATCGGCGTGTCGTTACAAGTGGCTGCAGCAAACCGGCCTCAAGAGTCGCCGGAAGCGCGCGTACACCAATGGCATGCCGGCTGGTCGCCGCACCTGAATGTGATTGGCTGGCAGCCGTCCAGTCAGAGGTTATGCTCCGCCAGATGGTCCGCGCGTGAGCTGTGAGTGGTTGGCAGCCGTCCAGTCAGAGGTTATGCTCCGCCAGATGGTCCGCGCGTGAGCTGTGATTGGCTGGCAGCCGTCCAATCACAGGTTATGCTTCGCCAGATGGTCCGCGCGTGAGCTGTGAGTGGTTGGCAGCCGTCCAGTCAGAGGTTATGCTCCGCCAGATGGTCCGCGCGTGAGCTGTGAGTGGCTGGCGGCCGTCCAGTCAGAAGTAATGCTCCGCCACGTCTGTGTGTGGTCCCATCTCTGTGGTCTCCGCCACGTCTGTGTGTGGTCGCGGCTGTGTGGTCTCCGCCACGTCTGTGTGTGGTCGCGGCTGTGTGGTCTCCGCCACGTCTGTGTGTGGTCGCGGCTGTGTGGTCTCCGCCACGTCTGTGTGTGGTCCCATCTCTGTGGTCTCCGCCACGTCTGTGTGTGTGGTCGCATCGTGGGGTTGTGGTCTCCGCCACTGTGTGTGGTCTGTGGTTGGTCCCATCTTGTGGTCTCCGCCACGTCTGTTGTGGTCGCGGCTGTGTGGTCTCCGCCACGTCTGTGTGTGGTCCCATCCGTCTGTGTGTTGGTTGTGGTCTCCGCCACGTCTGTGTGTGGTCGCGGCTGTGTGGTCTCCGCCACGTCTGTGTGTGGTCGCGGCTGTGTGGTCTCCGCCACGTCTGTGTGTGGTCCCATCTCTGTGGTCTCCGCCACGTCTGTGTGTGGTCGCGGCTGTGTGGTCTCCGCCACGTCTGTGTGTGGTCCCATCTCTGTGGTCTCTGCCACGTCTTGTGTGGGCGTCTGTGTGTGGTCCCATCTCTGTGGTCTCCGCCACGTCTGTGTGTGGTTTGTGGTCTCCGCGTCTGTGTGTGGTCCCATCTCTGTGGTCTCCGCCACGTCTGTGTGTGGTCGCGGCTGTGTGGTCTCCGCCACGTCTGTGTGTGGTCCCATCTCTGTGGTCTCCGCCACGTCTGTGTGTGGTCGCATCTCTGTGGTCTCCGCCACGTCTGTGTGTGGTCCCATCTCTGTGGTCTCCGCCACGTCTGTGTGTGGTCCCATCTCTGTGGTCTCCGCCACGTCTGTGTGTGGTCGCGGCTGTGTGGTCTCCGCCACGTCTGTGTGTGGTCCCATCTCTGTGGTCTCCGCCACGTCTGTGTGTGGTCCCATCTCTGTGGTCTCCGCCACGTCTGTGTGTGGTCGTGGTCGCGGCTGGACGGTCGCCATCCAGCCAGACTCCAGGAACGCCTCCACCAGCCGCTCGAAGCGTGCGATCTCGCTGAGCGCCTCAGCGCTGACCTGCGACCTCGGCTGGGTCGGCTGGGTCAGCTGAGTTGGCCGATCGCCGGCAGGCTCTTCCGAATCGGCGGCGGAACGCCGCTTATTGCGCGATAGTGCGCTGAAAAGAGTTGCAGATGTATCAGTCGCAGCATCGACACATGACACGATGAATATAGTACCTGCCCATTGGTTCCCACCATGACAGTATGGAAAGGGCGCATGTACGTGATCTTGGTGGGAATAGGTACAAGTGAGAAATTAAACAGTGTATCAATGATATCTGGTATCTGCCCCCTACCATATTCATTCTAGTTGAGCCGGGGCAGAGGCGAACAAATGATCGAATAGTATCCTGATAAATCAAATTTAAGCGCAGCAACACACCTTTATATCTTGGTTAGCTATTCTTTGAAATAGACATGTGCCAAATAACACGCCCTAAGTTGTGAAATAAATTGTCATAAGAACTCGGTTAAAGCGTATAATCTGATTTTTTATATCACCGATCCCCACTACTCACCAAACTTTATCCAGATCGGGCCATATTAACCCAATATCGATCTGGACACTCTTTTTGAATGATGTTCACTTCCATTATTCGCACTGTTGAATTTCACACGGAGGGAAAACAACTGTACGATACTGTACGATACAGCCGATCAGTGTCCTGGTGGTCATCAGGTACATTTACTATGTTTGCATAGGTGGCGTTCTCCACCACCAATGTCTAGCGTTTCGGTGCTTTTGAGAGGCGAGTATGACCTCACGACCCCTTGCATGACTGGCTAACGTACGCTGGCCCACACCAGATGGGGAGCCTCGAGTGACGTCACAACGTCGGTGCCATTGGTCGACTGTGCAAGAGTGTGAACACAGCCACTCCAGCGAGTACACATATACGCTGTCGTTTCTTGGCACTCATTGTTCAACCAATATTTATGCTGCACACTAGCTCTTTGGGGAAAATTCCCTGTACGTCAGTGCAAGCGAACCGGGCTGTCCCTGTTGCACACATATGGCCGCACACGAGTGTTGCCAGATGCGCCGTCTCGGGTCGGCCCGCACCTGATAAACCGGAGCGGGGTGCGCCGGACCACCGCCGACGGTGAGCAGGGAGAGCGGGGCGGGCGCAGAGCGGGCGTCCTCTCCCGGCCAGCCGCGGCGCCCGGCGGTGAGCAGGGAGAGCGGGGCGGGCGCAGAGCGGGCGTCCTCTCCCGGCCAGCCGCGGCGCCCGGCGGTGACGTGCAGGGGCTGTCCGAGTGGTCGCCGAGACACGCCCCGCCCTCCGGGGTGGGCGGGGCCGCGCCTGTAGGCACCCCGGTGGGCCGTGTGAGTCGAGTAACGCTGAGTATCTGACGGTGAGCCGCGAATACGCGACAAGGTAGCCAGAGGGGCAGCCGAGGGGGCGGGCCCGCGGGACAGGCCCCTCCCCTCCCGTAGCAACTAAGAATGCACGAGATCAAACAAGAAATCTGTGGATTCTGGTACGCAAAACGAAACTTTTTCTGCGCGCTTTGTGCACCGGAAGCGCTATATTTTTTTATGACATTTTATTTTTGGTCGGACCCCTTTAAGAATATCCTGGCTACGTCACTAAAGGTAGCACAAGACGGGCGTACGAAGCGCAGAGCACCCTGCTGGAACACTAGGCAGACAACCGCCGCCGTCCGGTACCAACCGCCTGGCAAACAACCGCAGAAGCGAGGCTACGGCAGAAGCAATGCGATAGGAAAGTAGCACATTCTCGGAATAGATTACCTCCCATTGTTGTCGAAAGTAGTTCAGTAGCATCGTTCGAAAATAATTTGGGACTAATTTAGATGGTCGTTAATTATGAAATGTCAAGTGCTCATAACATTGACCACCGCCGTTGTGCTGTCGTTTTGTTTGGTGACCCTGTAAATACTACCGTGCGATTGCTTTATCCGAAGCCAAATGCTGAGCCAACGAGCCCTTTGGGCGCCCTTTTGCATTGTACTCTGCTTCCCATGCTTGACACCCCTCTGGCGGCTCCAGTCGAAGTAATATTCTGACATTGATTCTGGTAGCGAGGTTATTCATGCGACATGTTGGGATCAAGCGCATAATGCACCGGCAGTTACACTGACACAAGACGGGAGTCCGCATTCTCATACCGACGTCCCGTATGGTCAGCGGGTGGTGTAATTCCCATACTGAGGTCCTGTATAGTGCACAGGATTCACATACCGAGGTCCTGTATGGTGCGCAGCTGGTGTGTTCACATACCGAGGTCATGTATGGTGCGCAGCTGGTGTGTTCACATACCGAGGTCCTGTATGGTGCGCAGCTGGTGTATTCCCATACCGAGGTCCTGTATGGTGCGCAGCTGGTGTGTTCACATACCGAGGTCCTGTATGGTGCGCAGCTGGTGTGTTCACATACCGAGGTCCTGTATGGTGCACAGGATTCACATACCGAGGTCCTGTATGGTGCGCAGCTGGTGTGTTCACATACCGAGGTCCTGTATGGTGCACAGGATTCACATACCGAGGTCCTGTATGGTGCGCAGCTGGTGTGTTCCCATACCGAGGTCCTGTACGGCGCGCAGCTGGTGTGTTCCCATACCGAGGTCCTGTATGGTGCGCAGGTGGTGTAATTCCCATACCGAGGTCCTGTATAGTGCACAGGATTCACATACCGAGGTCCTGTATGGTGCGCAGCTGGTGTGTTCACATACCGAGGTCCTGTACGGCGCGCAGCTGGTGTGTTCACATACCGAGGTCCTGTACGGCGCGCAGCTGGTGTGTTCCCATACCGAGGTCCTGTACGGCGCGCAGCTGGTGTGTTCCCATACCGAGGTCCTGTACGGCGCGCAGCTGGTGTGTTCACATACCGAGGTCCTGTACGGCGCGCAGCTGGTGTGTTCACATACCGAGGTCCTGTACGGCGCGCAGCTGGTGTGTTCCCATACCGAGGTCCTGTATGGCGCGCAGCTGGTGTGTTCACATACCGAGGTTGTCGGCGCGCAGCTGGTGTGTTCCATACCGAGGTCCTGTACGGCGCGCAGCTGGTGTGTTCACATACCGAGGTCCTGTACGGCGCGCAGCTGGTGTGTTCCATACCGAGGTCCTGTACGGCGCGCAGCTGGTGTGTTCACATACCGAGGTCCTGTAGGCGCGCAGCTGGTGTGTTCACATACCGAGGTCCTGTACGGCGCGCAGCTGGTGTGTTCACATACCGAGGTCTTGTATGGTGCGCAGTGGTGTGTTCACATACCGAGGTCCTGTACGGTGCGCAGCTGGTGTGTTCACATACCGAGGTCCTGTACGGCGCGCAGCTGGTGTGTTCACATACCGAGGTCGAGGTCCTGTACGGCGCGCAGCTGGTGTGTTCACATACCGAGGTCCTGTACGGCGCGCAGCTGGTGTGTTCATACCGAGGTCCTGTACGGCGCGCAGCTGGTGTGTTCACATACCGAGGTCCTGTACGGCGCGCAGCTGTGGCGGTGTGACCAGGGGTGTTATACCGAGGTCTGTACGGCGCGCAGCTGGTGTGTTCACATACCGAGGTCCTGTACGGCGCGCAGCTGGTGTGTTCACATACCGAGGTCCTGTACGGCGCGCAGCTGGTGTGTTCCCATACCGAGGTCCTGTACGGCGCGCAGCTGGTGTGTTCCCATACCGAGGTCCTGTACGGCGCGCAGCTGGTGTGTTCACATACCGAGGTCCTGTACGGCGCGCAGCTGGTGTGTTCACATACCGAGGGGGGTTGTACGGCGCGCAGCTGGGTGTTTTCATACCGAGGTCTGTACGGCGCGCAGCTGGTGTGTTCACATACCGAGGTCCTGTACGGCGCGCAGCTGGTGTGTTCCCATACCGAGGTCCTGTACGGCGCGCAGCTGGTGTGTTCCATACCGAGGTCCTGTACGGGTAGGCAGCTGGTGTGTTACATACCGAGGTCCTGTACGGCGCGCAGCTGGTGTGTTCTTCCTGGCCAGCTGGTGTGTTCCCATACCGAGGTCCTGTGGGCGCAGCTGGTGTGTTCCATACCGAGGTCCTGTACGGCGCGCAGCTGGTGTGTTCACATACCGAGGTCCTGTACGGCGCGCAGCTGGTGTGTTCACATACCGAGGTCCTGTACGGCGCGCAGCTGGTGTGTTCACATACCGAGGTCCTGTACGGCGCGCAGCTGGTGTGTTCACATACCGAGGTCCTGTACGGCGCGCAGCTGGTGTGTTCCATACCGAGGTCCTGTACGGCGCGCAGCTGGTGTGTTCACATACCGAGGTCCTGTACGGCGCGCAGCTGGTGTGTTCACATACCGAGGTCCTGTACGGCGCGCAGCTGGTGTGTTCACATACCGAGGTCCTGTACGGCGCGCAGCTGGTGTGTTCACATACCGAGGTCCTGTACGGCGCGCAGCTGGTGTGTTCACATACCGAGGTCCTGTACGGCGCGCAGCTGGTGTGTTCACATACCGAGGTCCTGTACGGCGCGCAGCTGGTGTGTTCACATACCGAGGTCCTGTACGGCGCGCAGCTGGTGTGTTCACATACCGAGGTCCTGTACGGCGCGCAGCTGGTGTGTTCCCATACCGAGGTCCTGTACGGCGCGCAGCTGGTGTGTTCACATACCGAGGTCCTGTACGGCGCGCAGCTGGTGTGTTCACATACCGAGGTCCTGTACGGCGCGCAGCTGGTGTGTTCCCATACCGAGGTCCTGTACGGCGCGCAGCTGGTGTGTTCACATACCGAGGTCTGCAGTGGTGTGTTCACATACCGAGGTCCTGTACGGCGCGCAGCTGGTGTGTTCATACCGAGGTCCTGTACGGCGCGCAGCTGGTGTGTTCCCATACCGAGGTCCTGTACGGCGCGCAGCTGGTGTGTTCACATACCGAGGTCCTGTACGGCGCGCAGCTGGTGTGTTCCCATACCGAGGTCCTGTACGGCGCGCAGCTGGTGTGTTACGAGGTCTGTAGCTGGTGTGTTCCCATACCGAGGTCTGTACGGCGCGCAGCTGGTGTGTTCACATACCGAGGTCCTGTGATTCATACCAGTTGGCGCGCAGCTGGTGTGTTCACATACCGAGGTCCTGTACGGCGCGCAGCTGGTGTGTTCACATACCGAGGTCCTGTACGGCGCGCAGCTGGTGTGTTCACATACCGAGGTCCTGTACGGCGCGCAGCTGGTGTGTTCCCATACCGAGGTCCTGTACGGCGCGCAGCTGGTGTGTTCCCATACCGAGGTCCTGTACGGCGCGCAGCTGGTGTGTTCCCATACCGAGGTCCTGTACGGCGCGCAGCTGGTGTGTTCACATACCGAGGTCCTGTACGGCGCGCAGCTGGTGTGTTCCCATACCGAGGTCCTGTACGGCGCGCAGCTGGTGTGTTCCCATACCGAGGTCCTGTACGGCGCGCAGCTGGTGTGTTCACATACCGAGGTCCTGTACGGCGCGCAGCTGGTGTGTTCACATACCGAGGTCCTGTACGGCGCGCAGCTGGTGTGTTCACATACCGAGGTCCTGTACGGCGCGCAGCTGGTGTGTTCCCATACCGAGGTCCTGTACGGCGCGCAGCTGGTGTGTTCACATACCGAGGTCCTGTACGGCGCGCAGCTGGTGTGTTCACATACCGAGGTCCTGTACGGCGCGCAGCTGGTGTGTTCCCATACCGAGGTCCTGTACGGCGCGCAGCTGGTGTGTTCACATACCGAGGTCCTGTACGGCGCGCAGCTGGTGTGTTCCCATACCGAGGTCCTGTACGGCGCGCAGCTGGTGTGTTCCCATACCGAGGTCCTGTACGGCGCGCAGCTGGTGTGTTCACATACCGAGGTCCTGTACGGCGCGCAGCTGGTGGTGTCGCCGCTGGCGGATCTGTGTGACCCTCTGCAGGAGGCGGCGCTCGCTCCGCTGGATGCAGCTGTCCAGTGAGTGCAGCCGCCGCTCCAGCTCTCGCCGGCGGGAGCCCATCAGCTGGCGGCTGGCGTCACTCGGCGTGTTGGCCGCTGGCAGCTGCAGCGACTGTGCCTGCAGCCAGTACACGTGCCACATCGACTGTGTCTGCAGCCAGTACACGTGCCACATCGACTGTGCCTGCAGCCAGTGCACGTGCCACATCGACTGTGTCTGCAGCCAGTACACGTGCCACATCGACTGTGTCGTGCACATCGACTGTGCTGCAGCCAGTACGTGCCACATCGACTGTGGCCATGACGTGATGACTGTGCTGCAGCCAGTGTACGTGCCACATCGACTGCGTCTGCAGCCAGTACACGTGCCACATCGACTGTGCCTGCAGCCAGTGTACGTGCCACATCGACTGTGTCTGCAGCCAGTACACGTGCCACATCGACTGTGCCTGCAGCCAGTACACGTGCCACATCGACTGTGCCTGCAGCCAGTACACGTGCCACATCGACTGTGTCTGCAGCCAGTGCACGTGCCACATCGACTGTACCTGCAGCCAGCGTGCGCGCCACATCGACTGTGTCTGCAGCCAGTACACGTGCCACATCGACTGTGTCTGCAGCCAGTGCACGTGCCACATCGACTGTGTCTGCAGCCAGTGCACGTGCCACATCGACTGTACCTGCAGCCAGTACACGTGCCACATCGACTGTGCCTGCAGCCAGTACACGTGCCACATCGACTGTGTCTGCAGCCAGTACACGTGCCACATCGACTGTGTCTGCAGCCAGTACACGTGCCACATCGACTGTGTCTGCAGCCAGTACACGTGCCACATCGACTGTGTTGCAGCCAGTGCACGTGCAATCAGGTAACGTGCCACATCGACTGTGCCTGCAGCCAGTACACGTGCCACATCGACTGTGCCTGCAGCCAGTACACGTGCCACATCGTGCAGCCAGTACACGTGCCACATCGACTGTGCCTGCAGCCAGTACACGTGCCACATCGACTGTGTCTGCAGCCAGTACACGTGCCACATCGACTGTGTCTGCAGCCAGTGCACGTGCCACATCGACTGTGTCTGCAGCCAGTACACGTGCCACATCGACTGTGTATGCAGCCAGTGCACGTGCCACATCGACTGCGTCTGCAGCCAGTACACGTGCCACATCGACTGTGCCTGTAGCCAGTACACGTGCCACATCGACTGTGTATGCAGCCAGTACACGTGTCACATCGACTGTGTATGCAGCCAGTGCACGTGCCACATCGACTGCGTCTGCAGCCAGTGCACGTGCCACATCGACTGTGTCTGCAGCCAGTGTACGTGCCACATCGACTTGTTGCAGCCAGTACACGTGCCACATCGACTGTGTCTGCAGCCAGTGCACGTGCCACATCGACTGTGTGCAGCAGTACGTGCCACATCGACTGTGTCGCAGCCAGTACACGTGCCACATCGACTGTGTGCAGCAGTGCGTGCCACATCGACTGCTGCAGCCAGTACACGTGCCACATCGACTGTGCCTGCAGCCAGTACGTGCCAATCGACTGTGCCTCATCACGTGCCACATCGACTGTGTCTGCAGCCAGTACACGTGCCACATCGACTGCGGCTGTAGCAATAATCTTTATACAACTTCAGCTATATTTAGAGTAATTTACAAGATGTTGGTGGAACAGTCGGCGCCCCACGAACCTTAGCAGCCCCTATAAGATTGTTGTGGAGGTTATAGCATTGGTAAGGGTCAGAAATGCCAGTTTGTATGTGTTAACAGGGGGCAACGGCCCCCTCAATCATTGGCTCGGCCCTCTTAGTCATTGATTTTCCCCTTCCTACATGAGGCTGAAGCTTAATCATCGGGCATATGGGTGTAGACTAGATACAGACGGTTTTCTGGGCAGCTTCGGCGATGAAAAATTTGGCCTCCTCAATCAACCTCATCAATGAACTCCATCAATCAACATGGGAGGCATGTCAATTCAGTGTTCAGAAAGTGGCATATTCCACCCTATTTCAAGAATAATTGTCACTGATATGTGCCATGCTTTTTTCTCTACGCTACCTTCAGCGCGGCGGACATTTTCCGTTGGCGCAGTACCAGCTGTTCGCGGTACGCTTCCATTTGGGCCTGCAGCTCGGCGCGGTCGGCGCCGTTGAGAACGTCCGCTGTCGTGTGGGTCCAGCCCTGCCGGTCACGTGACAGTGACAGTGACCTGCAGCTCGGCACGGTCGGCGCCGTTGAGAACGTCCGCTGTCGTGTGGATCCAGCCCTGCCGGTCACGTGACAGTGACAGTGACCTGCAGCTCGGCGCGGTCGGCGCCGTTGAGAACGTCCGCTGTCGTGTGGATCCAGCCCTGCCGGTCACGTGACAGTGACGTCACTGTACAGCGATCGTGTCGACCGTCTTTGTCACTGACAAACGAGCTTACACTCGCCCGCACTGGTACGGTGTCTACCTCTCGATAAGCCATGTGCGCGTGGGACACACCGGGACACACTGTACGGACACGTTGCACGTGTCGTGGCACATTGAGCACCCGCGCTTACCGTTACTTGGGGCGGGGATGGCCGAGTGGTGAAGGTGTCGGGCTATGGGTACCAAAGGTCCCGGGTTCGACTCTAGCGCCACTCAGGACATTTCCCAATCCCGCGGCCCACCGGCGAAACAGTGTGGGCGGCGCCATTAGCCGTGAATGTGCATAAAGTGTGTCGTGAACCAACCAATAAACAAACAAACAAACAAACAAACAAACAAGCTTACCGTTACTTGCTCGGTAGGCTGTAGCCAGCAGTCAGCTCTGTCAGTGGACGAGAGTACACCCACTCACGGTTATTCCTACCGTCAACGGAAGGTCCACACAGATTGCGCTTCAAAACCGAAACTAAGGCAGAATTATGGGTGTTTTGCGGTGCCCACCTACTGGTCACGCGTATGTTGCTCGCTTTAAATGCATGCCTGCAGAATGTCCGCCACAGGGGGAGGAGATGGAGGTGTCCCTCTCCACAAATCTGCAGTGAAGGAGGGAACGACTAGGGGACCTTCGGTGGACAGCAATGTCCAATTTTCTTCAGTTCTTATTGGTGCAACATGTCTTGGAAGTGTCTCAGATACAGTGTGCCGCACGGCGTGTTGTGAAAAGCGTGATGTGCTTCTTATGGCCGTGTTTAGGTCTAGCTGACGGCGCTGCTGGCCGTCAGCTGACGGCGCTGCTGGCCGCCAGCTGACGGAGCTGCTGGCCGTCAGCTGACGGCGCTGCTGGCCGTCAGCTGACGGCGCTGTGCTGGCCGTCAGCTGACGGCGCTGTGCTGGCCGTCAGCTGACGGCGCTGTGCTGGCCGTCAGCTGACGGCGCTGCTGGCCGTCAGCTGACGGCGCTGTGCTGGCCGTCAGCTGACGGCGCTCCTGGCCGCCAGCTGACGGAGCTGCTGGCTGTCGGAAAGTTTGACTGAGCCAATTGGCCGATACGAGGCAGGATGGCGGCCCATAAACGCTTTCGCCGTATGATCGGTCAAAACTTGCCAACAGTATAGATTCATACGCGCGGTATGCTTTCTATGGGTCCAATTTTTATGTCCCGAAATGTTTGTTCTTGTTTGTGTGTTTTTTTAAGGCCCAATATAAAGTATATGCTCGAATTTTCTCAAGAGGATCCGGGTTAACTGCACTGACCCAGAATAACATTCTGCGCTCCATTGAATTCTCATTCCATTCCTAGAGATCCTGGGTAGGTCGGGTTTTGCTCAGATTATGTTTCCTTAGATTTGGTTCAGCGGCCAAAGCTATGCTTTCAGCACTTACCTACTTCACAAGTTCACAAGATATAAACCAATACTTAAAATGCACGTAGTAGGAGCCGATCAGAAATATCGATGGGGATGAGGCTTTACTCTTCAGGGCACGCCAGGTTTCTCCCGTGTGTGTGCGTGTGTGTGTGCAGAGATTAGGTAAACGATGTCCGTTCCTCCAGCAACTTGAAACCTCTGGCGGAGACCCTACATGCCGGTTCAAAACTGTGTAAGCTCACCCCACAATTCCTGTTCCTTTGCTTGCTTTGCAGCAGCTCCTTGGTCTGCAGCACCTCCTCCAGCAGGCGCTGTCGGCTGTCGGGAGACTCTGACGCCATGCCCTCCACTTCGGTGTCGGACTCCACCTCCAGGTTGAGACCCTCCAGGCTCAGTCCGTGTGGTTCGGTCCCCGTCCGCAGTGTGGCGCCCCAGTCGCCACCGTCGGCCTGGTAAAACGACGCGACAAGTTCTCCCTGGGATGGCCGGAACCAAGTCATGCCGCGATGTGGGCGTTTGAGGGCGTCATCACACATAGGTTGTGATCGCATGAGACAAACGGTCGCACCGAGTTTCCAACACGCTACGGAACGGTGAGAAAGGCGAACTATACACGGTGTAATCGGGAATCTATGAAGGCTCTGAAGATGTCTAGAGCCTGTATAAAGACGGAACAGTCAAAATGTCGTTCAGAAGGATCGCAATCCAGTCCGCAATCATCCGCATTAAAAAAATGCAATAAAATCATCAATCGTCAGGATTGAAAGGTATTACAATCCAATCCGCAATCAGTCTTGGATTCATTGTCTCGGGATACTTAACTTCAACTGAATCTTTAAACCGTCCAGAGTAGGAAGATAAGGTTGTCTTCCTACTCTGGACAAATCGACTAAGGGATCCGGAATCCGGGATAAATCGACCATGCAAAGGGGTAATTGTCTACCCTCATGCCTCAGATTTTGAGAAAAATTGGAGCGTGGGACCATCTTCTGTCATGAATCCACCCGAGCAAATTTTACTCCCATCAGGTCAACGGTTCAGGAGTTATAGCCTCGGAAATTTCTGGAAGGTCACCATAAGGTTATGTTCGGTGGCGGATAAGTAATTTAATTATCAGTCAAAGTATAAATATCCTGACATGTTTGAACTCGCAATGATTCAAGGAATCGAATTCTGGCAATATCTGATATGCGATGAATAATAAGAGCTACCCCATGACGTCAGGTCGCGTGACCTCCGGTGACCTCAATGCCCGGGAAATATTTTTATTTTGTTTTATTGGCAGAATGGAAGAGCCATGTTTTGGCCTGATATATAGCAAACAAATTAGGACATTTTTACTATAAATCCTCATTTGGAGGTCGCAAACTTCAGCATATTCGAAGTGTTTCGAGGATTGAGTTACTGACTCGGGCGTCCCTCCGTCCAATATCGAGATGCAGCTTGATAACACCTACCATCCCGTTCTCTGGCATTGTGTGGATGATGGACGGAATTATAAAGTAGTAACGCACAAAGATGTACAATATTCATATATGTGACGCAAGATAACGGGGAATTATATGACAAGAGTGATCGTCCATCTTCATGTCTCAGCATTTGAGCAAATGGTTGATGCATAGGGTTATCCTATATCATGAGCTCTTCTGCTATAATTTTATTTCGATCAGGTCAACGGTTCAGGAGTCATAGCCTCGGGTATTTCTGGACGGTCACGCTGCAAAGTTGCGCCCGGTGGCCGATAACTATGTCAAATATCATTCCAAATATAAATGTCCCGACATTTTTGAACTCGCAAAGTTTCCAGGAATCCAATCCCGGTAGTATTTTTATATGTAATACATGATTGAAAAGTCATCCCATGACTTCATGTCACGTGACATCCTGTGACCTCGATGCCCACGAAAATTTACTTTTTAAGATTGACACCATGGAAGGACCATCTTTTTCCTTGATATTTTTAAGGTCACGCTGCAAAGTTGCGCCAGGTTACCGATAACTATGTCAAATATCATTCAAAATATAAATGTCCGGACATTTTTGAACTCGCAAAGTTTCAAGGAATCCAATTCCGGTAATATGTTTATATCTAATAAGTGATAAGTGTCCACCGGCATGCCGGTAAAGGCCCTGGGTCGTCAAAGAGGGCCCCTGAAATGACAGAGGGGCCTAAGTTTCCGCAGGGGATCTCGGGCCGTCAGGAAGGGCCATTGGGCCGACGGAAGTTGCCTACGCTGTTGAAAGAGAGCCTCCGTCCTGACAGGGAAGGCCCTGAGTCGCTAAAGAGGTCCCCTGCGTGGATGAAGAGGACCCATAGCCGTTGGGACCCGGGCCGTTGGGAAGAGCCCAGACAATGCATGTGGGCCGATGAGGGCCGGAACCGCACAAGGGCCCCACGCACGACAGAGGAGGACCAAGCTTTTGAAGAAGAGATTTCGACCGGACCGAGAGAGAGAGCTAAACCTTGAAAGATGATCTCTGAGCTGACGGATGGGGGCCCAGGCCGGACGTGCTGAGCCGCTGGGTCGGCTTTGGTCCACGCTGATGGAGAGGGTCTCAGAGCTGACAGCGGGTCTCAGGCCGATAAAGAGGCCCCGAACTTCGGAGACGATCCGAGCTGAAGTAGAGGGCTCCCGGTACTACGTAAAGGGCTCCTAAGCCCCGTGGTTCGGGCTGCTACGCAGTAGTGGTGTTTCAAAGGGGTGAAGAAGTACCCACTCCCTGTCGAGTCTAATGGAGCCCTCCATGCGACGGCCCCGACAGGCAGAAATATAACCGAAGAAATGCTTAAGTACATTAAAAAGCTTGCGAGGAAAGTGCTCTTGACACGCCAAGAGGCTAGCAAGGGCCGTGAAGACAAGAGAGGACCCGCCTGAGAGCCGGAGTGCCCATACCAGCTGGAAAGAGCAGCCTCAGCTGGAATTGACCCCCAACGGCTGCAGAATATACTGTGAGGACACGTGAGGGTGCGGGAAGGCTGAGGCACTCTTTGTGTCTGAAAGGGCATCTGAGGGATCAACAGGACACATGCGAGCTGAAGAGGACTAGTGAGGGTCAATCTCAGATATGAAATTCCCCGAGATGGGAGCTAGACAGGACTATCGGGAATTGTGATGGGCCCCTACAAGCAAGAAAGGGCCTTGAGTGGTGCATAGGATCTCCTGAGAGTCGGAGAGGACTGAACTGGGATTCTTCGGGTGTTGAGAACGGCCCCTAATGGATGAACAGGGCCATCCGAGGGAAAAAGCTCCCTGTCGGCCGTAAATTGAGGTGAGAAATACCGAGGGTCAGCGTCAGAGCTAGAATGCTCTTAAAGACATAAATACATGAAAGGTTAGTGCAACTATGAGCCACAAGGGCCCTTCTTGGTTGCACTCTGTACACTGAACCAGTTGCCCACCAAATCTGTCAATCTGCCCTCCCATGTAATACTGAAAAGCAAGCCCTCTATTCTTATAATGATTGTCTATGTTGTTTTTAAAGATGTTCAATGTGCTGCTACTGACAATGTTTTCTGGCAGCTGGTTCCAGTGTTCTACTACCCCGTTGGTGAAGAAAGTCTGCCTTAACCTTGTTCTGCTGTGGTTAACTTCAATTTTGAATATATGACCTCTAATTACATCATTTCTGTTAACTTCAAACATTTCCCAAGATATCCCATCTCCAGACCATGGACAAATTTAAAGACCCTGAAACCACGAGAACTGCCGATAACTAGGACGGGTCCCTGGCAGCATGAGAAGGCCTTTGAGGGCGAGTAGAGTTCCCTGAGAGCTAAGAAGAGTCCCTAGGTCAATGACTGTGAGGAATAATTAGGGGCAATGTTAGCACTAAAAAGCCCTTGAAGCTAGAAGACTGCCAAGGACACGGAATGGCCCTTACAGCTATAGAGGTCCCCTGACGATTGAAAATGGTCCCTGAGCGCTAAAAGGGACTGGACTGGGATGCCCAAGAGGCTTGGAAAATTGCCAATAAGCCGAACAGGGCCACCTGAGATCTAAAGATTCCCTAAGGGTTGTGAGGTTGTGAGAGCCCGATTCCCCGATCGTTGTGAGGAATGCTGAGAGCCCATTCCAGAGCTATAATGTCATTGTCAGCTCTAAAAACTTGAGGAATAGAGATGTCCCGTTAGAGCTAGAGCGGACCGGGCTGTGATGCTTCTGAGGCTTGGGAGGAACACTGGGGGATAAACAGTCACCTAAGAGCCAAGGGGGAGTTCCGAGAGCTGGCGATGTTTGCGATACATTGTGAGGTCTGTCTCAGAGCTGCTTTGTCACGAAGGAAGAGGTGGAGAAGGTCACTGCGAGCATCGCAGATAGCTTTACGAAAGCTCTCGCCGTCAAGGGAACACACAAATTTAACAAGTTCTCGTCTGCTGATGTTACGACTGTTTTGGTACATGTATTGTCGAACGGCGAGGGACGTGTCGTAAAAGTGTCACGATAGGTGGCCAAATACAAGCTAGACACGAGACAGAAATAATTTATGCACATATGAAACGTGGTTTGTTACCGCAGCTACTTGCATATTTATGTGTTGATCTGTCTTTGGGCATATAACAAAACCATTGGATCATTTCCATGCTCTCAAATACGCAAACGGTACTTCGATGCACTTCTGACAAGGCATGGTTGTGACGTGATGTACCTCACTATTTTTTCAGTTGGATGCATCTTTGTTCTAAACATACAGTGGCTGAACCCGATAGCTCAATCTTCGTCAGTCAATTGTGTGGTTTTCGACGCACTTTATGCACGATTATGGCTAATGGCGCCGCCCACACTGTTTCGTCGGTAGGCCACGGGAATTGGAAATGTTACGAGTGGTGATTGAGTGTGATTGAGTTAATTGAGTGGAACCCGTGACCTTTGGTGCCCAGAGTTCAACATCTTAACCACTCGGTCATCCCCGCTCCATCCAAGAACGAGATCCCTTTGTTAACGAGCCCCTCCAACATATGCTAAAAGCACATTTATGTATACATACATATCATCAGCATGTAAATGTACATGCTGACGTGACACAACACGAAATGTCCAAGCTCACACATAACCTGTTCACTTCTCCGGGGCTTGAAATGTTGTAAAGTTTGCGCTCTTCATATAAGAATTGATAGAAGAAAAAAACGCGTATTTGCTATATATCAAGCCAAAACATGGTCTTTCTATTCATTAAAAAAACGAAAATTTAACGGACATCGAGGTCACCAGAGGTCACGTGACGTCAAGTCATCGGAAAATGCCTTCATTATTCCTCACATATTAGAAATATTGTCAGCATTAGAATCCTTGAATCTTTACGAGTTCAAAAATGTCTGAATATTTATATTTCGACCCATAATTCACTTAGTTATCGGTCACCGAACATAAACCTTGCATGGTGGCCTTCCAGAAATGCCAAAGGTTATAACTCCTGAACCGTTGACCTAATCGGAGTAAAATTTGCACGGGTGGATTCAGGGCATAAGATATCCTTGTACACTAATTTTGCTCAAGATCTGAGACAAGAAGGTGCCGGGCCCTGGCCAATCTGTCCCACCTGGATTGGTTTGGTTCACTTTGATGCTTTTTGGTAGGCATACCAGATGTACCACCTGGTGGTAATCATTTGTGTTCTCAGCATTTCCTATTGTTTAAATGACAGGTCACACGCAGACGGCTATAATCTTACGTTTCTAACTTGAAAATCGTTTCCAAGGACCTGGGGATGAACTCTACCTGGAAATTGATGACTTACTCATGGCACCAAACCTTCACTGACATGTCCACACTGATTAAAATGACGCCACTACGTTCGCGATTTAATGAGCGACACGCTGTGTCGTGATGGCTTACTAGTGCATTCATTATTTTCACCAGTTAGCAGGTGAAAAGTTGTGGATTCATGGTTTACCGGTGCCTTCACTATGTCCGTCATTTAACAGGTGACAAGACAAGTCTTGATAGCTTACTGGTGTATTTATAATGTTCGCCCTTTAATAGGTGAAAAGTTATGTGTTGTTAGTTTACCGGTGCCTTCATTATGTTCGCCATTTAACGGGTGACATGTTAACTTTTGATAGTTTACTGATGCCTTCATTGTGTTTGTTATTTAACCCGCACCGTCTTTCCGGTCAAATCCTCACACCCCGTCTCGGGGGGGGGGGGCAGTTGAAGACCCCCTCTAAAGTCCAAACTAAGCATTGCACGAAAACGAAATGGTGTTATCGGGAAGTGCTAGACGAGTAGGGTCTGGGTCCACCACCGAAAAAAATTTCCCCCAAAAGTGACGTCACCAGTGGGGCTAGATTTTCAGGACTTTTCACGACTTACATTATGTGTTTGGCTCTGGGAAACTCATTTTGGAGGATATATGAAAAATTATTTGGAATGAGAAAAGGACAGCTAAGTCGACCAGGGCTTTAATTTTTTGGCCCTCCAAAAATAAAAATTGATTTTTTTTTTGAAATTTCAAAATTTTTAGTTTTCAAGTTTTCTTTAATTTTCCTTTTCCAATGGGTAGAACAGACCGAGAAATGTTGTTGGAAATCAACTTGCCCCAATAAAATTGCCCATTTTAGCCAAAATTACCTATTTGAACTGCAATTTTGCAAATACGCAAAATGTATATGTAGTCAAAAACGAAAAAAAGAATGAAGAATTCCCTCGTACGTTTTGTTGCATCCGTAAAGATAAGCAAACGCTGAAAGTCTCATTAAAATACCTGTATCCGTTAAAGCGTGACGACTGGTTTAACTTTTTTTTTGGAGGTGACCTCACTTGACCTTGACAAACTCGTTGACCCTAGATGATCTGACATAAAATTTTGACTCAGCATGTCAAATTGATGTGGGAAAAGGTATGCAAAATTTGGGTGCACTGCCGCGCGCCGTTCGTCCGCTATCCGCGAAAAACCGGAAGGGGCGGTTGAAGACCCCCCCCCCCGATACGGGACGGGTTAATAGGTGCAAAGCTATGTCCCGACGGTCGCTTTACTGGTGGTACCTTATTATGTTCGAGGCTTAACGGATGACAAGCAATGGCGCAGCCAGGATTTTCTTAATGGGTTTTCTCCCGCCAAAAATAAAAGAGAGAACGCTGTCGGTTCGTAAAGCGCGCCGAAAATGTGTGATGTTGCATGGTAAAAACCGCAAAATTTCCTGTTTGATCCAGTGTATTTTTCGTTGCAAAGGGGAGGAGGGATCTCGACTCCTCTCCCACTTAGCTGCGCCTCTGGTGATAAACCATGCATTGGCAGTTTGCTGGGGCCTGTGTCTGTGCATATGCCGTGAAATATTTGAGAAAAAGGAACTTGAAGTAAACTGTGCCGCTTGCATTCCCAAAATGTGCGCGCATTACAATGCCTGCAACATTTGTATTTCCCAGCTAAACAGGAGGCGTTGATGAACAGATACAATAGAGCAGTGCTTTAGCCCTACTATTTGATGTTGAAAATTGCGACAATCAATCAAGCCAACTTTCGTTTCCAAAAAGTCAGCATATATGATAACTGCAGATTCGCTGTGGTTGCACCTCTTGCCGTCGCTTACTCCACTTTATATTTAAGTGGGTGGAATATTGGTCCACCATTTGTGATGAACAAGCCGCATGGGGGCATCTGGAAGTCTTAATGTAATTTTCTCGTATTGATTCAAGAATGCCGAATGAAGTTGAGGCGGCCAGTACCCCCTCCACCTCCCCCCTCCCAGCGTACACAAAGTGACACCGCCTGGCATGTATCACACTAATTGATTACATCTGGGCAATTATCTGTTTGGTTGTCGTACCCAACCAGCGCCAGTCTCACCGCCAACCATGCCGACATGTGATGACTTATCGAGCGCGTGACCTTGCTGACCTTGCTGAGGTCACGCTGGCTCACGGCTCGGCCGAGACCACTACTGCGCCGTCGCCGTCGCTGTCGCCGCAGCAGACGCTGGATACGAGACGGCATTATCGGCCGGCACTCTGCGATCACCTATCCTCTTCAGGGGCCGGATTAGTCACGAGCTCTGTGGACAAATTCAGTGAAGCTTTCACATTGTCTGCATGTGTATTTGAACATAGATCCGTTTCTAAGCGAACAGCAGCGTTCCGAGTCGGGGACACTCCAACCCCACCCCACCCCCATTCCCGCTGAACGGATTTTTCAGCCAGATGCGCCAGCCCGTGGAAGAGAATAATCCCATGCACCACCGTCACCACCATCACCCGTCCAACTCATTTTAAGCCGAAGGCGCCACTCCAGGTACTTTCGCAGTGGCGCCCCTCTAGACAAGTGCCCCCTGGCAATTCCTGAAAGCGTCCCTGGTTCGAGTGCATTTGGGGTCAGGAATTTAAATGCTTAACGCCTTTTTCTCCCAGAAGGGACGCCTCTGGTGAACAAAAAATCGAGTGGGTGCACTCGACCCTTCCCGGAGGAGTGCGTTTTCACTATCGGATGGACGCCAATCTATATACGGGCACATTCTCCAGCCCCCCCCCATGTATCAGCCCCTGTTCAAGTTCCTGCTGCCACTCTTCCTCAGCAGTCGGAAAGCTGCTACTCACGCGAGTGTAGTGGCGACGGGAACACCTGCTTGTCGTTACACTGGCTGGCTCACTGGCATGGCGTCAGCGTCCGGCGTGTCCCTGACGGGCTCTGCAGGATAACGCAAGCTTCCCGCCGACAAGCCGCTTCAAGTGCGACGAAAACGCCGGCTCGAATCTCAGTCTGTCCGTCCGGACCAGGAAGTGAAGGACGCTCTGAGGGGAGTAGTTCATAAGATCTACTTTCAGAAGATTTATTTCCACGAAATCTGCTTGAGTATGAATGTGTTCAGAAGATCTACTTTCAATTCTGAATGTTCAGAAAATCTACTCAGTGGAGGGTATGCTCCCAAGATCTACTTTAAAGTCTCAATGTTTAGAATATCTACAAATAAGATATTTTACTTATACCTGAAAGTAGAACTTTTTGCCCTTTTTAGAATATCTACTTCCGAATACAAACGTTTAGAAGATCTACTTATACCTGGAAATGTTCAGAAGTTCCACCCAGAGGAAGAAATGTTCAAAAGGTCTACTATCGGATCTGAATACTCAAAAGATTTAATAGAAGACGAAAGTGTTCAACCGATCTACTAATAGCTGAGATGTTCACAAGATCTACTCCCGCGTTTTAATGTTCAGAAGATCTACAAATATGCCTGACATATTCAGTAGACTTACTATGCAATGAAAATGTCTAGAAATATACTTCCCAATATAAATGTTCAGAAGATCTACTGATACCTCGAAATGTTCAGAAGGTCTACCTAGAGAAGGGAATGTTCAGAAGGGCTACTTATAGAAGGGAATGTTCACAAGATCTGCTTTCTGGTCTGTATGTGCAGAATATCTACTCTGGGCCCTCTAGAGTCTTAGCGTATATACAATAGAATTCGATTCCACCAGCAACTAACCAGCATAACTGAATGACCATAGCATTTTTGGCCACTCAAAAAAAAAAAATGGTGAAATTTCATAGTTTTTGGTTTTCAACTTTTCTTGAATTTTCCTTTTCTAATGAGTAGGGCGGACAGAAAAACGTTGTTCGAAGTCAACGTGGTCAAATCATAAATTCTTACTTTGGCCAGAGTGTTGGATTTGAACTCTAATGGGCAAATGTACAAAACTAATAAGTAATCAAAAACGGAAAGAGTAAAATAATCCTCTGGTGCGTTGGGTTGCATCCATAAAGATAAACAAACGCTGAAAGTTTCAGTAAAATATCTTGTCCGTTAAGGCGTGACGACTGGGTGGACTTTTGTGGAGGTGACCTCACTTGACCTTGACTAACTCGTTAACCCTAGATGGTTAGGTTAGGTTAAGCATTTTGACACAACATGCCAAGTTGATGAGGGCACAACATGCCATGCTAACTCAACCAATGGGGATTCCAGGACAAAGGTACGTCATGATAAATGTCCGTATGGGATTTGCACAAAGCAACTGTACGAACGCAAATAGACGAATGCGCGGATGTACGTAACTGCAAGCATACAGACGACAAACACACGTTTGACATATGCAAATGAGAGCAAGTGTATGCACGCACGCTAAATGTACGTAAGAGCGAATGTGCATATGGTAAATGCGTGTTAGCAGATGTACGTAAACGTACGTAAGTACGCACAAATGTGCGTAAGCGCAAACATAAAAAATGGAAAAGTACGTGCTCATGGTCCCGCCACATGCATTTACCATATATTTACCTTCAGGTATTTGAGTCACCCCAATAGTTTTTATTCAACGACACCCGCTCCCCAAACGCATCGTGGATGAGAGACAGCCCCGGCTTCGAACCTGACCACGTGATTACTCTAGGTTCCTTTAATCTTGTTTGAACACTGATTCCGTACCGTGCTGCGAAGTATGCAGCCATGTGTGAGGTTGTCCGAACTGAATACGCGTGATACTGGAGCGAAACGCAAACACTCGGTGAGTTATCAGCTGCATGCACCCCTCGACAAGCGTTTACATAGCTGACTCACAGCGCAGCGAGCTCGTGCCATACGTTACCTTGGCGCTGCTCTGTATTATTTCAAGAGACTTAGGCCTCCAAATGTGCATTGTAGTCCTCAGCGTCGGTGGTACCAACCGGTGGGAGAGGAGAAGAGGACAGTTCTTCCCCCATCCTGAGAGGTTGTGGGCCCCCAAGAATCGCGCCGGGGTTCTGAAAAATTGCGCCGGGCCCCATGCAAATCTACGAGCTCCCAAAAAACGCAAGTGGGTCTCTAAAAATCTCATTGGGGCCCAAAAAGTCGCGCATGGGCCCTGAAATGGCGCTGGGACTCCAAAATTGTATTGAGGCCCCTGAAAATCACATTGGGCCAACAATCGCTCTGAGGCCCATACAAGTGACGCTGGGTGCTCCAAAAGTGCGGCCTGACACTACCTCTCGACCCAAAAAAAAATAGCGCCGGAGCCCATGAAAATCACGCTGTGGGACTAAAAACGTCGCACCGAGGCTCCTGAAAATCACGTTGGGACCCAACAAGTCCCACCGGGCCCCTGAAAATGACGCTGGCAGCCAAAAAAAAGACGAGACCGGGCCCAGGAGAATCATACTGAGAGCCAAAAAGGTCAGACCTGGGCCCCTGAAAATCGTGCTGGGGTCCCCAAAACGTCGAGCCAGTTCCCCAAAATCACTATTAGGATCTCAAAGGTTCGTGCTTCAACCCCTGAAAATCACACTGGGGACCAAAGTAGTCTTGCCGGGGTTATTTAAAAAACACGGCGGGGTCCCAAAAGGTTGGGCCGGTATCCTTGAAAATCACACTGAACCTGGGATACCAAAAAATCGCGAACTGGCTCCTGAAAATCACGCTAGGGGCTCAACAGGTCTCACCGGGGCCCCAAGTGTCTCATCGGGACCACTAAAAAAAATCAAACCGAGGAAACGAAACAAAATCTGGACATAGAAAATCACTCTGGGGCCAGCAGTCACTCCTAAAGCTGCCAAAACATGCTTCCTACAAACGCATCGAGACCGCTAAAACCGTGCTAGGAATCCACCCAAATGGTGTCGGAGCCTAAAAACCGCACCAAAACACAAAAGTCACATTTCAGCCATTGGCAATCACACTGGGGTCCCAGAAGGTCGCACCGGAGACCCAAACTGGTTACAACAGCCGGCAGGAGGTCGCACGATTCCCAGGTCAGTAGGACATTAGTCTTCACAGAAGGGTCCTACAACTCACGAAAGGCTGTAGGGCCATTTTCGTCCCGGCCACCCGAGGCCGACTGGCCGAGAGGTCAGTCGGACCTGATAGGAGGCTCCTGAAACTCACGAGACGATCCCGAACGGACGACAGGGGCACATGATGCTGTCCAGACCATCCATTGTTTATTGGGTGGTTAACGACGCACTATATGCACATGCACGGCTAATGGCGCCGTCCACACTGTTTCACTGGTGGGCCGCGGAGATTGTGAAATGTCCCGAGTGGCGCTAGTGTCGAACCCGGGACCCTTGTGTCCAGACCATCCAATTGCAGGCAGGTCAGCATTGCTGGGAAGCCCTTATAGTTCACGAAAACGAACACCCGTCAGAGGGGCTATTATTTTTTCAGAGAGGCTAAGAGGCTTCACGTTAGGGGGCCCATAGTATTGCTGCGAGGCCCCTAAATCTCGCGATAATGGACATTTGGTGAAGAATGTGAGAAGTCAAGTGTGCGTGGGAGGATTCCAGAGCATTTCCTCTCTCGCAGGGAAAGACGGGACCTCCAACTGGAAAAGGCGCCACCACTCAGGGATGTTCCGGTGCACCCATTCAACTTCTCAGCCGAAGGGACCCCTTTGAGTAGAAAACGCGTCCCAGTACGGACACACACGAACATAGGCATCAGCTTTTTTCCAAATCAAATTGCACCCATTCTGGGAACTGGCGATTCTCCGGACGAGTGCCCTCGATCGAAATTCCTGGCTCATCCCCTCAGGGATTAAGTGCAGCTGCAAGATGAACTTTTGACAGCACCAGGTTTCTAATATGGTGCACGATTTGTGCATACTTGCAACATCATCCTTCTCCACTTATATAGTAAGGCGTCATTTGAGACACAAACTTTGATCACACACTTCTCATCCTGAAACCTGTGAGTGCTGCTGATTCTGAATCGTTTGATTCGAATGGTAAATTCAACTTACATCGCCTCTTCATTGAATCTTCTGATCAGTAGACCACCACTTCTGCTCTGATGCTACACGTCTTGGTGCTCCAAATCCTCGATACACTGCGCGACTTCAGGTCTTGAACACTCCTTGAGCCCCTATATCCTGACGCAATCACTCACTTCGCACGCTGTTGCACCCCACAATGACCCATATCCAATGCTTTCTCCCATGCAGGTCCCGGCGCACTCCATTACTGCATGTTTTAACGCATTTTCATCCGCGTCCTGTCTTACTCGTCGATTCCAGGCTCTGATTCACTGCTTCACTCCAGGTCCTCGGCCATTACCTCGCCGCAAGTCCCAACACACCGTCACACAGTCGGTCTGAATGCCAGCTCCGCCGAGGGTTGTCGGATACGCCACGGCAGGCGTCACGTCACGTCACGTCACGTCACGTCACGCGCGCCGCACGGGCCGTCACTGAGCGGCGTGTACAGCCGCGCTGCGACAGCGACGCCGCCGGTCAGAAGGTCCCGTCAGAGGCCCGCCGACTGGTGTCAGACTGGTGCCCGGCGGCCATCCCCGCCGGTCGTGGCCGGCCGCCAATCGGTGGTAGTCACAGTCTGCTTATGCCCCCCCGTCAGCTATATGGCCGCGCGTGATCGTGTCGCCGGAAAGCCAACGGCTCGGCTTTCGCGGCGCGATTGGCTTGCGACGGCGCATTGGGTTCTGCGCGGCTTCTCCGACAATGGCGCACTCGTCGACAGGCGTCGTGACGGGGCCCGGGCTTTGGTTTAGGACTTCTCAACCTCAAGCTAGGTGCCATCAGTGGCGTAGCCAGGGGAGCAAAGGGGGCAGCCACCCCTGGAGGGTTGGATGGGACCCTCCAGGATGCCGCCTTGGTGGCCCACGAGGGCCCCCTTGCCGACGAAAGGTGCCCCGGGCTGACGAAAACTACCCGGGCCAATGAAGAGGGCCCCGAGTCAACGGGAGTGCCTTCGGGAAGATGTTGAGGGCTCTTGGATGGGCTAACGTGAAGGGCTTCTGGATCGATAGAGGATCGTCGAATGGGCCCCTGGACTGACGGAGAGGGCCCCGAGCCAATATAAAGGGCGCCTGAGCTTATGGCGCGCCCAAACCGAAGAGAAGACTGCGGGGCTGACGGACAGGTCCCAAGCGTTTGAAAAGGGTCTCCAGCTTGCCGGAGAAAACCCTGGATCTTCAAAGAGGGTCCTGACACGACGGAGGAGGGTCCTAGTTTCCGGAGAGGACTTCGGGCCGTTAGAAAGGGCCCTGAACAGACAGTGGAGTCCAGATCGTACAAAGGCTTGATGGAGAGGACCCATGTTTTTTTTTTAAAGACGGCCTCTGGCCTGACATAGGAAGCACTGGTCGCTAAAGAGGGTCTCTGCCCTCACGAAAAGGATCTCTAGCCATGGAAAGGCCCGGCCGTCGGGGAGGGTCCAGATCCAGTAGGAAGGGCCGATAGGCCGAGGCCGAAAATGCACATACTCTTCTTTGATAGAGACCCGAACTTTTGAAAGGGGGATTCCGGTCGGATGGAGAGCGTTCTGAGCCGTGAAAGAGGGTCCCTGAGCCGACGGCGAGGGGCCCCAGGTCGGGTGTGCAGGACCGCTAGGTCGGCTTTGGCTCACGCTGATGGGGAGGGTCTCAGGGCTGACAGCGGGTCTCAGGCCGATTAAGAGGCTCCAAGCTACAGAGACGATCTGGGCCAAAACAGAGGGTTCCCGGCGCTAGATAAAGGACCTCTGAGCCCACGGAGGGACCGGGGCTGTTAAAATCAGTGGCGTCTCCAAAGATCCAATGGTCGCCTTCCGCCTGGTGAGTCCGGTCCTCCCGGCAACCATCCAGGGGGGTGGAGATATAGCCGAAGACAAACTTAAACGGAAGAGGACTGGTAGGGGCCCATCTCAGAGTTGAAATTTCGCCGAGATTAGAGCTAGACAAGACTATTGACGACGAGTATGATGGGCCCCTGAAGGCAGGGATAGGCCTGAGCGATGAATAGCATCACTGAGAGCCAGAAAGGGCTAGATTGGAATTCTCCTGATGTTGAGAGCAGTCCCTAATGGATGAACGAGTTCACCTGGGTATAAAAGTGCACTGTTTGTTTGGGATTGCTGTGAGGAATACTAATATGTACCCTCTGAGCTGGAATGTTCTTGAAACCACAACAGCTGTCGATAACTGGGAATGGCTCCTAGCAGCTTGAGAGGGTCTTTGAGGGCTAACAGAGCCCCGAGGGCCATGGGGAGTCCCTAAAGCTAACGCTGCTTGCGAGGAATACTGAGGGCTCGCGTCAGAAGTAGAAAGTCCGTGAAACTAGCAAGACCGTCAAGGGATGAAATGGATCCCTCAAAGCTGGAGGGGCCCCTGGCAATTGAAGACCGTCACTGAGCGCTGGAGTGCAGTGCCTAGGAGCGTGGGCGTGTGTAGGGTAGCGTGGATAGGTGTAGGATAGTGGAAGGCCGCCGACGGAGTTGCAGTAGTAGTCGAGCTGGCTACTCTAAAACCAGGGGAGTTGCTGTTGCCCAGTACCACCCGTGATGTGCACGGTCTAACCATATCACCACATCAGTGGATTCAACCGCCGATGCGAGCGAGGACGAGAGAAAGACAGGATTTCGCGGCCGTAGCGCGTGTCACCACCGTTAAACAAAACAAATCATGTGTAAGGAAGGTTTGTTCTATGCGAAGCCGCGATAGGACTTTTTCTTCGTGTAGGTTTTTGACATGATGTAGTCTAGGTATCGACGACACATTTGAAGTCAAGCAATTGTGTGCGGCTTGTGTTTTCAGTCCATTGTGGGTTCCGAGAATGTCGGATGCTCTGTTTTCTGTCTTATTGTTCATGTAATGCCTTCAAAATGTTGTTGAATTTATGTGATGTTTGGAAGATGTAATGCCGTTATTGCTAATTGGTCCGCTTCCCGTTTCCTGAGCACCCACGAGAAACTGGCCTTCACGCCCGTCAGATAAAGCATGAATTCCAGTGCGTCATAAATGAAAATAAGACAATGATGCGAAAAAGAAAGCGAAAAAGTGATTGAAGAGCATGTCTGGGGTCGGAACAAATGACGACACTGCGCATTTGGTGACAAAGTGAACGCGCGGCTGCGGACATAGCTAAGGGCAATGGCAATGCCGTGTAATTCGGCGACGAAAACGTAAGACCCGTTTGGCAAGCGATGTTGTTTTGTACGTGTTCCCGAAAAAAATCAATGCGATAAAATATGTCCTTCGGCCATCTACCGCGATGGTATTGTTGGTGGAGAAAGAGCAGTAGCATGTTTACAATTGTATTGAAGTTGTGAAGAAAATGTTTTGATGCGAGAAGCTATGACCAGGCCGGCCGGTTTGTTTCACGTCTGGATCGAAATACTCGTGGTGTAAATATTGGGAGAAATTGCAAGGAGGCGTACGTGGGGTGGCGTTCTTGAAATTTATTTTGGCAGCATATCTAAGTGTCTGTTGAATTGGTCGGAGAGTTAACGATGTAATTGCCGACTGTCTGTAACCGACAAATTATGGGAGACGTGATCATTGCACCGAGTGCTATGCGGATCACTTTATTTTGAAAGGTGTCCAATATTTTGAAAGCGGATGTACCGGCACCAGCGTAAACTACCGAGTCATGTTCTATAATGGAAAGAACGAAGGATTTGTCGGGTTGTAAAAATGTATGATAATCGGCTCCGAATGATACATTGAGTCGGCGAAAACATTTGGTCTGGACGTAGCTGATGTTTTGATGCGTGGTTGGTTGGTTATTGGGGTTTAGGGGCGGATCGACTGCAGGCCATGCAGCGCCCATGTTTTGGTGCATGAAAAGCCTACAATAAAGAGTAATGTCAGGAAAGTTAAGCGAATATACAAAAGATGTCAGTGTTTCCGAAATGAAGTGATGTTTCTATATGGGCACGAAGGCGATTTCATAAATAGCACTGCGGCAGATTTTGGATACGAAAATTTGAAACCGTAAATGATAGACCATTGGCATACACAGCAAAATGCGCTTTCGAGTTTAATTAAGCAAGGTTTATATTTTAATTGTGCATCACATTGTGCTATCCTCAGCAAAAGGGGAATATAATAAATTAGGCTTGTCGGTGAAAGGAGCGTCGATGATGTTAAACAAAACTGGTGATACATAGCCTCCCTGTGGTAATCCGTTTTTCATGAGATGCAACTCGGAAATGACTGATCGGCACCATACACAGTGCCGGTGCCAAATGACGAGAAACGGACAAAAACCCATCAAATAATGAACCAAACGTTCGTGGAGGCTGATGCGATGAAGCTTGGAAATTAATGCGGTTTTATATACCATATCATAAGCCTTGCTGATGTCTAAAAACACCGCGACGGCACGTTCATGCTTTTTATAACCAAGGCGGATGTCTGTTTCTAATCGAATGTGATGATCTATTGTGATGTGTCCAGAACGAAAGGCACATGGAATTGGAGATAACATAATACTTGTCTAGGTACCAGGTCAGACTTTATAATCATGCGTTCGAAAAGCTTTCCTAGAAAACTGGCGGGAGGAACGGGTCAAAGATGTTCGGTGTCGCTGCTATTTTTTCTGGGATTTGGTATGAGATTGATGAGATCCTTTCCCGACTCCCATTCCCGATTACATTCACGCATGAACACGGCTTGCTCAACAGGCCGCTAGACGGCGGGCGAGCATGCTGAGCTGTTGGTCACTGCTCCCTCCGACGGCCGCCAGATGGCAGGCGAGCGTGCTGAGCTGTGGGTCACTGCTCCCTCCGACGGCCGCCAGATGGCAGGCGAGCGTGCTGAGCTGTTGGTCACTGCTCCCTCCGACGCCCGCCAGATGGCAGGCGAGCGTGCTGAGCTGTGGGTCACTGCTTCCTCCAACGGCCGCCAGATGGCAGGGCGTGCTGGGTACGACTCCCTCCGACGCCCGCCAGATGGCAGGCGAGCGTGCTGAGCTGTTGGTCACTGCTTCCTCCAACGGCCGCTAGATGGCAGGCGGGCACGCTCAGCCGTGGGCCACTGCTCCCTCCGACAGCCACTAGACAACCGGCGGGCGCGCTCCTCTACAAGAGGACCGGAGTGGGATGCCCAAGAGATTTGGAAGGGTCCCTATGAGAACAGGTCCCCTGAAATTTAAAGTCAAGGGCTAGCGATCATTGTGATAAATACCGGTGGCCAGTTTCAGAGCCAGGATGTCCTTAACAGCCCGAAACGCTATCGAGGATTGGGGAGGGTCCCTGGGAGCAAGAGTGGAATGGACTGCATTGCTGCTGGAGGATGCGAAGACACCCAGGATCTAAGAAGAGTTCCAAGAGCTAGCGATGTTTGCTTGAAATCATCAGGCCTGTCTCGGAGATGCAGGATTCACTTGAAAGCAAAATAGGTTCTTTTCTCAAGGTGTAGGTAGGAAGAGCCCATGACACTGTGTCCAGCCAGTGTCCTCTTTAAGCTTGGACCTCCCCTATCGTGCAAGGGCTCCTGCGCGGTTTCGTTCCGCTCCGTAGGCCCAGGGACCCTTCATACTGGCTCTGGGTCCTCTTCGACGGTCCGGCGTCTTCCCGCAGCCAGGGGTCCTCTCCGTCGGCGCAGGGGCCCTACGCAGCGATCCAGGGCTTCCGCTGTCAGACCGGTAGCCCCCTTTCAGCCGCGTGCAGCCATTAGCCTGGCGTCGCCGCAGACGCAGCGCCGTCACGTTTACACTTCGTAAGCAGATAAAATACACAACATCAATATGAAATAACTTTATTCAGAGGTTTATCAATGAACAGAAAAATACAATTCTGGAGGGAAAAATTACAAAACATGTGATAAACTGGTTTCCACACTTTGCTTAGAACGTGTCCTCTCTAACGCGTCGGGGGAGTCCCCTGCGACAGTTGGGAAAATCCCCTGCGCTTTTGGTCTTTTCCACACATCACAGTTAAAAAGTAACTCTGCACAACATTGGTAACACCTATATTAAACCTATACAGTTGGGCCCGGCTGCCGGTGGAGGGTGTCGACTGCGTGTGCGGCGAGTATTTGACAGCAGCGCCACCAGGCGGCGTGCAGACACACTTGTACTGTCCGGTTATGAAGAGCGGCGTGGAGACGCACACCTGCCACCCACCACCGACCCGGGCCAACGCACAAAATCAACGTTGGTGGATGGAGAGACAGAGGCGGAGACAGAAAGAGACGACAGACACAGATAAAGAGGTAGAGAGAGAGAGGTAGAGAGAGAGGTAGAGAGATAGACAGAGGAGAACGAGAGCGAGAGCGAGACAGAGGGAGATAGAGCGAGACAGACAGAGGGAGAGAGAGAACGAGCGAAAGATCAAGAGCGAGAGCCGAGGGAGCGGAACCGACAAGTGGACCAGGTCCTGTGAAGCTCGGACCGGACTGGACCGGGTGGCGCTGGCGGGTGCCGCCGCCCGTGGGACGACGCCGGCGCTCTGCCCGCCTACCACTATTGCGCACGGCACCCGTATTGCGTCCGCCGGCGTCCGGCGCGGCCTAGGGCCGGCCGGGCCGGCGGCCAACCGTGCGACTGGTGTGGCCGGCGCTGACGCCGGGCGGGCCCGTCAGCGGCGCTGGCGGCGGCGCCGGCGTCGTCCGTCGCCGCGGCGGCGCGGGAGCGGCGGCACCGGCCCGCCAGCGCGGTCCGGCCGGCGGAGAGGCAGCCGCGCGCGGCCCGCCAGCGGCGCGCCGAGATAAACAATGAGGAGGAAGCATGCAACACATCGAGCGGCCGCGCGGGCGCGGACCGCCGGGGCAAGGCGGGCGGCCGGCCGGCGCCGCCGCCAGGGGGGCGCCGGCCACCCGCCCGCCGCTGCACCCGTCTATGCTAAGCGGAAAGCGTTGCGCCGGCGACGCCGCCCAGGCGGCCGGCGTCGCCGTCGGCCGGCGGCCAACTAATACTAAACGTCAGCGTGTCGGTGTATCTGGGATATCTGGGTTTGGCGTGCCGGGGAGCGCGGCGGGCGCCCCTCCGGCCGGTCGCGTGGCCACCCTCGGGGCACGGCGCCGGTCGCGGCGCGCCGGCCTACCGAGTCGGGCCGCCGCGCGCCCCGGCGCTCTCTGCAGCCAACAGGGGGTCAACTGAGCGGCGCGCGCCACAATCTCGGGTGTAGCCAGCGGATCGAGAAGCGAGGGCGGCGCGGCCGACAGCGGCCGCCGCCGGCCGCACCTGGTGCGGCGCGGACCGGCGCCGCTGCCGGCCGCGACGCCGGACCGCGACGGCCGCCAGCGGCGGCGCCGCGGCCGCGGCGAACGCGTCACAAAGCGAAGCGGATCTGCCCACCGGCCGGCAGTCGACGGACGCCGGGGCGGCGCGGACGCGGCGCGGCGGCCGGCCGGAGCCGAGCCGACCGCGGCGCACCGCCGCCCCGCCCAACACACCCTGTTTCTCTGACTAGTCCTATCCTTATAAATATGTACAAACAGCCCAGTACACGGGGCGTGCGCGGGCGGCAGCCTCGTCTGCGCTCCTGACGCGGCGCGCGGCCGGCCACCGTGAGCCGAGACCGCCGCCCATCCCACTCGCACCATCCAATACCCAAATATCCGCACTATCTTAACACTCTTTTGAAGAGCTTCCAGTAAGGTACTTGTCTATACAAAAATGAGAACACTTTAACATGAACTACTATCACTTAGAGTCCAAAGAGGGCAGCGTTCGCTGACGACGGTAGGGGCACCGCCCTGCCCGGAGGGCGGGGACGCGGCACACCTGCCTCAGTCGCCGCCGCCGCTCCTTCCACTCCCACCAACCCATACAGCCGACAAACGGATAGTTTGATTTAGCGCCCGGCCCGTCATCAGACCGCGGCTGACTTGTCTACAGCACAGCGTTAGTACGTTTGATTTTCCAGTGTGTGCGGCCTCTGTCGCCCCAAGCCCGCCGTTGACCGGTGACTTGGTCTGTGCCTGTGCCTGTGTCTGACTGTCCCAGGTGTGTGTGTGTGTGTGTGTGTGTGTGTGTGTGTGTGTGTGTGGTATGATGGTGTCGGTGGGTCGGTGCGGCGCTCTCGGCGGCGGCGGTGCTCGCGCCGGCCGTGTCTGTGGCCAGCGCCCGTCAGGGCAGCTGCAGACCGGTCACCAGCACGGCGGGCAGGTCGGGCGCGGCGCCCACCAGCACCGGCAGATGGAAGTACTTGCAGCGCGGCCGCGAACACTTGCCGCGCACCGAGTCGCGACACACCGTCACCTGATTGTTGGCCGTAACCTCAACATACTCTGTGGACAGGACGGACAGTTTCAGTAACGGTCGGTCGGCTGGGCGTAGTGTCAGCACGGTCGGTCGGCTGGGCGTAGTGTCAGCACGGTCGCTCGGCTGGGCGTAGTGTCAGCACGGTCGCTCGGCTGAGCGTGGTGTCAGCACGGTCGGTCGGCTGGGCGTAGTGTCAGCACGGTCGGTCGGCTGGGCGTAGTGTCAGCACGGTCGGTCGGCTGGGCGTAGTGTCAGCACGGTCGGCTGGGCGTAGTGTCAGGACGGTCGGTCGGGCGTGGTGTCAGACGGGGACGGTCGGTCGGCTGGGCGTAGTGTCAGCACGGTCGGTCGGCTGGGCGTAGTGTTCGGTCGGTGGTGGGTCGGTCGGCTGGGCATAGTGTCAGCACGGTCGGCTGGGCGTAGTGTCAGGACGGTCGGTCGGTTGGGCGGACAGGGCACTCGGCAGTCAGTAAAACAAAGTAAAGAAAAGTAATTCGAGTCTAAGCTCCATGTGTGTCCTTGCCCAATGCCCTTTTCTGATTCCAGTTAGGGAGTATTTTACTCGAATGAATAGTAGAACCTATTGCGGTCACGCTCTTTAGTTGCACTTATTTTATCTTCCCTGGTCCCGTCAGCTCTTCAGCATGTTAAGGAGGCTTCTAACGAGTATCCATCACGCAACACCCAAGACATTACAACGGTCCTAAAACTACCACGGGCGAAACGTGCAGACTCAATGTGGGTAGGGGAGGGCGTGCAACGCTTCCGATTCCCCCAGTTTTTCCACCGCCCACGCCTAAATTCAAGGGCTATTAGATTGGTCTGGCAGGTCGCAGGGGCAGCACTGACATGAGCGTGACGACGGTGGCCTTTGGACACACAACCATTCTCCGACGGCGAATCCCGACTCCAAGCTAAATGATAAATCAATGGTCAATTTAGTCCCACTTCCAAATTTTCTCCGCTACGTCGCTGCACCAAAAGGTGGCTTTTGCTCCGCTTTCTTTCACGTACGCGAAATCTGAGACCACTGGCAACGCGCACTGTCGATACCAGGAAACACCATGTGCCCGAAACATACCGTGGCTTGGCCAACGGCTTCCACGGCACGGAGCGAGCGATTTCGGCCGACTTCTGCGGACCCGGCGGTTACGTGCCGCTCGGTTGGACACACCAGACGGGCAGCCGGAAACGGCGGCTGGTCCGCACTCGACCGCCGACTACTTCCCACTGGCAATGCTAAGCGAAAGTTCGCAGGCGTAGCCCTTGGCCGGCACAGCGCCGTTAAGCTAGAGACTTCGCGAACGTTGGAAACACTGCTGCGAGCAGCATTACTTGAATATTTTTGATAAATACTGCATACTGTAACACTGTAAAATACTGTACTTTTTGGCACCGATTCCTTCGAAAGGCGAGCAAAGGGCGTCCGGAACATCGTGCTGGAATTTTCCCGATTGGGTGGTTGGTTCAGGCAGGGCAATGCAAGAGACGCGCAGCAACCTCCCGTACAGCCACCTCGACACATATTCGAATACAACCAATAAAAACATGGTTCAAATAAAAGGTGAGATGGCACGTCCTCTTCATTAGTTCTGCACCAATAGCTTGTCCACGTTTGGGTTCCGGGGTGGGGGAGATGCTTTAACGCGATTCGACCCGTCTCGTATCGTTGGCCCTAACACCTGGGTTCACGAGAAGACAAAAAAAAAAGCAGCGTAACCGGGAAGTCTCATCAAATTCAAGAAATGGTAGTTTCAACACGATCTACTTTTGTCGCATACGGTTCGTCAGGTATGTCCACAAGACGGGATCACATCCTCATGCTACACCTAACCCGGCACAAAACCACCATTCGCATTGCACGCTTCTCAGCCCTTCACTCTCACCGCTACTCACAACATATCGGTTGTCACGTCCCCAAACGCTACGCGCTCGGCTGCTCAGTGTTCGCGACTGGCGCTACACAGACACTGCTGGCCGTGCATTCCCGCAAGATACCCTCCACGCTGTCGTGCCCGCTATAGTCCCCAACCCGCTGCGACCACTAAGCCCGCAGCACTACTGAACCCGGCACCTCTCACCCGACCACCAATGGCGCCGTGCGCCGGTCGTGATTCGTCTGCCCGTTACCAAGTGGTGCGGCTCATCGGACTGGCTGACGGCACCATCACAGCACCACCCGGCTAACCACACCTCACGTCACCCCACAACCCAACCCAACCCTGGACAATCATCACCAGAACGGACCCTCCCCAGTGCCCTCCATGCGCACGCACCTGGAACAAAGTGTACAAATTTACAGGCGGGCCGGACGCAGGCTCCTGTCTTAAAATCTTGGCACACTGGAAGGCTGTCCAGCAACTGCAACACGGGCCACAGGTGAGTGGGCGTCGCCTTGGCGGGTGCGGCCGAATGGTGACAGAACACACACACACACACACACATGTAGAGGCGGCGCGTCGGGCGGGCCGGCGGTCGGGCGGCGGCCGGCGCGCCCGGCGCGCCGTCACACCGCGCGGCAGTTCGCGAAACGCTCGCCAGGCGGCTCTGACGCGGCCGGCCGGGACACCGGCGTCCCACACGCGACTCGTAGACACACATACGCTCGCCCTCTCCGTGACATGTAGTGACTGTGAAGCGCAATTACTCTGCCACATGCTCGTCTAGGCATTCGATTTAGCCACAGTCTCGAACAAGAACCTCTGACTTTGAAAGATAAGCGCAGCGAACAAAATTCGATACTGGCAAAAGAAAAGAACACACGAAAAGCAGTAAAACCGCAGCCGAAGGGCCCATAAGCAGCGTGGTTGCAGGGTTGTTAGGACGGCAAGGTCGACGTTCACTGCTTACTGTTCGCTACCCTGGCACTGCTATCCTGTATTACTCATGACATGCACATAACTTAACGATGACAATTTTCAACATTATCATACATAACAGGGGGAAGATTACACTCACTTGGCGATTACCCGCTCTTGAAAGTACAATTTTTTAACGGCCTCCGATGCAATACAAAATTTGGTAACATTTCCAGCAATATCAGCGAGCGGAAAGCTAGTTCCAAAGCTCCCGTGACCAAAGTATCGCCATGGCTTCGTTAGTTAGTTATTTATTTATTTGGGACTTAGGGCGCCTCGACTACTGCGGTGATTTTGAGCCAAAACTATCACCGCTACCAATATAAGCATCAACACGAGGGTACCTCAAGTCATACGAGGGCCTCTAATGCCAAAACTTTACCGAATTTCTTTTCACCAAAAATGGCAGAATGCTAGGTGGAAAAGTTTGCCAAAGTCGTCTGGATCCAGGGTGACAACCAACACCGTTATGAATTTGTAAAGCTTGGTACCGAAGCTTGCAGAACGGCTTTGCAAAGAAGTTGAACAGCTGGCCAAGTTACAAGACGTGTTTTCCGGCAGCGATTCTCCGAGAAGGCTGACCGGCGCGGCCACCGCCAGCCGCGAGGCACCCGGGCGGCGGCCACGCGCGGTCAGGTCAGGTCAGGTGTCGGCATAGGACCGCGCAGCTCAGGACCGGCCGGGAGAGCAGAAGCAAGGAGCGGGTCAGGTCGGGCGGCGGGGGTCCGGGCGTCCCGACTCGGGCCGCCCGGCGACGGGGGCGGCAGCGCGAAGACGAGGTCACGGGGCGGGGCCGGGGACTGACGCGCAAGCCGCGCACTGGCGCGGCGGCCGAGGGAGGGGGCACCCGGACCACGTCTTAGCGTTGGAGCGGCGGCACAAGCGCGGCGGACACACAAGCGGGCCCCGACGGCTGCGCGGTTGTCACCTCTCCATACACTACCTGTCCCGCCTTATCCGTGTATGTCACAAGGTGTGCGTTATTGCAGCCTAGCGGCGCGCAGCAGCGTCAGCGCAGCCAGCATGCATGTGTTGAAGCGGCATGCCGGGTCGGGGCAGCCAACCAGACACACGGGGTCCGATCCCGGCCGGCAGCGCCGCCGAGCACGGAAAAGTGGCCAAGTGTTCCGACGGAGAGGCGCCGGCCGGCCGGCCCCGTCCGGTCCGGTCCGGCCGGGTCGGGTCGGGTCGGGTCGTCCACACGTAGCGGCCGCGCCGACACGGTGTTGCGCGAGCAATGCCGTCATCATTCCGCGGACGAGAGCGAAGAGCGCCAGAGACAGCGGGAGCCGGAGCGAGGACGGGCAGCGCAGGAGCGGGCCACGCGGGACGGAGCCGGGAGCACCAGGTTGGCCAGGATCGTGGTGGGACCAGCAGGTTCGTGTTACGGGAAGAACATGGAAAAGCCAAACAGAGAGAAATTAATGACTGGTAAAATGACATCACATATGAAGCTGGGAAGCAGCGGTCCGGACTACAAAAGCACCTTTCCCGCGACGGTCGCCGCCATCGACGTATGGCTTCAAGCTTCTAAAATATTAGTGAAAAAGAAGAGCCCAAAATTGGGTACAGTACCATTTATAACACGACTTTACTAATACAAACATAGAAATACACACAGAGAGTGTAGACAAACAGCAAGTACACAGTTCATCGTGCAAGCCAGCAAGCGGATCGCTCAGAGCCGTATCTTACAATGCCATCTACGAGGCAATCCGCGAACTGCAAGTTGTGCAGTCTGCCGCCCGTGGTGCACACACTGCGAGCCACGTAGACACGAGGCGGACGGGGACCAGACGGCAGGGCCGCAGCCGCAAGCGACTGTACACGACTAGGTGTGTGTGTGGAGGGGGGCAGCGCGTGCCGGGCTAGCACGTTAGTCACGGCGCCGCCGCCAGCCGGCCAGGTGCGGCTGAGCGCGGTGTGGGCCGGACCGGGCCGGCCGGCGGCGGCGCCTGTGCGGCGTCAGTGGCGTCTGAGCGTGCTGCGTTAGAAGTGGCCAGTGTTGACAGAGGCCGCGACCGTTTCAGACATCAGCGCGCGCGCGCATGCACCAGAGGCGGCCACTGCACCCCGGGACACCAGCAGCGGCCAGCAGCGGCCAGTCAATCACCACGCCAAACGAAAGCCGCGCAAACAGAGAGACCAACACAGGCCCGCGCGCACGGCCCAAACAAAGCCGACGGCCGAAGAGCTCAGACCGCACAGTACATGGCAATGGCACCGAGACACACACGCGCCGCAGCGACGGCCGGCGTGGGGCGGCGCCGCCGAAGCCGCCGCCGCTGCACATAGCCAAGTGCGCCGCATTCGCCGCATTCGCCGTCGAACCGCGCCGACAGTGTCGCACACAGGCCGCGCCGACAGCGGCCGCAGCCTAGACAAGCTCTCGCCAGTTTGGCACACACCAGCGTGTTGTGACTCGGAACGACTGTGTTGTGACGCCGGCGTCTCCCGGACGGGCTCGGTGCGGCCGGCGCCAGCGGCCGGCGCCGGCCGCCGGTACAGGACAGACACGTGGTCTCGCGCGCGCGCCGCCACACACCAATCACAGACGCGGTGCTGCCGGGCCGGGCTGGGCCGGGCTCCGGGCGGCAGTGGCGGCCGGCGGCCCGTCTGTCCGGGCCGCGCCCGCCACTGCCCGCTGCCCGCTGCCCGCTGCCCGCTGCCCGCTGCCCGCGCCCGCCACACATCGCCGCCGCTAAACTACACCCCCGCGCCTCAGCCAGCCACACAACAACACACTGGCACGCGCCGTCTGCCGAGCGTGCCCTCACGCTCTCACGCGCTCTGCTACTGGAACGATACTACAGTTTAGAAACAGCGACATCACAACGTATGGCCAAATCCAATGTTAGGCAGTACAGTGAAATTTCGCACGACAGTTTCACTGTCAAACTGACAAATCAAATAGACAATTTACGCTACGTTAACACATACACCCACACACTGCACACTCTTTCATCCCATGCTGCCATCATATGGCACAACTGAAATCAAAATTTACCAAAACCTAACACCTAGACAAGGTGATATGCAAAACACGACTTCTCAATGAACAGCGTGAGACAATCCGAGTCTCGGCGATATGTTAAACCAAGTAAGTATCGAAATCAATGGGTGGCCGCCGGGGCCGACACACCTAGCGCTTAAGCTCCTCTCCTCTCCGCTCACTGTTCACGCAAAGTTTATCACAACTGGGAGTCGCCGTGCACAGTACTTGCGGACTCGGCTGCTCCTCCGCGCGCCGTGTTCGGCGTCGGCCCGCCAGCTCCCCACCAGCGTCGGCGGCGCCTGGCGCCCAAGCCGTCCACCGCCAG
The DNA here is from genome assembly GCA_034440575.1 of Imbricaverruca yamaguchii. Taxonomy (NCBI): domain Eukaryota; kingdom Metazoa; phylum Arthropoda; class Thecostraca; family Neoverrucidae; genus Imbricaverruca; species Imbricaverruca yamaguchii. The sequence continues at coordinate 1,423,405 of JAOTOL010001604.1, forward strand.
CGCCGCCCGCCCGTCTGCCTGTCCGTCTGTCTGTATATATGCGTGACGTTTGCCTGTCTGCGTGTCTAGCTATGCGCATGTACGTGTGCGAAGCTGAAAGAGCGCGTCTCCCCGCGTGAAGGTGTGCCCGGCAAGGAACCGCAACTGGGAGAGCCCGCAGTGTGCGCGCAGCTACATCTTGCGCATGCGTTTAAGCGCCGGCTCGCCGTCCCGAATCTGCGCGTACGCGGCGACCGCGGCGGCCGCGGCGGCCGCGTTGGCGGCCAGGCCGGGCTGGGCGGCGGCGGCGGGGTTGGCCAGCATCGGGTGCTGGCCGTAGCCGGCCATTGCCAGGTACGGCGAGCCGGCCGCCTGCGCGCCCATCAGGTACGAGGTGGCCGAGTAGCCGGCCGGCGGCGGGGCCGCGTACACTGCCGCCTGCTGCGCGTACGGCCCGACCGCCTGCTGCGCGTACGGCCCGGCCGCCTGCTGCGCGTACGGCCCGGCCGCCTGCTGCGCGTACGACCCGGCCGCGTACTGCTGCTGCAGCAGCCGCTGCTGCTGCTGCAGCTGCAACAGCCGCTGCTGCTGCTGTTGCTGCTGCAGCTGCGCCTGCTGGTGCAGCAGCAGCTGCGGGTCGGCCGCCATGCCGACGGCGGACAGGCCGGCGGCAGTCTGCCACACGGGCCGCACGCCGGCGGCCCCCGCGCCGGCCGCCGGCAGCGCCGCCTTGCTCAGCGAGTAGCCAGTGTACAGCGCCGGGTTGATGACGGGGATGCCCGCCGCCAGTGAGGTGCTGGAGCTCAGTGTGGGTGCCAGGCCGGCGCTGACGGTGGCCACCTGCTGCGAGCCGGCCGCGCTGGCGGCCGAGTCGAGCGCGGCGCCGACGCCGACGCCGCCGTCGCTGGCGGAGGAGCTGGCCGGCGGCGACGCTGCGCCGTTGGTGACCGCGGCGGCCACGCCGCTGCCGGCGCTCTGGCCGCTCGCCGGCCGCTCCGCGTCGACCGGGTACTCACATGATGTTGGGTGCAGATAGTTTTGCTGTTGCTGCTGCAGCATCAGCTGCTGATAGCTGGCCGCACTGTGCGCCGGGTAGCACGTGATACCCGCCTTGTCGCCCGTCGGGCGCTTGTACGCAACGCCCACGCTAGGGAAGGCCTGGCAACAGCAGCCGCACGGCGGTCAGACGGACGGCGGGCACGACAGCGCAGCTATATCAACACACGACAATGACAACACCACACCTCGCGCCACCACGGATGGTGGCCACGCACGCCATCGACACGGCCTCGCTCCCGCCACCCACACGCAGAGCTTACGTCTAAATGACGTCACAGGTGCAAAACAGCACCGTACTTCGCCTGCAAGGTGGCGCATCAACAGCAGTTGTGAAGGTGACTCGCTGCACTGACAACCCGGCAATCTATCGACCTGGTGAGCCCCATCCGACATATCACCCACAGAAATACCCCCGAGTGGAAATCAGTGCCGAACACAACTGCGGTGGGTGCGGTGTGGAGAGAGTGGCCGACGGACCATGCACTGGCTGGTGGATCTCTGTCACTGCTCACACTTACACCGAAGTATAGTTGAGCGTCGTACGCAGGTTCTCCCTGCAAGTAGAAACAAACACCGTTCAAATGGAGAGCTGCCGGGGCGGGGCTTCACAGCTGTCATCACGACTGCACGAGAGGCAAGAGGACAGGACTTGGCCAGGGCGCTTGGGGTTCAGCAGATGAGGGACGTCGGGCATGGCCAATAGATGTTCACTGAACGGCGACCAGCCATGCTGCATTGAGGTCGACTCGACAAGCTCTGTGGTAGACATTCGTGTACAGTAGTGCGGCAAAGAAAACGGACCGAAGAACTGAGATATGAATGAAAGCATTACGGAATCATTACACAAGACACCGAGCGTGGAGCATACGGGCCAGCCCACACCGCACTGCTCTCCAGACAGTCAAGTTGAATGGCTCTCAAACGGCTTCTATTTGAACCCACACCCACACACACACACGCACACGAAACAACGCCACTACACATATGGCGATATGTACAAGCAATTGCGCTCCGGATCACCGGCAAGGGCCACAGTGAAGGCGAGATGCGTTTTTCGGACATGGAATGAAGCCAGTTACTCAGACAGGCGGCACGCATGTCCAAATGAGCCGCTGAAGCGGAAATCCCATCTGGACAGTACAGGCGCAAAGTATCAGCACTTGCCGTGGCAAGAACGTGAATTTACTGTTTACGATGTTAGCTCCCAGCAGTTGCACCACACGCGAGTGTGCCGCAAAGCCGACAGAGAGCGCGAGAGCGAGAGAGAGAGAGAGAGCCGTGTGTGCCGCGCGGGGAGCAGTGCGGTGTGCCGGCCCGCCAGCTCGGGCCGCGTCCAGGCGCGCCCAGCCCGCCCCGGTAACGGCTGCTGACCGGCTCGTCGGAGGCGTCGCGCGGTCGCTTGCGGGCGGCCGGCTGCGGCGTGCCGACGCCCGCGACGACGGCCCCGGCCCCGGCCAGCGTCGGCTCCGCCTGCCGCCGACGCCGGTTCGGTGCACAAGCCAGCCAAGCCAAGCGGACCGACAGGACGCGGACGAGACGCCACGACCGCACACGACCAGACAGCAGGCGCGCCAGCACGCAGAGGAGCACAGAGAACACTGAGCGTCAGCACTCCGGCCGCCGCGCGCAGGCTGGCGTCGCGGCCGGCACAGGATCAGGCGGTACGGGTACGGGCGGCGGACGACACCGACCGCTGGCGTCAGACACCCGGCACAGCGGTGCTGCAGTCTCCGTACTTGTTTTTTTTAAACCATAACTTTAAACATCTCGTCGGGAAACAAAAACAAACCAACAATTGGCGCCAGCTGAGAACTGTCGCAAACCTGCTACCGTAAATGGTACAGGTCGAGACTGGGCAGGGCGGCAGCTCGCGTGGCCGGGTGTCTCTGACGCCAGGGAACACTGCCTTCCGCTCCAGGTACCCATCAACGGGAGCCCATCGACAAGCACCCACCAACGGACACCTACCAAAGGGCGTCCGTCAGCGAGCACCCGTCAACGGCACCCATCAACGGACACCCAGCAACAGGCATTCATGGCAGAGGTGGACAGCACGTGCAGGGTGTTCGGATGGTTCGGGTATGCGGCGGTATGTACGAGCAGGCAAGTCATACACGTGTCAATGTATCAGTATGTCAGGCGAATGTTGGACCGTCCAGTGCCAAGCAGACAACCAGATCATGCGAAACCCTCCGGCCACTGACGCTGAAAAGTCAGTCATCGCGAGCACCGACACACGCAATGCCTGTACAAATTCACAACGATCAAGACGTGGCGGCCGCCGCGACGGCCAAAGCTCCCGTCGACCCTCAACCTGCCCCCACACAGTCCCGGCGCCGAGCAGCGCCGACAGGCCCGCCATCTAGTGACAGTCGGCGTGAACACAGTTGCCGCCACCGGGCGACAGGTGGTCCGGGGCCTGCTGGTCGCTGGGGAACCTGTGTTCTCGCTCGGATCGAGGCGCGCGAGCGGCAGCGAAAGCGGCCCGAGTGAAGCGAGCGCACGCCGTCAGCAGCGGCGGCGGCGGCGGTGGCGGCGCGGCGGCAGACTTATGTACAACACGCAAAGCTTCAGCGCAGCCCGCGCAGACCAGCCATGCTCCGTGTGTGTGTGTGTGACGTCACATGCCCTCGGGCGGAGGGGCGGAGGGGTGGGGTGGCGGGACAGCTGCGGCCCGCCTACAGGGGTGAGATGATGGTCAGGTTGACCCTGGCCCGGCCACGTGTGTCATGAACTCGCCACCACCGGCCATCGGCCTGGACGGACAGTGGGCTGGGGAAAAGGATGCAGTGACAATTTAACACCATGATTTCGACAACGCAATTAACAAGCCCTATGGAATAACAGCTAGAATATATACATATACATTATATATATATATATATATATATATATATATATATATATATATATATATATATATATATATATATATATATGTATGTATATCATGGAGAATTTAGGATTCCATCTCAGGCGTAACTACAATGACCAGTCACAATATCTTGAAGAAAAAAACCACATATCCAACACTCACTGAAATTTTAGGACATGCACACCAAATTAACTGTGAGCATAACGCAACATTTTATGATACACAACAACGTTTACTACCATAGTCTTCAATAGTAACAGAACTTAGTCATTCGTATGCCAAATCAGGCGTTAAACAAAATCAGACGGAAAAGTTTCAACGAAACGTCTCTGAAGCAAGCAATACAACAAGCGAACACGAAACGAGCTGTTAAGATTTGTAAGAGATCAGGACAAACGACTGACGAAGACGTTTTGAAATGTTTGCACAGGGCTTGTTAACGTGTGCTGGCGGCCGGGCATGCAAGGATTACACGTGCCACACCACCGGCACACTAGCACAATAGTTAATGCTGACCAGCACAGATTTGGCAAGCTATCAGTGTGCACACAGTTACAAATTGCTCGGATAGAGTCAGCAGTGAGTTCGCTGGTATATTGAGTGTCAAGAAATTCCACGTCGGTACACCAGGTCAGAGTGATATCAGGTAGCATGCGAGAGTGCGAAGAGAGAGTGGGAAGAGAGAGTGGGAAGAGAGAGTTGGAAGAGAGAGAGTGGGAAGAGAGATAGAGAGTGGAAAGAGAGTGTGAGTGAGTGAGAGAGAGGGAGAGAGGAGAGGAGAGGAGAGAGAGGGAGAGAGGAGAGGAGAGGAGAGGAGAGGAGAGGGAGAGGGAGAGGAGAGGAGAGGAGAGGAGAGAGGAGAGGAGAGGAGAGGAGAGGAGAGGAGAGGAGAGGAGAGGAGAGGAGAGGAGAGGAGAGGAGAGGAGAAAAGAGAGGAGGAAAGAGAGAAGAGAGAAGAGAGGAGAAGAGAGTAGAGAAGAGGAGAGATGAGAGATAAAGAGAGATAAAGAGAGATAAAGAGAGAGAGAGAGAGAGAGAGAGTGAGAGAGTGATATATATAGGAAAGAGGAACGCGATTGCAAATATGAGATACAGAATAAGCAGTGTATGTTTAGCGCATGATGGAGATACATAGAATAGTTAGTTAGGTAACGGGTGTTCACCATGGCTGGAGACAAAGCCAAACGCAAGCCAGATTAGAGCTGGGACCGCAAAACTACATCCTGTGTCACAAGTCCGATAACATTACAGCTTGCCTACTATATTCTATTTTTTCCACTTGCTTCTAGGTGCTCTAGAAGAGTACACCATTCTGCATCGAAAATTCAAATGCCATGTGCTCCACCGATAATGCACCCTCAAAGTCCTTGGTGTCCTGACAGGACACCTCGTTTCCGGAATCTGTTGGAATGTACCATGTTCACAGATTTTACTCTGCGGTGGCTTGATTCGTGGCGTCCGTTCTCCAAATGCACATGCGAAGATTGTTTTTACACAATTTTACACCATCGGGTTTTCACTCATTTACAAGTTCTCTGCTCCACATGCATCCAGCAGAGATTTGAACATTGCCTCAGGCCATACTGATCACCCCTCATAGTGGATGATGATCGTGGTAGGAAAAATAGAGGAAAATGCAGGAATCGCTACCCGAGAAAAGTCGGGATGACAACGATAGAAAATGAACGAAGATGAATGAATGATACTAGCTTGCTGGGTTGCAATACAAACGCTATGCATTTGTGCGTCAGGAAAAGGTGATGGTGGTGGTGGATTGGAGTTTAAGGGCGCGTCGACATCAAGGGTCATTTTGCCCCCATCAGGAAAAGGTGAATTCGGGGATTTACATGATATGGAAATCAAGAACAATAAAGCAGAACGACAATCAGCCGGCGATATCCGGCGTAAACTGGCGCAGCGAGTCACATCAAACACCGATATTGCAAATTATCTGAAGGCGCAGAGTAAGTCGGACGACAGGACGAAGAAGAGAGGGAGGAAGGGAGAGCGGACATGAGGGAGTCGGTCACTGTGGTCAGCCGTCGTGTCGCATGCAACAACACTGGGCATGACCCGCAGCAGAGAGAGAGAGGCAGAGAGACAGAGAGTCAGAGACAACACACACAGAATGGGAGGGAGGGAGGCGGGGAGAGAGAGACAGACAGATAAAGAGAAAGAGAGAGAGAGAAGACAGCGAGACGGCGAGACAGGCACGAGGAGGCATGCGTGGGCGCGGGCTCGGGCGGGTGCCTACCAGTGCGGGGGAAGCTCGTGGCGCGCGCAGCTGGGCCTGCAGGTGGGAAGGGGGGTGGAAGTAGCGGCACGGCTCGCGGCCGCACCGGCCTTTGACCGCGTCCATGCACACAGTGACCTGTCCGTCGTCCACCGCCACTTGGTCCGGCGGGTGGGCGTAGCGGCACTCCTGTTCGGCGCGCTTGCACGCGCCCCGCTGAAACTCGCGACACACCTGTAACAACAGCCAGCACAGGGCCACTGAGGAGCCGGGCTGGACCGGGCCGGGCTGGGCTGGGCTGGGCTGGGCTGGGCTGGGCTGGGCTGGGCTGGGCTGGGCTGGGCTGGGCTGGGCTGGGCTGGGCTGGGCCGGGCCGGGTCGGGCCGGGCTGGCCGGGTCGGGTCGGGTCGGAGCTGGGGTCGGGTCGGGTCGGGTCGGAGCTGGGGTCGGGTCGGGTCGGAGTCGGGTCGGGTCGGGTCGGGTCGGGTCGGGTCGGGTCGGGTCGCAGCTGACGGCGGCACCGTGGCCGTGTTCCGGCCGGGCCGGAGCCGGAGCCGGAGCCGGAGCCGTCTCATAGTCACCAGCCACACTACGGTGGGCGAGGCTACCAACCCACCTCCCGGCGAGTCGCTCACACCTCCGGGTAGTGCAGGGTGGGATAGGCTATGGTAGGCTACGTTAGGTTATGGCAGGTCAGGGCAGAGTGTAGTGCAGTGTGGTGTGGTATGGTATGGTATGGTATGGTATGGCAGGGTAGGGTAGGGCAGGGCAGGGCAGGGCAGGGCAGGGCAGGGCAGGGCAGGGCAGGGCAGGGCAGGGCAGGGGCAGGGTAGGGTAGGGCAGGATAGGGCAAGGCAGGGCAGGGTAGGGTAGGGTAGGGTATGGCATGGTAGGGCAGGACAAAGCAGGGCATGGCCGGGTAGGGTAGGGTAGGGCAGGGTATGGCAGGGCAGGGCAGGGCAGGGCAGGGCAGGGCAGGCAGGGCATGACAGGGCAGGACAGGGCATGGTATGGTAGGGTATGGTAGGGTAGGGTATGGTATGGTAGGGCATGGCAGGACAGGGCAGGGCAGGGTAGGGTAGGGCAGAGCAGGGTAGTGTAGGGCAGAGCAGGGAAGGGAAGGGCAGGGCAGGGCAGGGCAGGGCAGGGCAGGGCAGGGCAGGATAGGGTAGGGTAGGGTAGGGTAGGGTAGGGTAGGGTAGGGTATGGTATGGTATGGTATGGTATGGTAGGGTATGGTATGGTAGGGTAGGGTAGGGTAGGGTAGGGTAGGGTAGGGTAGGGTAGGGTAGGGTAGGGTAGGGTAGGGTAAGGTAGGGCAGGGAAGGGAAGGGCATGGAAGGGAAGGACAGGGCAGGGCAGGGCAGGATAGGGCAGGATATGGCAGGGTAGGGTATGGTAGGGTAGGGCAGGATAGGGTAAGGTAGGGAGAGGGTGAAGGCCCGCCCGTTACAGACTCTGCAGGGCCGTCGCCCGTGTCGGCGACAGAATGGTGGGGGGGGGGGGGTCGGTGACGGTCGGTGTGTCGACTCCGAAGCTCCACCGTCATTCCTAGGTGGGTGTGTGACCAGTGACCAGCTGCTGGCCAGCCAGCTGCGGGAGGGTGACGCGGAGGAGGGCTGACGGCGGCGACCAAGCTGCCGGCCGTGCGGCGGCCCGGCTGCGGGGAGGGTCAGCGGTGCTGCACAGTCGGCCGCCCACGACGGCGACCGCCGGCGACACTGACATAGCTGCGCGGCAGCGGCGGCGGCGGCGGCGGCGGTGGCAGCGGCGGCGGCGGCGGCGGCGCGGCAGAGTATGTGACAGAGGCGGCTGCAGAGGGTGCAGCACGAACAGAGTGAGCCTGCTCAAAGCAGTGTGCTTTCCTACGGCCTGTGTCCCGGTGCCAGTGTCCGGCGAAGCAGCATGGTGGTGTGGCGGCTCTGCGCACCGGATCATACGGCGCCGCCTGGCGCGCGCTGCCCCACAGAACACAGACGGCGGCCGGCCGGACAGAGACAGACAGACAGACAGACGGACAAACAGGTGAGAGGACAGACAGCCATCGAGACACAGTGAGATAGATAGATAGAGATCTCGGCAGACCCTCACACTCCCCAGCGCGCGCACACACACGCACACAGCCGGCCCGCGGGGCTGGCGCGGACGGCACAGACACGCCCCAGTCACCGTGACGTCACACGTCGCCGGCCCACTCACCTCGAGCCGGTCGGAGCGCTGCATCTTGGGCTGCATCTGGGGCAGCACCATGCCCGGCTCACCGACAGCGGGCGTCGGCGCGGCCGGGTAGTACTGCGCCAGGTTCGGCGGCACGCCGTATATCTGCGCCGGTGACGTCATCTATCGGCACACGGCGCAACAATGACTGTGGCGTCACACAGGCGCGTCACACATCGGCGCACCACGCCGCAGTCAGGTATTTTGCAGACGAAAACCACTGACACCGACGCAATTATCACCGACGACGACAGTCGGCGACCAGAAAACATTAAGCCGGGGGGGTGCAACCGTTCATGGAACGGAGACGGGGCGCCGCGACCAGCCGTCTAGGTGTGAAAGATCCCCCACTGCATTCCCATCAGCCTCCACAAGTTCCCAAGGACAATGTGGGCGTCGTCCAACAGGCGGGCGGAGGGATTCTGGAGCGGAGGAGGGCGAGCTCGGGTGTTCGAGCGTTCGGCCGAAGTCTGCCCCGGTGGGCCACGGTAGGCGGCGGCGGCGGCGTGTGCCAACAGAGCACACCGTGCGGGCCCGCAGGCGACGACCAGCCACCACTACAGCACATGCACCCCGTCAGGTGAGCGGCAGGTCCGGCAGCTCCCGGCCACTTCCACATGCAGCGTGCACCGTCGGCGGCCGTCCGGCCGACCAGCGCAGGCCCGGCTCACCTGGTCTGTCGCCCGGTCAGCTTACACCTACTGCCCCACCGCTCAAACTAGGCGCACATAGAAGGCCCCGGGGCCGCGTGGTCCCGCCACATAGCAGGCCCCGGGGCAGTCTGGTCCCGCCACATAGCAGGCCCCGGGGCCGTCTGGTCCCGCCACATAGCAGGCCCCGGGGCCGTCGTGGTCCCGCCACATAGCAGGCCCCGGGGCAGTCTGGTCCCGTCACATAGCAGGCCCCGGGACGGTTTGGTCCGGCAACATAGCAGGCCCCGGGGCTGTCTGGTCCCGTCACATAGAAGGCCCCAAGATCGTCTGGTCCCGTCACATAGCAGGCCCCGGGACGGTTTGGTCCGGCAACATAGCAGGCCCCGGGGCAGTCTGGTCCCGTCACACAGCAGGCCCCAAGATCGTCTGGTCCGGCAACATAGCAGGCCCCGAGGCAGTCTGGTCCCGCCACATAGCAGGCCCCGGGTCAGTCTGGTCCCGTCACATAGCAGGCCCCGGGACCGTTTGGTCCGGCAACATAGCAGGCCCCGGGGCAGTCTGGTCCCGCCACATAGCAGGCCCCGGGGCAGTCTGGTCCCGCCACATAGCAGGCCCCGGGGCCGTCTGGTCCCGCCACATAGCAGGCCCCGGGGCAGTCTGGTCCCGCCACATAGCAGGCCCCAAGATCGTCTGGTCCGGCAACATAGCAGGCCCCGAGGCAGTCTGGTCCCGCCACATAGCAGGCCCCGGGGGCAGTCTGGTCCCGCCACATAGCAGGCCCCGGGGCCGTCTGGTCCCGCCACATAGCAGGCCCCGGGGCCGTCTGGTCTCGCCACATAGCAGGCCCCGGGGCCGTCTGGTCCCGTCACATAGCAGGCCCCAAGATCGTCTGGTCCGGCAACATAGCAGGCCCCGAGGCACAGCAGGCGGATTGATAGCGCAGTGTGAGATCGGCCGGCCCTGTCATCCGACACTGACAGCAGCATGGCTATTGAAGAAACGCCCGAAATTCCCGGGTGCCAGATCTTTTAAAAAGATAAATAAACACTCCAAATATGCATGGTGGATTTCCCCCCCCAAAAAAAAACACCAGCGTTTTCACCAGACGTATATCTGTGAACACACGAGGCATTCGCCTGCGCTGGCTAGCGAACACTTATACAGCGACTGGCATACAGCAGCGGCTGTGGCTGTGGCAACGGCACCGTTAGCCAGCCAGACGGCCGGCCAGCCAGCAGAGTGCCACTGCACCGGCTGGGCAGCAAGGTAACCAGCCCAGCCGGCCATCGGTTATGACCGACCTTAGCATACATAGTGCGATAGCGTGCTAAGGAGAGCAGAAGAAGGGAGAGGATACCGAGGGGTATGGGGGGGGGGCATATACATCAAGGAGTGGCGAGTACGTGACAAGGAAATATGTGATGAGGGTTCATTGGTAAGATGGGAGTCGCAAAAAGGGTGTGGATGGGAGGAAAGGAGACGAGATGTCGACGGCTATAGGGTTGGATGAGGAGAAATACTAAGCGACAGATGCGGAGAAGTTGAGCGGTACATGTAGCCAGAGAGTGACAGACAAAGCATCATCAAGCTGACTGGCGATAGAAAAGCGGCCGATGCTGCGAGTGAAGATTACCTCTGCGCCGGCGGCATAGGCCAAAACCATCTGGCCCGGACTGTGTACCTGACCGGAGGGAGAGAAAACACCTTCTCAGCGTCCGGCGAACCACAAACTAAGCCAGAGACGAGCACAACAACCAGCTGACCACTAGTGAGATGTACAACAGACACACACACACGCACACGCACACACACACACCGTACAGCCAGTACCGTACAGGCGGCGCGGGCACGCGCGGACAGATGCCGGGAGCGGGGGCGGACGGATGGGACGGGTGGCTCACCCAGGCTGAGGCATGCCCAGGCACACCGACACTGCGCCGCTCCCGTTCAAGGGCATACATGACACCAGCGGACCTCGAACTGCTTCGAGTCGTGTCCGTGTCGGTCGTGAAACATATCTTGCTGTCCCCCCGCGATAACGCGATAAACGCCGCCCGCCCGGAGCACTCACTACACATGCGAACTAATATCACGTAATGTTACGAGTCTTACTTTGCTTTCACCCTCCCGTGGCAGCTCTACATTTTTCCACGAGCATGCTCAGGTGCCATGAATTACATCAGCCAGACTTAGCGCTGTGGTACCGTCGATGCTTAAGGGCTTCCGCTCAATTTATCCGTGTTGAGTCGTTGAGCCATACGGCACACTTTCCGCTCCATTTTTGTGGAGCGAAAAATCCGCGCTTGGACGGGGATCGAACCGAGAACCGTGGGACTAGGAATCGAACACCTTTCCTTACGCCGGCTGGGAGGCAGACGTCCGAGAACGCTGCATGGAACCGCAAACTGGGATTATCACACTATCGGTCTGGTCTCTTATGACTTGTGCGCAAATTCATTCGGCGGTGTGACACTGAGCAGCTGTGATAAGCAGCCTGCGGCACGCAGGCCGGTCTGGGCCGTGTGTGTCCCAGCAGCTGTAATAAGCCGCCTGCTGCGCGCAGGCCGGGCTGGGACCCTCTTATTACCCGGTGTGTCGGACAGCGCCATCCATAACGCTCTGCCACAGCGCACGTGACTATATCCCACCCATTGCTGCCAGAACTTTGTCGAGTGCGTCTCGTGTGCCCGGGATGCTACGCAGAGCCCGCTCCTCACTTCCATCATCTCACAAATCACGGCTCACAATCCGAGCTGGCCGCAGAAGTGCGTCGCTTCGCCACATACTATCGAAGTCTATCAGTAGCCGATCAGCAGGCGACAGGGACCGCCAGTGTGCCGGCGCCAGACCCGCGCTGCCTCGCCATCATCCAGTGACGCCGACCAGCCTGCCACCTGGAGTTTATGCTCTGAAGCAGTTGGCGTCGCAAACTTTCCCGCTCGCACCTCACGTACTATCATGAGAAAACCGGCCGTGTTTCAGCACAGTAATACCGCATTCCGGCATCCGTGCAAATTCAACTACCGTACACGAGGTCGCAAGTTATATTTAACACATTCCTACATGTTAATAACCCCATGGTTTATCTCGGTCATGAATTACCTTATTCATACCTTATTCAATTATGCAGGCTCATCACGGGACAGCATAGCATTGTACCATCTTAGCACCTTGCCAACTTCGCGCTGGTCCCTCCCAATTTCAACGTGCGCACTAGTTCTTGTGAGCAGTGTTAAACTAATTGCTATTCGTTAGGTGCGAGATTTCGAGACGAGTCTAGTGTCATGTCGAAATTTTGACATGGACGCATGCCAGTTAAAATACCGTCTACTTTCCTGAAACTCAATTTTCTCTGTTCCTGAACCTATGTTACTAGGTGCTTGATATCGCAATCCGCAATGTTGAGCATAAGCATGATACCTATACATGAAATACTTTTAGAAATGCGACACAGAGAATTCATACGCACACATCAACGAGCACGATGTCGATACTCCCTTGGAAATGATGCCTATTCAGTGCTCCAAAAGTGATACACTCCACCATAATTCACGAATAACTTATCACTGCTTGTGAGTGACCCAAAATTGTGCTGCGCCATCACCCAACTTCGGCAGTGGAGTTGTGCCGATTCCGAGGCCATCCCGCCGCACGACTTCGTAAAGTTCCATTGGCAGCCATCAATACAGTTGGCCGTCTGTGGATCTGCCTGAATGTCCAACAATCCCGGGGGCTTTCAGTGCGCCATATGGAGAGCGGCGCCCGTCTGAAAGGCCACTTCATCCTCGGCGGAGCAGCACACTGCAAGGCAATCTCCACTGCAGACATTCGCGCCGTGCGACACGGTGAAGGATGGCGACGGACGTCCGAAGACGACAGAGGCGCAGGCGCAGGCGCACCACATCCTGCCAGCCGCGGCAGGTACCGCGCAACGTCACCCCCGCCTACCGAGCTCATATACGTCAGCCACAACGAAACGCATACTCTCGGGCTCCAATGAGCACCACAAAAATAAAACGCGTCAAGCTTCAAGTTCAAACACCTCAAGCTTCTGACAACGTGCCGTGAATTTGGCCTCAACCTGCTGAATCAACTGATGATAAACAAGATTTTCCGCGCAGCTGAAGTGCCATCCGGCGGCAGCGCCACCTGGATGACACTTCCACAACTTCCGAACAACTACCTCGGCGGGCAGTGACGGGGCTGGAGCAGTCCCGTTTCTAACCACCAGGGGACACGATCGGGGGAGCGATTGCCATGGTCTGTATAGTGATAGCAGTAGGCAACGCGCCACGCAACGTTGGAAGCTGTCCCATGACCACCACTATCGCAGCCAGCTGTACCCTGTTGACCCTGCTACAATGCTCCGTGCACCGGAACACACTAACCGACGCATCTTTATGAAAATAAGAGGGTTCAGTACGGTCTGTGGCAGTCGATACGACTTTAAGGCACCAAGAACAAGCACGATGAAATTAAATGGAGAAAGATCATTTTCGTCGTAGTGCACCAATATTGACCTTCAAATTGTGGGTCCCTTTGATCCTGCCCGCTTTCCTCTCACCTAAACTAGTCAGGTGGATTACGATCGAATGAAATATGCACCCAAGCACTTAATATCACAATTTTGTCATTCACCTTATGCCATGCATTGCATACAGCGAGAAAATAAATGTATAAAAGAATATACAAGTTAAAGTGTGTGTGTGTTGGACATAGCGTTTGCCCGACAACCAACCACAGGGGCGAATTTTACTTATTATAATGAACAAATGGATAACTACACGTCATTGATGCAATTTAGATGCCGGAAAATTCACTTAACGATGCATACTAATTTTGCTCAATGATTAGTTCAGTTTAGTTTAGTTTAGCTTTGCGTCTTCGCAACAAAGGCGCTGGCCCTAGAATATGGGCAGGATTTCAGCTAGCTTAACCCACCACGAGATACAACTTGACCGGCGGGTACTAGTCTAAATCTGTCAATACTACCGCACGGCAGTATTTCGCCAACGCTGCCTGAGGTATTGTCGAGTCTCAACACCTCATACCGGCTGGCAGCGGCCTCTGACGATACTCTGCACGGAATACGCGCTCAACTCAGCTCTGGTGCAGTAAGCTACTGAATGCAGAAGAGGCACGCGCGCCGACATTTCCCGCCATTTGCTCACCACTTGGCGCCATTTCCCACCAGTTAGCTGTCCGCGCAGCCCTTCCTACTCCGGCAATCAGCCACAGACCAGGCTGCAGGCGGCTGGGTGGCTGTAGCCCAGCAGTTCGCCGAGACCGCCACACACCATAGTGTGCCGTATCTGGCCCCAGCCACGGCGGCTGAGGTGGCGTCGCCGCCACACACCATAGGGTGCAGTGGATATGACACTAGTGTGGCATAGGGATCCATTCATATGCCCAAGCTTGCTGAGATAGGACACCCAAGACGGACCAAGGACAGAACTACTAGTGTGGCAGGAGGGGCCCCAAGACCGAGCATTCTGGCACAGAGTGCCAAAGACAGTGCTCGTGTGGCAAGACGACCCCTGGATGAAGTCACGGTGTGGCAGAACCTCTAGATCAAGCGACAACGTGACTAAGTGACTTACGGATAGAGGGGAATGACATGACTCTTGGTAGATTGGTTTGTATGACAGTACGACGCAATACTTCTTCAGACATCAGGGGACTGTCGACAAATGTGGATACCACCCCAGCGAACAAGACAGGATATGACAGGACAGGACAGGACAGGACAGTACAGTACAGGACAGTACAGGACAGTACAGGACAGTACAGGACAGTACAGGACAGTACAGGACAGTACAGGACAGTACAGGACAGGACAGGACAGTACAGGACAGGACAGTACAGTACAGTACAGTACAGTACAGTACAGTACAGTACAGTACAGTACAGTACAGTACAGTACAGTACAGTACAGTACAGGACAGGCCAGCTCAGGTCAGGTCAGGTCAGGTCATGTCACCCACACTACGGCCATGCAGGACACAGACCCAGCGCTGTCCGCTACCCCTGCACGCGGCACGGCACTCGTCCCCGAGCTCAGAGCGCTCGGGGCGACGTGTTAGTACAGGCTACAGCTAGTGGCGCCGGCTGGCACGGCGGCCGCGACAGCCGCGGCCGCCGCCACTCCGTCACACGCCGCACACCGGGGCAAACGCGCCACAGGCCGGCTGCGACACCGCCACAACTGAAACTGCGCCCGCCTCCGCCCCCCGGCAGTCTGGCACAGGTTACCGGGGGGAAGACGGAGCCGAGAGGCCAGGGGGCGGGCGAGACGGAGCCGAGCTGCCGGGGGGCGGGCGCGCCGGCGGCCGGCAGTCTCGGCCGGCCGCCGTGGCGCGGCGCCACCGTCGCTCGCCCACTGACCGGCATGGTGCCCGGCATGGGCATGCCGCCGGTGGTGATCTGCTGCATTAGCGCGTTCTTGATGGCCAGGTTGTTCCTGCCGTTGATGAGCAGCTGCTCCTTGAGGTGCTGCGGCGGGTGGAAGTACTTGCATGGCGGCTTCTCGCGGTTACACCGACCCTGGAAAGATGTACGGTTCCAGTCAGCCGACCGTACAGGCAACACCAGCACGCGCGACACACACACACACACCGTCACCTGACCAGTACAGTGTAGGCCACACCAGCGCACCATCCGACCCAGCCTTCAGACAGGGAAGATGCAGGCGCCCACTGTATTCCACATTCTCACGATTTTTGTGCAAAATGTCCACTAAAGCCATAAAACTACCACAGCTAAGGCAATAATACTTGACCGCCTAAGTCAGAGGTTATGGTATTCAGGATCAACAAAAGCCACAGAGGACCGTCCGGGATAAGCTAACAACGAGAAGACACTATCAGATGATAAAAAAGATACTGAAACATCCCGATCAATAGCATACCTCGAGTTCCAAGGAAACCATCCACTACGCTGCGCTACCATGGTTCGTCTCATCACCACCACTCCCCTTCATAACGTGGATCACCTATGATGAAAACTTACGAAGTACGTCAATAGTTTAAAACAGCCAAAATAAAAATCAGGGTGAAATGCATAAGAACTCGGAATACATGAGCTATTAAAAATTCACATGTAGTCCGATAATATTGAAGTTGTTGTCGAACCCAAGATCAGTATAGTATCACGACATCGTTGGATTCAGCACCATCAAAGGAAATCATCAATGGCCAGCCGCGAAAGGTAGTGGCAGTTTCGTGGCCGTGTGTTGTCCCAGCCAAGTTGGTGCTCAGGTTCAGTTCCAGCATGTAGCTCCCGCGTCACCAGACAACATCCAGAACACACCCCAGCCACAGGAGCATCAGCACGTATGCACCTAGTACCAGCATGCCGAGTACAAGTTCACGGCAGCCTGCCTGTCGGGTACGAGGTCACGACCGCCCTGGAGCCTGTCTGTCGGGTGCTACGAGGTCACGACCGTACTAGAGTCTGCCTGTCGGGTACGACGTCCAAGCCGCACCAGAACCTTCATGTCGGGCACCACGAGGACAATGAAGGTCGGGTACGACGTCCAAGCCGCACCAGAACCTTCGTGTCGGGCACCACGGGGACAACGAGGCGGAGCCCGGTCGCCGCTCCACCGCTTTCCGACGCACGAGCGCGCACACACGTGCGAACCCCCGGCAGCAGCCGGGACCGGGTGGGTGTGGGTGTGGGCGCCGCCGACCGTGTGCAGCCCGGCCACAGGTGCGTGGGACCGGGCCGGGCCGGGCCGGGCCGACCGTCGGCACACACAGGTGCGCCGCCACCGCGACGGCAGGGGGTGACACGGCCGTGAACAGTGCACACCCGTCATTCTGCCCCCGACTGTGTTAGACCATCGGACTGTCAGACTGTCAGACTGTCGGACTGTTCAGACTGTCGGACAATCAGGAGCGGCAATGGCCGGGTGGCTGAAGGTGTTGCCGTGTTCATGTCGTGCCGGCTACCATTGCCGTGTTCATGAACCGCCCACGAATAAACTGGACGTCGTAAGCACAGAAAGTCGAGCGGTGCAATCTCGCGCCGACCACAGCACAGAGCCAGGCGCGTCAGCACTCGCGGACAGCTGCGCTCCAGCCGAGCAGCTGCGTGACGCCCACCAGCGCCTGGCAGCCAGCCAACGGCCGGCTCCTGTCGGCCCTCACACCAGCTTCCGGCGACACCAGCCCGAGTCTAACCAGGCCGGCCCGGCCACGCCCCGGGCCATCCCACACCACCACGGCAAACTGCGGGCCGCACACTCGTCTGGTGCTCCATCGAGCGGATCCGCAGCACGCAGCCGCCCGGCGCCGGCACCCCTTCTACCGACAGGATCGGCTCTCGCCACTGGAAACCTTCGCACACAGTCGCACCACGGTCACGAACAGCTTTCTGAATTGCAGCGACCATTGTGATAACTGGTGCACGCACCAGTAAAATACCCCGCGTCGGTATTATCAAAACAGTTATGGATCTCTGTGGCTGTGGGCTTCAGTTGCACCGTAGATCGTGTAAATGTCTGTCTTGGCAGTCGCCGCTTGCGACAAATCCTCGTAACGACACCGCTATGAAGGGAACGTCGTGGCCGTGTGCCGACGGATGGTCGGGGTTGGTCAACGATGATAACATTATAGATGAGGGTGCACTATACCAGCGCCCGGCTTAAGGGCGGCTGCTATGGTCCGGCCCACGGGCGGCTCTTGTGGTCCGGTTGCCGGGCAGCTGTTGTGGTCCGGCTTACGGGCGGCTCTTGTGGTCCGGTTGCCGGGCAGCTGTTGTGGTCCGGTTAGTTTTGGTGGTTGGCAGCTTTGTGGTCCGGCTTACGGGCGGCTCTTGTGTCCGGTTGCCGGGCAGCTTTTGGTCCGGCTTAGGGCGGTTTTGGTCTTCGGGCAGTTTGTGGTCCGGTGTATGAGCGGCTCTTGTTATGGTCCGGCTTACGGGCGGCTCTTGTGGTCCGGTTGCCGGGCAGCTGTTGTGGTCCGGTGTATGAGCGGCTCTTGTCATGGTCAGGCTCACGGGCGGTTGCTGTGGTCCGTTCACGGGCGGCTGTTGTGGTTGCGGCAGCGGTCGCTAGTTGTGAGCCGCGGTGGCGGGGCCAATCTCGTGCCTCTAACTCAGCCGCCACTAACACTGAAGGTAAGCCTGTGCCGAGGGATTGCCGCCGGCCATTGCAATTCCAGCCGGCGCCGCCACCCCGGCCGGCAGTCCACAAAAACCAGACGCGTCGCCCCGCCACGCGCCGTCGACGCGCTCGGTTTCCCGCCATAATATCCGACCGCTATCCAGGCCGCCCAAACTGCACAGTAGACAAAAATGGTTCGCCGCGTGATCTAAGAGCTAATGCGCCTGCTCGGACCTGAGGAGTGCCTTGCGGGTAGCTACCGCTGTCAGTATAGCACGTGACTGTGACCCGCCGCCCACGGCAGACCAAGACTCAGCGCCCCAGTAGCACGTGACTGTGACCCGCCGCCCACGGCAGACCAAGACCCAGCGCCCCAGTGGCACGTGACTGTGACCCGCCGCCCACGGCAGACCAAGACCCAGCGCCCCAGTGGCACGTGACTGTGACCCGCCGCCCACGGCAGACCAAGACCCAGCGCCCCAGTGGCACGTGACTGTGACCCGCCGCCCAGCCAAGCAGCGCCCCAGTACGTACTACCCGCCGCCACGGCAGCAAGACCCAGCGCCCCAGTAGCACGTGACTGTGACCCGCCGCCCACGGCAGACCAAGACCCAGCGCCCCAGTAGCACGTGACTGTGACCCGCCGCCCACGGCAGACCAAGACCCAGCGCCCCAGTGGCACGTGACTGTGACCCGCCGCTCACGGCGCACCAAGACGCAACGGCCCACTGATTGGTGCCGTTTTTGTCGCGACAAAAACCCACGTCTTTTTGTGTTCGAGAAACGGGGTCGGTCGGTTGGTCGTCAGGGCAGTGCGCGTAACAAATGATTCGCGCCCTCGTCCCTACGCACGAGGGCACAGCGTGGGCGTGGGTGGCAGGGAGAGCGCTCTACTAGTCGGGGCGCCACTCGGCCCGGCCTGTCGGGGCGCCATTCGGCCCAGTCTGTCGGGGCGCCACTCGGCCCAGCCTGTCGGGGCGCCACTCGGCCCGGTCTGTCGGGGCGCCACTCGGCCCGGTCTGTCGGGGCGCCACTCGGCTCAGCCTGTCGGGGCGCCACTCGGCTCAGCCTGTCGGGGCGCCACTCGGCTCAGCCTGTCGGGGCGCCACTCGGCCCAGCCTGTCGGGGCGCCACTCGGCTCGGCCTGTCGGGGCGCCACTCGGCTCAGCCTGTCGGGGCGCCACTCGGCTCAGCCTGTCGGGGCGCCACTTCGCCTGTCGGGGCGCCATTCAGCCTGTCGGGGCGCCACTCGGCTCAGCCTGTCGGGGCGCCACTCGGCTCCCAGCCTGTCGGGGCGCCACTCGGCCTCCAGCCTGTCGGGGGCGCCACTCGGCTCAGCCTGTCGGGGCGCCACTCGGCTCAGCCTGTCGGGGCGCCACTCGGCTCAGCCTGTCGGGGCGCCACTCGGCTCAGCCTGTCGGGGCGCCACTCGGCTCAGCCTGTCGGGGCGCCACTCGGCTCAGCCTGTCGGGGCGCCACTCGGCTCAGCCTGTCGGGGCGCCACTGGGCTCAGTCGGTGGCCGACAGCCAGTCGACCCGGCCCACCCCGCCGACCATCGATCCGCAGCACACCCGACCAACAAAGGCGGGCGTCGGCCGGACGGCAAAGTTAGCCATCCGCGCGGGAATTAACATGACAAAATCGGACGCGCGGCTGTAGTTTGCCATCACAGCAGCACGTGACTGCGACCCGCCGCTCACGGCAGACCAAGACCCAGCGCCCCAGTAGCACGTGACTGTGACCCGCCGCCCACAGCAGACCAAGACTCAGCGCCCCAGTGGCACGTGACTGTGACCCGCCGCCCACAGCAGACCAAGACCCAGCGCCCCAGTGGCACGTGACTGTGACCCGCCGCCCACAGCAGACCAAGACCCAGCGCCCCAGTGGCACGTGACTGTGACCCGCCGCCCACGGCAGACCAAGACCCAGCGCCCCAGTGGCACGTGACTGTGACCCGCCGCCCACGGCAGACCAAGACCCAGCGCCCCAGTGGCACGTGACTGTGACCCGCCGCCCACGGCAGACCAAGACCCAGCGCCCCAGTAGCACGTGACTGTGACCCGCCGCCCACAGCAGACCAAGACCCAGCGCCCCAGTGGCACGTGACTGTGACCCGCCGCTCACGGCGCACCAAGACGCAACGGCCCACTGATTGGTGCCGTTTTTGTCGCGACAAAAACCCACGTCTTTTTGTGTTCGAGAAACGGGGTCGGTCGGTTGGTCGTCAGGGCAGTGCGCGTAACAAATGATTCGCGCCCTCGTCCCTACGCACGAGGGCACAGCGTGGGCGTGGGTGGCAGGGAGAGCGCTCTACTAGTCGGGGCGCCACTCGGCCCGGCCTGTCGGGGGGCGGCCCGGTCTGTCGGGGCGCCACTCGGCCCGGTCTGTCGGGGCGCCACTCGGCCCGGTCTGTCGGGGCGCCACTCGGCCCAGTCTGTCGGGGCGCCCTGTCGGTCGGGGCGCCACTCGGCTCAGCCTGTCGGGGCGCCACTGGGCGTCGGGGCGCCACTCGGCCCGGCCTGTCGGGGCGCCACTCGGGGGCTCGGTCGGCCTGTCGGGGCGCCACTCGGCTCGGCCTGTCGGGGCGCCACTCGGCCTGTCGGGGCGCCACTCGGCTCAGCCTGTCGGGGCGCCACTCGGCTCAGCCTGTCGGGGCGCCACTCGGCTCAGCCTGTCGGGGCGCCATTCGGCCCGGCCTGTCGGGGCGCCATTCGGCCCGGCCTGTCGGGGCGCCACTCGGCTCAGCCTGTCGGGGCGCCATTCTGCCCGGTCTGTCGGGGCGCCACTCGGCTCAGCCTGTCGGGGCGCCACTCGGCCCGGCCTGTCGGGGTGTGTGCGGGGCGCCATTCGGCCCGGCCTGTCGGGGCGCCACTCGGCTCAGCCTGTCGGGGGCGCCACTCGGCTCAGTCGGGGCGCCACTGCCCGGCCTGTCGGGGCGCCACTGGCTCAGTCGGTGGCCGACAGCCAGTCGACCCGGCCCACCCCGCCGACCATCGATCCGCAGCACACCCGACCAACAAAGGCGGGCGTCGGCCGGACGGCAAAGTTAGCCATCCGCGCGGGAATTAACATGACAAAATCGGACGCGCGGCTGTAGTTTGCCATCACAGCAGCACAGCAATACAGACACCCCACAACAGAAGACAGTACATACATCCCACAACAGCAGACACACCACAGCAGCACACACAAGCCACACCAACCCACGCCACAGCAATGCATACACACCACAGCAGCACACACACACACACAAGCCACGCCAGCACAGACAAGCGTGGCAGGCGCCAGTCCTCCAATCCGCTGTACTCGTGTCCGCCGATTCCCGATAGCCGGCGGGCTTCACACCGCCGCTGGCACGATCCGACACGGCCCATACGTCCATACGACCCGCCAGCACGGCGGCGCCGACAATCGATGCGGACGTGTGGACACGACGCAGACGCACACCCATCACGTATCTGCGCCCACATCCGCCGGGTGAGCTGGCGCCAGTCTGCCCGCTCTCTCTCTCTCTCTCTCTCTCTCTCTCTCTCTCTCTCTCTCTCTCTCTCTCTCTCTCTCTCTCTCTCTCTCTCTCTCTCTCTCTCTCTCTCTCTCTCTCCATCTCCCTCTCTCTCTGTCGCACACACTCACTCAGGTGACGTCACCGGGCCGGGCAATATAGGCGCGGCGCACCGCACGCGACGGCCGCCGTTATTGCCTCCCTGTCTACTGCCTCGGCCGGCTGCAATATCACTGCAGACACATCGTGATATCGCGCCACACGGAACTGTCCCGCCTCAATCGGGCAGACAAGAGAAGATGTCGTGATCCCGGTGATGGGTGGGTGAGGTCGGGTCTGAGCACTCCCAGCCTGCTTAATGAACCGTTGTCGGCACCGATTTACTTAGGCTCTTCATCTACCATTGATATTGGAGCTATATGACCGACGCAGTTGACAAGCCCTGAGCCCCCCCCCCGAAAAAAGTCACAGTCGGTGCATAGTGTGACGTGACTCAGACTGCGTCCCCTCCCCGCCCGATCCGTGGACACGGCACTTGGACCCTGACCTCGGCGTGGCGCCCATCGCCCGCCGGCGGAAGCCCGCTAGTGGCAGGCCAGCCGGCGATCATCAGCCTTCTCCCCCCCTCGAGAGTGGGGCGACTCGTTGCGACACGTGGTGGCCATTTGGCCGAGAGGAGGCCGCCGCAGCTCTACTGGCACGGCGGGACCGGACTGGCATGGTGGGACCGGACTGGGACCGCGGGGCCGGACTGGGACCGCGGGACCGCGGGACCGAACTGGGACCGCGGGACCGAACTGGGACCGCGGGACCGGACTGGGACCGCGGGACCCGACTGACACGGCGGCACCCGACTGACACGGCGGGACCAACCGCGGCGCCATGTCGGCGGTATTCGTGACCAGAGCTGCAGCATGCTGCGGCCCACCTGGTGTGGATCCGAGCGACGGAGGCCCACGGTCACCTCGGCGCGGACACTGGCGAGGTCGCGTGAGCGGTCTGCAGTTCCGGCGGGCGCCGTGCCGCGGCGTCGGCTGCCTCAGACACCAGCCAGCCTGCACATGCACAATGCTCGCCGCGGCAGTGCTGCAGGGCAGACAATGGTGCAGCACGGGCCCGACTCGGGCCGTCGCGTGTCCGTTCGGCGTGGCCGGCGGTGTCCGGCGGCAGGTCTCACATACCCTCGACACTCATCACGGTGTCTGTCGGTCGGCCAGTGCCTAAATTATTTCACCATTAACTGTGCGGATGAAGAAACAAGTTGCTTGGGAATAATGAAAGATTGGAAAAAAAAAAAAAGATCGTCATTAAAAATTAAAAGTGGAAGCCTCACTCAGACATGCATTTTATTGGTGGGTGTGTATAATGACTGCCACACATGTGGAATGGCAAAACCTAGGCAGGATGATGCTTGTGATTTTGGTGGGTTTTTCTGGGCTCCACACACCCTCGACACTCATCACGGTGTCTGTCGGTCGGCCTCACATACCCTCGACACTCATCACGGTGTCTGGCGGTCGGCCTCACATACCCTCGACACTCATCACGGTGTCTGTCGGTCGGCTCCACACACCCTTGACACTCATCACGGTGTCTGTCGGCCGGCCTCACATACTCTCGACACTCATCACGGTGTCTGGCGGTCGGCTCCACACACCCTCGACACTCATCACGGTGTCTGTCGGTCGGCCTCACACACCCTCGACACTCATCACGGTGTCTGGCGGTCGGCCTCACATACCCTCGACACTCATCACGATGTCTGGCAGTCGGCTCCACACACCTCGACACTCATCACGGTGTCCGTCGGTCGGCCTCACACACCTCGACACTCATCACGGTGTCTGTCGGCCGGCCTCACATACCCTCGACACTCATCACGGTGTCTGGCGGTCGGCCTCACATACCCTCGACACTCATCACGGTGTCTGTCGGTCGGCCTCACATACCCTCGACACTCATCACGGTGTCTGTCGGCCGGCCTCACATACCCTCGACACTCATCACGGTGTCTGTCGGTCGGCCACATACCCTCGACCCATCACGGTGTCTGTCGGTGCTCACACCCTCGACACTCATCACGGTGTCTGTC
This sequence comes from Imbricaverruca yamaguchii, assembly GCA_034440575.1. Lineage (NCBI taxonomy): Eukaryota > Metazoa > Arthropoda > Thecostraca > Neoverrucidae > Imbricaverruca > Imbricaverruca yamaguchii. The sequence goes on from JAOTOL010001604.1 coordinate 1,447,122, forward strand.
GGTCGGCCTCACAACCCTCGACCTCATCCGGTGCCGGGGGGCGGTCGGCCTCACATACCCTCGACACTCATCACGATGTCTGGCAGTCGGCTCCACACACCCTCGACGCTGGCCACGGCCGGCGTACTCGGAACGCCCGTGACGTCACGGTCAGTGAGGAACGCGACCGAGAGCGAGACAATCCCGTTCTGGGGCCGAGACGGGCGGCGGCCGACGGCGGCGACCCGGGGGACGGCCGCAGGCGCACTCCGGCGTTCACCACCGGGCCGGCCAGCGGTGCCACGTCCGCACCAGCAGCCGATGCGGAGGGACGGTGGCTAGTCTCACCACTCCAGCGAGAACCGTGTGAGAGTGCACAGCGGATCAGGTTAGGATGGACGTAGTGCAGGTCAGGGTCGGAAAAAATAGGCTGATTCTGGACTGTAGGCACCTAGAACATCATGTTCTCATTTGTATCATGTCGAAGTTGAATGGTGCTGTTTGAGAATGAATTGCTCTGCGATAAGTGTTCAAGATTCCCTGGAAAATGCAAGCCGAGATTCTCATGACGCAGGTTGCAAGACAATATTATCGGAATACTCGATTACGTCGCACATTTTCCTCTCCGTATCCAGGATTACAATGCACAAATCCAATGCTGGTGCAGATGCACCACAGCCGGCCGCAAAACAGCTCCAAAACGACCAGGACTCAGTCCAAGATCGGTAAAAGATTACCTCCAGAAGCCATGACTGTCCAAACAGGACAGACGAAACGCATTGCCATTTGTCATGTGTCCTTGCTCAGGCACCTTCTACCTGCTCAGGACCTTCTACGACCTTGCTCAGGACCTTCTACGACAGCCAGCGCAGCACGATAGGCACCTCCTGGACCTTCACCTAGGGCGTTCCGCCGTTCCTAGCTGCGCTGCTCTTCCCGGATGCCTTTTGTTATCCGTTCCGAGATAATTCCACCGGAAGCCGGCGCCGACGCTCCTGCTGGAGCCGGTGCCAACACTGCTGCTGGAGCCGGTGCCAACACTGCTGCTGGAGCCGGTGCGGACACTGCTGCTGGAGCCGGTGCCGACACTGCTGCTGGAGCCGGTGCCGACACTGCTGCTGGAGCCGGTGCCGACACTGCTGCTGGAGCCGGTGCGGACACTGCTGCTGGAGCCGGTGCGGACACTGCTGCTGGAGCCGATGCGGAAACTGCTTCTGGAGCCGATGCCGACACTGCTGCTGGAGCCGGTGCCGACACTGTACCACTACACACCATCCATCATACACCATCGCGTGTACTGTCGCACTACTTTAATGCGGCCATGCACCCATGAACATTTTTGTTCGTTGATACTAGCACCTTAATACGTTTGCGCTTCGCATGAGTCGTCGTCAGCGAGCGGGATGTGCCATCTGGGAGGGGGGAGGGGGTGAGTCGGTCGGCCGGGGCGGTGCGTTGACACTTTTCCAGCAGCCGCCTGTTGCCGAGCTGTGCGTGCCAAATGGCCACACACACCGCACCATTACACAGGCCACGCTGTGTCGGCAAAATCCAGACCCGGCCGGGAGTCAGCAACCTGCCACAGCTCGACACCACACCAACAATCGCTTGATAAGCCTGCCACAGTCCCCGCATCAGGCCAGCACTTGTCAACATGCCGCAGTCCCGATAGCAGGCCAACACTCGATTGATTAGCCTGCCGCAGGCCGGATACCGGGCCGACACACTCGCTCCATAAACCACTCAAGGCTCACGGTCACAATTTCCAATGCGCATGCGCGCGGGTGTGTGAGTGCGCATATATATATATATATATATATATATATATATATATATATATATATATATATATATTGTGTGTGTGTGTGTGTGTGTTTTATATATATATATATATATATATATATATATATATATATATATATATATGTGTGTGTATATATATATATATACATAATGCATGTGTGTGTGTATAGCGGCCAGACGGCGGCCAGTGTCTGTCTGTCTGTCTGCAGGAGTGGCGATAGCCTTGGCGGCCGTTGGGCTGCAGCGCAGAGCCAGACGGCCGCTGACATCAGCGGCGCCGGCGGCTGCACGCGGCTGCACGCCTCCGCACACGGCCGCCGCCGCCGCCCGTCCGGCACTGGCTGACTCACGCTCATAACTGAGCCACCGGACACCCCGGCCGGAGGCCTCACACCAGACCGACACCCGACTAGTCTTCACATCCGCCCGCAGCCCTCACACCAGACCGACACCCGACTAGTCTTCACATCCGCCCGCAGGCCTCACACCAGACCGACACCCGACTAGTCTTCACATCCGCCCGCAGCCCTCACACCAGACCTCAGTCTTCACACCTCACACCAGACCGACACCCGACTAGTCTTCACATCCGCCCGCAGCCCTCACACCAGACCTCAGTCCTCACACCCGGCCGCAGTCATCACACCCGACCACACTCATCACATCCCTCTCCTTGCCCAACACGTCTTATGTCATTAAGGAGAGCAAACAAAATCGTATGTATACACGGGATATGCCCGTCTCAATCACCCTCACTGCTCAACAGCATGTTGGGGATCCCGGAGGCGCCGGTATCCTCACCACTTCGAGACCACTGGCGACGCCTGGTGATCTATTGGCGATGCCGCGTGCCCCACTGGTGATCTTGAGCCCCGGCTGGCGTTGGTGTTGCGGTACCCCTTGCACCGCTGCGCCAGCGCGGCGACAGTTCGGGTGGTAATGAGTGCGTCATATTCGTCGCTGCCGCGGCGCGTGGCCGCGAAGCGTGGCGGTACATCGTCTCTGACGCCCATTAAGGCACACATCAAAACAGGGCCCTAGCTATTTTACGACCAAGAGTTCAAGGACTCTGGTGTCGGAGAGCCAGGGGCTTTTGTAGCCGCAGACACTGCCGGAGGGAGGGGGACCCACAGCCATGGACACAGGACACTACCGGAAGGATCCACAGCTATGGACACAGGATACTACCGGAAGGATCCACAGCTATGCACACAGGACATTGCCGGGGGAGGGGGACCCACAGCCATGGACGCAGGGCACTACCGGAGGGACCCACAGCTGTGGACGCATGACACTGCCGGGGAGGGCTTCACAGCCGTGGAGGGATCTCACAGCCGCGGACACAGGGGCCTGGAGCCAGCGCCAGAGCCCGAGCCAGAGCCAGAGCCATAGCCAGAGCCAGCGCCAGAGCCAGCGCCAGAGCCAGCGCCAGAGCCAGCGCCAGCGCCAGAGCCAGCGCCAGAGCCAGCGCCAGAGCCAGCGCCAGAGCCAGCGCCAGAGCCAGCGCCAGAGCCAGCGCCAGCGCCAGAGCCAGCGCCAGCGCCAGCGCCAGCGCCAGAGCCAGCGCCGGCGCAGTGCCGCTCCGCCGACAGCCGGGCCGCAGCCGGCCGGCCCGCTGCAGACCAGCGTCTCGCGAGTGTGCAGGACGCCGGCCGACACGCCCACGCGCGTCTGCGCCGCTCGCCGGCCGGATTTGCCGACGAGCCGCGCCGGAAGCGGCGCGTCACGTCTGCAATCGCGCCGGCCGTCGCACCGCAGCCGCCGGTGCGACGGCCGCCCGGCCGGCCGATCAATGCAGAACGAGCCGGGTCCGGTCGGCCGTGCGCCGCGGCTGCGAGCCGCCGGCCGCGGACGCCGCTGTCCGGGACACCGCCGGCCGCGGACGCCGCTGTCCGGGACACCGCCGGCCGCGGACGCCGCTGTCCGGGACACCGCCGGCCGCGGATGCCGCTGTCCGGACACCGCCGGCCGCGGACGCCGCTGTCCGGGACACCGCCGGCCGCGGACGCCGCTGTCCGGACACCGCCGGCCGCGGACGCCGCTGTCCGGACACCGCCGGCCGCAACCCGCCCGCCGCACACCGCTCGACTCGTCGGCCGGCTGTTGTCACAGGGGTCACAGGGGTCACCGGGGTAAGCGTTACGTTCGCGTCGGTGAACTGGTCGATCGAGAGTGCTCTGATAGGAGGCGTCGGCGGCCGCCTCCGGCAGTCGGTCCGTCGCCCTGCGGACGGTGACTTGCCACGAGTTCTTGTGCTGGAGTTAATCGGCTTCAAGGACCTCGAATGCGGCATTAGCGAACATTCCTCGGCGGCTCGCACTGGTCGAGTGGATTGTCCAAAAAGGGAAAGTGGTGGCGAGCATTGTGTTTCAGCCCAGTAAATACAGGTTCAGTCCCGATTCGTCCATCATCCAGCGGATATTTTCAGTTAGTTTGACACGAACCCTACAGTTCCAGGAACAGCTCACTTGTATAAGCATCTACATCTGATGCAGGGCGGCGGGGCCGGAAATTGGCGGCGCAGCGCATCAGCCGGCCACGAGGCGGCGGCGTGCCTATTTCGGGCGCCGGCGGGCTCATCGACGCCACCAATCTCGAGATGGGGCTCGGCAGCTCACGTGCCGTACGACCCACAGGCGAGCTCGATTGAAGCGCGGCCGGCCGGCCGGCAGCACGCGAGCCGCGCAAACTTGGCACCGCCGCCAGAATCAACCGCGGCGCGCCGACGTCGGCGGCGTGGCCAGTTGGCCCGGCGGCCGCCTGGCGGCGCTGCGGTGGCCGGGTCGCCGGCCGGAGGTGACCCGTGTAACTCTATACAGCGGCGCGCGGCCCGGCGGCCGGCCGGCCACGCCAGACCACCACCGCGCAGCGCGCACACTGAGCACGCCGCCGCAATCAGCCGGCATTCAGCGGCTCCGTCGCTGCCGACGCGGCGTCTTAACTGGGATCTTAATTAGTCAGCCGGCGGGGAACTCTGGCGTCCGGCTGTTCAGACCTTCTGAACCTAGTTAAGGAATATATCACTATGTGAATGTGAATTTATTTACATCGAATTTCGACGATCACATATTGAAAGACACGAGATGGTCGCCAATAAACATGAATTTTATATCAAATAATGATCGAACTAAACGTACACAGGTTATGGCTACTGCTGAACCACCTTTAAGGTTTCTTATTTGACAGTGAGTAACTTACAGTTGAGCAAATATAGTACATAGAGAAGGCAAAGCCTGATGATGATGTAAATTCGACTACAATTCACAATTCAGAAGGCCCCGGCTGGGGGATACACTGGGTTTTTAAAGCATTAATTTGAACTGAATTTTCATGAGCGTAAATACACATTAATATTTGCCCTATATATTACATTATATACACTATACATTTGAAGTCCGATAATTGGGCGACAAATTGAGTTCATCCTTGTAGATGAAAAGGCACCAATTCATACCATTCGGTTCTAACTTCACTGCCTTTCCAATAGCATTGGTCTCCCCGGTCGTGACACGACAGGGTTCCAGTGTAGCACCAGCCTGCATTGGTCTCCCCGGTCGTGACACGACAGGGTTCCAGTGTAGCACCAGCCTGCATTTGTCTCCCCGGTCGTGACACGACAGGGTTCCAGTGTAGCACCAGCCTGCATTGGTCTCCCCGGTCGTGACACGACAGGGTTCCAGTGTAGCACCAGCCTGCATTGGTCTCCCCGGTCGTGACACGACAGGGTTCCAGTGTAGCACCAGCCTGCATTGGTCTCCCCGGTCGTGACACGACAGGGTTCCAGTGTAGCACCAGCCTGCATTGGTCGGTCCCCTCGGTCGTGACACGACAGGGTTCCAGTGTAGCACCAGCCTGCATTGGTCTCCCCGGTCGTGACACGACAGGGTTCCAGTGTAGCACCAGCCTGCATTGGTCTCCCCGGTCGTGACACGACAGGGTTCCAGTGTAGCACCAGCCTGCATTGGTCTCCCCGGTCGTGACACGACAGGGTTCCAGTGTAGCACCAGCCTGCATTGGTCTCCCCGGTCGTGACACGAAGGGCACCAGCCTGCATTGGTCTCCCCGGTCGTGACACGACAGGGTTCCAGTCGCTCCAATCGCTTGTGTAGCCCCCACCCCCCCGGGCTGGAAAGTCGGTGCGCTGACGGTACCACCCCGTCAAACTTCAACCTTTAAACTATAATTCCCAGATCTGGTGGTGGGGGCCATGGTCGAAGCAACAAACTCTGCTCAGAGTACAACCCCTGGTTCATACGGCCAATCAAGCACTGAAACAATACGCTTTTCCGGGCTCCAAAACCATATCCAACACACAGCATTCGCATCTGCTGCCGCGAGTGCCAGTCGGCGACGGTGAGAGGCAGCCGCCTGCTGGTAGTGATGTGGCGCGGGTAGTGACGTGACGGTAGAGGCAGCCGCCTGCTGGTAGTGACGTGACGGTAGAGGCAGCCGCCTGCTGGGTAGTGATAGGTGCGGGTAGTGAGGAGCGCCTGCTGGTAGTGATGTGACGGTAGAGGCAGCCGCCTGCTGGTAGTGATGTGACGGCAGAGGCAGCCGCCTGCTGGTAGTGATGTGACGGCAGAGGCAGCCGCCTGCTGGTAGTGACGTGACGGCAGAGGCAGCCGCCTGCTGGTAGTGACGTGACGGCAGAGGCAGCCGCCTGCTGGTAGTGACGTGACCGCAGAGGTAGCCGCCTGCTGGCTACTTAGTGCTACGCAGTTGGTGGTCGACTCCGGAGGCGCCGCCGCGTGGCCCAGCGCCACCAGTTTGGCCCATGCAGCTGTTCTGCTCCGGTCCAGGTAAACACAGCTGACTAAGCCAACAGTCGGTCGCCATGGCAACACGCGGGCGCCGGCGCATGGGAGCGGCGGCGGCAGCGACTCACGGTGTCAATTGGACGGGCTGGGCAGCTGGAGAAGACCGTCAGACCCGGGCGGCCTCTTGAGGAGCTCTCAAGGACAGATGCAACCGCCGACCACCTCAGCACACTCAATAACTGAACAAGCCCGCACAGATGGATTCAGCCACTGCGAGAAAAACCAACATACACGTATGTTGCCGACAATAATTTGTTACGGCCATGAGTCGGCTGTTTGGCGTCACCCACCGCCGGTTAGCCGTCGATGGTTGACGGCCACGGTGACACCGCCCCAGCAGGCGTGACGGTGCCATAACGGAAATGACTGTGGAGATAGGACCGTGGCACCGGCGGGTCGGCCACTTCCACAGGACATGTGCATCCGCCGGACGTGGCGGACGCCGGACGTGGCGGACGCCGGACATGGACGTTGCGGACGTGGCGGACGCTGTGGCGTCCTGGCGACCGCATCCAGGACAGCGTGGGCCGCCGCAGATGCATTCGCTGTCTGTGGGCGGGGCAGGACAGGACAGGACAGGACAGGACAGGACAGGACAGGACAGGACAGGGCAGGGCAGGGCAGGACAGGGCAGGGCAGGGCAGGGCAGGGCAGGGCAGGGCAGGGCAGGACAGGGTAGGGTACGGTAGGGTAGGGTAGGGTACGGTAGGGTAGGGTACGGTAGGGTACGGTAGAGTAGGGAAGAGCAGGGCAGGGCAGGGCAGGGCAGGGCGGGGCAGGGCAGGGCAGGGCAGGGCAGGGCAGGGCAGGGCAGGGCAGGGCAGGGCAGGGCAGGTAGGGCAGGGCAAGCCACAAAACGGGGAAAATCTGGAAAGTTCTAGACCACACCGCATTGGCATTCCGCAACTGATTCCCATATCACATTTAACCATGCCAATGAAATGGCCTTTCCGCGGAAGTGAAAACAAATCGATTACTGGAATTTCGCGTTAAATTGAAAGTGAGAGTGCAAATGCATGAAGGCAATTGACGACCAAAACGGATGGGGGTGGCACATTACATAGGCTGCCATGTTGAAACTTGAAATTATTTACGGGGACAAAGCCAACACTGAGGGTGCACTTTCTCCATCAAAAGCATATAAAACAACGCTCTTGCTTAGGTGCGGAATTTTGCTGGAACGTGCGTGGCGACGCACATTTCCGTTCTGGTGACACGTCATTAATGATACAAATTTCATAGAGGTCGATTCTAAGGTTAAATGGCATTGATCTAAAGGCAAAAGGCACTGCATTGCATGCTTCGATGACCAAAAACACATCTGGGCGGTGCTTAACCTTTTCTTGTCCCATTAAGTCGCACGAACACAGTCGGCGCAGGCAACCGGCACAAGTAATCCGCACAGGAAGCCGGCAACCAGTTAGGCGGCAAGCAACCTTTCACCAGCGAAGCTGGGGAGCGGGAGGCGGGAGGCGGGAGGGGTGGGGGGACCAAGTCGGGACGGTGCCGCGCCAGGAGCGCTCCAGTCGTCAGCACGGGCCGACCGCCATCGATTAGACAGGGGCCGGCCGGCAAATCATATGCCGCAGACCCCGGCACACACGCGGCCTGTCGTCTTGGGCGCGGCCGGCCGCCGCCTGTCGTGAGACCGACACCAGCCGCCGCCGCCTGTCGTGAGGCCGACACCAGCCGCCGCCGCCTGTCGTGAGGCCGACACCAACCACCGCCGCCTGTCGTGAGGCCGACACCAACCACCGCCGCCTGTCGTGAGGGCCGACACCAACCACCGCCGCCTGTCGTGAGGCCGACACCAGCCGCCGCCGCCTGTCGTGAGGCCGACACCAACCACCGCCGCCTGTCGTGAGGCCGACACCAACCACCGCCGCCTGTCGTGAGGCCGACACCAACCACCGCCGCCTGTCGTGAGGCCGACACCAACCACCGCCGCCTGTCGTGGGCCGACACCAACCACCGCCGCCTGTCGTGAGGCCGACACAACCGCCGCCGCCTGTCGTGGGGCCGACACCAACCACCGCCGCCTGTCGTGAGGCCGACACCAACCACCGCCGCCTGTCGTGGGCCGACACCAACCACCGCCGCCTGTCGTGAGCCGACACCAACCACCGCCGCCTGTCGTGAGGCCGACACCAACCACCGCCGCCTGTCGTGTGGGCCGACACCAACCACCGCCGCCTGTCGTGAGGCCGACACCAACCACCGCCGCCTGTCGTGTGGGCCGACACCAACCACCGCCGCCTGTCGTGAGGCCGACACCAACCACCGCCGCCTGTCGTGAGGCCGACACCAACCACCGCCGCCTGTCGTGGGGCCGACACCAACCACCGCCGCCTGTCGTGAGGCCGACACCACCCGCCGCCGCCTGTCGTGAGGCCGACACCAACCACCGCCGCCTGTCGTGAGGCCGACACCAACCACCGCCGCCTGTCGTGTGGGCCGACACCAACCACCGCCGCCTGTCGTGAGGCCGACACCAACCGCCGCCGCCTGTCGTGGGGCCGACACCAACCACCGCCGCCTGTCGTGAGGCCGACACCAACCACCGCCGCCTGTCGTGAGGCCGACACCAACCACCGCCGCCTGTCGTGAGGCCGACACCAACCACCGCCGCCTGTCGTGTGGGCCGACACCAACCACCGCCGCCTGTCGTGAGGCCGACACCAACCACCGCCGCCTGTCGTGAGGCCGACACCAACCACCGCCGCCTGTCGTGTGGGCCGACACCAACCACCGCCGCCTGTCGAGGCCGACACCAACCGCCGCCGCCTGTCGTGGGGCCGACACCAACCACCGCCGCCTGTCGTGAGGCCGACACCAACCACCGCCGCCTGTCGAGGCCGACACCAACCACCGCCGCCTGTCGTGAGGCCGACACCAACCACCGCCGCCTGTCGTGTGGGCCGACACCAACCACCGCCGCCTGTCGTGAGGCCGACACCAACCACCGCCGCCTGTCGTGGGGCCGACACCAACCACCGCCGCCTGTCGTGTGGGCCGACACCAACCACCGCCGCCTGTCGTGAGGCCGACACCAACCACCGCCGCCTGTCGTGAGGCCGACACCAACCACCGCCGCCTGTCGTGAGGCCGACACCAACCACCGCCGCCTGTCGTGAGGCCGACACCAACCACCGCCGCCTGTCGTGTGGGCCGACACCAACCACCGCCGCCTGTCGTGAGGCCGACACCAACCACCGCCGCCTGTCGTGAGGCCGACACCAACCACCGCCGCCTGTCGTGAGGCCGACACCACCCGCCGCCGCCTGTCGTGGGGCCGACACCAACCACCGCCGCCTGTCGTGAGCCGACACCAACCACCGCCGCCTGTCGTGAGGCCGACACCAACCACCGCCGCCTGTCGTGAAGCCGACACCAACCACCGCCGCCTGTCGTGGGGCCGACACCAACCACCGCCGCCTGTCGTGAGGCCGACACCAACCGCCGCCGCCTGTCGTGGGCCGACACCAACCACCGCCGCCTGTCGTGTGGGCCGACACCAACCACCGCCGCCTGTCGTGTGGGCCGACACCAACCACCGCCGCCTGTCGTGAGGCCGCACCAACCACCGCCGCCTGTCGTGTGGGCCGACACCAACCACCGCCGCCTGTCGTGAGGCCGACACCAACCACCGCCGCCTGTCGTGGGCCGACACCAACCACCGCCGCCTGTCGTGTGGGCCGACACCAACCACCGCCGCCTGTCGTGAGGCCGACACCAACCACCGCCGCCTGTCGTGAGGCCGACACCAACCACCGCCGCCTGTCGTGTGGGCCGACACCAACCGCCGCCGCCTGTCGTGAGGGCCGACACCAACCACCGCCGCCTGTCGTGAGGGCCGACACCAACCACCGCCGCCTGTCGTGAGGGCGACACCAACCACCGCCGCCTGTCGTGTAGGCCGACACCAATCACTGCATGACCGAAACATCCCCACTGGCAGCAGCGCCCCCTGCAGCTGCCATCAGCACCGCTGCAGCTGCCATCAGCGGCCTGCAGCTGCAGCGCCGCCGCCGCGAACGGCCGCACGATCGCCCGCCACACAATTAACTCATGGAATGGCAAATAGAGCGACAACGCGGCCATGGCAACTTTGATCAAACACGCGGCTGGATATTGCGTTGGCGACCGGCCGGCGCCGGCACCGCGGCGCCCGTCCAGCCGGCCCGGTAAATATTCGCGCTAACGGTGCCGGCCGGCGGCGGCGGGCCGCGTGTACGCGTGGCGGCTGGCCGGTCAATGCGCCCCGGCCCCGGCAACACGACCGGCCGTCCCACCTGCACCGCCGGGCGACAGGCCGCCGCCGAGTCAACGTACGGCGGCCGGGGGTGCGTGTGTCGGGCACGTCGTACCGGCCCGCACAGCTGTGCACCACACAGCAGCCGCCGCGGCCGTGTCGCGTGTAGCATGTGTCATGGCACCCATCAGCGCACACACACACACACACACATGTGGATTGTAGGTGCTCCGGATCTCTCTCTCTCTCTCTCTCTCTCTCACTCACTCACTCACTCACTCACTCACTAACTAACTAACTCTAACTACTACTAACTAACTAACACTCTATCTACTACTACACTACTAACTAACTAACTAACTAACTCACTCACTCACTCTCATTCACTCACTGTACGAGGGTATGGTGCCGTCCTGAAATCGTTGACGTAGTACCAAAGGTGCCGGGTTCGACACTAGCGCCGCTCGGGACATTTACCCAATCCCGCGGCCCACCGGCGAAAGTGTGGGCGGCGCCATTAGCCGTGAATATGCATAAAGTGCGTCGTGAACCACCCAATAAACAAACGAATCGTTGACGTATGAAACGACCGAATGTCTCGCCACGACGGAATGTGACCCATATCTTGCATAAACACTGGCCCAATACTGGCGAAAAGCGAACATTTACTATGACAAAAAGATAGGGGAATGGACGATGCCGACAGATCGGATGTTCACGATGGTTGAGAAATGACAAATGTAGGCTTTTAGCTGGATCGTGGCAAACGACGTAGGGCCGGCTTCGCGCCCAAATTTGAACCGTGGAAGTAATGACCAGAGATTTTACAGAACGAGCCGCCTCACGTGTTGAACTAATGCAATGCCACGTACCGCATTGCTTGCAGTAGTCTAAGCAGCCAGAGATACTCTTGTCTGCCGACTACAATCGGCCACCTCGTCGGGAAAATCGGATTTGTTTTCCTCGGAGCCTAATTCTACAGGACACTTCGCAACAACGCCCTATTTGCACGCCGGACGTGCGTCGGCACCAGTATTCTAGACAGCCAGCAAAACTCCGCCTCGAACCGGCAGCTCCCCAAAAAACGCTGCAGCGCAGATCTGACCCGTTAGCGGGCTTGACACGTGAACGTGGACAGCATCGAGTGGCCAGGCTGGGTGCCAGGCTGGGTGCCAGGCTGGGCGCCAGGCTGGGTGCCAGGCTGGGTGCCAGGCTGGGTGCCAGGCTGGGTGCCAGGCTGGGTGCCAGGCTGGGTGCCAGGCTGGGTGCCAGGCTGGGTGCCAGGCTGGGCGCCAGGCTGGGTGCCAGGCTGGGTGCCAGGCTGGGTGTCAGGCTGGGCGCCATGCTGCAGAGGCGGGCGGCCGGCGCACGTCTCCGCCTGGCAGCTCATCAGCCGACATCTCGGCGGCGTACCGGCCCGGCCAGCGGCCGCGGCCGGCGCTGCACAAATTACGCGCAAATTCCCGCGGCACAGCCGGATGGGCTTCGCTCCGGCGGAGCGGAAGCGGGTCGAAGTTGGCGGCCGGGCGGGCGGGCGCCGGTGGCCGCGGACTGCGCGGCCCGGTAATGGCGGTCGACGCCTCGCCATCAAACGTAGGGCCGGCCGGCGGCCGGTGCATCCCACAGGCCCCGGGCGCAGATAACGCCGCCCGGCCCGGCCGGCCACCGGCCGCCATCAATTTCAGTTTCCATAAAATGTTGCCGTCAGGCCGCCGCTGGCGCGCCAGGGCGGCGTGCTGGAGCTGCTCCGGTGTAAAGCTGTCACATGGCCTTCCGGTGTGAAGCCGTTACGCGGCCCTCTGGTGTAGAGCACGACCCCCATGTGTAGATCAGTCGCACGGCCATCTGGTGTAGAGCTGTCGCACGGCCATCTGGTGTAGAGCTGTCACACGGCCCCCGGGTGTAGAGCTGTAACATGGCCTTCCGGTGTAAAGCCGTCACACGGCCCTCTGGTGCAGAGCTGTCACACGGCCCCCGGGTGTAGAGCTGTCACACGGCACTCGGGTGTAGAGCTGTCACGCGGCACTCGGGTGTAGAGCTGTCACATGGCCTTCCGGTGTAAAGCCGTCACACGGCCCTCTGGTGCAGAGCTGTCACGCGGCCCCCGGGTGTAGAGCTGTCACATGGCCTTCTGGTGTAGAGCCGTCACACGGCCCTCTGGTGTAGAGCTGTCACGCGGCCCCCGGGTGTAGAGCTGTCACATGGCCTTCTGGTGTAGAGCCGTCACACGGCCCTCTGGTGCAGAGCTGTCACACGGCCCCCGGGTGTAGAGCTGTCACATGGCCATCTGGTGCAGAGCTGTCACGCGGCCCCCGGGTGTAGAGCTGTCACATGGCCTTCTGGTGTAGAGCCGTCACACGGCCCTCTGGTGCAGAGCTGTCACACGGCCCCCGGGTGTAGAGCTGTCACATGGCCTTCTGGTGTAGAGCCGTCACACGGCCCTCTGGTGTAGAGCTGTCACACGGCACTCGGGTGTAGAGCTGTCACACGGACCTCGGGTGTAGAGCCGTCACACGGCCCTCTGGTGTAGAGCTGTCACACGGCCCCCGGGTGTAGAGCTGTCACATGGCCTTCTGGTGTAGAGTCGTCACACGGCCCTCTGGTGTAGAGTTGTCACGCGGCACTCGGGTGTAGAGCTGTCACACGACACTCTGGTGCAGAGCTGTCACACGGCCCCCGGGTGTAGAGCTGTCACGCGGCACTCGGGTGCAGAGCTGTCACGCGGCACTCGGGTGTAGAGTTGTCGCACGACCCCCGGGTGTAGGGCGCATGGCCTGGTGGATTGGAAGGGCGCGGTGATGGTGGTGGATTGGAGTTTAAGGGCGCATCGCCGTGTGAAGAGGTGTAACACGGCCGTGGCTGCTCAGGTGTAGAGCTGCCATACACACACCGCCATGCGGCAAACAACCGCTACAGCAGGCTGCATGCTTTTTTGGAATTGAGAGCGATTTAGCAAATCTCACGAACGGTCAAGCCGAAGCAGTTGTCGGTTGTGTTCGGTGATGGAGCAGACAGAGGTAGGCAGAGGTTGGCATAGGTTGGCAGAGGTAGGCAGAGGTTGGCAGAGGTAGGCAGAGGTAGGCAGAGGTAGGCAGAGGTAGGCAGAGGCAGGCATGGGTAGGCAGAACAAGCAGTGCATCTCGTAGAAGGGCCACACAGTTAGCATAGGTAGACAAAGGTGGGCGGAGTAGGCTAGAGTTGTAGCTATCGTACAGGAGCAACACAGCGTTCATGTCCAGTGTACACGAACGAGACGCGTCACCTCAATATCGGCCGACTGCAAAATCCATGACTCCATGACCGGGTGTATGCCTGCGATGGAGGTCTGGTGTAGAATGAAGAGGCCAGCTCGTGTTGCATGTGTTACATCATATGTCGCTTCGTCCTGCAAAGCGGTGCAAGGTGGTCGTGGTCCACGTTGCAGATCGGAGAACGGGGACAGGTATGAGTGCATTGTGCAACCGGGAAACGGAAGAACCGAGCGGAAGCAGAGACCAGTCCATTTGGCCAGTGGAAGCAAAGACCGATTCATTCTACATGGCGAATACCGGGATCAACTGACGTGGCCCAGTGAAGTCAGAGGCTACTATGTTGTAGCGAATATCCAGCCTCGCCAACGAGCTTGCAGAGGTGAGCGACGACCAGCCGGCCGCGTACACAGCTCGTCCACTCTTCACAGATCTCACTCCAGGGTTGAAATAATGGCCTCTTGTTAGGTGTGAGATGTCGGAACGAGCACAGTAGGATGTCGAATTTTACTACTGAATTGGTGTCATTTAAAATGCTTTTGATCCCTCAGACTCAAATTCGAGCTGATGGTGTAGGCACTTCGAGCTGATGGCGTAGATTCCGAGGAGCAGAATTTCGATACTTCTTGGAGGATGTCGATTGAAAGCTCAGAAAGTGGTATATTCCACCCTATTTCACGAATAACCTATCACTGTCTCACTCACAACTGATTGGCGCCGCCCCAGCCGTCCAATCAGCGCATTGTCTGGCCAGCCGGCGATGACGTCACACATCACGTGTCGTGGCGGACAGGGTGCGGCGGCAACCACAGGCGCGCGGGGCGGGCGTGCTGTCGCGACGCCATGCCGGGCAGCGGCACCGTTAACCCGCGGTGGACACCTCGCCAGACGGACCCCGCACAGCTCCGCTGGAAACGCCGGGCCGCTCTGAGCTCGCGCACCGGAGAGCACGAGTGCACACAAGCCCTTCTTGCGCGTTGTGGCCCGGCCGACCACGTGATCCCGATGGTCGCCACACGGCTCCGTGGTCGCGCGGGTCGCCAGTCCAGGCGGCGGGCAAGAAGGCGGTATTCCGGCTACCTTTGTTCGCCGGAGGGTGAATCCGGCAACACTCAGTGTGTCCGGCCATGCCGCACAGTCAGCTAAGCTCGGCTGAGGTGCGATGTGAGACGGGCAGTGGGCCGCAGCAGACGCTCGAGGTTCTGCCGGCCACCGCCAGGGTGGCGTCAGCAACGCCAGCCAGCCCATGCTTGGCAAAATATGCCGCTCCTGACCTTGTGCCGTCTAGAAGAACATAATTATCTACGGAAAAAGCATCTTGTTTATCCTGCTGGCTGGTTGATGAATACTGATGTTTTACAATGATTATATTTACTACTTGTTGATGAAACGTCCAAAACTCGATGGAAAGTAAAAAGAACTTATCCCACAAAGAGAGCTAAAATATCCTAACGGCGTGGATGGTCCATACCACGTCCAGGAATCAAAATGAAAATCAATTTGTAGGGGTGTGGGGAAGTGATGGATTATTCGAGACATGGCGTGGTGTATACCACTGAATGAACGCTGAATCGACATCCTTCCCAAAGAAGTATCCACATCGTGCTTCTCAGTGCGTGTTTGAGAAGCCTTCATTCCTCGTTTCTAACCGTATCACTCTTGCAAATATCATACTTTTGCTTGCCATAACAGATCCAGAATCGTGATCACGAATATTCCGCGACGCAATTCCGGCTGAAGGGATCACCTATGGTGTGCTATGCCATGCAAAAACAGTTCATAACCTATGATGTGCTATGCTGCACAATATAAGTTTATAGCGTAGAAGTTTGTATCACTCCCGTTGATATCGGCATCCACAAATTAGGCTCCTTTCAAAACACGCACCACGTGAGCAGGCACATGAACGCAATTATCTTTTAAAATGGGTTAACAATGGTGTGCGGGATGTTGGTGTGTGGGAGTGTGTGGGTGTGGGATATAGGTTCTGTGGGGCTGGCTATTCCTCGGGCCACTGACGTGGTCCGACAGGCGCCGGGCTGTGGCACGGCCTGGGGGGGGGGGGGGGGGTGGGGGGTGGGGGGGGGGGGGTGTGGGGGGTGGGGTGGTTGTGGGGGGGGGGTTTTTTCTTGCCTCTTCCGCTTGTGGTGAGGTGCGGTGTGGGGTGGTCAGGTTCTGTGGGGTGTGGGGGGCCATTCCTCGGGCCACTGCGTGGGACAGGCGCCGGGCTGTGGCACGGCCTGTGTCGGGTGTGGGATGTGGGGTGCAGGTTCTGTGGGGGCTGGCCATTCCTCGGGCCACTGACGTGGTCCGACAGGCGCCGGGCTGTGGCACGGCCTGTGTCGGGTGTGGGATGTGGGGTGCAGGTTCTGTGGGGGCTGGCCATTCCTCGGGCCACTGACGTGGTCCGACAGGCGCCGGGCTGTGGCACGGCCTGTGTCGGGTGTGGGGTGTGGGGTGTGGGGTGTGGGGTGTGGGGTGCAGGTTCTGTGGGGGCTGGCCATTCCTCGGGCCACTGACGTGGTCCGACAGGCGCCGGGCTGTGGCACGGCCTGTGTGGGGTGTGGGGTGTGAGGTGCAGGTTCTGTGGGGGCTGGCCATTCCTCGGGCCACTGACGTGGTCCGACAGGCGCCGGGCTGTGGCACGGCCTGTGTGTGGGTGTGGGATGTGGGGTGCAGGTTCTGTGGGGGCTGGCCATTCCTCGGGCCACTGACGTGGTCCGACAGGCGCTTACGGCCTGTGTACGGCCTGTGTGGGGTGTGGGGGGTGTGGGGTGCAGGTTCTGTGGGGGCTGGCCATTCCTCGGGCCACTGACGTGGTCCGACAGGCGCCGGGCTGTGGCACGGCCTGTGAGGTGCAGGTTGTGGGGTGACAGGCGCCGGGCTGTGGCACGCCTGTGTGGGTGTGGGGTGTGGGGTGTGGGGTGTGGGGTGTGGGGTGTGGGGTGTGGGATGTGGGGTGCAGGTTCTGTGGGGGCTGGCCATTCCTCGGGCCACTGACGTGGTCCGACAGGCGCCGGGCTGTGGCACGGCCTGTGTCGGGTGTGGGGTGTGGGGTGCAGGTTCTGGGGGGGTTTGGGCGTGTAAGGGGCTGTGGCCATGTCGGGTGTGGGGTGCAGCTGTGGGGGGGTCTCGGGCCCAGGTGGTGGGTGTGGCAGGTGTGTGGTGTGTGGGGTGTGGGATGTGGGGTGCAGGTTCTGTGGGGGCTGGCCATTCCTCGGGCCACTGACGTGGTCCGACAGCGCTGGGCCGGGGTGGCACGGCCTGTGTCGGGTGTGGGGTGTGGGGTGCAGGTTCTGTGGGGCTGGCCATTCCTCGGGCCACTGACTGGTCCGACAGGCGGGCTGTGGCACGGCCTGTGTCGGGTGTGGGATGTGGGGTGCAGGTTCTGTGGGGGCTGGCCATTCCTCGGGCCACTGACGTGGTCCGACAGGCGCGGCCGCTGATCAACAGGCTGCTGCGATCGGCCGCCAACCTGGCCGCCAGCCAACGGCACCGGCCGGCCGCCTCTGGCACAAGGGGCGCGCGCCCAGCCCCGGCCTCCACTGGGTCGTCCGATCAATAAGATCAACACGACTGGGGGCTGTGTAAACAGCCGAGGCGGCGCCTCCGACGTGATTACGGTGAGAACGGCTCCGGAATGGACCACATGTTGGCACCGCCGCCACCCACCACACGGACACCCAGCACTGCAGCGCTGCAGCGCTGCAGTGCTGCAGTGATGCAGTGCTGCAGTGCTGCAGTACCGCCACATCTGGTCACGCCAGGCCGCCAGCAAACTAACCATACTCCTTCCTCGGTGCGGTAGAGGTAAAGAAGAGACACAAAAACCTGAGGTGCGAAGACGGACCAATAGTCAAATAATCGGCGTCCATTTGGTATACGTGAGCCGGGCGAGCACAACCTGGACTGCTGACGTGTGCTGAGACGTGTCTGGGAGTCGGCGTGTGACAGACGTGCGCCACGGTACCGTCAGACACGACCCACTGCAACAGCAGTGTCCTAAAATTACTTCACCATTAACTGTGTGGATGAAGGAAGAAGTTGCTTGGGAATGGTGAAAGATGGGAAGAAAATAAAGATTTGCCACTTAAGGATTAAAAAGCGGAATGCCTTTCGCTTCAGTCACACGCATTTTACATTATTTAGCAGCCGTGTGCATGACTGTGCATACATCGTGTGGCAAAATGGCAAAAACCGAAAACGAGGATGAAATACCACAACTCCATTAACTGTGCATTTCCAGGCAACATGGTGAATTATTTTACACTGTGCAACAGTGCTGCCGACCACATGGGAGCCAGGTAGGCGACCAGCCACCGCCAGTGTCGGGTGGACATCAGCAGCCCACCGTACCCTACCGCCAGTGTCGGCTGGACATCAGCTGCCCACCGTACCCTACCGCCAGTGTCGGCTGGACATCAGCTGCCCACCGTACCCTACCGCCAGTGTCGGTGGACATCAGCAGCCCGCCGTACCCTACCGCCAGTGTCGGCTGGACATCAGCTGCCCACCGTACCCTACCGCCAGTGTCGGCTGGACATCAGCTGCCCACCGTACCCTACCGCCAGTGTCGGCTGGACATCAGCTGCCCACCGTACCCTACCGCCAGTGTCGGCTGGACATCAGCTGCCCACCGTACCCTACCGCCAGTGTCGGCTGGACATCAGCTGCCCACCGTACCCTACCGCCAGTGTCGGCTGGACACCGGCAGCCCGCCGTACCGCCAATCTACCGCCAGTATTGGCTGGGCACAGGCTGCCAACTGCACCACCAGTGTACTGCCAGTCTACCGCCAGTGTCGGCTGGACACCGGCAGCCCGCCGTACCGCCAACCTACCGCCAGTGTCGGCTGGACACAGGTGCCAACTGTGCCACCATGTACCGCCAACCTACCGCCAGTGTCGGCTGGACGCCTGGCAGTACACCCCTTAAACGGAAGGCTTTAATCGACCCAGAGCGTCGCAGCGTCGACATACGGAGGGAACTGCGGCGGAACGGCCGCCACACGGGGACATGGCGACTGGAGCCGCCACCGCCGCCGCATACTAACGCATCGCCCGACCCCCACCAGACCCCGACCGTTACATACCACTCCGAACCGGAATGTCGAACAGCCGGCAGACACGGGGATAAACTGAGCGCCGAGGCGGAGCAGCACGACTGGACTCATGGCGCGGGGGAGGGGGGCGTTGAGAGGGGTGCGTCGTCGGCGCCCCTGATGCAACCGAAGTGCATGGGCACCAGCGGCGATGACTCACACGCGCCGTCGGCCGCCTCAACCCAAATAAATATCGGCCCGCCGCGGCCGGTGGAAATAGCCGGGCACCGCTGCAGCCTAGACTACGGCCTGCAGCCTGCAGCCTACAGCCTACAGTCCATAGCCTACAGTCCACAGCCTACAGTCTGCGGCCGACAGTCTGGTCTGCAATCCAAAGCCTACAGTCTACAGCCTGCAGCCAATAACCTACAACTAACGATCTACAAGCCGACAGTTAACACCCAGCGTACAGCTTACAGCTCAGTCTACAGCCTACAGCCTACAGCTTACAGCCAACAGTCTACGGTCTACAGCCTACAACCAACAGTCTAGTCTACAGTCTACAGTCTACAGTCTACAGTCTACAGTCTACAGTCTACAGTCTACAGTCTAGTCTTCAGTCTAGTCTTCAGTATACAGTCTACAGTCTACAGTCTACAGCCTGCAGCCAATAACCTACAACTAACGATCTACAAGCCGACAGCCAACACCCAGCGTACAGCTTACAGCTCAGTCTACAGTCTACAGTCTACAGTCTACAGTCTACAGCCTACAGCCAACAGCCTACAGCCTACAGCCTACAGTCTACAGTCTACAGTCTACAGTCTACAGCCTACAGTCTACAGCCTACGGCGTCGAGGCGGCGGTGAGCGGCCGGCACACGGCGGCACGAGCAGCGCCAGCGTGGCCGACACGGCGCCGCCGCGGCGCCAGGCCAGGCGGCATCGATTGTGCCGGCCGCCATCGATTGTTCCGGACCAGGTGAGCAGCCCCGAATGGCAGCACGCGCACACATCACGCTCTTATCACGCCGCACAATGGCGGCCGGGTCAGGGCGCTGGCGACCCGGGGAGGTGGCGCCACCGGCAGCGGCGGCACCTCTCTCAGCGCCGTCCCCAGTCACAGAGCACCCGTCACCGACCGGCTGGCCGGCCGGCTGGCTGGCTGGCTGGCGGCAGCGGCTCTGCGCAATGCGGCGTGGCCGGGCGGCTGGGCGGCCGGCAGTCCGACCGGACGCTGTGCGGCGCGCGTGCAGCCGTGCTACACGAGGGAGGTGGGCGTCGGCGTTGCCGACCTGAACGGGCCGCACGGCTCGACCGACGGATCGCACGGGCCGACCCTGATCGCGGGCGGGTCCGACTGTCTGCCGCTCCGGGAGAGTGCCGCCCCACGCCACCCTCATAACGATCCCGACAGCCGACACGTCCCGACACGCGACGCCGGTGGCCACACGGCCCCCGCAGACCAACATCAGCGGGGTTTGATCCTGTCGGCCTTGCGCCTCCCGCCCGTTACACCACGCCCCACAGCGGCTACACCGCTCGCCGCACGGCCGCCGCACGACATATCGGGACAGCGCGTGGTCGTCAACACAACAGCAACACGTGATCGCATTACGGTGATTACCATACGCCGTCAGCAATTACCTGATGAGACTCACGGGCCCTGGTTAATGTTGCATGGCTCGGCGGCGGCGCTCCGTCCGCGGTCGGCGGCGTGCGGGGCATGCCGGCCGTTGCCATGGCGACCACATTGGCCGGCGATTGGCGGCGCGTGACGGACGCCCGGGAGCGTGACGCACCGATCCCCGCCGGCGGGCATCACGCACAGCAGTGATAAGTTCAGCGCAGCGGCCGTGATAGGTCCGGCGCGGCGGCGGTGGTAAGTTCAACGCGGCGGCGGTGAGAAGTTCAGCGCGGCAGCAGTGCATCGCGCGGTGTCACCCGCAGCCGCAGCCAGACCGGCGACGCCTCGGGTCTGTGGTGCTGGCGGCCGGCTAGCGCCCGCTCTGAGTCTGAGCATGGCCTGAGCGCCATGCGTCCGGCCGCTGATGAGTCATTCAATGTATGGGGAGGCGGAGGCGGAGGCGGAGGCGGAGGCGGACGCGGTGGCGGTGGCGGCAGCCCAGCCCACCAACAACTGCGCGGCACGGGCCAGCGTGAGCTGCAGCACCCACGCCATAGCCAGAGCCGACCGCAGCCGGCTGAGACGGAACACGCTCAGTCGAGGCACCGAGAGGCTGACGAGGTACCGCTGGCCGGCTGACTAGGCGCCGCGGGTCGGCTGACGAGGTACCGCTGGCCGGCTGACGAGGCGCCGCTGGCCGGCTGACGAGGTACCGCTGGCCGGCTGACGAGGTACCGCTGGTCGGCTGACGAGGCGCCGCTGGCCGGCTGACGAGGCGCCGCTGGCCGGCTGACGAGGTACCGCTGGTCGGCTGACTAGGCGCCGCTGGCCGGCTGACGACGTACCGCTGGTCGGCTGACGAGGTACTACTGGTCGGCTACTTCTACAGGCTGACACCAGGCCGCACACAGCCAGAGCCTCAGCCATCAAGGCAACCTCATTACATTCCTTAGCTTCCTCAGCGAGCGCGAGGTAACACGCAGCCTCGCGCCACCAGCACCAAGTGAAGTGCTGCTGTCCTATGAGTAGCGCCAATGGAGTCACAGTTCATCACACACCGCACACGCGCACCAGGGTCGATCTATGGGAGTTACTCTTACAGACGTAGTGCTTACACGGAGTCCGTCTGCTAGCACGGGCCACACTTCCCTTGGGAACAGTTGGGGGGGGGGGGGCGGATGCTGGTTCCTCCCCCGTCCCATTCCCAGAAACCAGCTCGTATATGCTCCCAAACACTGGAGACGCTGAGCTCGCATTTGGATCGACAAAACAACATCACCCACACACGTACAATAAATAGGGTGGCAGTCGGCGCGTATTGTGCTCGTCTGGACCGAAATATGGTGGCAGTCAGCGCGTGTTGTACTCGTTTGCACACGAAATAGGGTGGCAGTCAGCGCGCATTGCGCTCGTCTGCTGCCACCCTATTTCGTACGCAAACTAGCTGGGCTTTGGGGCGCATCAACTACCACCAGTTAGCTACATAACCAGTAGCAGTTGATGCGCCCCTAAGCTCAGCTCGTCTACATACGAAATGTGGTGGCAGTCGGCGCGAATTGTGCTCGTCTGCGAGGAGCCCACCCCACGCACGCGACTGCGCCGCATTAGCCGCCGATGACGGCCCGTCACTCAGCCAATTTGGCCCAGCTTGTACGTGACGAGCAATCACTCAACTGTTGCCGTGTAGCGCCGCATCGAATAGCGCACACGCAGGGGCTCGCTCCGCTACCGGCTGCAGTGGTGGCAGCGTTCGGTCAGCTCAGTTCAGATCAGCTCAGCTCAGCTCAGCTCAGCTCAGCTCAGCTCAGCTCAGCTCGAACACAGCTCAGCTCAAACATAGCACAGCTCAAACATAGCACAGCTCAACTCAGTACTGCACAGCCTAGTACAGCACCGGATAGCTCAGCACAGCACTGCACTGCACCATCCACTGCAGTTACCGCTCACGTCCCTCAAGCACACTTTGATTCACACTTTTCCAACCTGGGCCAGCCAGCTTACAACATGGATAGTGACAGGCATAGTGAAATTTCGGAACCGGAACATGGAATAATACGAGTTGCTCTTTTTCAAAGTTTTTTTTCCAGTGCCGCTCAGGTACATAGTTACTCAGTTACCTTCAGAATTACTTCCAGAGTTACTCAGAGCATTTGCATGCGTCTCTTTTGGTTGACCTTACAAGTCAGGTAAAGCAAGTCAATGTCGTGCAGTCGGCCATCCATCTTCACCATAGGTTTCGGACTAGGGACCTTGATCGTAAAACAAACGCGACTTCATATTTCAAAATTGATGATATGCAAGCTGAAGTCTCAGTCTAACACAGGCGGTACGTGTAAACATCGAGGCTACCGACCCCGCAAAGGTAAATATCTGGAAATATGCGATGAACTGTTGAAGAGGATAGTTCGAAACATGTGCTGCTTACGAAAAGGTGATGTTTATAACCAAAGAAAAACCAAAGGCCTTCCATTGTTTCAAGAGTGCCCGATCAAATCCTACAAGATCTCCTTTGGAGCGGGATATACTTTTCCAAGACATCAACCAAAATAAAAATTTGCATGCAGAATTTCAGAATCCCAGTCCATACAAAATGCAAACAATGTACAAAAGTTCCCTAGTTAGCCATTTTGTCTCCGTAAAAGTCCGAATTGTATCCTGCATGGCGTATGCATTTACTTCCGTGGTATCTCAGTTCACATCTCAGTAGCTTGACCAGATATTGACGTTTGGTGACCCGACACCTAAAAATCACCTAAAAACCATGCGGAAACAGAGTGGTGACCCGACTTTGACCCGCCCTAGCTCCAGTATCTTAAGTGACCGGAGCTCAATTTCTATTACACAATGTGCGCTCATCGATTGTCGGAAGATATGCCACACTTCAAAGCAATATCGTGAACGGTTCCAGAATTATTTGAGAAAATCTTGGGGAGGGGGAGGGGAGTGAAACTTATCCACTCGCACCAAGGATTAATAATTTTCAATCAAGCGAATACTTTAAACTACAATCAGTTCCGCTGTTTCATTCCAGTATTCAACAGTCAGACAAAACAATCCGCAATATACTTTATGTACGGTTAATTCAATTCTCTTTTCTTCAGCGCGCAGTGTTTGCTCGTGCTTCCAGTCATACAATATGGAGTACATGGCACATCTGCAGGGATCCAACAGGACCTCCCCACCGCATAGCTAACGTTCAGGAGTGACAGCACAATGCAGCCGCATTTTTCGCCTTCGGTTCCATACAAGCACGTGCCCCTCGGCGGGCGCCATTTTCCTGATTGTGAATTCGCAGTGTCACAGCAGGCTTATGTCCATTCGGTGCAATGTACTCCAGCGGGTAATGGCGTCATGGAACAGCTTCGGTGCGCTGCTGGGACGCTGAGCAACCGGGGGGAGGGGGGACGGCGACCGCGACTGAACTGCTGACAACGGCCACCACAGAACTTCTGAGAACGGCCGCCGCAGAACTGGTGAGAGTGGCTGCGACAGAACTGATGAAAATGGCAGCCACAGAACTGACGAGAATGGCCACGACAAAGCTTGATGAGAATGGCCGCGACTGAACTGGTGAGAATGGCCGCGACAGTACTTCTGAGAATGGCTACCACGATCGGACTGCAGCCGGTCTCGTCACCGGCCAAATTTCAGTGCTAGCATTGGGCATGTGCCCAGATTAACGCCACACCAGCTGTGCTGCCGCTGGTCACAATCGCGCAATCAGTGCTTCCCGGCGCAATATACAACTGGGAAGATGATTACGGGAGTTTTTTTTTAACGCCAAGAACGAACTATTTGGGTAAGTAATACTATCGTGGGGTAAAATTATCCGATATAGTAGTCCAATAGCGCTATAAATTTAACCAGGAAAGGTGCACCTGAAAGAACCCGATTGTCTTTCAGGGCCAAGGAAATATATCCAACAATACACCTGTCACGTAGGCAGCAGCATAAGTAGGAGCAGTTGTTTCAGCTCTTAGTAATCTTAGCTCCAGCACTTTCGCTGACAACTGGCACCATTTTTGTTGTAGTGTAACTGGTTCCAGCGACGTTGTGTCATGAAAGATCAATGACACTTTGTAATACAGAATGAATTTACGGCTTCTTTCGAGTTTTTTTTTTACGAGCGATCTTACTTTCGGAAATAAGAGGAGAAAATAACTTGCTGTTTTCAAAAATAATAATTTTCTGGGACGCCTGTACTGGTCATATGTTTATCAGCCATCCACGCACTTATATTATTCTTCCATTCCTGTGCCATCGCAGCTAGGGTCGGATCCAAAAGTATGGTTGAGTGAATGGGGAAGGGAAGATTAAAATGGCTCAAATTTAGAAAAACTTCGGATTTCAACGGCTAGTATTTGTCGGGCCTGTTTAAGAGAACATTTATCTCCTAAAATATTTTTGGGCCTCGAGAAAACGAAATCTTAGTGCAAAAACGTCTGCAAAAATCGGGATGGGGGTTGGGTGGCATGGCCCAGGATGTAATTTTCTAGACATGAATGCCCTCCTATTGGAGTAATTAACGACGGGGATGAAAAGAACACAAAAATATGCTATCAACTAGTTAGTTATATGACGATAGCTAAGGACGCCTGTGCCTACCTGGATTAAAGCCCCACCAAGGCACACACGAGGATGAGTTCGGAGGTGGTCAAATGTATATAGGCAATAAGAGTTTCGGAGGCAGAAGTTACACAGTGAGATCCAATCTGAAAAAACCATACGACGTATAATTTTAAACGAAGTGCCAGAAAACAGACAGAACAAAGGCTGCGCGAGGCAATATATTTTTTTCAACTAATTCGCTATAGAAAACACGTGAAACCTATTGGTATTTATTAGTAAGATAAATTCTTGCACATTTAGCCACCCTTTGGGAGTGTCAACAATGCTCTTCATGACTCAGAAAGCAAACTAGAGTGCGATTGAAACTTAAAGGACGAGTATGGAAGTATTCACGGGCATAACAAATGGGTGTGGGGAGCATGCCCGTATTCCTCCAACACCACGGGAAGAATACCCTTGCTGCATCTTATCCATGGATAAGGCATGATCCTCGTATGCATGATCCTCGTGCAGGGTCTTGGCGCTGCATGCCATGAAAGTATACCCCTAGGGGCTACCATGTGCCGATCTCGGCAGACACCTACCTTAATGCTGTCGAAGCAGGCAGTTACTTTGCCGTTCTGCACCTCCACGTGCGGCTGCGGGTGTGCAAACTTGCACTCTGTATCACTGCGGCTGCACTTGTTGCGCTGGTACTCCCTACAGACCTCCAGCTGTAACCAGCGCGAGTCCTTTATATTCATGCTCAATGCGTTCACCATCTGGAAGTTAGCCATGGCAGGGCGGACGCTCCGGCCGCGGCTGCCGCTCTGGGGCGGCTAGGCGGCGCGCGTGACGACGACCCTGACTGTCGCCTCAGCTCAGCACCAACAGGCGTGCTCGCACAGTCCTTGCCGCACCACAGCACTACAGCACCAGCGCACCAGCACAAGCAACGCCGCTCGCCGCCCGACTCTACGACAGCCACTGTAAGCCGGTGTGGGCTATCTACTGGGATGCCAAGTAAGCGTGGCCAGGATTGGCAGACCGGTTGGTATAAGCGAGCTGATTGGCTGCCGCGGCGAAAGAAGCTAGGCGATTGGCCGGTCGTCCTCAAGGTTATCAAGCTGCAATGAGAGAGACAAGGAGTTAAGCGCACACCTACACAATCGGCAGCGGGGAGAAAAGTGGCATGGCGCTGGCACCCACGCAAAGCGAGGAGTCCATCCCCCACGCCGGTACGCAGTGGGGGTAGGGGGCGCAGCATCAGAGGACGCGCCGCCCCTCCCCGCTAGGCGCGGTGTCGGAAGGCGGCGAAGCTTGGGACACTTGCACTGATTAGAGGCGCTACTGAGACGCGGTACGTTACGGAAACAGCTCAACTACACAGCGGCAGCGACAGCAGGCTCCACGCAGCCCTTCACCGGCCTAGACAGCCGCCCCGCGTGCACTCTCACGCGCACACCAATACACCACAAGCGAGCGGGCGAGCGAGGGAGCGGCAGCGAGCCAGACGCCGCCCACCATTATAGCAGTGAAGCGGCCGGCCGACCCATATCCGCAGTCGCCAGTGTACCACCGACTGGCCCGCCAAAACGACACCGTCACAACCCACCCGCATCCGCACCACGCCCACAGACACCTGACGCCAGCACACACACGCGCACAGCGGACGGGCGCACCGCGGCCGTACCTACCCGTCAGGCGGCGACTGAGGCGGCGGCCGACTGCAAAATGGCAGCGCGTCGCCGGTCCGACCCCGTGCAACACAGCCGAGTGATTGGTCGGCGCGGCTGCAACACGCCGACCGGCGGGCGGCGGGCGGCGGCGGCGGCGGTGGCGGCGCGCGCAGCCGCCGCCCCGCCCGCCCGGAGCGGCGCCGGCCGGCTCAGCGGCGCCGCTGCTGCAGCGCTCAACATCCGCACCGTCGGCCAGCGGTCACAGCACACGGCGGCACAGTCAAACGGCACACCGCGAACACAGACGCCACACCACGGCACAGTCACAGCACACCGTGATATAGTCAGACGTCACACGGCGGCACAGTCAGACGGCACAGTCAAACGGCACAGTCAGACGACACACCGCGGCACAGTCACAGCACACGGCGACACAGTCAGACGGCACAGTCAAACGGCACAGTCTGATGCCATACCACGTCAGTCAGATGCTATACCGCTGCAGTCAGACGGCACAGTCAAAGGACACACCGCAACACAGACGCCACACCACGGCACAATCACAGCACACCGTGGTACAGTCAGACGACACACAGCGACACAGCCTCAGTACACTGTGGCACAGTCAGACGGCACACCGTGGCACAGTGGGACGGCACAGTCAAGCGACACACCGCAGTACAGTCTGGTGGCACACCGTGGCACAGTCAGACGCCATACCGCAGCACAGTCAGACGGACACAGCGGCACAGTTCAGGCGGCCCAGCTCGACTAAAAGCTGCACAGAAGCTTCCACACGAGTGGCCGTTTCTTTGTTCATTGCTTAGGCGTTCATTGATTTATATTTTTGGTGGATGTTGGTTCCATGGTTACCCGGCTGATTCATTGGTTGGTTCGGTGGTCGGTTAATTGGTAGCTGATTGTTTGGTATGTTGGTTGCTTTCTAATAAGCAGATAGAGGTGGCAGATAGAGAAAATGCGAGAATAAGAGAGACAAAGCGAGAGAAAAAAGCGAGTGAGAAAGGGAGGGAGAGGGAGGAGAGGGAGAGGAAGAGGGAGGAGAGAGAGAGGGAGAGAGATGGGGAGAGTGAGAGGGAGACGGAGATATAAGGAGAGGAGAGAGGAGAGGAGAGATGAGAGATGAGAGGAGAGAGGAAAGAGGGGAGAGGAGAGGAGAGGAGAGGGAGAGGAGAGGAGAGGAGAGGAGAGGAGAGGAGAGAGGAGAGGAAAGGAGAGGAGAGGAAAGGAGAGAAGCGGAGGGGAGAGGAGAGGAGAGGAGAGGAGAGGAGAGGAGAAGAGAGAGGTGATTCGCCAGGATGCGATGTGTCAACAGAACAGATGTGTCGAGAGAAGGTGAGCAGCATGAATTTCATTTCGGATGGGCTAAGGCAAATATTGTCGGTCGATGACTGGCAGACGACGAGAACGCTGCAGAGACAGCGGAGTTTCCCCCGGCCAAGTCGGTCGGTCGGCAGTCGGTGTGCACAGTGCGCACACACGACACATCGGTGCAGACCTTCCAGTGAAAACGCTAGTCGGACCGACGGTGACGGCAGAGTCACGAGCACCGCTGATAAGGAGTCCATGTACAGCCTGCCGCAACGTAGCCATCAGCTCAGCCATCGCATCACGATGGCACAATAGCGGGGGGCCGTGCTTTGTCATGTTTCCAGCCGATGCGGAACAAGTGCGCGGATTCGACAACGATCAGCATTTCGTCAAAACAAATTTCAGCCGCAGACCTCACTGGTTTGCCCAATCGGCCCTCTGCTCAGCACTCGGAGAAGTGATGCGGAGCCGAGATGGAGAACCAATCAAGGGTGCTGGAGCCTTCGCGGCTTGTGGTGCCAGATGGGCTACGCTCCGTCTGCGCCCGGCCAGGCGAGTTCACGAGGAGGACCCAGAGGGCCAAGTGTGTCGCGGGTCACTTAGTTGTCTCACGTCATCAGTGAATAGATTCAAGGACGCCGAGTCAGATCAGGCCAACCGCAAGGAAGCGAGGGGCTGGATATGAGGATATGAGGAAATACATACGAAGGACTGGATATACGAGCTATATAGCATCGATATGAGAGCAAGGGGTTTGAGGGGTCATGTACTGTTCCACGGAATTAATCAGATCTTAGGAAACAATCCTAGCCAAGATCTCCAAGCGTCTCAGTGACTATGTTTTAGAAAAACCGGCGATGTACGGGTCCCACATGTACCGGGAGTGTCCAGGTCCCACAGGTATCGGAAATACCGGGAGTGCCAGGTCCCACAGGTATAGAAAATACCGGGAGTGCCGGGGGTATCGGAAATACCGGGAGTGCCGGGGGTATAGGAAATACCGGGAGTGTCCAGGTCCCACAGGTATAGAAAATACCGGGAGTGCCGGGGGTATCGGAAATACCGGGAGTGCCGGGGTATGGAAATACCGGGAGTGCCGGGGGTATAGGAAATACCGGGAGTGTCCAGGTCCCACAGGTATAGAAAATACCGGGAGTGCCGGGGGTATCGGAAATACCGGGAGTGCCGGGGGTATCGGAAATACCGGGTCCGGAAATACCGGGAGTGCCGGGTCCCACAGGTATCGAAGATATCGGGGTGTCCGGCGATGTACGGATCACACACGAATCGGAGATATCCGGGTGCCTCTCGTTACCAAGACGCATGCCCACACATTTCGCAACCAACAACGTTGCAACGAACTCCGACGAAGGACGAAGTTCAAACGCATGCTTCACCTTATGAAGTATTTTTTAGCATCAACTGCATTAGTTATACAAGCACATGTTTCACATCCGTAGCGGAGCAAAAACATTTTCTTCCTATATTTTGTCATGTCGAAGCCATTTACTCCTAAGACAGACCGGACACCGGTACTCTGTGTCACAGCTTTCATTGTGCCGTCGATGTAACACACAAACTTGGTAGTGAGCAATCCCTCGCAATCACCGCACCGCAGATTGGGAAAGTGAAAATCAGCCAGATTAATCTGCATTGCATTCCTCCACCTGACCACGGCAGATAGCAAACTCGGACCTAGATTCTCAACCAGCATAAGACACTTAGACCGCTCCCAGGTACAGTCAAGAGAATCAAGCGTGTCACCACAAACGTTCCCAATACGTCACCCGTTGCGCTATTTTACTTTCGAAACAAAAGCGTCATGGTAAGTGTTCACCATCACTTTGTGTAGCTGACCGCTCCATGCCGTAGCACGCCTAGTCTCCGCTGCTTGTTACGGTGGACGCTCAGAGGCGGGCCGTGCCACCTGCTGGCTCGTCAGGCGTCACCCGCTCCATGCCGTAACACGCCTAGTCTCCGCTGCTTGTTACGGTGGACGCTCAGAGGCGGGCCGCGCCACCTGCTGGCTCGTCAGGCGTCACCCGCTCCATGCCGTAACACGCCTAGTCTCCGCTGCTTGTTACGGTGGACGCTCAGAGGCGGGCGCGCACCGGCCAGGCGCACCGTCCATCGCCAGCTGCTTGGTGGGGTGGTTCGTCAGGCGCCACGTCAGCCTGCCCGCCCGGACCATCGCTGCAGAGCAAACCCAGCCCGGTCAAGTGTATCGACATACCGGCATGCCGACATGGAAACCATGGACGCCACGGCACCGGGCCGGCCAAATTACCGCCTTCGGGAGCGCAGTAAATATGATATTGCGAATTATCGGCTCACGGTGCGGACATAAAGCTGGCCGTAATTCAGGGATGCGGCCGCGTCCTCTGCAGAATGGCTAAGGTCATCGCATGAGCGTCGCCTCAGCCCCTCACACGCCACGTCTGTGCTGCAGACTGGCGGCCACACTGCGCCAGGCAGACAGTCTATGTCGGCGTCAGCTCTGACGGCACTGGCATTAGCCCTGACGGCACCGGCATCAGCTCTGACGGCACCGGCATCAGCTCTGACGGCAGCGGCATCAGCCCTGACGGCAGCGGCATCAGCCCTGACGGCAGCGGCATCAGCCCTGACGGCACCGGCATCAGCCCTGATGGCATCGGCATCAGCTCTGACGGCAGCGGCATCAGCTCTGACGGCAGCGGCATCAGCCCTGACGGCACCGGCATCAGCCCTGACGGCAGCGGCATCAGCCCTGACGGCAGCGGCATCAGCCCTGACGGCACTGGCATCAGCTCTGACGGCAGCGGCATCAGCCCTGACGGCACCGGCATCAGCCCTGACGGCACCGGCATCAGCTCTGACGGCAGCGGCATCAGCCCTGACGGCAGCGGCATCAGCCCTGACGACACTGCCCGACTAGACGCCTTATGTCCAGACGACGGAATCGCCTCAAACTGTGCATCGCTGCACAGCAGGCTGACTGACACGTCAGCTGACGAGCCTGCCAGAAGATAGCCAGACACAGAGGACAACAACCGCACGGGACTACCCATCTCCCGACGGCGTAACACGCAAACACTCGATTGCTAACTACCAATGCGCGTATGCTGCTCAGTCTACTGCTGACGGACAGTCGACTGCTGACGGGCAGTCGACTGCTGACGGGCAGTCGACTGCTGACGGACAGTCGACTGCTGACGGACAGTCGACTGCTGACGGGCAGTCGACTGCTGACGGATCCGCCAGACCTGTGCGGTGAGGCAGCCGACCGCCGACCCGTAATCGTGCTGTGGGGGCCGACTCCCGCCAGCCTGTGGGGGGGCGCCCCCCCCCCACCCCCCCCAGTGGACACCTGGCCACCCCTTCGCTCGTGGGTCCGCTGCACAGGGGCAGCCGCGACGTGCGCTAAAATCGATGTGCGTCGTCGCCGTCGACGATGAGTGGCGCATTTCACAGGCAGGCCGACGGCGTCGGCATATTAATCGGCCCGGCGGCCTCGGTTTACATTGCAATGGCGCAGCGGCGGACCGGTGCGCCGGTGTTCCTCCGCGCTGTTCCACCACCGCGGCGGAGGAGGAAGTGCCGCTGTCAATGGCTGTGGGCAGCAGCACGGCTACAGCCGCAGAACGGCTACCGGCAGCAGCACTACAGACAGCAGCACGGCCACTGGCAGCCGCAGCACAGCCACTGAAAGCCGCAGCACAGCCACCGACAGCCGCAGCACAGCCACCGACAGCCGCAGCACGGCCACCGACAGCCGCAGCACGGCCACTGGCAGCCGCAGCACGGCCACCGACAGCCGCAGCACGGCCACTGGCAGCCGCAGTACGGCCACTGGCAGCCGTAGTACGGCCACCGACAGCCGCAGTACGGCCACCGACAGCCGCAGCACAGCCACTGGCAGCAGCAGTACGGCCACTGGCAGCAGCAGTACGGCCACTGACAGCCGCAGTACGGCCACTGGCAGCCGCAGCACGGCCACTGGCAGCCGCAGTACGGCCACTGGCAGCCGCAGTACGGCCACTGGCAGCCGCAGTACGGCCACTGACAGCCGCAGTACGGCCACTGGCAGCAGCAGCACGGCCACTGGCAGCCGCAGTACGGCCACTGGCAGCCGCAGTACGGCCACAGCCACAGCCACAGCCACAGCACGGCGGCGGCCATTTGACAATATCGCATGCTAACAATGCTATATCTGATGAACAGCAAACTATGTGAATTACAACACCACGTACATTGAATTATATTCTTTAGGTTTGGCATCTGCATTTTGAGAACCACAGTGAAACATCTTAATCGTATTGTGTGGCTATGGTTAGCCTATTTTCTCTGTTCGTGAAACCAGATACTAATGCACCACGAAATACAGCCTTTGAAATGTTAGATTGGATTGTGAATTTACGACGCACTCAGCAGCTGAGGCCATATGGCGTCGCCTGCCTCTCACCCTGGCAGGAAGGGCGGGCATCGCGGGGAATCGAACCCCGTACCTCTGGCTTGTCAGACGCTCAGCTACACCACCGAGCTATCGACGCACCTCCTTCGAAAAATATTTTGTTATTGTTCTTGTTAGATACGACACTGTGGTGAACTGGCGACAAGAAAAACTAGCAATAAAGCATGTAATTTATTAGAAAGCAAAATCCTGAAGTAGTCCCGATTTCCGCGGTGCAACCGGATAGCAGTGACCAGACCGATCGGGTGCCATAAGAGTGTCCCACTGGAAGCAGCAGATGGCAGTGACCCAACTGGATGTCACAGGAGTGCCACACTAGACGCAACGGTCGACAGTGGCCCACTGGAACCGGGGGGGGGGGGAGATGGGGACTAGCCCCTCACTTTTCGGCGGCGTCCCCTCTGACTGAAGGAGGCGTTCCAACAGGATACTCGAGTGCATCCGCCCTGAAATGTCTAGCCCAAGGCGCCCTTCTGAATACAAAGTGTCCGCCCAAGGCCACTCGAGTGCATTCTCTTTTATATCTTTTAACCCGCGCCGTCTTTCCGGTCAAATCCTCACACCCCGTCTCGGGGGGGGTGGGGGGGGGGTGGGGTTGAAGACCCCCTCTAAAATCCAAACTAAGCATCGCAAGAAAACGAAAGAGGTGTTATCGGAAAGCGCTCGACGAGTAGGGTCCGAGTCCACCCTCCAAAACAATTTTTCCCCAAAAGTGACGTCACCAGTGGGACTAGATTTTCACGACGATTTTTCACGACTTACATTATGTTTTTGACTATGGGGAGTTCATTTTGGGGGATATGAAAAGCAATTTTTTGGGGGGGAATGAGAAAAGGACAGCGAATCGACCAGAGATATAATTGCCCCGCCCCCTCTCAAATTAAAAAAAAAACTAATTTCAAATTTTGAGTTCTGAAGTTTTCTTTAATTTTCCTTTTCTGATGGGTAGAGCAGACCTAGAAACGTTGTTGGAAGTCAACTTGCACTAATAAAAAATGCTTACTTTAGCCAGAATCCTGTATTTGAACTGCAATTTGGCAAATTCGCATAATTAATATGTAGTAAAAAAAACGGGAAAATGAAAAATTCCACCCGTACGTTTTGTTGCATCCGTAAAGATAAACAAGCGCTGAAAGTTTCATTAAAATATCTGTATCTGTTAAAGCTTGACGACTGGTTGAACTTTTTTGGAGGTGACCTCACTTGACCTTGACTAACTCTTTGACCCTAGATGACTCGACAATTTTGCATCAGCATGCCAAATTGATGTGGAAAAAGTATGCCAAATTTGGGCGCGCTTCCGCGCGCCGTTCGTACGCTATCCGCGAAAAACCTGAGGGGGCGGTTGAAGACCCCCGAGACGGGACGGGTTAACATTCTCAGTCAGCGACACCCACTTGGGGAAATGACGTCACTTGAAAACCGTCCCACTCCCGCTTTTCCTGTTGTTTCTACGTCGCTGCCCACTGGAGGCCATGCGTAGTAATGGCCTCACTGGCCGTAGCAGGTAGCATGGCCTCACTGGCCGTAGCAGGTAGCATGACCTCACTGGCCGTAGCAGGTAG
Organism: Imbricaverruca yamaguchii; assembly: GCA_034440575.1. Taxonomy (NCBI): domain Eukaryota; kingdom Metazoa; phylum Arthropoda; class Thecostraca; family Neoverrucidae; genus Imbricaverruca; species Imbricaverruca yamaguchii. The sequence continues at coordinate 1,481,462 of JAOTOL010001604.1, forward strand.
CATGCCCTCACTGGCCATAGCAGGTAGCATGGCCACACTGGCCGTAGCAGGTAGCATGGCCCCACTGGCCGCAGCAAGTAGCATGGCCCACTGGCCATAGCAGGTAGCATGGCCACACTGGCCGTAGCAGGTAGCATGACCTCACTGGCCATAGAAGGTAGCATCCCCTGGCGTAGCAGGTAGCTGGCACTGGCCGCAGCAATGTGGCACTGGCCATAGGGGGGCCCACTGGCCGTAGCAGGTAGCATGGCCACACTGGCCGTAGCAGGTAGCATGACCTCACTGGCCGTAGAAGGTAGATTCCCCCACTGGCCGTAGCAGGTAGCATGGCCCCACTGGCCGTAGCAGGTAGCATGCCCACAACGGCGGCGGCAGCCGGTGGAGACCGATCCACAGACTGGAGGCAGTGTGGCCGTGTGCACCGCACCGAGCATGTTGGCGGCACCAGTAGCACGAGGTGTGACCGTGGCTGCTGACGTCACACGGCGGCTGGCGACCACGGCCACACCGTGGCTGACCACCCAACGCCGCTGTTTACCGCCCATCATCCAATGCCCACCGTCCACTACCGAACAGCCAGCATCCACTGCCCACCGTCCACTACCGAACAGCCAGCATCCACTGCACACCGTCCACTACCGAACAGCCATCATCCAATGCCCACCGTCCACTACCAAACAGCCAGCATCAACTGCGCACTGTCCAGCATGCACTGATACCATACACACTGGCATTGGATGATGGACGGTAAACACTCTGATACCTACCTCAGCCACACAGTCCAATACCTACCGCCCACCGTCGAACATCCACTGTCGATCATCCTCTATCCACTGCACACTGTCCGCTATCCATTATCTACTATGCACCATTCATTATCTAATATCCACTGCACACTGTCCACCATCCACTGTCTAGTATCTATCTTACACCATCCACCGTGCAACACCCGCCGTCCACTATCCACTCCCCAACATCCACCACCCACCGTCAAATATCCGCGGCGCATCGTCCCCAGGCAGTGTGCCGCAACCCAGCCTCAGACGGGCCCCCACTGATCCGGTGGCTGTGACATTCGACGGGGCACAACGCGCCTCAGCCGCGTCATTTTTCGCCGCGGCTACATTCTTTAAACCTCTTCCCGAAATCGCACTCCTACCGTCGCAGCATTACCATGAGCACCACTTTAGCATTACCGCTGACTGAGCAGTTAATCCAGCTGCGCCGGTGAAAATTGACGTCACTGTAGGAGAGACGGCTGTGTGTGTGGGGGGGGGGGGGGAGGGTGTCGTTGCTTTACTGGAGGTCAACAGCCAGACTCTGGCATAACACGTGTCAGACGTCAGCTGGTCAACTAGCTGTCCAGCAGTGGGACAAACAGGCCGCTGACGGACGAATGCCTCTCATCGCGCACCCTGCCACCGCGCGCCGCTGGCCATTGGTGGCCTGGGACGGGCAGTCGATGACCAATGACCAATGACCAGTGGTCAGGGTCCGTGACCACGGGCGGACGTACGCCAGGCGTTCTGCGGCGGCGGCCATCATGACGCCGCTATCGCCGCCGGAACGGCGAATCAGATGCTCCAGTGGCTCGCCGACCGCAACCGCAGCTGAAGCAGTGGGGGCTGTACACCGCAACACCAGCAGGACAGGCTGTCCACCGCAACATCAGCAGGGCAGGCTGTCCACCGCAGCTGAAGAGGGGGGTTCCAGCAACAGGGCAGGCTGTCCACCGCAGCTGAAGCAGTGGGGGCTGTCCACCGCAACACCAGCAGGACAGGCTGTCCACCGCAGCTGCAGCAGTGGGGGCTGTCCACCGCAACACCAGCAGGACAGGCTGTCCACGGAAACATCAGCAGGGCAGGCTGTCCACCGCAGCTGCAGCAGTGGGGGCTGTCCACCGCAGCTATAGCAGGGCAGGCTGTCCACCGCAGCTGCAGCAGTGGGGCTGTCCACCGCAGCTATAGCAGTGCAGGCTGTTCACTGCAGCTGTAGCAGTGTAGGATGCTCACCGTAGCCGCAGTTGCAATTCTGCGCTACTGTCACCGCAGCTCAACAGTCTGATTTGGAAACTTTCTCTGCCGAGAAGGCCGCGGACAATTGCAGCTGGCATTATAATTTAGGACCCACTCTTGGCCGTAGAAAATCTGACAGTAAGCCGCTCAGAAACTGAGTGGATCACCACAAAACCTACGTGAAAACAAATCCTTCGCTGAGCCGCCGCCCAGCATGTCGGTCCGCCGGTATCACATCTCCCGAGTCAGATTCATTCAGCCGCTCAGCGAACCGGCTGAGTTCGCCGAGCCGCAGCCAGTCGCTCAGTGCACCGGCTGTCTCGGCGTGGACCTGGTGCCAGCTCCAACCGCCCGTCAACCCCGTCCACCGTCCCGTCCACCACCCCGTCCACCAGCCGGCGCCTCAGCCGCCGGCGACGCCGTGCTTTGCCGTTTCCACCCGTAAAAGCTGCAAACCGGTTATGGCATGCGGCACAACGTGCGGCCGTCAAGCGGCGGGCGGCGGCGCGGCGCGGCCGGCTGCAAGATAAGTCCGGCGGCCAACATTAGCTGATGAAAATGCCGCACCGTCGGCGACGACGACGCGTCCGGCTCTAATGCATCGCGTCACGGCGCGCGCGTGCAGAACGTGCCGCCAGGCCGGCGGCACAGTCCGACGGCGTCGACGCCGACACGCTTGACATTTATGAAATTGTAATGATGGCGTGGAGGAGCCTGGCAGAGCCGGCCATAGGACCAGCATGCTGAGGCGGACGATGGTCGCCGCTGCCGCCTGAAAACTTCGCGTCCCGTTTACAAGCCGAGGAACTCTGGGCCAAAATGGCGCCGTAGTCGGTGACGGATGTCGGGCCGTGACCTCTGGCGAGCTGTGAGCGTGCCGTGACCTCTGGCGAGCTGTGAGCGTGCCGTGACCTCTGGCGAGCTGTGAGCGCGCCGTGACCTATGGCTAGCTGTAAGCTGGCCGTGATCTCTGGGAGCGCTAAGCGGGTCGCGACCTCTGGGGAGCTCCAAGCGGGCCGTGACTTCTGGCGAGCTGTGAGCGCGCCGTGACCTCTGGCGAGCTGTGAGCGTGCCGTGACCTCTGGCAAGCTGTGAGCGCGCCGTGACCTCTGGCTAGCTATAAGCTGGCCGTGATCTCTGGGAGCTCCAAGCGGGCCGTGACTTCTGGCGAGCTGTGAGCGGGCAGGGACCTCAGGTTAGACGTAACCTCTGACGAGCTCTGAGCGGGTCGTGACTTCTGGGGAGCTCTGAGCGTGTCGTGACCTCTGGGTGCTGTGACCTCTGGCGAGTTGTGTCGGCCACCCAGCACACGGCGCGCTCAACGCTCCAACTGCGGAGTGACGGCCGCCGCCACACCAGAGTTCGTCCGTTTAGTTTAGTTATCTGGGCTTTAGGGCGCATCGACCAGGGTTCATCATTCGCGCCCATAACGTTTATCCTAGTGCTTCACAGTAGGGAAAAGTATTACCTTGGTGTGTACGCAGTTTGGAAGTCAATCGCTGCTAAGTAGCGGAACAAGTTCCTAGAGTGTACAAGTTTTGATGAATTTCCCAGGATATCTTCGTAAGTCAACCGATCCACGTCTCTTCCAAAGAACAATCGGCGCTCTGATGCAAAATACTGACATGTGAGAAGCACGTGACGCACAGTCAGTATTTCCGGACAGCGTGGGTACCGCGGTCTCTCCTCCCTACACAGAAGGTAGTGATGGGTAGAGTATGTGTGGCCGATGCGCATCCTGCAAAGTGTGACCTCTTCTTGTCTGGACCTACGAAGGAACGACTCCCAAGGTCCTAGACGTGGCTTGACTGTATGCAACTTATTGTTGTTTCCTCTATCCCACGATCTTTGCCATTTAGTAAGTATGAAATTGGTGATTGTTGAGAAGTGGTCCCTAGCAGGAAGTAGGCATATACGTGGGCGGGGGTGGGGGTTCCGAGCTGCCCACTTCGCCGCAGTGTCCGCGCGCTCGTTTCGCCACACCCCGATGTGGCTTTGGATCCAGCATAAGCGAACGATTGTTCCTCGTCTTTCCAACATAGTAATTCGTATGAGAATGTCGAGTAGAAGGGGGTCCGACAGATAAAATGTAGTCAGTGCCAAGAGGCTGCTAAGGGAGTCCGATAGAATCACATAGCCAGCGTCCTGAGAAACCTCTACAAATGACAATGCTTTCACGATCGCAATAAGTTCGGAGCTATACACAGAGACATACACAGGTAGGGTGAACGGACGTACAGCAGTACCACACACAAAAGCACACCCTGCTCCTGTGGTACCCTTGGATCCATCAGTAAAAATCTGTATGTGTCCTCGGTAAGAGTCCAAGTGCTCCATCGTTCTCAGCCGACACAGTGCTGCCGGGATATCTCCTTTGCGCATGTCTGATAGCGACACGTCAATTGGAGGTGAAATCAGTTCCCAGGGTGGTATTGGTATTTTTTGTACTCTCATCACTCGGCGCACTCTCACTCTACTATTTTTAAACAGGTTCTGCATCCGCGTACAGAATGACAATGTCCTCTGATTCTGCCCATTGGAAAAAAAAAGTATCAAGATACGGCGGGAGAAAACTGAGTCATAAGTTAGATGCGTGGGAAACTGCCGCAGCCTACACGCATATCGCAGACCCAACATTTCACGCCTCAGAGCTAGCGGTGGTTATTCGCCTCTGCTGTCAGGCTCGCAGCCGGTGAGGTTCTGAAGGCCCCAGTAATAATACGTAGATATAAATGATGCACTGTATCCAGAGTGCGCTTGTTGCTGGCGCAGGCACCATCATACACGTAGCATGCATAGTCTAGTTTTGACCGGATAAATGACTTATAATATATCATCAGGGTTTTACGGTACGCGCCGTAAGACATTCTGGCAACACATTTCAGTAAGTTGAGAGACTTAAAACATTTCTTCTCTAAGTGTCTTGATCTGCTGTTTGTATGTCAGGTGACTGTCAAATTGTACTCCCAGAAACTTCATGGTTGCTCTCACTGGAATATACTCGCCATACAGCTCAACATCCAGTTCCTGGATACATCGACGGCGACAGAAATTGATTGCAGCAGTTTTTTCGGTGGAAAACCGGAAGCCATTATTAATGCTCCAGCTCTGGAGCTTGTTTACTGCAAGCTGTAATCGTCGTGTAATTGCTGAAGTATTCGAGGCAGAAGACCAAATGACGAAATCATCGACAATTAGCGAGCGTCCTATGATCGGTGGTATATCGGCGTCAATATCATTAATCATCGTGGCGAACAGGGTAACGCTGATGACACTGCCCTGCGGGACACCACTGGTTTGCTGGAACCATTCAGATAGCTCTTGTCCTATCCGGACGCGAAAGAAACGTTCGGTCAAAAAGTTGCGGATGAAAGTGCACAGATGCCCGCGAATTCCAGATCAAAATACCGTGGCGCCAGGTGGTATCATACGCTCCTTCCCCAGAGTTCGTCCGGCCTCGAGGCTCAGACCACTCAGCTGCCAGCCGGTCCCAAAACCAGCACTTGCCGCCCGTCAGCCAATTCTACGGAGAAGCAAAGGTTCAACACCAAGCAGAACGAGACGAGATGTTTCCAGGGCAGAGCCCGAGGCCAGGTGCGAGTACAGGGCAGTAGACACCTCGGCGCTGTTCTGATGCCGCCCTGCGGAGCGGACGGTCCGCCGGCCGCCGTCCTGTGGAGCGGACGGTCCGCTGGCCTCCGCCCTGTGGAGCGGACGGTCAGACTGCCGCCGCCCTGTGGAGCGGACGGTCAGACTGCCCCGCCCTGTGGAGCGGACGGTCCGACTGCCGCCGCCCTGTGGAGCGGGACCGGTGGAGCGGACGGTCAGACTGCCCCGCCCTGTGGAGCGGACGGTCCGCTGGCCTCCGCCCTGTGGAGCGGACGGTCCGCTGACCGCCGCCCTGTGGAGCGGACGGTCCGCTGGCCTCCGCCCTGTGGAGCGGACGGTCGCTGCCGCGCCCTGTGGAGGACGCGCCGCCCTGTGGAGCGGACGCTGCCGCCGTCCTGGGCGGACGGTCCGCGCCCCGCCCTGTGGAGCGGACGGTGGCCGCCCTGTGGAGCGGACGGTCAGACTGCCCCGCCCTGTGGAGCGGACGGTCCGCGCCGCCGCCCTGTGGAGCGGACGGTCCGCTGGCCCCGCCCTGTGGAGCGGACGGTCCGCTGGCCTCCGCCCTGTGGAGCGGACGGTCCGCTGGCCGCCGCCCTGTGGAGCGGACGGTCAGACTGCCCCGCCCTGTGGAGCGGACGGTCAGACTGCTGCCGCCCTGTGGAGCGGACGGTCAGACTGCCCCGCCCTGTGGAGCGGACGGTCAGACTGCCCCGCCCTGTGGAGCGGACGGTCAGACGCTCCGCCCTGTGGAGCGGACGGTCCGCCTGTGGGCGGACGGTCCGCCGCCCTGTGGAGCGGACGGTCAGACTGCCGCTGTCCTGTGGAGCGGACGGTCAGACTGCCCCGCCCTGTGGAGCGGACGGTCCGACTGGCCCGCCCTGTGGAGCGGACGGTACTCCCGCCCTGTGGAGCGGACGGTCCGCTGGCCGCCGCCCTGTGGAGCGGACGGTCCGCTGGCCTCCGCCCTGTGGAGCGGACGGTCAGACTGCCCCGCCCTGTGGAGCGGACGGTCCGCTGGCCTCCGCCCTGTGGAGCGGACGGTCAGACTGCCCCGCCCTGTGGAGCGGACGGTCCGCTGGCCGCCGCCCTGTGGAGCGGACGGTCCGCTGGCCTCCGCCCTGTGGAGCGGACGGTCCGCTGGCCGCCGCCCTGTGGAGCGGACAGTTCGCTGGCCTCCGCCCTGTGGAGCGGACGGTCCGACTGCCCCGCCCTGAGGAGCGGACGGTCCGCTGGCCTCCGCCCTGTGGAGCGGACAGTTCGCTGGCCTCCGCCCTGTGGAGCGGACGGTCCGCTGGCCTCCGCCCTGTGGAGCGGACGGTCCGCTGCTCCGATTACCGCCGCCTGTGGAGCGGACAGTTCGCTGGCCTCCGCCCTGTGGAGCGGACGGTCCGACTGCCCCGCCCTGAGGAGCGGACGGTCCGCTGGCCTCCGCCCTGTGGAGCGGACGACCTTATGTGTCCGACACGCCGGCCGCCAGGTATCGATAAAGCGGCTCGGTTCTGTGCCGGCCCCGACTATGTCGCACACCTCCCGCTGCCCGCCCCTCCCCTCTCCTCCCATCACACACTCCGTGTCCCACCGCTGACCCGACCAGGATGGCCCGATACGCGTGGGCACAGGGCACGGTGACAGAAGCATCGGCCTTGGTGCGGCAGACAAAGTCCGGCCATCGACCGTCGTACGGCAGGCAAAGCCCGACTGTCGGCTTTCATGCGGCAGACAAAGCCTGGCTATCGGCCTTCGTACGGCAGACAAAGCCTGACTATCGGCCTTCGTACGGCTAACAAAGCATGACTATCGGCCTTCGTACGGCTAACAAAGCCTGGCAATCAGCCTTCGTACGGCAGACAAAGCCTGGCTATCGGCCTTCGTACGGCAGACAAAGCCTGGCAATCAGCCTTCGTACGGCAGACAAAGCCTGGCTATCGGCCTTCGTACGGCAGACAAAGCCTGACTATCGGCCTTCGTACGGCAGGCAAAGCCTGGCAACTGTCTTTCACGCGGCAGACAAAGCCTGACTATCGGCCTTCGTACGGCAGACAAGGCCTGCCCGGCACCGCAGGCTGTCAGACACCAGTGAACGGTGACACGCACCGGTGGCAGCCGCAGCTGAGCGCGGAGAACGCAGGCGTGGCCTCTGTCGGATACGCTGGCGGGATATTCACACACCGACCATATACCATTCTGGATGTTAGCCGGGTCATCTCATCCAAAGCTCCGCCCTTTTCAATTCAATTGGTGGCCATTCGCACGGCGTTTATCCCGGTGCCACTGAGCAGCCGCGGGCTGATCCAGCAGTCTCAGTCGGGAGGGTGATATTGGTCGACAGGGCAAAGAAGCCAACACGCTCCTCGAACTTCGGAAAACTATAAACACTTTGGTGGTTTACATTAGCAGGAGCATTTCAAATCAACGCTTTCCGCACAGAATGCTCCTGCAATGCGGAAAATCGATGTGTTGTGCCAATATTGGCGAGAGCACTATGATTGTGGGCGGGGTAAATTGGCCGTGTGCCATGGCCGGCCAGGGACGGCAGCGTAAAGCGATCGCGGCTGGCGCAACCGACTGCACACTGCGGAGAAGCAGTCGTAAGTCAAACGGGACTCACACATCTGATACAGAGCAGAAATAATGATGCCAATCATCACCAGAAGCTTTAAGAAGGGCAGAAAGAATTTGAAATCCAGAAACTGAGTCAGGTAGGCAAACGCGATGAGTCATAAGGCGCTGGGCAGTGATTCATGGTTGAAAGCCAATCTGTATTGATCGCACGCTGCCAACCCCTTGGCCGAACTGGCAAAAGACCAGGGCGCCAAGCACGCCCACCGACTAGTGCAGTGATCACCGGACTGGCGCACGGACCCCCCCCCCCCCAACCATCGTATCTCGCTCAGTCCCCGCCTCAGTCTCAGTCCCCTAACAGTCACTAGGTGCGGGGTAGGGGCTTGACCACGGCCGTCAGCTCAAGTGTGGAGCCCGGGAACGGTCATGTGGGGCTCGGGCACCACCATGCAGCTGGCTATGGGGCTCGGGCATGCCCGCCGGGCAAGGTGTGAGGCTCGGGGACGGCCGCCGGGTCGGGCGTGGGGCTCGGGCACGTTCATTGGGTCGGATGTAAGGTTCGGGCACGGCCATCGGGTCGGGCGTGGGGCTCGGGCACGGTCATTGGGTCGGATGTAAGGTTCGGGCACGGCCACCGGGTCGGGTGCGGGGCTCGGGCACGCCCGCCGGGTCGGGTGTAGGGCTCGGGCACGGCCGCCGGGCCAGGTGCGGGGCTCGGGCACGGCCGCCGGGTCGGGTGTAGGGCTCGGGCACGGCCGCCGGGTCGGGTGTAGGGCTCGGGCACGGCCGCCGGGCCAGGTGCGGGGCTCGGGCACGGCCGCCGCGTCGGGTGCGGGGCTCGGGCACGGCCGCCGGGTCGGGTGTCAGACCCGAGCACCACCGCAGAGTGCGGTGTTGGCTGGGCGACATACGATCCGGCGGCAGCGCTGGCACGACCGCCAGGTCAGCACACGCAGCCCGCCGGCGCACCGGCCACAGGACAGGCTATAAAACATTCGGCACACCTGAAATCGCTGACCCACCTCGTGAGCGGGAGCGATAGCAGAGAGCAGACAGCAGAGAAGAGAGAGGATAGAGGAGAGGAGAGAGGAGAGGAGAGAGGAGAGAGGAGAGAGGAGAGAGGAGAGAGGAGAGAGGAGAGAGGAGAGAGGAGAGGAGAGGAGAGGAGAGGAGGAGAGAGGAGAGAGGAGAGGAGAGAGGAGAGAGGAGAGAGGAGAGAGGAGAGAGGAGAGAGGAGAGAGGAGAGAGGAGAGAGGAGAGAGGAGAGAGGAGAGAGGAGAGAGGAGAGAGGAGAGAGGAGAGAGGAGAGAGGAGAGAGGAGAGAGGAGAGAGGAGAGGAGAGGGAGGAGAGGAAAGAGAGGAGGCAGAGAGAGCATATTCGGACATCGATTCGCCCACCTCCCGCCAATCCGACAGAGTTGACCGCCAGATCACCCTCGTGGGAGATGAAACCGCTGCAATACGCCAGCTTTGGGCCGGCTCCATTCCGCCAGATGCCGTACACGCTACGCTGTCCATATCACGACGATCGATTCCCAGTTACACACACACGCACATACATACACACACACCCGCACAAAACACCCGAGGGCTTTGCTTTGCAACGGCAGTGCGAGAGAACAAGCAGCAAATGGCGCGACAGCCGGCGAAGAGAAGCGGAGCTGGTACGGATTGGCGCGGGCGCGATGGCGGGAATGTGGGTCGGTGGCGCGCAGAGCCAGGGGTCCCGGCCATCGACTCCGCCAGACCACACATTGATTCGGCCGTAGGCGTGCATGGAGTGTGGCATCGCCGTCTCAGGGCCGCCGCGGAGGCCCTCCATGGGTCCGGCGGCAGGTACGGTTGGTGTCCATGTGTACCGACGGCAGGTACGGTCGCTGTCAATGTGTCCCGCGGCAGGTACGGCCGCTGTTAATGTGTACCGCGGGAGGTACGGCCGCTGTCAATGTGTACCGCGGCAGGTACGGCCGTTGTCAATGTGTACCGCGGCAGGTACGACCGCTGTTAATGTGCCCCGCGGCCCTCATGGCCACCGTCCATGTGCCCCGCGGCAGGTACGGTCGCATGGCTGGAGAGGTGTTACGGGTGCCCTGTGTGAACACGCATGGCTTGAGGTGTGCTAGGGCTGCCCTATGTCCATAAAACCCCACGGGAAAGCACCACTTCTAAGTTTTCAAGGCATGCTGTAATCGATGGAAAATTACCCTGAAAATATATGACATTTCGACCAATGCCTGTCCTTCGTGTGGTGTTCTAAGTATCCAAGTGTTGGCATTCCCTTCAGCTGGGGCGGATTCAGGAATTCGCACAGGAGAGGGGTGAGGAGGAACAGCTCCTCGGCGGGGCGCTTTTTGCAGACAAAACGTCGTTGAGCGGTGGTAGGGGTGCACTCGAGCATACGCCGCCTTTTCCTCTGAAAAGGACGTTTGTGGTTGCAAAAAAATCCTTTAGCGGAGGTGAGGGCAATGCCAACACTCCAGCCGTCCTTGTGCGCACTTCCGACCTTTCCCGGCCGTAGAGGCGCCACATCTCCATTGTGCGCACTTCCGACCTTTCCCGGCCGCATGGGCGCCACATTTCCATTGTGAGGGAGCCCCGCATTCTCCAGTGTCCCCTCCCGGTGTCCGGCCCTGCCTTCAGCCGCACTCGAGATGCGCACCGGTCGGCCGTGTCGACCGGACCACACGGCCGCCCGCTCCCCTCCCCACACAGATCACCAATCGTCACCCGACCATCACTCAATCACCAACCAATCACCAATCAGCCCACCAGCGGTGTCCGCCGGGCCACCAGTGAGCCTTCGGCCACTCCAGTCCTGCCTATCTGATAATGCGGTTCGGCCAGCGTCCGGCCCGTACATCCGGCCTCGCGTGGCTGCCGTTGGTTAGTCACCAGCTCATGGCTGTCATCTGTGGGAGGGGGACGTGTGCCGTCCTCATTTTCGCCAATCCATTACCTGTATGGTGTTGATTTTAAAAATGGCTGAAGAATCGGCTTGAATGCCCGCCACCCACCCATTTTTGGACGCTTATAGTCCATGTTCCAGAGAAATGTTGGTCAGTCTCCTAACCATCAGTCAGCCAGTCTCCAAAGTATCCGTCAATACCCTAACAGACAGACAGACAGACAGACAGACAGACAGACAGACAGACAGACAGACAGACAGACAGACAGACAGACAGACAGACATACAGACATACAGACATACATACAGACAGACAGACAGACAGACACATACACAGACAGAGACACAGACACAGACACAGACACAGACACAGACACAGACACAGACACAGACACAGACACAGACACAGACACAGACACAGACACAGACATAGACATAGACATAGACATAGACATAGACATAGACATAGACATAGACATAGACATAGACATAGACATAGACATAGACATAGACATAGACATAGACATAGACATAGACATAGACATAGACACAGATACAGATACAGCCAGCCAGCCAGCCAGCCAGCCAGCCAGCCAGCCAGCCAGCCAGCGCTTGTTCGCGCAGACTGACAGCGGCTTCCCCAGAGCAATGGGCAGTCGCCTTGATAAATACGGCTGCTCTTATCAGCTCTGCAACCGGCCCGTCCCCCGCCAAGTCGGAGCGCGCAAATTCCACTGGACGCAGACGAAAACCGCGCCACCCGGAGGAGAGATGACGCTTCATCTGCACCTGAGCCCGCTAGTACAGGAATGCAGTCAACGTCCAGTCTTTCGAAGGCAGTTGAATGACGGCGATCGCACCGTGACCCAGCCCAGTTGCAAGCAATCGCCAAAAGTGGCGTGAAGCCGTTGTGCGCCCTCTGTAGGTCGGCCGCCGCTGGGAGCGGCTGGCCCGACCGGCCCCGGTTTGCACCTCTATTCGTCGGCTGGGCCAGCGGGCCGGTGACGGCTGTGGGGAGGGGTATCCCCGGCATGGTCTGCAAGCCGGCATGGTCCGAGCAGCAGCCGTTGCGGGCGGGAAAACGGCGCGACGCCGCCACCAGCCGCCCTGCATGGGGGGGGGGGGGCTCGGGCTTCGTTACACAGCCGTCTTCTATGGAGGGGAGGGTGGGGTGGGGGCTGGATGGCCGTCGTTACGTAGCCGCCGTACATGTAGGGGAGGGTGGGCTGGGGGTTAGATGTGTATCGTTACACAGTCGCCCTGTATTGAGGGGAGGGTGGGCTGGGGGTTAGGTGTGCATCGTTACACAGTCGCCCTGTATTGAAGGGAGGGTGGGCTGGGGGTTAGATGTGTATCGTTACACAGTCGCCCTGTATTGAGGGGAGGGTGGGCTGGGGGTTAGATGTGTATCGTTACACAGCCGCTCTGCATGCTGGGGGCTGGGGGTTTCACGGGCGTCGTTGCACAGCCATGCAGATCGGGGGCTGGAGGTCTAATGGGTGTCGTTACACAGCCCTGCAGAGAGGGTGGGGTGGGGGCTGGGGGTTTGATGGGCACCGGACGAATCACAGAAGACGCCGGATTTCCCGGCGGGGCATGGCCTATCGCCGCACAGGATGTCTGTCGACCAGCCGCATCCCGGCCGTTTCCGCCGCCGGCAGCGAGCATGCCACAGGAGCCGGTAAACAGCCATCCGACCCAACCGCCAGCGGAAACCCCGACCCAACCGCCAGCGGACACCTCGACACAATCGCCAGCAGACACCCCGACCCAACCGCCAGCGGACACCCTGACACAATCGCCAGCAGACACCCCGACCCAATCGCCAGCGGACACCCCGACACAATCGCCAACAGACACCCCGACCCAATCGCCAGCGGACACCCCGACACAATAGCCAGCGGACACTCCAACCCAATAGCCAGCGGTACCCCAACTCAACCGACAGACAGTAACACCCCGACCTAACCGCCAGCGAACACCGACCCAACCAGCCAGCGGACACCCCACCCCGCCCCTGCCCCAACGCCCGAGCTGGTGTGGCACGTGCCACGTCACGGCCACGCGTTTCGCGTATCTCGGACGACGCCACGGGGACTGGCCCAGCAATGTCTGCCGTCAGGGGCGGCCGGCGCTGCTGTTGCTGCTGATACCGCCGACAGGGCTGCCACTGCCACGTGTGCGAGCCGCAGCGGCTGACCGCCATGGGTGGAGCGGTGAGCAGGGGTCACAGACGCCACGGCCGGCCGCCGGTGCGGCACACGCCGTGCCCAGTCCACACGACACGTCGGTCGTCCACACTTACCGCAGCTGGCGTGGCGTGACGGCGACGGCAGCACGACGCGGCGTCTCGGCACCGCAGCTCCGTGTCAGAGGCCGTCAGCGGGGCGCACACTGCAGCCGCCCGGTCTGCGCGCTATCGTGCCCTTACGGCCGCCGGCCTACCTGGCCGAACGGCGCTGGCGGCTCTCAAACCGCGCCGGTGCCTCTCAAACCGCCGGCGCCAAGGCCATCGGCTCGTCCCGCCACGCGGCCGCCGCGGTTGGCGCGAAAGCGCGCCACGAAAACCAGGGACGCTCCGGACTCGACTCGAAGGGCGGAAGGAGAATGGGCGACACCGGGGGACGAAGGTTTTCACTTGGAGCGGGGCGCACGACAAAGGAGGGCCTCCATGCGGACGGATATTGGACCAATTCCAGAGCAGCGTGGCGGGGAACTGGGGCAGGGGACACAGCCACCATCCGCCCCTGCATCCTGGACACAGCTGCCGACGCCATTGCCGCCAGGTCCACACACCGCAGCCGTACAGAGCGTGAGGCCACAGCGGCACAACGCAGCTATCACAACCGTGCCGGCGGTGTTACAGATTATCACGTGAAGTGCCCGGCGAACCTCCGAGGTCACCAGAGGCGGATCCAGGAGCTAAGTGTGCAGGGACACATTTCCACGGATTGAGTGGCGGTGCACCAGAACGTTTCAGAAAGGGCGCATTTCCAGACAGAAGGGGCACCACCTTTCCATAGGGAGCGGCACATTCCCCCAGCGCCCCTTCTGCATCCGCCCCTGTTGGCCAGGGCCCGCCCGGCGACCGGGTGGCCGGCGCAAGGCACGACCGGTCCGCTGCGGCGGCGGCCCGTCCCGCGGCCGCCGGTGGTGACGTCATCGCCGCGCCATTCACCGCCCGGCCGGCCTACAGCCGGCTCACCCCCGACCCGGCGTCCCGGCGAGCCGCGCCGCCGCCGCCGCTGACGTCAACGCCAGCCAATCAGCGGCGGCCGCGGCGCGTGACGTCAGCGGGCGGCATGGGCGGCCTGGGAGGGGGCCGCCGGCGGGCCGAGCAGCGCCGTGAGTCACGGACAGGCGCGGCGCAACTGCACGAAGGCATGGCATGCGGTGACTGGCGCGCTGAGCCATGACATCAGCAGGAGCCCGTATCGCCTCGCCCGCCTCCCCTCCACCTCCCCTCGCCCGACCCGCCTCCCCCTCCACCTCCCCTCTCCCGACCCGCCACGCGCCGGAAAATGGAGCGACTGTTTGGCGTTCAAAGCAGGAAAATAATAATCGACGCTGCAGAGGCTTCCTCGGTCGGTTTCCCTACACGTGAGCAAGATTAGATGCGGACTAATCGGAAGCCCTGGCGGGCCAGGCGGTGCACAACACCCATTTTGACGAGCTGACGTGGCATTGACAGCCTCGGAAGTGTGCCAGCACACAGGAGAAATGATGAGTCACTTGCAACGTCTAGCTCGATATCATCATGGCGAAATCCGGCGGGGACTCGGCGTCCGTTCGAACGTTGTAAATCGATGTTGGCACTTGGCTACCCGTCTAACTGGTTCTCGGAACGTCCACCAGATTCAGAGGTGCAAACGGCGTCCGGTGTGCCACCTGAGCTGGGAAACGGCGCTACGAGCCGCAGCCAGTCACGGCGCGCCTTCTCGGCAGCGGGGCCAGACTGAAGCGGCAGTACCGGCGCAATAACCGCCGGCCAGGAAGCATGGCTGCACAGCCGACGGCACGTGCTGTCTGGCCGGCACTACTGCTCGCCAGATAGCTCGTACCGCCGTCTGACACTGACACTGCGATGCTCGCCAGACAGCAAGTGCCACCGTATGACACTGACACTGACTGCGATGTTCGCCAAACAGCTCGTACCGCCGTCTGACACTGGCACTGACACTGCAATGCTCGCTAAACAGCTCGTACCGCCGTCTGAAACTGACACTGACACTGCGATGCTCACCAGACAGCACGTGCCGCCGTATGACACTGACACTGACACTGCGATGCTCGCCAGACAGCAAGTGCCGTCGTCTGACACTGACACTGCGATCAGTGGCGTAGACAAGGGGGACGAATGGGCAGTCCCCTGGAGGGCCCGCAAGGAGCCCCCAAGGCGTCGGTGCAGGAAGCCCGAAATGGCCCCCTGAGCTGCCGTGAAGGACACCTGGCTCGACGAAAGAGGCCCGGGCTGACGGATAGGTTTCCGGGGCGACGAAGAGGCCCCGAGTCAACGGAGAGTGACCCTCGATAAGATGATGAGTGCCCCGGGCTGACGGAGAGGACCTCGAGCCAATATGCTCCTGGGCTGACGGCAAAGACAAAGCCAAAGAAAGGGCCCTGGCCAGTCCCTGAAACGCACTGATGAACAAGTTACAAACGTTTGCGAAAGGATCTCCAGCTTGCCGGAAAAGGCCATAGGTCGTCAAGGAGCGGCCCTGAGACGGTGGAGGAGGTCCTAGTTGTTGGAGAGCATCTCGAGCCGTCAGAAAGGGTCCCTGGGCCGACAGGCAGGCTCGAGCCGTGCAAGAGCCCCTGGGCCGACAGGCAGGCCCAGGTCGTACAAAGGCGGCTTTGTGGAGCTGGCCAAAGCTGTTGAAAGAGGGCCTCCGGCCTGGCAGACCCTGGGTCGCTAAGAGAGTCCCAGCGTCGTATGAGAATACCCTAACCGCGGAATGACCTCGGGCGGTCGGAGAGGGCCAATAGCCGATATGATGGATCCCTGGGCCGATGGGGGCCGAAGCCGCACAGGGGCCCCTTGCGCAAGAAGAGTCACGCTTTTGAAAGACTCAGGCCGGACAGAGCGTCCTGAGCAGTGAAAGAGGGTCCCTGAACAGACCGAGGGGGCACGGGCCCAACATGCAGGTTCACTGGGTCGGCTTTGGCTCACGGTGATGGAGAGGGGCTCTGGGCTGACAGTGGGCTCAGGCCGATAAAGAGGCTCCAAAGCTACGGAGACGATCCGAGCGGAAGTAGACGGTTCCCGGTGCTCCGTAAAGGGCCTCTAATCAAATGGAGGGTCTCCAGGCTGCTGCTAAAAAGCAGTAGCGTTTCCAAGGGGTGAAGGGACACTCGTCCCCCTGGCGGGTCCGACGGGGCCATCCAGACGGCCGCCCCGAATTGGAGACATATAGCCGCGCACAAATTGAAACGCTTTAAACAACTTATGTGGAAAGTGCGCTCGGGATATAAAGACGTCCACACTGAGGGTCAAAATGGCTGTGAGACGCGAGAGGGCCCAACAAGCCAACCACGCAAAGAGCGCCAAAGAACTCTTTTGCAAACTCGCAAACTCGAGCTGAAGCCTGGACCAGCTGCCGAGTGCGTCGCGAGGCCGAACACCACCAAGAGGCCTCGGCGCCACGGACGTGACCCAAAGGTCATTGCCTACGTGCACCAGCACGGGGAAGCATAGGAGGCCTGATTACGCCGCAAGCGTGCTACTTAGCCGCGCCAACGCCAGCTGTCAGACGAACAGGACACCAAGCCCACGGAGGACTCCGACCACAAACCTCTCGACCAGCTGCCACCATCGCGTCTACTCTCGTCACTACGGACTCTCAGCTCTACCCTACACTATCACCTCTACCTTGGACTTGCTAGATCTACAACTTCACTTCAGGTTGGTCCGGCGGTGCCGCCAATCCCCCCTCCCCAATACCGCCGATATTTGTAAAGTGTTCTCCTTTCTCTCCTGCTCCAACATCAAACCCAAGACCCACACTGAACATTCCCACGCACCATGCCTTACACCACAACAGACAAACCGACGGATGATTTCTATCTCTGCCGCCGGGTCGATGGTCGGCCTATGACCAGCCTCGACCCTTGGAAGGTGGAGACTGAAATCACCCGTCGGACACAAGCTCCCCTACACGCACGCCCTCTAAAATCTGGGGAGCTCTTGATCCAGGCCTGCAACACCACGGACGCAAACATCTTAGAGCACATCACACACCTCTTAGGCAAACAGGTCACCATAACATCAGACACACACCGCAACACCTCTCAGGGGATCATATACGCATGGGAGTTGGAATGGATGCCTGAGGAGAGATTGGCTCGCAGATTTGCGAGCCAGGGGAACTCCTCGGTATACCGGCCCCCTCCCCCACAAACAAACCAAACACTCACATTCCCATCCTGACTTTCACATCCAAACAACAACCCACACGTCACAGCTGGTTACATCACATACAAAGTAACACCACGTGCACCCCTCCCTCGTCGCTGTTCCTTTTGTCAAGGATATGGCCACACGAGGGGGGGGGGGCTGCAAACACACAAACCCCACATGTGCTCTCTGCGCCGAACCACACAACACTAACGATTGCAATAGTGGGATTAGGAAATGCGTGGGCTGCGGCGGGGACCACGACTCCCGTGGCGGGGCTTGTCCTCGGTGGAGGAAGGAGAAAGACATCCTCCGACTTATCCACATCGAGGGCATAGCCCCGTCGCGGGCACGAGAATGGGGTGACGAGGAGTACCCGCTGACACGCACGCAGACACGCACACACCCTACAGTCACCCCTCAGGAAACCCAGACGGACGCTACAATAGTCATTCGGCCAGAGCCCACAACAAAATTTACGGCACGAGCACAGGCACCTCTCCCCCTACCACACCGCGAAGCACACAAACCACCACCCCTATCACTCCCCCCAGACCCACCCCAAGCACCACCTGCACGACGCAAACTCCCCCTTCACTACGGACCAATAACAGTTTCAGAGGAAGAAGACATTAGCTCAGACACCGTAGGAACGACTCCACAGACCACCCAGGCACCGACAACACGAACAACCAACAAACCAAGCACTACATTCACGAACAAACCAACCACGACAGCCATGAAAACCAGAACACGTAACAAATCCACTCGACAATAGACAGCATAGGAACGAACATCCGAACAACTCCTTAACCCAGTCTCTCCCAACTCTGCCCGTGACATGTATTGATATATAAAAAAGCGAAACAAGCTGGTGCCAAGCCGACACCAGAACCTTAAACAAACGTAAAAAGCAATTAGACAAAAAACCAACAAAAAAAAACAAAAAAAAAAAAAACAAATAAAGCAAAAGCAAAAGAAAACAAGAAAGGTTAAAAAAGAACGGAAAAACAAAAAACTAGATAAATGAGAAAAAAGAATGAAACAAAGAAAGAACTAACAGTGTTAGTTCTTTCTTTCTTTGTCATGGTTGTCAGGTTACATTATTTCAACGTAACCTGACAACCATGTATGCTTGCAATGTTAACACCAAAGGCGATGACCCCCCAACCACCTCCCCAACCACTACCAGTACCTGTGATAAGAATAGGGCCACCTGAGATCTAAAGAGAGTCTCTACGGGCTAGCGATGATCGCAATACTCAGAGCCGGTTTCAGAGCTAGAATGTCCTTGATAGCCCGAAAGGCTGTCGAGGACTGGGGAGAGCCCTTGAGAACTAGAGCGGACTGTACTGTGAAGCTCCTAGGTTTTTGGAGGAAAATTGGGGGACGAACAGAGCCACCTAAGAGCTAAGGGAGAGTTCTGGATCTGGCGATGTTTGATGGAAATTGTGAAGCCTGTTTCGTAGTTGCCGGACTACCATGAAGCTCGACAGGTTTGTCGAGGACTGGGAATGACCCAGGCAAGTTCGAGAGGGCTCCTGCCGGATGAATAGGTCCCATGAGAGCCAGAGAGGACTGGACTGGAACATTCCTGTGCTTTGAAGTCGGCATCTTGGGGGGGGGGGGGCCTCCCTGAGAGCTAAGAGGATCCTTGAGAACTTGTGATGGGTTCGAGTAATGTTGAGGACCAGCCTCAGAAATAAGATATGTTTTAGAATCATAAATGCTGCCGAGGACTTTGAAGGTCAGCCACCGCCACCTCAGCGGCGGCGGCCGCTTCAACGGTCATGGCCGTCGTAGAGATGACGACCGTCCAACGGCTACTGCCGTCATAGTGGCCTGATTACAGCTGCTCCAGCAACTACGGTCGCTCCAGCGATGACGAAACACAGCCCATCGTTAGCTGTGATGACGGCCGCTCCAGCAGTGCACGTTGCTTCGCCTTGGATCGGGGCGACATCAATTAAGCAAAAAGAAGGAACAAGTGCAATTTGCGGGATGCTGTGTTGGGCATAGCTGGTCAGGGATGCTCCCTTTCCCTGTCCACAAATATTGCACTTACTTTCTCCACTGGTATTCACGCCTCTTTTGGAGTAAGTCTGAAAGATGTCGAAAAGGCGCCACAATTTGGGCCTCATATTTATCATGCAATACCATTCTTATTAAACTGTCCGAACGTACCCGATAACAGAAAGTAACAATTGTGACCATTGAGAGGAGTAATCGTATTATTACCCACGGTAATAACATCCAATTCAAGAATAATAAAAAATAAGTTTATACTATAACAGATATACAAGTATTATACACACACGATATATATATATATATATATATATATACATATATACCTATAGATATATGGCGATGATAGTGGTATTGACAACTATTTGTTGTCTCATGAGGCGTGTGTCGTCGCGTACTTTCGTGTGCGTCTGCGGGCCAACGCCCTGGAAGTGCAACTTCCAGTGGAAGTTGCACTTCAAAGTTGTTCCAAGTTCCAGTGGAACTTCACTCACCTGAGTGAAGTTGTCATTCTAATGTAGGTAACTGCTGTCTGAACGGAGCGCACAGTCTCCAATTGTGTATTCGCATTGATATATGTTGTATTGTATTTGTATTCCAATGTATTGCATTCCAATTGTGCATTTGCATTGTATTTTGTATACATTGGGCTGTTCCAACGATGATCTGTCACAAGATGGTCTTTTTTCATCACGAGTGGACGAGTGGTGCGGTTCTTATAAAAAATGACGAGTTTCAGTTCATCATCGGGGAAAATAGCCCTACAGTAATGCCTTCACGTTTCGAAGCACTTGCTCATCGGGATGGTAAGTATGGTAGCGGGGAACATGCTATTTTTGTAGAGCAGCTTATGCATGGTGCCCTGTGTTGGGGAACGGGACTGGGTTGTGTCATGTTTGGTGACGGCGTCTGTGATATACTTATCGATGGTGTGCATGGGTAGTTGTTGCTGATAAGCGTTTGATTTACTCTGCGGAGTTCAGCGTGTGCTGGTTGCTAGCGCTAGTGTCTAGTCGCCCTGTACACATACGAGCTGATAACGCTGTCTTTATATCTATCGGAACAGTGCCTTTTACTGTTAAGGCAACGCCCGATGTCTGCATGCTTACAATGCTGACTAGTTGCAAATAATCCGTAACTACAGTCGATGAACAACTCCCAAAAAGGAGATATCTTTTCTTCAATGTTCAACTCCAAGTGAAGTCCAGACCGGAAAATGATATATCCTTGACAAGAGTTGTGTCTCGTATTATATGTCTGACGAAACCTAGGCGCGGGTTACCAATATTCATCTTAAAGTGTGCACAGTTCCAGTCCAACATCGTACTTTCCTCAGTGCATTTACGTTGTGCCATGTGTTCGCCACACTCGATGACAAACCAAATTATGCTAAGCTGAAAATCTGGTGTCAATCGAAGCTGTCTAAGGCACCTCCGATTAAGCACAATTAAATAACCACGAATCGAATAGTATAGTAGACAAATCCCGAGGTAAAACCACCACATACCAACACGCGTAGTAGAATAAATGCAATGCAGGGTACAGTGTTCAAGCAAACATTTACAACATAACAGAAGCAAGATTACCGAAGCGGTCTCGGCAAATCGTCCCCGTCATTGTACATCACACACGTTCACTACATCACCTTTTAAATCGTTCTTTTTCCGATTAGGTTCTCCTAATATTGATTCCGTTCCCAATATGCTGCTCCATCTGTTTTCCCGTTGCCGTCTATATATCACATTTTTCTTCCACACACTTCCTAGTCCACTTCATGCTCACTTTATAGCTCACAAACACTTCATGTGGAAATTCTCGATCTCGTAGTCCGGTTTGCTGAAATGGCTACTCACTGTAAGCTCTTCTCCCCCGCACCGAATGGACGAGAAGTGATTTTGGACCGTGTCACACAATTTGTAACTTGCTTCTCCCACATAACAAACTACAACACTTTTTGTAGAGCACGCCATAGCATTGTTGGGCCAGAAAGTGTTTGAAATGAAAATGTGTTCTATAGACGGCAACGGGAAAACAGAAATCAGCATGTTGTGAACGAAGTTGAAAGTAATCGGAGAAAAGAAGGACTTATGCGGTAATATCGTGGATGTGCATGATGTACTCGACGGTGAGGACTTATCGCGACCGTTTCGGTAATCTTGCTTCTGTTATAACGTAAATTTTCGCTTGAACACTATCCTGCATTATATTTATTTTACAACGCCTGTAGCCATGCGATGGTTCTATCTTGGATTCGCCTGTTAGATTAGTCGAAGCGTGGTTACTTAGTTGTGCTTAATCGGAGGTGTCTGAAACAGCTTGGACTGACACCCGATTTTCAGTGTAGCAGGATTTGTTTTATTATCGAGCGTGGCGAGCACATGGCGCAACGTGAATACACTGAAGACTGTACGATGTGGTACGGAAACTGTGCATATCTAATTTGTATATATATATATATTATATATATATATATATATATATATATATATATATATATATATATATATATATATAAAGGGCCCTTCGAAAGTGAAGTATCTGACAGTGACATTGCGATGCTCGCTCGACAGCACGTACCGCCTGAAATGACTGAAGTTAGTCGGAAATCTACGGCAACAGACAAATGGCCAGCCTTGATAATGGGGTACCTAGCTGGCAGTGTCCAGCAGTCGCCTATTACACTGGTGACCCTACGGTGATAACCGCACGACGAGTGTTGGTGCTTACAATGTGAAGAACGATGAAGTGGTGGTGTAGTGACCAGCGACTGTATCACATCTACACTCCTCCAGCCCAGCCGACCGTTACCATGGTGACCAGTGACCACACCACGCCTGCACTCCTCCAGCCGACCGTTACCGTAGTGACCAGTGACCTCACCACGCCTTCACTCCTCCAGCCGACCGTTACCGTGGTGACCAGTGACCTCACCACGCCTGCACTCCTCCAGCCGACCGATACCGTGGTGACCAGTGACCACACCACGCCTGCACTCCTGCACCGTACGTGGTGACCTGACCACCCACCCTCCAGCCGACCGTTACCGTGGTGACCAGTGACCACACCACGCCTGCACTCCTCCAGCCGACCGTTACCGTGGTGACCAGTGACCACACCACGCCTGCACTCCTCCAGCCACCAACCGTGACGTACCACACCACGCCCACTCTCCCCGACCGTACCGTTACCTACAAAGCTCACCGCCGACCGTTACCGTGGTGACCAGTGACCACACCACGCCTGCACTCCTTCAGCCGACCGTTACCGTGGTGACCAGTGACCCACCACGCCTGCACTCCTCCAGCCGACCGATACCGTGGTGACCAGTGACCACACCACGCCTGCACTCCTCCAGCCGACCGTTACCGTGGTGACCAGTGACCACACCACGCCTGCACTCCTCCAGCCGACCGTTACCGTGGTGACCAGTGACCACACCACGCCTGCACTCCTCCAGCCGACCGTTACCGTGGTGACCAGTGACCACACCACGCCTGCACTCCTGCCGAGGCCCCCTTTGATGCAGCGGTACCAACGCCATTTTACGCCAGCCGTCATACGTTTCCATTTGGTGGTTGAACATGGCGGGAACGACCCTTGCCGGTGGGGTTATGGTCATTCGCTTACATCGCGAGAGGCCACAAATCAGACGGTCAGCTGCGCAAACGGCGCCCTTTTGTTGGTCGGACGGTGCCGGCGTGTGGTGGACTCGCGCCGGCGGCCTCCGACAGACGGCAGATGCCCTCCCCCCCCCCCCCCCCACCCACCCCCGGACACACTCGCGGCGGCTGCTCGCGAAAGGTGGCACCGCTACAGAGAAATACGGCACCGCCAGCTTCCGGCCGGTGGAATCTCACGGAAATCCAGGCGAACAGCACTCAGCCGGCACTGCCGACGGGGCGACTGGTTCGACGGTGCGCGTTACCACCGCTCAGGTGTTCTGCTCTGCGCTGCTCTGTGTTGTCACCACCGCTCGGAGGTGTTCTGCCCTGCTGCTCTGTGTTGTCACCACCGCTCAGAGGTGTTCTGCCCTGCTGCTCTGTGTTGTCACCACCGCTCAGAGGTGTTCTGCCCTGCTGCTCTGTGTTGTCACCACCGCTCAGAGGTGTTCTGCCCTGCGCTGCTCTGTGTTGTCACCAGCGCTCAGAGGTGTTCTGCCCTGCTGCTCTGTGTTGTCACCAGCGCTCAGAGGTGTTCTGCCCTGCTGCTCTGTGTTGTCACCACCGCTCAGAGGTGTTCTGCCCTGCTGCTCTGTGTTGTCACCACCGCTCAGAGGTGTTCTGCTCCGCGCCGATCTGTGGTGTCACCACTGTGAAGTGGTGTCATGCAAACTATTTTGGCTTACATGGGGGCAAGACCCGGTGTTTCGAGGGTGTGGAGAACCACAACTGCGCTAATTATCTGTGGCAGACAAAGGCTGGCTATGGCTCCCCAGTGTCTTGAGGATGCGGGACATCTCGATGCGGTAATTGTCTGGGACACACAATGGCTTTCGCCGCAGTATGAAGCACTAAATTATTTTGCTACGATTATCTTTGAAGCACCTGGCATATAAATGACCGCCCTTTCACTTGAATTTAGTATTATCGTGTATCGTGCACTGTGTATCATGATTTATTTACCAATAGGCAATGCGCAATTACAGGTCATTGCCTGTTGCACGTAATTACATTGGCACATGAAAATAAACTTAAACCAATTCATAAGTGACACAGAAGTAAGTGACAATACGAAGCACATCTGCGAGCCATATGCAATATCAGAGATTGGCTCTCAAAGTCCCCGTATGAAAAACGACTAGCCGCTTCGTTTGGCATACTGCGTCAGAAAAGAGGTGGGTCGTTTGTGTGGACATGCAGTCATTTATAGTGCGATGTGCACAAACGAAGATGTCAGCTGTAACACTATTTACCCTGCCAAACTGCACATGGAGAAGTACTGGCTCAACCACATCACATCACAGCTCCAGGATAGTGCTGGCCCTAGTGGCCGATGTCACGTACCGGCTCAACCACATCATATCACGCCGGCCGAACAAAGACCGCCACAGGAGATAGGAAACTGCACAGGAGACTCTCCTACGCACAGGAGAGCTCTACAATACACGCCTTCTAAAATATTCGACATTTTACCATCCATCTAAACTACTTTGTTCAAGTAGCTCCACATGTGAAGACAATTATAGCATAATCTAACATAGGATGTAAGTAAACAAAATATGAGAAAAAATCATAGAAGGCAACGAAATAATGAGGAAATTAAGAATGAATTCCGTTGAGATCGCCTCTGAGTGCGCCTTTGAAGTCGACATCGGCAGTGGTGGGATGGGGACGTACTCTGGAACATGAGTTCTCTACAGTTGCGGATATGTAGCCACGCTACCTTTGATGCTGCATTTTCTGCTCTGCACTTGACGTGGCATGCCGTTCGAATGCGTGCTTCCAGAAAACACCCCCAAGAGACGAGTGCGCTGCATTTGAGGCGACTTTGCACGCATGTACGTGTCTGCGGCCGCGGGAACAAAGCGCGCACCTCAGGCGAGAACATCGCATCGGGACAACGTTTGTGTTGTGCATCAACACCGCACATCGGACTCAGCACGCACGCACGCACGCACGCACGCACGCACGCACGCACGCACGCACGCACGCACGCACGCACGCACGCACGCACGCACGCACGCACGCACGCATCTACCCACAGGCACCAGACCATACCGACCCTGGCCACATCGCCCACGGCGACGCCGAACCCCACCACACCGATTCAGACCACGACCCCACCACACCGATTCCGACCACGACCCCACCACACAGATTCAGACCACGACCCAAACCACATCGACCTCGACCACACCGAGCCAGACCCATTGCAGCTGTCAATGCTGAGGGTTATCGAGCGTACAAAAGTGCACCATCTCACACTGATATACTAGACACATACGACAGTTATTTCCGTTTGAAGTATTATGTCTTCCTTCTCTGTTTTCCTTTAGCGGAGGCAAAGTGCCATCTGCTGGAGAAGCTACTCTAAGGACAAGTTACGCTTGGACGGTTCATTTTAAATCCGGTATCAGCCAAGTAAGATAGAGAAGGCGGAAGACGCCGGCTCGTGGCTTCCTCGTCTAGGGTGGAATGGGCATATCGCCATTTGCTTCATTGCTGCTGCAGACGGCGAGCCCAATATTCTATCTTTCTCCTTACGTCACTGCTGCACCTTGATCCCATAAATTGGTTCGTTCTTTCTCCCAATGTCGGATTTGTTCTCTCCATTGGTTCACTTTTCTCCACTTCTTCAAGCTCTTCCATTTCTTTCTACCCAATAAATGAAAAATGGAATATCTCATTCAAGGACTCCTGCCATCAAAGAGATGTTGAAATACAAACAAGATGTCTCAATCACTTCTGGAAGCCGAAGGCCTCCACCCGCTTCAATTAAGTTTTGACTTTTAGCATACTGTGTAGAGGGGCGCTCTCTTTGCTTCCATCACTAATTTTAAGATTCACCCATCCTCTGCCCGGTACTCGTGTCTGAGGTTCCTCTGTTGGCTGTACTACGACGTTCTATCATGAAACACCATTGCCTACACAGATTCTAATATAGTGAGGAAACGAGAAGAGTCAACGTCACGCATACCTATCGCAACTATTTTTTTACCCTTAGTTTTTGTGTAAAATAGTTTCTCTTACGTATTTTTTGAAGGCATAAATGCACCTATCTCATCAGACAAGTGCGAGAAATCAGGTATCTATGCTATAAATTGGTAAAAATCATTGATGTAAACTATGTCAATATTGAAGTGTCACCACTGTGGGGTCATCAGCAGCCACACAAATCAACGCTTCATGCAGCAGTTTGCAAATTTGCTCGTTAATTTAGTGATAGGAAGTCGCTAATATATACCTGTATTTGTTCCCAGAGAAGCTTTATAAGAATATATTTACTATTCAGTGAGCTGTATAATATGTAGTTGGTGCTGTCTCCTCCTGGCCCCGGTTTATTATGAATCATTGTATCTTAATATAATGTTATTGAACGGACTGACAACTCTGACGGAAGACAGAGACTTATGGGACCTCAGATAGTGTGGCTGGGTGATATGTTGCACCTTTAAGTGAATTGCGTTCTATTTCATAAGATTAAATTTGCAACAGCCAAGAGGGCTATGCCATCAAGAGGGCCCAGGGCCCCATCTGTCAGCCTGCAGGCCCTATTAATAGTGAGGTCCCCTTCGTGGGCCTTGTGGCCCTTTCCGTTGCCCCTGGAGCAGTCTTATTGGCCATCTTCGTAGCTTGGGAGTCTGTGGTCGGGGGTCGGGGGTCTGTGTCTGATGAACCAATATGAACCAACGGTTCATATTGGTTCATCCACCCGAGGCTCGCTCTGTCAGCTCTGGGCCCGTCTCCATCAGC
This sequence comes from Imbricaverruca yamaguchii, assembly GCA_034440575.1. Classification (NCBI taxonomy): domain Eukaryota; kingdom Metazoa; phylum Arthropoda; class Thecostraca; family Neoverrucidae; genus Imbricaverruca; species Imbricaverruca yamaguchii. The sequence continues at coordinate 1,508,387 of JAOTOL010001604.1, forward strand.
GTGAGGTATCAAAACAGGTTCAGGGGCATTCGACGTCCAGCCTGGGGGATCTTACCGTCAGCCCAGGGGCCTATTTCACCACTCAGGGGCTTTCCTGTTCGACCGGAGGCCCCTCTTTCAACAGCCTGGCCTTGGTTCGTCAAGTCCGGACCCCTTGTACGGTTTTGGCTCCACCCGTCGGCCCAGCAACTCTTCATATCGGCTCGGGGCCTCCGACGTTCCCGGACTCTCTCCCACGGCCATGGACACTGTCCATCGGCTGGCCCCCCGACGTTCCCGTACTCTCTCCCACGGCCATGGACACTGCTCATCGGCTTAGGAGCCCTCTTTCACGGTCCAGGCTCTCCTCTATCCGAACGAAGGCCCTCACTCAACAGCTTGAGTTGACCTGACGGTCCTTGTACGGCTTAGGCCTTCTCCATCGGCCCATGGATCCTTCACAACGCCTCGAGATCCTCTTCGACGGCCCGAGATTCTCTCCGGTGGCTAGGGGCTACTCTCCGACGTCCCATTGCCTTTTCCGTCAGGTCGGAGGCCCCTCTTTGAAAGGTTTGGGCACCCCATCAGGACAGGTCACTTTCTTTGGCTTGGGCATCTTCTGCTGACCCAGGAGCCTTTAAGATTTAATTGGGGTCCTCCACGACGGTTCAGGGTTCTTTCCAGCTGTTCGTGCTTCTCACCGGTGTCTCAGGGGCCCGCCGTCGGCTCGTGGGCCGGCAGTGTTTAACATATTCTGCTATTATTTGCGAGAAGAAACTGCACGGCTTCACAACAACAAACAACCAATATGCATACGCTGAGCGACAATTCTGGCACAGCATATCTCAATGAGCTCTTAGGCTGGCGAAATAGGCATAACACATGGCTGGAGAAATCTGATCGTGAAGAAGATTATTGGTCAGACACAGTGCATGGGGACAATGAGTGGTGCCAATTTCGTTGGTATGTCTCACCCCATATGGTACCATGCTAAGAGGGCAGGGAGTAGGTGGGGCGAAGGCCAAGGTATTGAGCCCAGATCCCCATCAAAAGCATAAAGCACTTAACCCCCGACATAACACGACGACGAGCATATATCAACAACGATCTGCTGGTCGTCGACATTAACAGACGGCAGCACTCACTTTGGTCGTTATTTCCAACTGGTGCAGGGGAGGTGGCAGAGTCCCACTGCGCTTGGCTGTTACCTCCGACTGTTGCCTAACACTGTGCATCAATACGTGTGCCGGCATTCTATATTGCTATTAAATGTATTTAAAACATTGGCTTGGCTATCCTGCAATCTACGGCTCTAAATCACATTACGCTTGCCAAGCTGTTTGCAATACGACCCCCTGCATGACGAAGCGCGAAATTTCCGGGAACATAATTATTCCGCCGACCAGTGGCGAGAAGGTCCATTCTTCGAACGTCGACGCTGCGTTGGACGCCCGTGCCGACCTGTGCTGATTGCCGGTATCAGCACGCAAGTGTGGGCAGCTGAATAATGCACCTTCTCAGCAAACCCGACGGACGTATGGCCCGAGTCGGCCCGGACAGGACTAGACCAGACCGAACCAGACCAGACCAGGCCAGGCCAGACCAGGCCAGACCAGACCAGGCCAGGCCAGACCAGTCCAGACCAGGCCAGACCAGATCAGACCTAACCGGACCGGACCGTACCGGACCAGACCGGACCGGACCAGACCGGACCACCCTGGACCACACCGGACCAGACCGGATCGGTCGGGATCAGACTAGATCAGACAACCACACTAGACCCAACCGGACCAGACTAGACCAGACCAGACCAAACCGACCAGAACCGGACCAGACCGGACAAGACAGCACAGGACGGGACAGTAAATAATGGAGCAACGCATTCCTAAACTTCCCTGGTCGCATCGTATTCTCAAGTTTCGCTCCTCGTGTACATGTGGTAAACGGCTGTTCAATTTCGTTGCATGGCGCGACACATTAGCATGATGATAAAGGTGATGGTTCGGTGTCATAGGAACCACGGCCCCAGCACCACTAGGAGTCATGATTCCAACATCGCTATACAACCGCTGGCCATCATGGGAATGGCGACCCAATATTACGATGGGAGCGATAGCCGCGGTGTCAATGCAAGAGCCACGGCTTCCGTACAATTCCAGTAGTGATGCACCCGGTAGCATTGCCAGAAATGAGGCAATCACTTCTTTGCACGCAGCGTAAGGTCGCGATGCCGGTCAATACATTGGATTTGAAAATGTGATATCAGTTTGCGTTTCATATTCGCCAGCCCGCCAGACTGCAGATTGCTGTATTATCAACAGTACTGCAGTTTTCCGTATTCCGCAGTCGGCAGTGCTGCGGTTTGCCGTATTCCCCAGTCAGCAGTACTGCAGATTGCAGTATTCTCCAGTCAGCAGTACTGCAGATTGCCGTATTTCCCAGTCAGTAGTGCTGCAGATTGCCGTATTCCCCAGTCAGCAGTGCTGCAGATTGCAGTATTCTCCAGTCAGCAGTACTGCAGATTGCCGTATTCCCCAGTCAGCAGTGCTGCAGATTGCCGTATTCCCCAGTCAGCAGTGCTGCAGATTGCCGTATTCCCCAGTCAGCAGTGCTGCAGTTTGCCGTATTCCCCAGTCAGCAGTGCTGCAGTTTGCCGTATTCCCCAGTCAGCAGTGCTGCAGTTTGCCGTATTCCCCAGTCAGCAGTACTGCAGTTTGCCATATTTCCCAGTCAGCAGTGCTGCAGTTTGCCGTATTCCCCAGTCAGCAGTGCTGCAGTTTGCCATATTTCCCAGTCAGCAGTGCTGCAGTTTGCCGTATTCCCCAGTCAGCAGTACTGCAGATTGCCGTATTCCCCAGTCAGCAGTGCTGCAGATTGCCGTATTCCCCAGTCAGCAGTGCTGCAGATTGCCGTATTCCCCAGTCAGCAGTGCTGCAGATTGCCGTATTCCCCAGTCAGCAGTGCTGCAGATTGCCGTATTCCCCAAGCATATCACCACTCCGAAAATGATGAAACTCTGAGAATGCAGGCACTTCGACTCACGAGATGCAGTGTAAAGCCAACAAGGATCATGTTGGACAGTAGCAGGGGCATTCATTCCACTTTGTCAATAGGCACCCTGCCATGAAGGGCACACCAGATATCCAGAACATTGTGCTGGCCGTCATTTAAGCAGCCTGATATGCCAGAAGGTCACATTAAGCCGCCAAAGGACCATTCGAAGACTTCGGAAAGGCACTATCACCTCTCAATTCAGGGCTCCATGGCCTGTTAAATTGACAAATTGACCCACAATGGGCATCTAAGACTACGTGAGGAAACCTGGCGCACGTTGCGCCCCAACGTGCTTTTGCTTTTCGGCTGGGGCATTTTGATTTACCAGTAGGGTACCCTTACATCAGAACAAGTTTGATGTTCCTTCGGTACCTCTCAATGAAGCAAAAACCGCAGGGGCACTGGGTACATGGGAGGGACTGGGGATGACTGGAACGGGCATACTTCCTCTAAGAAAAATGTTTCGGCATACACTGGATTTAATTGCTTTACCGACATGGGAAAAGCTACCACCTCCCAAAACTGCAGCATAGTGCTGCCTCGATGGACACTTCTACTGACTTAGTTAATGACATCTCTGAAGCGGCCAGACGCCCGGGTGATATTGGACAGCGGAGGCTATAACCGAGCATGGCCCGGTGTGAGCCGCAGCGGGCTGTAGAATGTACGGGGCGTCCTGACCCCCACCCCCACACGGCACCCGTACCGTGACCTGGTGTAGGCCGGGTGTCCAGTGTTCGGGGGTGGCTGACCCCTCACCCCACCCCACCCCACCCTACAGCGGCGTACAGTGACTCGGTGTGGGCCGGCTGTCCAGTGTACCAGTGTACGGGGGCGGCTGACACACACCCCCACACGGCGCCCGTACCCTGACCTGGTATGGGCCGGCTGTCCAGTGTACGGGGGCAGCTGACCCCCACCCCCACACGACACCCGTACTGTGACCTGGTGTGGGCCGACTGTCCAGTGTACGGGGCGTCCTGACCGTCCCCACCGCCCCCACCCACACCAGCGGCGTACCGTGACCCAGTGTAGGCCGACTGTCCAGTGCACGGAGACGGCAGTCCAGTGTACGGGGGCGGCTGACCCCCCCCCACCGCGCACCGACCTGGTGTGCATGTCAATAAGTGTAGGGGGCGCGTACCGTGACCTGGTGTGGGCCGACTGTCCAGTGTACGGGGGCAGCTGACCCCCACCCCCCACACGTCACCCGTACCGTGACCTGGTGTGGACCGACTGTCCAGTGTACGGGGGCAGCTGACACACACCCCACACATCACCCGTACCGTGACCTGGCGTGAACCGACTGCCAGTATACCAGGTACGGGGGCAGCTGGCACACACCCCCACACGTACCCGTACCGTGACCGGTGTGACCGACTGTCCAGGACGGCGGGGGGCGACCCCACCCCCACCAGCGCGTACCGTGACCGGTGTGGGCCGACTGTCCAGTGTACGGGGCGGCTGACCCCCACCCCACCAGCGGCGTACCGTGACCTGGTGTAGGCCGGGTGTCCAGTGTTCGGGGGTGGCTGACCCCTCACCCCACCCCACCCCACCAGCGGCGTACAGGCGTACCGTGACCCAGTGTGGGCCGGCAGTCCAGTGTACGGGGGCGGCTGACCCCCACCCCCACAGCGGCGTACCGTGACCTGGTGTGGCGTGTCGGGGCGGCAGTCCAGTGTACGGGGGCGGCTGACCCCACCCCCACCAGCGGCGTACCGTGACCCAGGTGTGGGCCGCGCAGTCCAGTGTCGGGGCGGCTGACCCCACCCCCACCAGCGGCACCCGTACCGTGAGCCGCGTGTCGGGGCGGCAGTCCAGTGTCGGGGGCGGCTGACCCCACCCCCACACGGCACCGTACCGTGACCCGGTGTGGGCCCGGCAGTCCAGTGTACGGGGGCGGCTGACCCCCACCCCCACGGCACCCGTACCGTGACCCGTGTGGGCCGGCAGTCCAGTGTACGGGGGCGGCTGACCCCCACCCCCACACGGCACCGTACCGTGACCCGGTGTGGGCCGCTGTCCAGTGTACGGGGGCGGCTGACCCCCACCCCCACACGGCACCAGCACTGTGACCTGGTGTGGGCCGCAGCCGGCTACAGAATGCGGTGCATGCAGGGGCGGCCGGGAGGCGGCCGCCGCCAGCCTGCCGGCCGGCATTGTTGCGGTGACGCCGGCGGCGCCGGCGGCGGTTGCCAGCCTTGAGCTGCAGTGCCGTGCACAGGACAGGACGTGAGCGTGCTGGCGAGTGCACTCGGCGACCACCGGCGGCCGGCGCTGCACACGCCGCGCCGGCCAGCGACCGCCGCCACGGCCGCAGGCGGCACCCCCGCCCCCAAACTTATCGTCCAGCTATCATCCCATACATAACTGGAGACCGCCGGCCAGTCTGCGCTCAATTTCCGCAGAAGTGGACTTATTCCGGTCCGCACGGCGGGAAGGTTCGACGCCGGAGCATCCCTGGGAGACGCTGCAGAGCGTAGCTATCGCTTCACAATTTGGTCAGATTTCAGCGATACTTGGCATTGCAAATTGCACGGGATGAAGCGTTGCAAAACCAGTTCCGGTTGAACGCCACCACATCGGTAGACATAAGTATTACAGCATCACATGGCCGAGGAACATTGCCGAATTATATGGCCGATAAACATGCAGCGGAAACCGCATACACCGATGCTACACAATACTCACATGGCGTTTCACAACGCCAACGCCGTCCTGTACTCACACGCAGCACATCAACGCCGTTTTGTACCCACATGACGCATCACCACATCAGCGCCTCTGCACGCACATGGCGTATCATCACGTCGACGCCTCTCTGTACTCACATGGCGTACCGCCACACCAACGTCGCCCTGTACCCACACGTCATATCTCCACACCCTAAGGCACATGACGTCGGCGCTGGCACGGTAGATACCTTTCATACACACACGAGCAGACACAACACTGCACAATCGGTCGTGTGGCAAATGGTAGGATACCAATACTCTCCCCAACCATAGGACAGTTTGCCGGGGGCTCTTCTGGCTGCACAGGGACATCGTGTAATGTGGTACGTCTGTGGCTGGACCATTTTGCAGCTGGGCCGAGTGCATCCCATCCAGAGGGCAGCGGCACCGGTGTGTCTACAGGTCTGTAACACCGCAGGCGGGCCAACGGCCACCGGTGTGTCTACAGGTCTGTAACACCGCAGGCGGGCCAACGGCCACCGGTGTGTCTACAGGCCTGTAACACCGCAGGCGGGCCAACGGCCACCGGTGTGTCTACAGGTCTGTAACACCGCAGGCGGGCCAACGGCCACCGGTGTGTCTACAGGTCTGTAACACCGCAGGCGGGCCAACGGCCACCGGTGTGTCTACAGGTCTGTAACACCGCAGGCGGGCCAACGGCCACCGATGTGTCTACAGGTCTGTAACACCGCAGGCGGCCGGGGGCCAACGGCCACCGGTGTGTCTACAGGTCTGTAACACCGCAGGCGGGCCAACGGCCACCGGTGTGTCTACAGGTCTGTAACACCGCAGGCGGGCCAACGGCCACCGGTGTGTCTACAGGTCTGTAACACCGCAGGCGGGCCAACGGCCACCGGTGTGTCTACAGGTCTGTAACACCGCAGGCGGGCCAACGGCCACCGGTGTGTCTACAGGCCTGTAACACCGCAGGCGGGCCAACGGCCACCGGTGTGTCTACAGGCCTGTAACACCGCAGGCGGCCAACGGCCACCGGTGTGTCTACAGGTCTGTAACACCGCAGGCGGGCCAACGGCCACCGGTGTGTCTACAGGTCTATAACACCGCAGGCGGGCCAACGGCCACCGGTGTGTCTAAAGGCATATAACATCGCAGCCGGCCCACCGGCGTGTCTATAGGTCTGGACACCGCAGGCCAGTCGCCCCTGTCCGGTGCGCACCTGCGGCTGCTCAGCTACGCCTCCACCTGACCCAGTCGGCTCGGCAGATCGTCGCCGTATCGTGCCCGCTGAAGCCAGGGCGCCGCGTGTTGCAGCGGCTCGGCCGCATGGACCGAATTTTGACGAGCGTGTTGGTCGGCTGGCAACAGGGCGCGCCATCAGCGGCTGCGTGCCGCGGCAGGATGTCAGACGTCAGATGTCAGACGTCAGATGGCAGACGTCAGGTGTCAAACGTCAGATGTCAGACGTCAGACGCCTGCGGCAGGATGGCAGCCGGCCATTGACGCCGGCCCGCCATTGCAAAACCTGTCCGGGTGCAGCGAGCCGCACCTCTTCGGCCCCGCTGCACGTGGACGGACGGCCGGAAAACCAAGCAGAGCCGACACACCGACAGGCGGGCAGACCAGACAGAGCCGACACACCGACAGGCGGGCAGACCAGACAGAGCCGACACACCGACAGGCGGGCAGACCAGACAGAGCCGACACACCAGCAGGCGGGCAGACCAGACAGAGCCGACACACCGACAGGCGGGCAGACCAGACAGAGCCGACACACCGACAGGCGGGCAGACCAGACAGAGCCGACACACCAACAGGCGGGCAGACCAGACAGAGCCGACACACCGACAGGCGGGCAGACCAGACAGAGCCGACACACCGACAGGCGGGCAGACCAGACAGAGCCGACACACCGACAGGCGGGCAGACCAGACAGAGCCGACACACCAACAGGCGGGCAGACCAGACAGAGCCGACACACCGACAGGCGGGCAGACCAGACAGAGCCGACACACCGACAGGCGGGCAGACCAGACAGAGCCGACACACCGACAGGCGGGCAGACCAGACAGAGCCGACACACCGACAGGCGGGCAGACCAGACAGAGCCGACACACCAACAGGCGGGCAGACCAGACAGAGCCGACACACCGACAGGCGGGCAGACCAGACAGAGCCGACACACCAACAGGCGGGCAGACCAGACAGAGCCGACACACCAACAGGCGGGCAGACCAGACAGAGCCGACACACCAACAGGCGGGCAGACCAGACAGAGCCGACACACCGACAGGCGGGCAGACCAGACAGAGCCGACACACCAACAGGCGGGCAGACCAGACAGAGCCGACACACCGACAGGCGGGCAGACCAGACAGAGCCGACACACCGACAGGCGGGCAGACCAGACAGAGCCGACACACCAACAGGCGGGCAGACCAGACAGAGCCGACACACCAACAGGCGGGCAGACCAGACAGAGCCGACACACCGACAGGCGGGCAGACCAGACAGAGCCGACACACCAACAGGCGGGCAGACCAGACAGAGCCGACACACCAACAGGCGGGCAGACCAGACAGAGCCGACACACCAACAGGCGGGCAGACCAGACAGAGCCGACACACCGACAGGCGGGCAGACCAGACAGAGCCGACACACCAACAGGCGGGCAGACCAGACAGAGCCGACACACCAACAGGCGGGCAGACCAGACAGAGCCGACACACCAACAGGCGGGCAGACCAGACAGAGCCGACACACCGACAGGCGGGCAGACCAGACAGAGCCGACACACCAACAGGCGGGCAGACCAGACAGAGCCGACACACCGACAGGCGGGCAGACCAGACAGAGCCGACACACCAGCAGGCGGGCAGACCAGACAGAGCCGACACACCGACAGGCGGGCAGACCAGACAGAGCCGACACACCGACAGGCGGGCAGACCAGACAGAGCCGACACACCAACAGGCGGGCAGACCAGACAGAGCCGACACACCAACAGGCGGGCAGACCAGACAGAGCCGACACACCGACAGGCGGGCAGACCAGACAGAGCCGACACACCGACAGGCGGGCAGACCAGACAGAGCCGACACAACAGGCGGGCAGACCAGACGAGCCGACACACCAACAGGCGGGCGACCAGACAGAGCCGACACACCGACAGGCGGGCAGACCAGACAGAGCCGACACACCAACAGGCGGGCAGACCAGACAGAGCCGACACACCAACAGGCGGGCAGACCAGACAGAGCCGACACACCAACAGGCGGGCAGACCAGACAGAGCCGACACACCGACAGGCGGGCAGACCAGACAGAGCCGACACACCAGCAGGCGGGCAGACCAGACAGAGCCGACACACCAACAGGCGGGCAGACCAGACAGAGCCGACACACCGACAGGCGGGCAGACCAGACAGAGCCGACACACCAACAGGCGGGCAGACCAGACAGAGCCGACACACCAACAGGCGGGCAGACCAGACAGAGCCGACACACCGACAGGCGGGCAGACCAGACAGAGCCGACACACCGACAGGCGGGCAGACCAGACAGAGCGAACACCCGAGCAGGCGGGCAGACCAGACGAACGTGCAGACGAACAAGCCGGGAGGCTTAGCATAAAACGTAATACGTGTGGAAATAAGGTGAAATATGGTAAGTCTATGCCGGCGCACAGACAGACTTGCGCATAGGCCGGCAGGCGATGAAGCTTCCAGTCGCCTTAACAGTAATGCCTACATGGAGTCTATATCAAACGAATGGAAGAGACAAGAGGGTCAGTACAGAAACATGAAGGAGGCGGATGGACCAAGACATCGGACAAACAAGCAGACGAACAATCGCGGTCCCCAGAGCGACGCACTCCGACCCCAGAGGAACACAGATCCCAGAGCGACGCACCCAGACCCCAGAGGAACACAGATCCCAGAGCGACGCACCCAGACCCCAGAGGAACACAGATCCCAGAGCGACGGACCCCGACCCCAGAGCGAAACACCCCGACCCCAGAGGAACACAGATCCCAGAGCGACACACCCCGACCCCAGAGGAGCACATATCCCAGAACGACAGACCCAGAATCCAGAGCGACGCATCTCGACCACAGAGTAACACATCCCGGCCCCAGAGCGGCGCACCAGGTCCCAGAGGGACTCACCCGATCACAAAGCGACCCGTCCAAACCCCAGAGCGACACACTCCGACCCTAGAGTGTCATGCCATGACCTCAGAGCGACACACCCCAAACCCAGAGTGACACGTCCCAACCCCAGAGCGACACACTCCAGAGGTCAGCCATGACCTCAGAGCGACACACCCCAAACCCAGAGTGACACGTCCCAACCCCAGAGCGACACACTCAGATCCCAGCTCCGGCCAGCCTGCCTAGAGTGATAGCCACGGTCCGAGCGTCACGGCCTGCCCTCTGATCCTCAGAGCTTGTCTCTTGAACGTCGGCATCTCCCTTTTGGGAGAGTCTGCCTAATTTCCTCCTGAGTCGGGACCTGTCTCCTGGGCGACCTCCTCCCTTCGAACCTGCCACCCCCCCTCCCCCCCTGGAGAAACAGAGCACGCTCTCTGAGCGGTAGAGTCCAATGAAGCCGAAATCGGTTGGATTCCAGCAATTACTGCGAGACCGTAATGAAACCGAGTGATAAACGACCAGATAAGCCTTAACCTGCACTGGCCGGGTAATGCTCAAAATAATTGCACGCTGACAGAGAACAGCATCACGGGCAGCAAGGGCAGTGCCCTACACATAAAAGCACCACAACACAACAAAGCACATCATATCAAAGCATAGCACAGTTCAGAAAGTAATAGTGCACAACATCATCCAACAATTTTTTCCACATTCTTCAGTTATTTCTGACCATAATTTCGATGCTTCTGCCACCGCGTGGCTTTAACCTGAATAAAATGTGATTGAAATAATTATTTTTATGCTGGATAAAATATACCCAGACACTTAGCGGCTGAAGTTGGTCAAATCTTATCAAACATGCTTTATGTTTTTTCCACTTTCTTGTGAAATGACATAATCAGACCTACTGACTATTGCAATATTCTGCTATGTGCAGATGGAATGAATCGGAAAACAAATGAAATTGAGGACGTTTTTATTTTAATTTCCGACAGAACAGTTCATCCATGGACAACGACAAAGGCCGATTCAAGGGTGGCTTTCCAATCTTGAATAAAACTAATTGAAGTGGCTACTAGCAGTACTCCGTGCCTACACCTGTGTATATGACCCCCTAGTTAAATGACCTGATCCACCCTCGAGCGGGAACGATGTCAGGTGACCTCTGGTCGTGACTGCTACAGCATTTCTGACACAGGAATGGATCGAGATATTGTTACGTCAATTCTACTGAATTCATTTACACGAGACATCAATATCGCACGTTAGAGTCTGAACCACAAAAGCTTCCACATGGCATTAATTTAACTACAAAAACTCGCGAACACTTTTACTCTATACGACTTTTGCTGCAAAGATTTCCTACCTAATTTACTACTATACCATATATATTTATCCCTTAGTGTCCACTGGGCATTACTAATGCTTAACGAACTTACATACTCTCCATATGTGCGCAATATGACCTTCATGGTATTTTTATATCAAAATTTCTGCGCAAGGATACGATACAAATACCTGCGTGATATTACTCCAACATCTTGCTTGAAGAATGAGTAATATCTAAACTATATTTTTCATATTTTAAGCAATTCTAAACTTCACTTACATGGGTCGCACACTTTCCTTTGAAAGCACTCATGGGGCAAGAACTTTGCTCTAGAAAGCTTTCACAGAAGTTTTGCACAATTTATCTGTATTTGCTTGAAATCGCTAAGCATTGGCCTATGGTTGGAGATCCAGGGACTTGTCACGACTCCCACCGTCTGAGCACTAGTAAAGGCACGCGAAACATGATTCAGACGGTCGTGAGCGTCGCAAACCACGTCCGTCCAATGCTCATTTTCTATGCCTGGTGGCTGGAAACACATATTTATTCCGTAAACCTTTCGGCTAGGCGGCTGAATGCTCAGATGTTCTTCGGTCGGTCGAAGTCCATGCTCAGATGTTCTTCGGTCGGTCGAAGTCCAACAGTTGCGGTTGTTCACGTCTGGTTTGTGCTGGGACTCCACTTAATACTCATTTTTTCTGGTTTATATATTAAACAAGTTCATTCTCAGCAGACTCGTTCGCGCGGGGGTGTGTTCGTATTTATCCGCGTGCAAAGCTGGATCTAGCCGACGAAATCACAGGCTTTTTATCTCAATATTTTGAAAATGCTGTCTTGCATCGCATAAATTAGAAACTTCGTGCATTTGCACATACTCTAGCCAATATATAATTTTACAACTCCTTTGATACGCATAGTCAGTGCCCTGAATCAATTACAACACGTGAAGTCCATGCAAGCAAACAAACAAGATCGAGACAAAATTGGTCATGCCAGTAAACCGTGTTCGTTCGTGCACGGCAAACGTGTCTTTTTGGCGCCACAGTGGGAGATCCTTGAACACCAGCTTGCTCTCAGATTCCCCGCCGTAGTGCGTAGTACATGACGAGACAAACCAGACTCCTGGAGCCTGGTGAACAGAGGACTGCTTCGGTGGCACAAAGCGAGGCCGCAACCTGGGTCATGCCACACGACCGAAGGGCATTTTTGAAGGCAGGTCATGCCCGTCGCCTAATGCCGCGGGCGATGATCGGTCAGTGTGAATCCCAGGTTACGGCGAACACTCAGCTGCTGCCATCTGGGTAGGGGCCGGCCGAGGAAAAGCATGACCGAGGTCAAACTTAAACATAGCACACTCGACACAGATGCATTGCAAAATTGCGATACCAAGGTGATAACATTGGGTTTCTGTCCTTCAAGATAATGGTAATTGGTATAACTAACTGTACCTTATTGTCCTCAATAGGATTTTGGTTACCGTGGGGTATCGCCTTACGAATTCCACCCCGGATGGCCTTCACCACCGTAATCGCAATCCAGATTGACACAGTCAAGTGTGCACAGACACATGCCCACAGGCAGACATGTTGAGTGCTGAGGCTCGCGTCACTTTTACTCCTCACTCGACCGCTTGGGTACACACCGGAAGGCCAAGAATGTGGAGCCGAGTAGCACAGTCATCCTGCACCTCCATCTTCACCGTCCGCGGGCCGTAGGCGCTCGGCTATCAACTCGTCACATTCAGATAGCTCTCAGTGGTTCGTAGTGAAAATGCTGACGACCGGGAGGCGGAACGATGACGCACGTGTTCTGCCGCTGTTGGCGATGTTGGACAGTGCGACTGATTATTTAACCTTCAGTGCCTGATCTCACCTCAGGCCTCGAGATACTCGACGGTGTGACTGATAACCTCCCCTCCAGCGCCTGACCTAACCTCAGACCTGGCGACATTCGACGGCTAGACTGATAACCTCCCCTCCAGCGCCTGACTTCACTCACACCTGGCGATATTCGACGGTGCGGTCGATAACCTAACCTGCAGCGCCTGACCTAACCTGAGACCTGGCGATATTCGATGGTGCAACTGACAACCTCCCCTCCAGTGCCTGACTTCACAGAGACCTGGCGATATTCGACGGTGCGACTGACAACCTCCCCTCCAGTGCCTGACTTCACAGAGACCTGGCGATATTCGACGGTGCGGCCGATAACCTCCCCCCCCCCCCTCAGCGTCTGACCTCACCTCACACCTGGCGCTATTCGACGGTGCGACTGATAACCTAACCTCCAGCGCCGGCATCGTGGTCGCACAGCATGGCAAGAACAACTCCCGGGCGGCTCCAGAGGCCGTGCCTTTCGATCGCCCTCCAGGCTACTTCTGGAGCACATACAAATGGAGAAACTGATGGCAAAAGGCATCACTAATATAAAGAATCGATGTGAAAGACATCGTCAATGCTCAAGATGCATCGCCGTCAAGGGGAATTCGAGAGTTGCAACACACGAATCTGGGTCTGTGATGCCCGTGCCTTACCGACGAAAGGCCAGTGGCAGCTGGCATTTGGATCGGGCGACGGGGAAAGGCAGGTCGGGCCATGTCTAAGAATAGACATCTCGAATCCTTTCCTTTCACGCTGTGGCGTAGCGCTTCAACCGGACCAACAGGCGCGCACGTCAAGCTGTACATCATTTTACTGTCCGCTTTCATTCATTATATTTTTAAGCGACGCAACCAACTGCCGCCAGGATGTGGAAATGAGGGTTGTGTCCATTCATTAAAAAGTTGTTCAATACGCTAGGGTAGGTGGGGGTCGGATGAGAGGGAGAATTAAAAGCGTGGCACATGCTCTGCTGATAATGTGTGGAAAGCAATATGCTTGACAGCACATAATTAAACGAAAGGATGAAAACGAAAATGTATTCAATCGACAACACCCTCTATGTTGCATGACAGAACATTGATTGGTTTCTAGTAATCTTTTTTTCACCAACGCTGTTTTCTCGTCCACGCGCACTACATCTTTTTGTTTAATTTTAATAAAACATAGACATGACAGCATAGTGCTCAAATTGTGCTAAATTATTTCGGGACTTCTTTCAGTCACAGTTGTTGGATGTTTGTCCATCAGGGTACACAATTCAGATGTACCACCAGTGAGCATATCAGCTTAGTATCTGGATGCATGTGCCATAGTCATTAGGAGACTAATTTTACCGGCATCATGAGCCTTGTGAAGGGGCGTCGGTAGCTCAGTGGCTAAGCTGAGTGTCTGACACGCCAGAGGTACGGGGTTCGATACCACGCGGTGCCGGCCCTTCCCGTGGGAGTGAGACAGACCATATCGGCTCAGCTGCCGAGTGATTCGTAAAGCTCCGGAATTCAGACCAACCAACTTCATGGATGTAAATCAAGAAATAAGACGCCACAATGACGTGGTGGTCTCGTGGAATAAGCACGCCTGAATGTAAACGACGGACAGTGTGCTGCATTACTCTGACATAACCGAGAAGTTGAGGTCTGCTTCAAACTACCCATTGCAGTTGAGGGTGGGAATCGTTGGCCGATGAGGTCGGAACTCCGACCAGTCCTCCACGCCCTGCCCAACTGCCAAGTGCAGCGGCCCTGCTTGGGTAAGCTGGCATTGTCTGACATTAGAAGAAGCACTTCGATCCAGACAGTGGACACAATAGGCAGGTGACCATGCGGTCCGTTGCATCTCTACTGGACGCCCGGTGACGCTTCTCGTCTCCTCGGGTATATTTTAAGAAGGCGAATAAGCGAAAAGGGTCCTTGAAGCAAATCGAAGCGAGCAATACTGGGGGATCCTAGCTTTAGCAGCCTTGGCCGGATTGCAGGGCCTAGTGAAGGCTGTACAAGTGACTTTTGTATCCTAATGTTTATGTATAAAACTCTTAACCTTCGGAGAAATAAGCACACACACAAGATACTAGGTACATCAGTCTTCCTCCCCAATGGAATCCCTGAGTATGCAAATACTTCGTCAACGCTTCTGTGAATCCTCACCCATTATTGATAAGTCGGTTGGTGTTGGAGTCATATTTGTCATATTTGGACACTCAGCAAAAGCGTCGAATGCCGAAGAGTTCTTAGCATTTCGACAGCACTCATTGCAATACAATATCCTTTTTCTTGCATTACAAACTGAGGAGCCAGGGAAGGGGGTTATGCTCTGCACAGCAAGTACGTGGCTACAGAACTGCAACAATCCGGAATGTTTATCCCTGCCACACCCCTCCCTCCTCCTATACATGACAAATTGCCCAGCCGCAGGACCTGACTAGGAGGCCCGCACAACGCAGCGCACGGTGTGAGATATAGCAGGTGTGCCAGTGTCTGTACTGTAGCGGCGCCAGTGTCTGCGGCCCCACCTGTACGGCAGTGCACAGTCCTGCGGGCCTGGGCACGTCCCTCGGTCCTGCCGAGTGTCCCACAGTAGTGCGGCGTGTCCCACAGTAGTGCGGCGTGTCCCACAGTAGTGCGGCGTGTACCACAGTAGTGCGGCCTGTACCACAGTAGTGCGGCCTGTACCACAGTAGTGCGGCGTGTACCACAGTAGTGCGGCCTGTCCACAGTAGTGCGGCCTGTACCACAGTAGTGCGGCGTGTACCACAGTAGTGCGGCCTGTACCACAGTAGTGCGGCCTGTACCACAGTAGTGCGGCTGTACCACAGTAGTGCGGCCTGTACCACAGTAGTGCGGCCTGCACCACAGTAGTGCGGCGTGTCCACAGTAGTGCGGCCTGTACCACAGTAGTGCGGCGTGTACCACAGTAGTGCGGCGTGTCCCACAGTAGTGCGGCGTGTCCCACAGTAGTGCGGCGTGTCCCACAGTAGTGCGGCGTGTCCCACAGTAGTGCGGTGTGTCCACAGTAGTGCGGCGTTCCCACAGTAGTGCGGCTGTACAGTAGTGCGGCGTGTCCCACAGTAGTGCGGGTGTCCACAGTAGTGCGGCCTGTGCCACAGTAGTGCGGCCTGTACCACAGTAGTGCGGCATGTCCACAGTAGTGCGGCGTGTCCCACAGTAGTGCGGCGTGTCCCACAGTAGTGCGGCGTGTCCCACAGTAGTGCGGCGTGTCCCACAGTAGTGCGGCGTGTCCCACAGTAGTGCGGCGTGTCCCACAGTAGTGCGGCGTGTCCCACAGTAGTGCAGCGTGTCCCACAGTAGTGCGGCGTGTCCCACAGTAGTGCGGCCTGTACCACAGTAGTGCGGCCTGTCCCACAGTAGTGCGGCCTGTACCACAGTAGTGCGGCCTGTACCACAGTAGTGCGGCCTGTACCACAGTAGTGCGGCGTGTCCCACAGTAGTGCGGCGTGTACCACAGTAGTGCGGCTGTCCCACAGTAGTGCAGCGTGTCCCACAGTAGTGCGGCCTGTACCACAGTAGTGCGGCCTGTACCACAGTAGTGCGGCCTGTACCACAGTAGTGCGGCCTGCACCACAGTAGTGCGGCCTGTACCACAGTAGTGCGGCCTGTACCACAGTAGTGCGGCGTGTCCCACAGTAGTGCAGCGTGTCCCACAGTAGTGCGGCGTGTCCCACAGTAGTGCGGCGTGTCCCACAGTAGTGCGGCGTGTCCCACAGTAGTGCGGCCTGTACCACAGTAGTGCGGCCTGTACCACAGTAGTGCGGCGTGTCCCACAGTAGTGCGGCCTGTACCACAGTAGTGCGGCCTGTCCCACAGTAGTGCGGCCTGCACCACAGTAGTGCGGCGTGTCCCACAGTAGTGCGGCGTGTCCCACAGTAGTGCGGCCTGTACCACAGTAGTGCGGCCTGTCCCACAGTAGTGCGGCCTGCACCACAGTAGTGCGGCGTGTCCCACAGTAGTGCGGCCTGTACCACAGTAGTGCGGCCTGTACCACAGTAGTGCGGCCTGCACCACAGTAGTGCGGCGTGTCCCACAGTAGTGCGGCCTGTACCACAGTAGTGCGGCCTGTCCACAGTAGTGCGGCCTGTACCACAGTAGTGCGGCGTGTCCACAGTAGTGCGGCCTGTACCACAGTAGTGCGGCTGTCCCACAGTAGTGCGGCCTGTACCACAGTAGTGCGGCCTGTCCCACAGTAGTGCGGCCTGTACCACAGTAGTGCGGCCTGTACCACAGTAGTGCGGCTGCCACAGTGTGGGCTGTCCACAGTAGTGCGGCCTGTACCACAGTAGTGCGGCTGTACCACAGTAGTGCGGCCTGTACCACAGTAGTGCGGCTGTCCCACAGTAGTGCGGCCTGCACCACAGTAGTGCGGCGTGTCCCACAGTAGTGCGGCCTGTACCACAGTAGTGCGGCCTGTCCCACAGTAGTGCGGCGTGTCCCACAGTAGTGCGGCCTGTACCACAGTAGTGCGGCGTGTCCCACAGTAGTGCGGCCTGTCCCACAGTAGTGCGGCGTGTCCCACAGTAGTGCGGCCTGTCCCACAGTAGTGCGGCGTGTCCCACAGTAGTGCGGCGTGTCCCACAGTAGTGCGGCCTGTCCCACAGTAGTGCGGCGTGTCCCACAGTAGTGCGGCCTGTCCCACAGTAGTGCGGCCTGTCCCACAGTAGTGCGGCGTGTCCCACAGTAGTGCGGCGTGTCCCACAGTAGTGCGGCCTGTCCCAACAGTAGTGCGGCCTGTACCACAGTAGTGCGGCCTGTACCACAGTAGTGCGGCGTGTCCCACAGTAGTGCGGCGTGTCCACAGTAGTGCGGCCTGTCCCACAGTAGTGCGGCGTGTCCCACAGTAGTGCGGCCTGTACCACAGTAGTGGGCGTAGTGCGGCGTGTCCCACAGTAGTGCGGCTGTACCACAGTAGTGCGGCCTGTACCACAGTAGTGCGGCCTGTACCACAGTAGTGCGGCCTGTCCCACAGTAGTGCGGCGTGTCCCACAGTAGTGCGGCGTGTCCCACAGTAGTGCGGCCTGTACCACAGTAGTGCGGCGTGTCCCACAGTAGTGCGGCGTGTCCCACAGTAGTGCGGCCTGTACCACAGTAGTGCGGCGTGTCCCACAGTAGTGCGGCCTGTACCACAGTAGTGCGGCCTGTACCACAGTAGTGCGGCGTGTCCCACAGTAGTGCGGCCTGTCCCACAGTAGTGCGGCCTGTACCACAGTAGTGCGGCGTGTACCACAGTAGTGCGGCGTGTCCCACAGTAGTGCGGCCTGTCCCACAGTAGTGCGGCGTGTCCCACAGTAGTGCGGCCTGTACCACAGTAGTGCGGCGTGTCCCACAGTAGTGCGGCCTGTCCCACAGTAGTGCGGCGTGTCCCACAGTAGTGCGGCCTGTACCACAGTAGTGCGGCCTGCACCACAGTAGTGCGGCGTGTCCCACAGTAGTGCGGCGTGTCCCACAGTAGTGCGGCGTGTCCCACAGTAGTGCGGCCTGCACCACAGTAGTGCGGCCTGTACCACAGTAGTGCGGCGTGTACCACAGTAGTGCGGCCTGACCACAGTAGTGTCCCACAGTAGTGCGGCGTGTACCACAGTAGTGCGGCCTGTACCACAGTAGTGCGGCGTGTCCCACAGTAGTGCGGCCTGTCCCACAGTAGTGCGGCGTGTACCACAGTAGTGCGGCCTGTACCACAGTAGTGCGGCCTGTACCACAGTAGTGCGGCGTGTACCACAGTAGTGCGGCGTGTACCACAGTAGTGCGGCCTGTACCACAGTAGTGCGGCCTGTCCCACAGTAGTGCGGCCTGTACCACAGTAGTGCGGCTGTCCCACAGTAGTGCGGCCTGTACCACAGTAGTGCGGCCTGCACCACAGTAGTGCGGCGTGTACCACAGTAGTGCGGCCTGCACCACAGTAGTGCGGCGTGTCCCACAGTAGTGCGGCCTGTCCCACAGTAGTGCGGCGTGTCCCACAGTAGTGCGGCCTGTCCCACAGTAGTGCGGCGTGTACCACAGTAGTGCGGCCTGTCCCACAGTAGTGCGGCCTGTCCCACAGTAGTGCGGCCTGTACCACAGTAGTGCGGCGTGTCCCACAGTAGTGCGGCCTGTACCACAGTAGTGCGGCCTGTACCACAGTAGTGCGGCCTGTCCCACAGTAGTGCGGCCTGTACCACAGTAGTGCGGCCTGTACCACAGTAGTGCGGCCTGCACCACAGTAGTGCGGCGTGTCCCACAGTAGTGCGGCCTGTCCCACAGTAGTGCGGCGTGTCCCACAGTAGTGCGGCGTGTCCCACAGTAGTGCGGCCTGTCCCACAGTAGTGCAGCGTGTCCCACAGTAGTGCGGCGTGTCCCACAGTAGTGCGGCCTGTACCACAGTAGTGCGGCCTGTCCCACAGTAGTGCGGCCTGTACCACAGTAGTGCGGCCTGTCCCACAGTAGTGCGGCCTGTACCACAGTAGTGCGGCCTGTCCCACAGTAGTGCGGCGTGTCCCACAGTAGTGCGGCGTGTCCCACAGTAGTGCGGCCTGTACCACAGTAGTGCGGCCTGTCCCACAGTAGTGCGGCGTGTCCCACAGTAGTGCGGCGTGTCCCACAGTAGTGCGGCGTGTCCCACAGTAGTGCGGCGTGTCCCACAGTAGTGCGGCGTGTCCCACAGTAGTGCGGCCTGTCCCACAGTAGTGCGGCCTGTACCACAGTAGTGCGGCCTGTCCCACAGTAGTGCGGCGTGTCCCACAGTAGTGCGGCGTGTCCCACAGTAGTGCGGCCTGTCCCACAGTAGTGCGGCGCTCCCACAGTAGTGCGGCGTGTCCCACAGTAGTGCGGCCTGCCCACAGTAGTGCGGCCTGTACCACAGTAGTGCGGCCTGTACCACAGTAGTGCGGCCTGTACCACAGTAGTGCGGCCTGTACCACAGTAGTGCGGCGTGTCCCACAGTAGTGCGGCGTGTCCCACAGTAGTGCGGCCTGTACCACAGTGTGGCCCACAGTAGTGCGGCGTGTCCCACAGTAGTGCGGCGTGTCCCACAGTAGTGCGGCGTGTCCCACAGTAGTGCGGCGTGTCCCACAGTAGTGCGGCGTGTCCCACAGTAGTGCGGCCTGTACCACAGTAGTGCGGCCTGCACCACAGTAGTGCGGCCTGTACCACAGTAGTGCGGCGTGTCCCACAGTAGTGCGGCGTGTACCACAGTAGTGCGGCGTGTCCCACAGTAGTGCGGCCTGTCCCACAGTAGTGCGGCCTGTACCACAGTAGTGCGGCCTGTCCCACAGTAGTGCGGCGGCCTGTACCACAGTAGTGCGGCGTGTCCCACAGTAGTGCGGCGTGTCCCACAGTAGTGCGGCCTGTACCACAGTAGTGCGGCCTGTCCCACAGTAATGCGGCGTGTCCCACAGTAGTGCGGCGTGTCCCACAGTAGTGCGGCCTGCACCACAGTAGTGCGGCGTGTACCACAGTAGTGCGGCGTGTCCCACAGTAGTGCGGCCTGTCCACGTAGCCCACAGTAGTGCGGCGTGTCCCACAGTAGTGCGGCCTGTCCCACAGTAGTGCGGCGTGTCCCACAGTAGTGCGGCGTGTCCCACAGTAGTGCGGCGTGTCCCACAGTAGTGCGGCGTGTCCCACAGTAGTGCGGCCTGTCCCACAGTAGTGCGGCGTGTCCCACAGTAGTGCGGCGTGTCCCACAGTAGTGCGGCCTGTCCCACAGTAGTGCGGCCTGTACCACAGTAGTGCGGCCTGTCCCACAGTGCGCCCACCTGCAGTACCGTGTGTGGTAAACTCGGCGGCGGTCCGGTACCAACTGATTTATTAAGCTCTCGGGTCACGGGACAACGAATCGGTCAGCATGCCCCGCGGCGGCGGACCGCGCGCAGAGGCGGCGCCAGGTACCGAGTGGTGTCACAACATCACACCGTGCACTATGGGACAGGGGCCTAGGGGAGGGGAACAAACACCGCCGCCGCCTGGGGTGTCAGTGGCCACCTACAGTACCGTGCACCATGGGTCAGGTCGCCCGGGGGGGGACAGGCACCGCCTACCCCGTGGGTGTCGGTGGCCACCTGTAGCTGCACCCACGACACGGCATTACTCATCTGTGCCCGCCGGGAGTGCAGTCGAGGCCCGGTCACCGGCCAACGGCATGTGTCCACTGGGGCGGCGGACGTCAACGAAGTGGGCGGCAGACGTTGACGGAGTGGGTGGCTGACGTCGACAGAGTGGGAGGCAGACGTCGACGGAGTGGGCGGCCGGACGTGAACGAAGTAGGCGGCTGACGTTGGCGGAGTGGGTGGCTGACGTCGACGGAGTGGGTGGCTGACGTCGACGGAGTGGACGGCGGACGTCGAAGGAGTGGACGCGGACGTCGACGTAGTGGATGGCCGGGCATCGACGGAGTGTGCGGCGGACGTCGACAGAGTGGGCGGCGGACGTCGACGGAGTGGAAGGCCGGGAATCGACGGAGTGGACAGCAGACGTCGACGGAGTGGGCGGAGGACGTCGACAGAGTAGGCGGCGGACGTCGAAGGAGTGGACGCGGACGTCGACGTAGTGGATGGCCGGGCATCGACAGAGTAGGCGGAGGACATCGACAGAGTGGGCGGCGGACGTTAAGAGAGTGAGCAGCTGATGGCCGACCAGCAACATGTGCATGTGGAGCTGTCTGACGGCCAGCGATTGGCCAACACGTCGAATCAGCGCCGGCCGGATGTGGAGCGCATCCGGGGCGGGTCGGCGCGGTTTGGCGCGGGCCGTGGCGCGTCGACACTGGGCGTGGCGTGCCAACACTGGGCGTGGCGCGCCGCGGCTCGCCCACCCGCATCACGCTCGGACCGTCACGCTACCGAATATAGAAAGAGAAATGCCACACCCCAGCCAATATTTTACTAATTATATATTTTCTTAATTTTATATTATGTTAATTATATATTATATTAATTTAATATCTTATTAATCTTCAATTTAATCACACGCCATTTAATCAACTGGGTTCATGAGTGGTGTTCACCTTATGTGCCCATCAAGCACTTGTTTCGATGCACGTCACCTGGGCAATTCGGAGACGTCACTATCGGGTTACGGACCCGAATTACACGTGCCGACCCTGAACCGATCCGTGCGCTCGGCCCTGCGGCGTGATACTGAGAGGATTGAGAGCCGGATGCGGGCGGGGGGTGCCGCCAATCGGTTTGGAATTGCATTGAGACTGCTGGCAGCGGCAAGAAGGCGATGAGAGGACAAATGAGAGTAGCGTCAGATGCCACACCGGACTAATTAAGCGTGCCTTTTGTTGGCGCGAGTCCGCTCGTGGACGGCGAGGTGCCAAGTCGCCAAGTCTGGAGGAGACGCCTCAATTTTCTGAACATTCATACATGAGAGTAGACATTATGAACATTTCCAGCTATTAGTAGTTCTTGTGAACACTTCCCTCTTCAAGCAAATCTTCTGAACACATGTCTTCCGAGACTAGATCTTATGAACTTCTCCCATAGCTAAAAGTGAAGTTTGCAGTCCACCAGCAACTCTACAGCTGCATATCTGAAATTAACTCCCCTTTCAGCATGGTGTCCGTCCACGTCACTGAACGGAAACTGCGCCGACTTCTATATCAGATCACATCCTAACTGCTAACTGGATAGATAAGGGTGCTTCTGAAGTCTCCCCGACCATAAAAAATGCCATTGGTGCCAGTGTTCGCCGTAACGTGGTTTTGTGTTTATGCTGTACTTGAAGATAAGAAAAAGGAAGAAACGTACCTATTTATTTTGCATCCTCTGGAATTTACTTCGAGCTAGCATCGAAAAAAGTGCATTTATTCACATTGTCCCTGGGATTAGGATCATGTTTTCTACTTTGATCTGTCTATTTTGAGAAAGCTGATCTACGAGGACATAAAAATGCAGACGTATCAAACGAATATTCCACAAACTACTTCAAAATGCTTATGGCCCGACCTTTTATTCTTTCACATGAAGTCATGGAAGCCTTCATTACGCTAATTCATAGCCACCATTTCCAGCATGTTCTGAAACTGATTACAGACTTCGGTGCCAGCATATCACGTCCAATAAATACAAGGCTTCCGCGCCACCGCACTGGCCTGTTTGCAGTGATCAAGGGCAGCGTTGCATCAGCTGGTACAAAGAGCGACTCCGCCATTCAGCACTATCAATAGATAAACGCACCACTGCATAGAACAGCCCTGCACGTGGGCGAGCATGACGTCACACACTTGTACGTGTCGTATGGCCGCTGACAGAGGCTCTGGGCCAGCCATGACGTCACACACTTGTATGTGTCGTATGGCCGCCGACAGAGGCTCTGGGCCAGCCAGAGTCACACACTTGTATGTGTCGTATGGCCGCTGACAGAGGCTCTGGGCTAGCCATGACGTCACACACTTGTATGTGTCGTGTGGCCGCTGACAGAGGCTCCGGGACAGCCAGAATCACACACTTGTATGTGTCGTGTGGCCGCCGACAGAGGCTCTGGGCTAGCCATGACGTCACACACTTGTACGTGTCGTATGGCCGCCGACAGAGGCTCTGGGCTAGCCATGACGTCACACACTTGTATGTGTCGTATGGCCGCTGACAGAGGCTCTGGGCTAGCCATGACGTCACACACTTGTATGTGTCGTATGGCCGCTGACAGAGGCTCTGGGCTAGCCATGACGTCACACACTTGTATGTGTCGTATGGCCGCCGACAGAGGCTCTGGGCCAGCCATGACGTCACACACTTGTATGTGTCGTATGGCCGCTGACAGAGGCTCTGGGCCAGCCATGACGTCACACACTTGTATGTGTCATATGAGCCGCCGACAGAGGCTCTGGGCCAGCCATGACGTCACACACTTGTATGTGTCGTATGGCCGCTGACAGAGGCTCTGGGCTAGCCAGAATCACACACTTGTATATGTCATAGAGCCGCCGACAGAGGCTCTGGGCCAGCCATGACGTCACACACCTGTATGTGTCGTATGGCCGCTGACAGAGGCTCTGGGCTAGCCAGAATCACACACTTGTATGTGTCGTATGGCCGCTGACAGAGGCTCTGGGCTAGCCATGACGTCACACACTTGTATGTGTCGTATGGCCGCTGACAGAGGCTCTGGGCTAGCCATGACGTCACACACTTGTATGTGTCGTATGGCCGCTGACAGAGGCTCTGGGCTAGCCAGAATCACACACTTGTATATGTCATAGAGCCGCAGACAGAGGCTCTGGGCCAACCAGGCGCAAATCATGCCAGTTTCGCTGCCCGCCCATATCACCTCGCAGCGAAACACTGGGTGAGTCATTGTGACCCAACGGCGCGCTCAACCCGTGCCGTCTTTTCGGTCAGATCCTCACACCACGTCTCAGGGGGGGGGCAGTTAGTACCCCTCTAAAATCCAAACTAAGCATCGCACGAAAACGAAACAGGTGTCATCGGAAAGCGCTCGACGAGGAAGGGTCCGGGTCCACCCCAAAACAATTTCCCCCCAAAAGTGACGTCAACAAGGGGGTAGATTTTCATTATTTGTCTCGACTTACATTATGTTTTTGGCTCTGGGAGTTCATTTGGGATATATGAAAAAAAAAATTTTTTTGAGAAAAAAAAAGAAAAAAAAAAAATTTTTTTGCCAAAAAAAATATACAAATTTGTTTAGTTTTTTAATTTTCCTTTTAATGGGTAAAGCAGACCGAGAAACGTTGTTGGAAGTCAACTTGCGCTAATGAAAAATGCTTACTGTAGCCAGAATCCTCTATTTCAACTGCAATTTGGAAAATACGCAAAATTTATATGTAGTCACATAATATGCAGGAGCACCAATTACCTCACCTTACAACGGGACATAATATGCAGAAGGAGCACCTCTCACCTCGTCTGACACCGGGACACGATATTGTAGAAGGGGCACCGCTCACCTCACCTGACAACGGGACATAATATGCAGCAGGGGCACCTCTCATACTCACCTGACAACAGGACACGATATGTAGCAGGGGCACCCCTCACCTCACCTGACAACGGGACACAATATGCTACAGGGGCACCGCTCACCTCACCTGACATCGGAACACAATATGCAGAGGGGGCACCCCTCACCTCACCTGACAACGGGACACGATATGTAGCAGGGGCACCCCTCACCTCACCTGATATCGGGACATAATATGCAGCAGGGACACCGCTCACCTCACCTGACAGCAGGCACAATATCCAGCAAGGACACCTCTCAACCAATCTCAGGACAGCGAAGGACATGACTCGCTCCCCATGTCTCAACTGGACGACAGCAGCCACTGCCTGGCCCAGGACAAGGCCTACCGAGTACCGTCAGCCACTACACACACGCCGAAGGCACAACCGCCGCCCACACCTCAATCCGCTTCGAGAACAGAACGAAGGTTGTTCAGAGAACAGAACGAACTTATAGTTATCCCACTAGATTAAACCAAGTTATAAAATCACAGAAACGTGCCATGCGAATTATTGATTACAGATGTTATACATACCCTAAAAATGAATTATTTATCAAGTACAATATATTGAAGTTCACCAACATGGTGCAGGAACAAAACATATTAGTTCTGCACAAATTTGTCCATGACACATTGCCATGACACATTGCTATGACTGACTTTTTTCGATATACAACACCTAGTACGAGAATCATTCAACATTTATCTACACCATTTACCTATCGACAATAGAGGCTGTACGCTATTACTCACTCTGCTCCAAAATCATGGAACAATGTAATATGCAAACTATTTCCCAGTATTGAGCAAGTGCCAAGGAAAAAAGATGTGCTAAAGAAATGCATTAGACGTCACTTTATGGAATTATACAAATGAAATTAAAACTGAAGTCAGACTATAGCTCATACAATTCACAAAGTTAGCTTTAAAGGTTGTACCTTGCCAGCTTTGGTATCAGTGTTGATGATATATGAAAATGCACAAATGTATGAGATTGATTGGACTTTTTTGTGTTCTTTTTTGTGTCAGACGATCTTGGTAAGCTGGTACACACCTATGTTATTCTGCATGAGTTATCGCCATATGAATCCGTTTTCAACATTCCTGTACTCCCCTAACATTTTCATATTGACCCTGGGAATTCTGTGGGCGTTACTAGCTTGCTACCAGTCCGCCGATTTCCCAGGGTCGCATTTCCTTTCTACTAATTGGTGGTGGTCTATCTGCAAAATGAAAAAAAAAAACAGAAGGGATGCAAATTGTATTTATATAATCACATTCTTTTGCATTCTTCTTTGCATCCCGAGGCACCCTTGTGTTGGCTGCCCTGATCTATGGGCAGCTCACCAAGGAATGCCCCACATTGAAAGACCCAATGAAGGTGCATACAGCCAAAGGAGATAGGCTGCTGCTGCATCTGATATGGGGGACGACAATTGGAGAAAAACAAAACTAAACCTTTGCTTGACAAGGGTCCAGCAGACTGATGAACGTTAGGCATTGGATGCTCGAGGGTCCACAGGTATGCATGGTATTCCCTGGTGGACAGCTAGCGTCGTGACAGATTCACCAGCCATGCTTTCGTGTCCTCGGGTACACAGAAAGCCAGTGTAATACCGGGACGATGTGAGCACGGCCACAATCCCCGCAACGACAGCGTCGAGAGTCGGCAGCCAGCGTGCTCTCTAAAAACAATCCGAGTACAAGCAAACAAAAACGTCTTTGTGGGAATTCCCAGTTTGCTGGAAATAATATCAAGGCACATCGACGTATTGAATAGATGACTAGAAATATGTAGTCTAACCTTTATCTACAATCAGCTTATACTTGCGTCAAATGCACACGATTGCGAGGCGAGATGCTGGCTATCGTCGGGCTTTGACGTAATTGTCGAAACAAAACACGGCATACTGCTCGCCAGCATTATGGAGCTCCACTGATAACAGCATGCACAAGGAGCACATGAACAATGAGAGTCCACCAGAGATGATCGCGCAATCATCGCAAATGCGAGCGTGGGCGGCATCACGGCCAGACCACAATTCCAGTGGGCAGCGATCGGCTGTCGGGTAGGACAACGTACGTCCCAGTCAGTCGTCAGCCGCCCTTTCCGACGGAGGCTCAGCTCCAACAAGTCCGAGAAGGCGTCCGCTGTTTATCGTGCAATCGCGCTTAGTCGCTAAGCTGATTAGCTGACCGCGCTAGACGGCGGTCAGCGTTCTCCGAGCAGCGCGTCGGCGCTCAACGGAGGCGACAGCGGGACGACCACCGCCGCAACGCCGGCCAGCCACTCTCCGGTGATGTTGGGTGGAGCGCGGCACATCGCGGCGCAGACATGCGTCCGGTCCCGATCTGGGTGTTGAGACACCGGGCACGTGGCGGCTCCACGAGCAGCGGTCGGGCGCGGTCGGTCGGGAGAGAACGGTCGGATGTGGCCGGTGCGACCACATCCGACCATCCGCCCCGCCCGTCCGTCCGCTCGAGATGTGAGCGACGGCCGGTGTTGGGCTGTTTTCCCGGCAGGCCGGTGAGTGTCGGGTGCGTCGCCAGCAGCGGCGGCCGTCGCCGAGCACGACCACGGCCGGACACGTCGGCATATCACCCGATGTCGGCGACGACGTGACCAGCAGCTGATGAGCCAGTCTGGCCGCACTCGCAATGGATGCCGCCGACAGTGCGACGAAAATGCAGCGCTGATGTATAACGATGACGTCCATGCTGCTCAGGCGATGAACTCGACATTCAGCCTTCTCACTTCACTGCATTCCTCTCGATCCACAATTCATAGCAGCCAGTGGTGTTATAATTGGCTGTTATAGGCCCATCGCCCAACCAAGTAGCCGATCCACAAGTAGACACGCCACGATGGACGCCCACTGCCTTGTAAGAACTGCGCGAGCGGACCGTGCCGGCTGCTCCTGGCCGCAGGAGCTGATGTCATAGCGAGACATAGCACACATTGGGAAATATCAGCGGATACCCGAGTTCCACGATGACACGCGGCTGAGGAGGCCGAGAAGAGCCGCTTGGCTGCCACTGGACGCACCCACCTCTGCACAGACGGATCACAGAATGCAAGCGGCTGCGAGCCGGCTTACACATGCTAGCGACTGTCAACCTATCCATTGCAACAGCAATGCTCGAAAAATAATTAGCATTGTCTTAATACATGGGCGCGGTACCTCTGTCACAACAAGCAGAATTAGGACGTTATCTCTTCATTCAGTACGGTAAAAATAAATTATAGAAAAAGTGATCTTCCTCCAACTGTCTGATTACTTGCCTAGCACTGGTCTCACCAACCCGGCTCAGTGTGCTTTCATAACACCACAGAAGACGCAGTGTCGACGCTGTCGAAGCTGTCCAGCAACGCCATCCAAAGCCTCTTGTCGAAAGCGACGCCGGACTTCTCAAAGGCATTCGACGGCGGCGACCACAGAGCCTTCCTGACCAAATTTCGCTGGTACGTCATAGACCGCAGGTGGCTGACGAGATACCTGAGCGGCCGGAGGGAAGTGGTTCGAGGCGGGACATTGAGCCTGCTTGTCGCCCATGGTGTTCTGCAGGGGTCGATTCTCGGCCCGATGCTGTACATCATTGCCGTCAGCGTCTTACATCTCCTGGCCGCAGCATCCCATACGCGGATGGCACTCAACTGTTGGACTGTGCATGTCCTGAACCCAGACAACTTACGATTGCTAAAACGGTGCGCACAAAACGCGCTAATTTATCTCCAGGCCTATTTTAGCGTCAAGTCCCTGATAATGAACGGAACAAAAACTGACGTCATCATTATCGGCACTAGACAATATCTCAGGAAGTGCAAAATTTGACATCGACATTTCTAGAGTCAAAATTCCTATGTAGAAACACGAGAAAATTATATGTCAGCCTAAAACGGCCACTAGATGGGTTTATCGTAACCTTTCAACATTTCTTGATGAATTGTGAGTCATGCCCCAGCACTAACATTACATTTTCTTTGTCTCAGCGTCCAAAATGTGTAGTATGGCCCATAAGCATGCAGCTTGATTACGTGAATCGCTTCTCTTGAAAAGCATAACGAGACTTCAACGCGTTGCGCCGTGAGATGGAAATAGATCATGATAGCAGAGATAATGATATATCTGCGGATGTCGACCATTATGCAGGTCGAGTCCGTAAATGACATGCATGATCTTCGCCTCGAATAGCACTGTGTTGAACCTGGGAGGATCGTATACATGATGTACATATGCACCTGCTATGTTTGTCACTCGCTTGTGGCGAAATGTGTTTGCAACTGAAATGCGTTGTGTGATAACAAGTACTTCCTGAAGAACTTCAAGTGTTGCACTTAAATAACTTCTTAGAAGGCGAACGGCGTATTTCATTGGACGCCAACCTTTCTTCTAAAGTTAGGTCAGCGCGCATATCTGTGGCTTTTGAGATCTCGTATAACGAGCTTTGACATTGTAGCGGTCTCTGAACAAACTATTTTCCACGACACCCATACAAAATACTTTCTATGGTACAGATATAACATTCAGTTTTAAGTCGGATCACTGACCAATGTGTGACCCCTGTGACCCCTGTGTGACTATCTTTGTCTCCAAAGAGTGGTACAAAATTAGATCCAGATCGGTCACCATCTGCAATGCAAACGAAACTACTATTTCGAGGTCAAGTCACTGATCCAGATGTGATCTCTTCCATCTATGGCGCACTGAGGAATGTCAACTTCGTGTTCAATGAGCGAGCAACTTTGAAACAACGCCCATATCGGCCATTTTCATAGTCTCGAGGAATACTACTGTATGTATGTCAGGTTATGCTCCGACAGTTCACCTCAGTGACCCATTACGGAGTCAGCTTTACAAAAAAGCATTGATGCCAACAGTTATAGAATTGATGGGGAATATTCGGTGAAGAAACAAAGAAAATAAAAACAGCACTTTAAAAAAGAAACGAGGTGAACAAAAGGTTGCGAATTTACATTAAAGTTGACCACAGGAAATCCGAACTGTCTACATTACGTTGGATAGGTCTTTTCCTTCAAATGATGCATCAGTTTGGTGCGCAAACTTCTACCATCATCGCTAAATATGTATATGTACCTTCTCCGTGACCTCCACAGTTAGATTACTCTTGAGACCTCACTCATGAGCCTTAGACCTAGAAAACCAAACATCACAGAATCATAATCTCGGCCATCGATGACCACATAAACCCGTTTTAGAGCAAATATGAGATGGCATGGTGCGCATGAAATTGTGATTTGTTCTCGAATTGCCCGATTAGGGGTGGGAATTCCCCCTTCAGTGACCCAAAATTATTGAGTTTTTAGTGGCAAATGTTCCGACTCTGACCAAACAATTGATTTACGTGCATAGTATATCCTCGTCGCCTCCTCCACGACCCACGTCGGCAAGGTCTGAGATTTGCCATGTCGTATGAGGTGGCGAAGCCGGCAGCCATTTCCGCCGAATCTAAAAAGGTTATCAAATTATCTGAAAGGTTATCAAATCATCCGACAAAATACCAACCGGAGAAAGGCGAAGCGATTTTGTGACCCTCATGTTGGGTATTCGGAGGCGGGACAAAATAGAAAGTGCAATTAAAACGATCTGGCGATGGTTAACACGGCACTAACGAATCACCTTGCGCCACAGGCTTCCAGGAATATGCTCCAGCAGCTGCTGGATGGGTCTCTGTGCTAGACGAAGCCGTCAGCTGGCCGTCTGACAACTTGCAGCTGATAGACGAAGCTGGCAGCTGGCTGCATGGCAACTGGCAACTGATAGAGGAAGCTGCCAACCACCATCGGATCCTCGCCGCTCATGGCATGGTTCCACTCCGATACACAAGATAATGATCACGGGTCGATTGGAGCGGAGAGCAGATTCACTGTTCCAGGCTCGGCAATCGGACAACAGTCCACAGTCAGACGTGGAGCGCGTGTGCGCGCGAGCGTGACGACCGAGCGGCCGCGCAGCTTCGCGACAGTGACGAGAGCGTGCGGGCACGGAGAATCTCATCCAAACGCCCACACCTGATCCATGCCTGATTCCACACCTTCCTCATCTCCCCTTCACGTCACAGCCTGGCCGTGCGGCGGAGAAGATAGCCCGGCTACTGCACGCTTATCCATGTAATTCTCCGCATGAAGGCACTTGCGATTTTGGGTGATTTGGCCCAGTGGGTACACACGGGTATAAATTACGATACGTCGAAGAAGCGGCAGCACAGCACATTAAGACTATCGTCAAAATCAGTAAATGGGACCGGTAAAAAGCAACCACGTAGTCCTGCATACAAAGCACAGTTGTGCGATGTGGCCACATCGTGTCACCACGCTCCGCGGGCGATGGCTGCCGTGGATTCGGGTCGGGTGAGAGTAGAAGGTACATTTTTAGCCTGGCGATGGCGCTAACGAATCACCTTGCGCCACAAATCACCCGGAATTCGGTTCTCTCTGCGGAGAACCGAAATTCTGGGCAGACTACGACACAACTTAAACGGGGTAGAGCCCGTGTGAAGGCGCTAACCACTAGACTTTGACTCTCTAACCGGTGGGTCTGACACCTGCCGGAAAGTCGATTCCCATGACTGAAGGATAAGCGTACGATGCACAGTGTCTGATAAGTGACACCGGCATATGCAAAACACGTGGCCGAGAGCAGTGGCTATTTCGGTCACGTCCCGCGGTAGGAAATGCACAAGAACCGAGTGCGGATCTGCTGCCCAGCCTGTAGCCGCCACAGTGGCATCCAATCAACTCTGCAGCCGTCTGCAGACGGCGGAGGCCTGTGCTGGCTCCAGCTGCCAGCTGCACAGTCGGAACCGCCACGTCAGGGATGTACAGCAATGCGGCATTCACGCGCTTACCGACATCAGGACATGGCAAACGTCTGCGTGGACGTCGAAGCGGACGAGATCAGAGATGGGCACATGGACAATCTGCGTGCTGACGCCAAAGCGAAAGGGGCGTCACAAAGTCGTCATCGTATACTTAAATAGTCACGCTACAGGGAGGAAAGCCACGATAAAACTGCGATGCAGTCAATATACAGCCACGATATACCCACCAGAGACAGAATATAACCATGAGAGTCACGATACAACCACGCGAGTCATGATATAGACACGCGAGACACGATACAGCCACGAGAGTCACGACACAGCCGATGTACACCCACGATACAGTCACGATACAGTCACGATACAGTCACGATACAGTCACGATACAGTCACGATACAGTCACGATACAGTCACGATACAGTCACGATACAGTCACGATACAGTCACGATACAGTCACGATACAGTCACGATACAGTCACGATACAGTCACGATACAGTCACGATACAGTCACGATACAGTCACGATACAGTCACGATACAGTCACGATACAGTCACGATACAGTCAAGATGCAGTTTCGACACAGTCACGGTATAGTCAAAATATAGCATGGCCACGACACAGCCACGACGGCCATGATACAACAACGACAGTCACGATACTAGCTTGCTTCCCCAGGAGTGCCTTGGCGTTACTAGCTTGCTACCTAGCTGAGGTGTTCCTGGGGCTACTTCTACTAATAACTGGTGGTGGCCTATCTGCAAAAAAAGACAAATAAAAAGACGCAAATAGTTATAGTGAACTGTAGGTGTGGAGAGTAATGACATGTATATTGCCATCCTGAGGCATTCCTAAGCTGGCTGTCATAACTTTTGAATAGTTGGCGATGGGAAAGCCCAATAGCAATCGAGCCTGTAACAGTGCGTGTAGCCAAATAGGATAGGCTACTGCATACGAAACAGGGGTCGACATTAGGAAAAAAAAAGAAAAAAAGATACAACAGCCAAAACTAGTCAGGATGCAGATACCATACAATCACAATAGAACGCAAAATCTTTATAGAAAGGAAGAAGGTGCATCAAACTTCCCGAACACACTAGGTACACTTCATTGGTGGCTACTTGTATGGCTGGTGCAACCCAAGAACACGAATTACTGTGATAACTTAGTGGCGGTGTATTGCAGCACGGACATCAGCTTAAATCCATCAGTAACACAATAGCCATGCGAAGCCTCTACTATGCTTTTACAATATGTCATCCTTGTCATCTTAATTAGTTCGTAGCCTGTCATGTCATGGCTGGTTGGTCCGGGTGGCGGTGTTCGTTCCGGTCTCATCCCCTCCCCCAAGCGCCCCACCCGGAACAGACGAGGAAACAGAGAATCGGAGGAGCAGAGGAGCTCCGGCCTGTGGGGACGATCCGGACCGGGATGGGGCGGCAGGGAACGCTCTCGACACCCTGACCGCGAGCTCGTCCTGTCGTCCGGCCGCTGTGCTGGTGACTGCCTGTGTCCGTCCTTTGTTCTCTTATCACCGTGTACTGTTCAGCGATGGTCGGTGATCTGCGTCACCCCTCCCCCTCCCCCTCCCCGCAATAACACGGTGTCGGGCCGCTCCCCAAGCCCTCCATACTGGCGACGATACCATGGTGCCGGGCCGCTCCCCAAACACTCCATACTGGCGATACCATGGTGCCGGGTCGCTCTCCAAACCCTCCATACTGGTGATACCATGGTGCCGGTCCGCTCCCCAAGCCCTCCATACTGGCGATACCATGGTGCCGGGCCGCTCCCCAAGCCCTCCATACTGGCGATACCATGGTGCCGGGTCGCTCTCCAAGCCCTCCATACTGACGATACCTTGGTGCCGGATCGCTCTCCAAACCCTCCATACTGGCGATACCATGGTGCCGGGTCGCTCTCCAAACCCTCCATACTGGCGACGATACCATGGTGCCGGGCCGCTCTCCAAGCCCTCCATACTGGCGACGATACCATGGTGCCGGGTCGCTCTCCAAGCCCTCCATACTGGCGATACCATGGTGCCGGGTCGCTCTCCAAACCCTCCACACTCGCGGCAACACGGTGTCGAGCCGGCGCCCTGCAGTGTTGAGTGACTAATATTTTAACTGTTTTTACATCTAGTAAAATATTAAATGTTTGGCGAAGGTGTGGGATGTGCATGTCATCAATCATCTACTTGCATCATGGCATGCATCCTGGATTCATTTCATCTATTTTAACTTGCATGGACGATGATGATGACAAAAATTATGAAGCATGGGCGAAAAAAACTCGCGACTTAAGTCTTTCCGGAGTTGATGGTTACGACAGTGATAATGGGACCATTGCTTCGAGGTTAGTCGGCCTGGCTCGCTCAGCATATTTTATGTGCGATCTTTTTTTGTTCTCCGCCATTACTTTAGATAACAAGTTGATTATTTTTCGGCGTCACCCATAACTTTGTCAGAGCATTCGCCACATATAGAGGCACGGTATTGCACGTGTCATGCAATACATGTAATACGGAATTGCGATAGCCACATACGGTATTGCATGTGCCAAGTGACCAGGTCATGCACTAATGCAGTTGAAGCATTCTACGGTAGATAGTGCCGAATATGTGAGAAGCCGACATGAAGTAGTGATAAGTGATGCGAACAAACAGAAGTACCGTGAGATATGGATGTTGGCATCGCTCCCACTGGCCATGTGTTCGAAGAAACTAAGTACCTGGCCGACCTAGCCACCGTCAGCCAGTGAGGCGCCGACCTGGCCACCGACAGCCAGTGAGGCGCCGAAGCCAGTGAGCGCCACCTGCCACCGTCAGAAAGTGAGGCGCCGACCTGGCCACCGTCAGCCAGTGAGGCGCCGACCTGGCCACCGTCAGCCAGTGAGGCGCCGACCTGGCCACCGTCAGCCAGTGAGGCGCCGACCTGGCCACCGTCAGCCAGTGAGGCGCCGACCTGGCCACCGTCAGCCAGTGAGGCGCCGACCTGGCCACCGTCAGCCAGTGAGGCGCCGACCTGACGGCCGTCAGCCAGTGAGGCGCCGACCTGACGGCCGTCAGCCAGTGAGGCGCCGTAGGGGCCGACCTGCACCGTCAGCCAGAGGAGGCGCCGAGCCAGTGAGGAGCCGACCTGGCCACCGTCAGCCAGTGAGGCGCCGACCTGACGACCGTCAGCCAGTGAGGCGCCGACCTGGCGACCGTCAGCCAGTGAGGAGTCGGCCCGGCCGCCTACTGTATTTAACGGGCGGCACTCTGACCGTATCAGAAGACCAAGAGCCAGGATGGTCTTCAACACTGAAGCGCACAGGCAATATCATCCCAGCTGAAGAGCATGAGCGCCTCTGTTAACGGCAGCAGCAGCGGATCAGTGCCACCGGCAGCAACGGCAACGGCCCCGGCCACCTCAGCACGGCTGCCAGACAAAGGCTGCACACTACGACCAGCTGTAACGTTTATTTGCTTCTTGTTTGTTTATTTAATTAACGCGTCATATCACACAGAAAACGTGGGCAATTTTCAGATTTGCACAAAAGACTAATATGGTCTTGATTCGAGGTGCCTATTGCAACAACTCCAACCAATATAACTCTCTCGACCACCGACACAGTGCGACAATCGCTACCCGCCTCCACCAGCACGCCCCATCGCCACACAAAACATGCACTCGTATGTGCGGTACCCGACACTAGGCCTGCACCCGGTAACACCTGGCTAGTTCCCATGGTTAGTGTGCTGCATAAAAACGTTTTGTGTTTATAAGAAGAGTCTGGAATACTAATGCAACACATTACTCAAACTTCTTTTTGAGATCATTTCCAAAAATAATTGTTTGTGCGATCTCCCTTTAAGTTAAATTAGTGAGCACATCTGCTGTACTTCGTAACTTTGTGAATAGGATATTTACATGGTACGCATAAAGAGGACAGTGAAATATGAAGTGAATTGTACCTTGTCTGAAGCGGCCACATGGGCATGATGGTCATATAGAGGATCGATGACAAATGCATGTGCGTTTAGTTGAGTCAAGCCCATTGTAAGCCTTGCATGCAACGTGTTGCCTACTTTCGATACTAACTATGAGCTCCATGAACTGGAGAGACCCGCTGTGGGATTATGACTCATAGGCTCCTGCACATTGAGAGAGAAAGAGACTGGAGATAGTCGTTGATGGATGAAGACTGCGAGCTTCACTAATTGAAGGGAAATTGCACATCGTCAGCACTGAGGGATGATGGTATAACACCCACTGAGCTGAGGGAGATCGAACGCTGCCAATACCGGAAACGGAAGATTGTGTGGGTCCCCTGAGTGTGCCGAGGCGGGGACGATGACTGCATGGCGGCGCTGCCACTGGGTGAGTCACACCTGGCTATGTGTTGGGCGACATCCCACGCAGACAGCTGGGTGAGTCACACGTGGCTACGCCTTGGGCGACACCCCACACCGACAGCTGGGTGAGTCACACGTGGCTACATGTTGGGCGACACCCCACACCGACAGCTGGGTGAGTCACACGTGGCTACACGTTGGGCGACACCCCACACCGACAGCTGGGTGAGCCACGCGCAGCTACATGTTGGGCGACACCCCACACGTGACAACTGGGTGGACACGCTGGGCGACACCCCACACCGACAACTGGGTGAGTCACGCGCAGCTACATGTTGGGCGACACCCCACACCGACAGCTGGGTGAGTCACGCGCAGCTACATGTTGGGCGACACCCCACACCGACAGCTGGGTGAGTCACACGTGGCTACATGTTGGGCGACACCCCACACCAGCTGCAGCTCCGCCGCAAAAGCTTCCAGCCGCATATCAAAGGCGCCACTGTACCAGCAGCGGCGCTGTCCAGCTACCAGGCCCATCAGCCATCAAGTCGACAGCGCATCCGCCTCAACTCGACGTCGACTCTTCTGACACACCGCGGACTGTTCGTCCACTCGCGAGGCGCACTTCCATAAAGCCAACCCGGAAGGCGGCCTCAGATTTCCGCCCAAGTCGTACCAGTTTGGCGGCTGCCGAGTACAGCGCCGCGACTGG
This sequence comes from Imbricaverruca yamaguchii, assembly GCA_034440575.1. Lineage (NCBI taxonomy): Eukaryota > Metazoa > Arthropoda > Thecostraca > Neoverrucidae > Imbricaverruca > Imbricaverruca yamaguchii. Next base: position 1,545,319 of record JAOTOL010001604.1, read on the forward strand.
CACGAAGCCCGACAAAATCGTGCCGTCACAGCTGACGGGGGCTCCGCCATGTCAGTACCGTCACAGCTGACGGGGGCTCCGCCATGTCAGTACCGTCACAGCTGACGGGGGCTCCGCCATGTCAGTACCGTCACCTACGGGGCTCCGCATCAGTACCGTCACAGCTGACGGGGGCTCCGCCATGTCAGTACCGTCACAGCTGACGGGGGCTCCGCCATGTCAGTACCGTCCCAGCTGACGGGGGCTCCGCCATGTCAGTACCGTCACAGCTGACGGGGGCTCCGCCATGTCAGCACCTGTCCCTAGCTGACGGGGGCTCCGCCATGTCAGTACCGTCCCTGCTGACGGGGACTCCGCCATGTCAGTGCCGTCCCAGCCGACGAGCTCCGCCATGTCAGCACCGTCCCTGCCGCCTGGCTCCGCCATGTCAGTGTGTCGCCCAACAGTGTCCAATGACGCTGGTCTGTCGGACTAATATTGCTTCATTTATATTGCTAATATCGCATCGGGGATAGTTGAGCGGGCTTCCCGGTGACAAGCCAACAATATATTTCCGTTAGTCGTGCCATGAATGCGGCCAGAGGACAATATTCCATCAAATGGAGGACAACGACTCCACTGTCACATAACAGGTGCCTGGAGGGGTGCATGTGATATACCACATTGCAAATGAGGACGCTCCCGGATAATGCTGGGGAACCAGGTACGGTACCCGCTGTTACGAAGAACACAACCAAAACTGCAATGATGTTGAACTCACGATTTGAAGGAATTGTCGTCGTTGGAAGTAACTTTTTGCCAACAAGTAAGGCTTTTCTGGAGTATAGCTAACAGAGAGTGAAATATGGCAGTTATTTGCTTTGCATTGCATGGGGCCATAAGCAACGTAGTTCAATCAGTGTCCGCAGCAGCGTGTGAAAAATTAGCAGCTAGGCCTTGGACTGTCTCGGACTGGAGCCGGGAGTTGGACTATGCTGGAGTCAGGTGTTGGACTATGCTGGAGCCATGTGTTGAACTATGCTGGAGTCAGGTGTCGGACTATACTGGAGCCGGGTGTCGGACTATACTGGAGCCAGGTGTTGGGCTATACTGGAGCCGAGTGTTGGACTATGCTGGAGTCAGGTGTAGGACTATGCTGCAGTCAGGTGTTATATGAATGGAGCGGGTTGGACTATGCTGGAGTCAGGTGTAGGACTATGCTGCAGTCAGGTGTTCCACTATGCTGGAGCTGGGTGTCGGACTATACTGGAGCCAGGTGTAGGACTATACTGGAGCCGGGTGTAGGACTATGCTGGAGTCAGGAGTTGGACTCTCTCGAACTGCAGCCGGGTGTTGGCCTGGGGTTGAGCCAGGTGTCGGACGGTCCAGGACTGGATAATTAGTGACAACTTAATTTTCCTGTAAAGGGGTCCCAGCATACCATCATCATGTCCAATTCATCGGATCCCAACACCCTCATCCGTGTTCGAATGCTACTTTTCCGGTGTCCTTTGTTGTCAGTTCACGCTGCTGAAATTATACCTGCAATCAGTTAAGTCACCCAAATATGTAAAACGATTTTCTTTATACGCATTTCAGACTATACCGGCCGGTCGCCACCACGCAAACATTCGTTACATACACACATTTGGCGAATTCGCCATACTTCGTGCGATTTTGCGGTCTCTGCTGGGCCATCTAAATTTTGCTAACTACGTCTTCTTCTTGTGCCATAGTTGACGCCATGAAACGCTTCGCATGATGGTTCGATGGAAACATTTCATGAATTCAATTCGAACATTTTCACTCCTCAAAAGTTCTTCACACATTTCTGGTAAAAAAATTAATCCGGATGTGTTCCCATTTGGTGTTTTTGAGGGCTCCATGTTCATTCGTTTAGGGATTCGGTACACATATTAAAGCTCTACCACTTGTGGGACCTCGCGTGTTTTGAAAGCCCTAGTACCTTTTCGGGCTTCTGACGTGCTTTTAGGGCTCCACTGTTGATCTGGGGACCCGATACGAAGTTGTATGACTCCTGATATTAATTTTGTGGTCACGCGCGATTGTTAGGGCCGGTGCAAGTTTTCGTGGGCCAGTTATGTTTACTTGAGACAGCATTTGGGGAACCGACTGGAATTTGTTGGGGCCTTAGCTCGCTTCTTGGGGCTTCTTGTGCGATTGCTCAGGCAATCGCGTATTTTTTACTTTTTGCTTCTTTTCTTTGCTTTTTTATTTTTGCTCTAGCAATCGCGACAGCCGGGTAATTTTTCGAGCTCCTGAACAGTGCTTAGGTGCCCACTACATTTACTTGGAGCCCAGAACGATTTTGTTTTTATACCCCAGTGATTTGGGGGACTCCAGCGAGATTATTCTCGACCCTGAATTCTTTCCCGTCCTTTCCTGCTCCCGAGCCTCTTTGGGTACGTCACTGACGCCAGCTGAACACATTTATCGACACATGTCTTGTGAGGAAAGCTCGTGTTATAATCAGGCTAGAATGACCAGCATGCTCTTGCTTACCCACGCCCTGAAAGCGAAACCCCACACTACAGTCTCGAGACTGTGTTATACGGTTCAATGCCCACAAGCCTGCACATTGTACAAGGTCACTGAACAGACAGTAAACACCCGCCCAAAGTGGCCCGAATTAATTAGAACGGCGCCGTCTGAGCGGCGGCAGCGAGTAGGCGCGCACTTTGTCCGGCACGCTGTGTGTCCACGCCAGTCGCACCACAGCCGTGACCGGGACAGGCGGCGCGCCGCCATCCCGCCTTCTCTGTAGCCTCGCGACGCGACGAGGCCGCCCGCGCGAGCTCATCGGGGCCCGACTCGCGACTGCAGCGCCACGACGCCGCGGCGGCCGCACCGCGAACTGTAGCGAGGACGGGTTTGCAGGTTCGATGACGAGCAATCGCGCGAGCCGAGCGGGGGTGTGGCGAATGCCGCCGCGTGGGCTCGTGGGCGGTGACACTATCTCAAGGTCATGAAAGTGGCAAAAATCATGGGGAAGACCCGTGCAACACGCGCGTGGCTGAAGCTTGTCCAATGTGGGGATTGGGCGCAACAGATGCTCTTCTGTTGCCGGCTCTGAAGTTTAGGACGTGACCCACGTCACTAAGACAGGCCATCGCAATGGAACTACGCAACGTACCATTGCATTGGTAGAGTAAAACTAGGTCCATTGAGAGCAATTCCTCCCCCCCCCCCCCACCCGAGCAACAGCAACTTCGTTCCGCCAGAGTTCCGAGCAGTGGCGGATGGGGGGGGGGCATGGGATCATGGCCCCTAGGACCAGTGAAAAGTAGACGGTTGAACAACACGTAGCGTTTCAACATAGGCTGTGACGAAGCACACAACGCACCCTGGGCCTCAGTGGTCCTCAGGACGAGCGGTGACGGCCTTAGAGTCGACTTCAAAGGCTCGTGGGTCGGTGTGAGGAGCACTTGAGCCGATGAAACGGGTTCCGGGATGATGGAGGGAGTTTCTGGCAGATGAAGAGGGAAGGAGTTTCGGGCCCTCGAATCGACAGAGTTATCATTGGCAGACGCTGAAAGCCCCGGCCTGGGCCAACGTTTAGGGACCATAGGCTGATGAGCCCCGAGTCCTCTCAAGCTCTCAGGGGCCTCCAACTCACTATGATCACCAGCTCTCAAGTGGGGCAGGAGCTCGTCAGGTCTCAAGGGGCCCTTATATTCCCTCTGGCCCCTCCAGCTCTCAAGTGGGGCAGGAGCTCGTCAGGTCTCAAGGGGCCCTTATATTCCCTCTGGCCCCTCCAGCTCTCAAGCCACTGCTGGTCGCATTAAAAATCGGCCTTCGGGCATTGGTCGTATTATGGAATTGTTTAATATAAAAATTGCAGAGAAGGCGATTTCTACCAACATGTTCCCTCTCCCGAATAGCCCCTTGCGATGTTATGCGGAGAAAGGCGCGTGCCCCTTGCTGCCTTGTGTGCTAAGAATATGCGCTACGAACTGTCTTGACGCTACTATAGCCACGAAGACCAACACGAGATATGGTACGATGCTACCTGCAATTCATTCAGAGATTTTCGGAGATCATCCTTCCCACCCCTAGAAACAAAAATTGGGGACCATGGTGGTCAATAAAATCAGATAGATCAGTTTTTTCTTCAGGAAGCTGTACTTCTGGCCACGTGCACAGTGTCGATTCTAAGATAAAAATCTTGCGTGTCAAACGGTAGGTGGATAAATGTCACAAGGTTCTGAGACAAGCGGGCTTTAACAATAACAAGCAGGCTTTTGATAATATTCGCCAAAATGTAGCAAACCGATGTAAAACGTGTAAAATGCAAAGGTACTAAAAATGTTGATGTAAATGTGTAAAATGTGTGAAAATGTAAATGAAAAGAAAAATGAAACGTAGAAAATGTCGAGAAACCCGTCCAGACATTAATGACCTTAAGCCGCGCCGTCTTTCCGGTCAAATCCTTCCACCCCGTCTCAGGGGGGGGGAGCGGTTGAAGACCCCCTCTAAAATCCAAACTAAGCATCGCACGAAAACGAAAGCGGTGTCATCGGAAAGCGCTCTACGAGTAGGGTCCGGGTCCACCCTCCAAAACAATTTCCCCCCAAAGTGACGTCACCAGGGGGCTATATTTTCACGACTTTTCACGACTTACATTATGTTTTTGGCTCTGGGGAGTTCATTTTGGTGGATATATGAAAAAACAAAATGTATTTGGAATGGGAGAATGACAGCGCAAATCGACAAGGGCCATATATTTATTTTTGCAACCCAAAAATACAAATTTTATTTCTTTGAAATTTAAAAATTTTGAGTTTTCAAGTTTTCTTTAAGTTCCCTTTTCCAATGAGTAGAGCTGACCGGGAAACGTTGTTGGAAGTCAACTTGCCCTAAAAAATGCTTACTTTAGCCAGAATCCTGTATTTTAACTGCAATTTGACAAACACGCAAAATTTATATGTAGTCAAAAACGGAAAAAAATCCACTTGTACGTTTTGTTGCATCCGTAAAGATAAGCAAACGCTGAAAGTTTCATTAAAATATCTGTATCCGTTAAAGCGTGAAGACTGCTTGAACTTTTTTGGAGGTGACCTCACTTGACCTTCACTAACTCATTGACCCTAGATGATCTGACATAAAAAATTTGAATCAGCATGTCAAATTGATGTGGGAAAAGGTATGCCAAATTTGGGCGCGCTGCCGCGCGCCGTTCGTCCGCTATCCGCCAAAAACATGGGGGGGGCGGTTGAAGACCCCCGAGACGGGACGGGTTAATGCTTCCGCGAGAACACTGTTCACCAACTTCCGTCCAACACAACTTCGATCCATCCCATTACGATGATATGCTAATGAGACCCTGCCATGAAAGCCTTGCATTACACGGCTCTCATGGGGATTTAAAAGTAGGCTCCTGACGGCATTAAGTACCGAGAAGAGCTTTGAAACCGAACTTGTCTGTCCACACTTCAATAGGCGACAGAAAGCCCCGGCCATTATCGGAGAAAACTGCACGGTAGACTCATGTCCAGTTCCTGCGAGCAGGAAGCTCCCCCGTCTGAATTGCCATGCGCAGAACGGTTCCCAGCTCCCGGCGGTGGGGCTCCTCCCTCGATGACGTCTGGTGGGCCGAACCGTGGGGATCCAGTGCCGGAGGCGGACTGGGGCCAGTTGTGGAGGGCCAGTGCGGAGGGCCACGGACCGCCCCAAACCCGCGCCGTCCCGTCCCACACGGACCGCCCCAAACCCGCGCCGCCCCGACTCCCGTCCTATATGGACCGCCCCAAACCCGCGTCGTCCTGACTCCCGTCCTATATGGACCGCGACAAACCCGCGCCTTCCGGTCCCATACGGACTGCCCCAAACCCGCGCCGTCCCGACTCCCGTCCTATATGGACCTCCCCAAACCCGCGCCGTCCGGTCCCACACGGACCGCCCCAAACCCGCGCCGACTGACCCACAGGTGGGCGGCGTCCCACACGGATTGCAAACTAGAGATCTGACGGCATATTGAAACCAAATTGTGCCAAACGTTTTCCAGTCCAGATATGCCACACTTCACGTCAACATCATTTCCACAGGATACGCTTTGCCATGACGCCCGACGAGCGAAGTATCCAGTATTTCACCAGCGGATGGGCTTAGCGGCAATAAGGAGCTCAGAGGCCAGCACCATGTCATGCTCCACACCCCACCCCTAACATCAACACTGGGGAAATAGATGTTTGTCGAGGAAACCCTCTGACACCCGATAGGCTAGTCTTCGCGCTCATATGAGTGGCTGTGTACGCCTGAGCCTGCCAGGCGTTCTACACGGCATAGGGCCGGTCGTGGCGCGCGTTCTGCTAAACTTGGCACCGTGGCGTGCGCGCCTGGTCTGTGTTTCATGAGCAGAGGGACTTTGGGACCACCAGAGGGTCCCATACGGCCAATGTACGGGACGGGGAACCATTACTTAAGACCACCAGGGAATTTCACGCAGCCAATGTCGGGAGAAGTCTTTCAAACTGCAATCAAGTTGACAATTGCAGTCGGTGCTACAAATCAGTTGATGTAAATATGCCCACTTTGATATAAAATGGGCAATGATCATGTTAACAAAACTCGTCAATGGGCCTTCATAACCGTAAAAATGCGTCAAAGTTGCTGACGTCAAAAGCCTGCCAACACCAGGACAGTGGAAACGTTTGATATCTGAGTTAATGCGAACATCATTGCTATATGCGAATATCATGAAAACGTCATCATTACAGAGCTGACCAGGAACAAATATAATACAACTACTGCGCCCCATCACTGTTATCCCGCGCTTTTCTTAATCTGCTCGTCATTGCTACCAGTCATTAGTTTGCATCCGACGGGTAGCACCATACAGCAGCTTTTGTTTTGGCTTCCAAACCCACTGCCACCGGCCAGTCAGCAGAAACACACAAATTGAGAGGACATAAAATCTTTCTTAGCTCCGTCCGTGCAATCCCAAAAGCACAGCTCAGGTGGATTGCCTTCCAGCCGGGCAGACACTTACACTAACCGCTGGCTGGCGGCAGTGTTCGGCTAAATGAACTCTCCTGTTGGAAAATCCTGTTTAAGCCCGTTGCATAGCAAGTGTTCAATGAATCTGAATTGATTGCTGTCGCTTGGCCAACAAATGTTAGACTGGCAAGCGCAGGCACGTGCGATACAATTTATGCGATGGGGATGGGGGGTTGGTAGCGTTCAAGTCAAGTGATAGGGGTTAGCAGTGCTCAAGTCAGTCGCATTGCTGACGTATATCAGACGCCATGCTCAAAATATTGAGGGCAAGGTTGAAGTTGATATTGAATATGCTTGGGTGTTGGCTTTATGTGTTCCTCAAGTCGATGGCCTTCTGCATATACGTCCTCGGCATTTCAACGATATTGACCAGGCGAGTGACAAAACGAGGGCAAATACGCAACCTTATATATCCGGCCCGGCAGCCTAAAAAACAAACAAGCAAAAAGAAAGCACTCATCGACTGGAGCCGAAGGCGACCTGAGCACAACTATGGTTCGATGGGATAGACAGCCGAGCAGGCGCCCACCTGACATCACGGGTGTTGCGCTCACGGCCGAGTGGCGCCGGTTTCCGGGGCGTGCGCCTGACACAGACGAGTGGGGTAGGCTTCCGGTGGGGGGGGGCGCCTGACACAGACAGGTGGCGCCGGTTTCCGGGGCGCGCGTTCGACACAGATGAGTGGGGCCGGTTTACGTGGCGTGCGCCTGACACAGACGAGTGGGGTAGGCTTCCGGTGGGTGGGTGGGTGGGGGGGGCGCCTGACACAGACAGGTGGCGCCGGTTTTCGGGGCGCGCGCCTAATGAAGGCGGCTGCCGGCCAACGCCTGACAAACTCGGCCGCCGCGAATCGCCAACTTCGGCCGAGCCACAAAATTGCCTGCCTTAGGAACGGCATCAATCTTCGGCCACGATCCTAATTGAAGGGATTCGCTGAAGGGGGAGGGGGTGGCGATATCGCGCGGCGTGGGGCGTGGCCATCGGATATCGCCTCGCCGGGCAATAGCCAACAGCCACGAATCCACCAGATCGAACACCGCACAAACACCGCCAGCCTCCTTCAGCTGCTCAACTGAGCTGGCGGCCGACACCAAACGCACACCCGCTCTTCACCTCCTGCAAACGGTCGGCGGTCCAAGTCGGCTCCAAGAAATGTCAAGAACAGTCAATAAGTTAAATTTGCATATAAGTGCAATACGTGAATGCCAATTTTCCCACCTTCCAGCACAGGGTGGAGGATGGCGGTACCAAGCTGGTACGTGATGCCGGTCCTACAACCACCCTCCAGCACAGAGTGGAGGGTGGTGGTACCAAGCTGGTACATGATGCTGGTCCTACAACCACCCTCCAGCACAGAGTGGAGGATGGTGGTACCAAGCTGGTACATGATGCTGGTCCCACAACCACCCTCCAGCACAGAGTGGAGGGTGGTGGTACCAAGCTGGCACATGATGCTGACCCTACAACCACCCTCCAGCACAGATTGGAGGATGGTGGTACATACCAAGCTGGTACATGATGCCGGTCACAACCACCCTCCAGCACAGAGTGGAGGGTGGTGGTACATATGTGGTCCCACAACCACCCTCCAGCACAGAGTGGAGGGTGGTGGTACCAAGCTAGTACATGATGCTGACCCCACAACCACCCTCCAGCACAGATTGGAGGGTGACGGTATCAAGCTGATATATGCTGCCGATCGATCGCCAGACTGTCGCCAACACAGAACAATTAACTTCGGACACAGCGTTCCACGGATCAGACCAGCACAGATCACCAAAGACCACTCAATCACTCCACCGCTGTCAAACGGATCCACCAGCTGACGTCGCGAATCATTTCCACTGTGAGCTCTCGCGGAAAGATCACGATCAGTTTCCAGAACGAAGCAGCCGGCGTTGCAGCGCCCACTGCCGTGCAGTGGGCAGCGGAGCTGAGAGTGGAAAAACTCACCTAGAAGCTATGGCCACCACGCTTCACACCAACAGCGATCTGGAACACAGACATTACACAGTTATTCGACATAAGTGTAATGCGTAGAAGAGCTGACGAACCAAAAGCAACTAACCAACTGGTCTTCGGTGCAATGCTGACAATGTATGATAAACCATTTACGCCACATTTATGTGTCTACGATGCAGCGTACAGTAAGATACAGACCATTGCAATGCGATGGGGTTTACAGGACTTACCCAATCGCCAACACTGCACCGGCTGGCAACTGTTCTACAATGCAACAAACCAAAAGTACAACTTTTTTTCTTAAAGTTTCAGTACCTATGGGTTGGTTGGTTGGTTGGATACGCGAGTTTTAGGGCGCATCGACCAGGTTTGGTCATTCAGCGCCCATAGTGCCTACAGGTGTGTGCACAGCATGGGTATTGTGCACGTTTTCTAATGTTCATATAGATATTGCCTAGCTGGGACAGGGTGGTATCTGACGTCTGACAATAGATTGCTCTTCCGCCAGCTTATGTCATAATTGGTAGCATTCGATAAGCATACGATACGAAGTAGAGACTTCAACTCACACCACAACACGCAACATAGCAAGTCAGCAGTAAAGGCACTAATACACGGGATTCGTGTGATCAGTTCCGAAGTGGTCGACGAGACGGGGGAAAGCAGAAGAGCTGCGAGGACCTGGAGACGAACAATTATACACAATACAACCTTAGGAGAGCACGTCACAAAATGCGACACCGCGACACCTCTGCTGTAATATCTGCTGAGGGTCATGAAACCCCCAGTGACCACAAACCCTAGTGGTCATACCATGCGTAAAGGAGTGCTGAAAAGGACAACCGGATACTTCAGCCATATCAACGGGTAGACACAAAACCAGGGAATAACCTTCACAGCCGACTAGTGCGGCCCAAGAATAAGCGGAACAAGATCAAGCATTAAACTGGGGCGTCATGTATCGCTATACCTGCCCGAATAAAAAAACGTAGGTGGGAAAAACGCGCAGCACATTAAGAAGAAGGGAGGGGTGTGAGAGGGATAAGAAACATGGATGGAAGTCGCCGGGTTTTCAAGATATGCGCTAGAGACAGGGTACACCACCTCTTGGGAAGGCGTCAACAGTCTGGCCTAAGAAGCCAACCGGAGAAAATTAGGCAGAGTATTTTCCTCGGAAATATGATGCTAGAGAAAAAACATCAAACCCGGTGGCCTATGCAACCAACTGGAGCAAATTAAGCAGGGTATTTTCATCGCTAATATGATGCCGAAACGGCTGATGAACACCAAGTCTGGGGTGGAATATTCCACCCATCGCAACGGGTGGAACATTTGGCAGCAGCTAGCAGGCCGGTGCAATACGTGTGGTGAAATATTGCGATACATTCCGCTGTGGAACATTTTGCACCAGCTAGCGGGCCGGTGTAATACGTGAAATACACCGGAATGTAATACGAATGCAATTAAAACAAACACAAATATACAAACGTACGAATGGACATATGTACCTAATACATCCACTAAAACCCAATTTTTTATTCCACCACATCCCAAGTGATCACGATTGCGACCTCGCCTGTCTCTGCGGCGAGGATACCGCTTAGCGTCTTGGATGCAAACGGGTGCCGAAAGTAAATAAACTGAAATGTTGAATGGGACAAAATTGCCGCGGCACTCCCAGCTATAGAACCGAACTAAAGCCGACAAAAGAATGCCGGAGAAAGGCGGAGGAAGATCCATAAATAAAGTAAAACTGTTGTCATATCCAGGCGAAGGGCGGCACAGTGACCGAGAAACCTCAGACATCATTTGAGCGTCGTCTGGAGCTCCACGGGTGTTCCGCCCCATCAGTACCGACGGAGAGGTGAGCAGCCACTGGGCACCGTCAAGTGAGGCGGATCAATCCATCGGTTATACTGGTCTTCTGAACTAACGGAACGATAGAAACATTAATGTATTCAAGCATTTATCACACATTTTCCTTTCCATCAGCACAACTGCACATATGTGCAGTCTCAGAAGTCGTGGGGAGGCGGATTCAGTCTTCAAGTTATCCTGAATACTCAGGATAACTTGAAGCTCCATCTTTCATCGAACTACATCAATGGAATTATATACATATGAACCCTCCATCGATACCGAGACGCCTTTGCAGCAAGGCTACATGTTTTCGGCGAAGATCGCTGCTGTTATTTGCCACTATTTCAGCCATTAACTCCCCTGGGCTGTGAGCAGACGGAAAACCAGGTCAGCTGTCGCATCTCTCCAGCTCTCCAAAATATACGACTTATGTTGCCGCTCCGGAAGATAACAAACTGGAACAACACTCACACCACCAGTTGTAGCACTGATTCGACGCAGAAATCACCATAAAGCAGGATTCACCAGTCCTTGCAGCGTGGTGGCCTAACCGATTTAAACCATGGTTCAGACCGAGTGGTCAAAACCAGCTGCAACCTGGTGGTCTCAGCCGGCCAAAACTCTTTCCAGTGCCACGACTTTGTCGGGTTAGGCACACAGCTGCAATACATCACCGAGAGAGCAATTCGCCGCGACGGACCGCGTGCTGCTGTGTCGCCGCCGGCAGGCTCGACACCCAGCCGCACCCACTCTCGCACCCCGGGCTCGACACCCAGCCGCACCCACTCTCGCACCCCGGGCTCGACACCCAGCCGCGCCCACTCTCGCACCCCGGGCTCGACACCCACCGGCCCACCTCGCACCCCGGGCTCGACACCCAGCCGCGCCCACTCGCACCCCGGGCTCGACACCCAGCCGGCCACCCAGCCGCGCCCACTCTCGCACCCCGGGCTCGACACCCAGCCGCGCCCACTCTCGCACCCCGGGCTCGACACCCAGCCGCGCCCACTCTCGCACCCCGGGCTCGACACCCAGCCGCGCCCACTCTCGCACCCCGGGCTCGACACCCAGCCGCGCCCACTCTCGCACCCCGGGCTCGACACCCAGCCGCGCCCACCCTCGCAGCCCGTGCGCGTTCACTGTCAGGGCGTCCGCACAGAACGCCAACTCCTCGGCCCCGGTACAGACGCCGCCGTCGCGGGCAGGTCCGCGCGGTCGAGAGAGCGCAGCCTCGTGTGTGTCAGCGACACATACACCACGGACAAGTGTCACGTCGTGGGTTTTTGGTTGCGAAAAACGGCAATAATAATGCTGCACAAACAAAACTGAAGTGCTTCACGCAGAGGACGAGCATTTACGACAGAATAAAAAAGCAGTTAAGTGATACGATCGCTTCATCATACCCTGTTGTGGTGATGACGTCACAGATGAGAAGTCTGGAAACGGCGACGTGCGGGACGCACGGGAAAGCCTACGCTTCATTTTTATATGCAAAGTTTCCAGGGACCTGACGGACGATGGGATGAGGCCTCGTGCTTGGGGAATCTTGTCAGCGCTTGGGAAGACGTTTGGTCTGGAAGGGTGGACAATCTTGCATGATGGTAGTGCGGCGGTGAACTCATTATAATTAGCACTGGTAATTTTAAAATTTGTCAGTCACCGTTGGTGTGCAACAAAAATATAACTGCAGATACAAATTTATGTTCACATGAAATTACACAATCATTTTGCTTTCATCTCTTAAAAAGATGCAATAACTAATCAACAAGGGGTTTGTCAGGTTCATGACAACATCTAATGAGTGAGGCACATATTACTGCACGAAGTTAGAAACCATCACTTACCCTCACCTGTACAAGGGTTTCCATTAAAAAATTATTTAACAAGTAACAGTTCTCACCCTTTAGTACAGCACAATCCTATTAGGGAAACTACTTCCAACAACGCGAAGATTCCAATACCAAACGATAAAGCCACTTGAGATTTAAGAACAGCGTAAAAGAACCTTATGCTCATAGTAAAATGTAAAATAGAACTGAATATATCTCGGTCACTGACCTTCGCCAAGACCCCAGCGTCAACAGTGCTACTGCTGAGAAGGCCTGAGGGCGAAGTACATCCTATGCTAACTCGGTATTATTTAACGAACTCTGTTACGGGCAGACAAAAAAAAAACATGAATAGTGGAGTTATCTTCAAAGAAATAAAAATGCTGGTGAAGCTTCCTAGAAAGCATAGTCAGTATTACGTAACGTGAAACTTGTCCATTCTTGGGACCATGTAATATATCTGCCATATAAATTGCATTCATAAATAATATTTCCTCTGTTTCATTACAGCCAAACTAAATGCTGTCGGAGCAATAGTTCAAACATACGCTTAGCTAAGGTGAACCTGGCCATAAAAGTCCGACCAAATCCAAACTAAGTACTCATTCTATGTGCCCGTGCAATTTGACAGTGTGGCGGGCACAGAATAGGTGCGTACCTATGCGTTACTCTTGGATTCCCATTCTGCTTTTGTTTACATTCAAACTCAGCGTCTGCCCACGATGGTTCCCAACAACTACTGGGCAGGAAAACTATGAGCAGACATCCAAAGCAAAATGCAGATGGCCGTGAGTGAGTGTCGCAACTTTGTCTGCCAGATGGCCCATTCTGTATGTCCTGGCTTTGGACAGACGACGCCCATCCGCCATCGTCGCCGCTATGTGGACGGAGGGGCCGGCTCTCTTCAGCCGATCGAAGTCGAATGGCTGGAGTTGATCACATCTGGTCTGTGGCGGTCATCCATGCAGGACCTGGTTCTCCTTCCTTACTGCTTCAATGGGGGAAAACCGGACGTGCCCGAGCAGGTCAATTGCGTGTGGTCACAGTTGGCGGGACCGTGCCGGGGTTGTTCAATCTGGTCTGTGGCCATCATCCAGCCGGGACTCGTTCCGCGCCCAGCCGCGTGGCTGCACCGTGAGGACCCCGCGTACGTGCAGCGAGTGCGGCTGCCCGTCCCTGCTGCAGAGCCGGCGGCCGGTGCAGCTGACCAGCACAGAGGCCGCTGAGAGCATCTCCAGCAGCCGACGGGCTGCAGCAGCTGCTGGCGGCCGGTGCAGCTGGCCATCACAGAGGCCGCTGAGAGCATCTCCAGCAGCCGACGGACCGCCAGCAGCTGCTGGAGGCCGGCACAGCTGACCATCACAGAGGCCGCTGAGAGCGTCTCCAGCAGCCGACGGGCTGCAGCAGCTGCTGGCGGCCGGTGCAGCTGGCCATCACAGAGGCCGCCGAGAGCATCGCCAGCAGCCGACGGGCTGCAGCAGCTGCTGGCGGCCGGCGCAGCTGGCCATCACAGAGGCCGCTGAGAGCGTCTCCAGCAGCCGACGGGCTGCAGCAGCTGCTGGCGGCCGGTGCAGCTGACCATCACAGAGGCCGCTGAGAGCATCTCCAGCAGCCGACGGGCTGCAGCAGCTGCTGGCGGCCGGTGCAGCTGGCCATCACAGAGGCCGCTGAGAGCGTCTCCAGCAGCCGACGGGCTGCAGCAGCTGCTGGAGGCCGGCACAGCTGACCATCACAGAGGCCGCTGAGAGCGTCTCCAGCAGCCGACGGGCTGCAGCAGCTGCTGGAGGCTTCACAAGGGTCGACAGGAACTTCGAGCCACTCTTCTCCGTGAAGCTAGGACTACAGCTGCACCAGCCTGTGACCCCGACAATCACTGACACACAGTCCAATCGGGTAGGTGACTTTTTGCGATGTAAAATCGTAATATCTTATCTACTAGATAATTGAAACCTGTGCAAGTGGTGTTTTATGCTTAGGTTGTGAACGTAAATTTCACGATATATTCTACTCCATCCTTTGAATTTCAGCTAGGTCTACCACCCTAGCCGATTTAAACCACTTTAGCCGACTTCTGCCGACCCTGCAATAAAATAAACATCAGGAAGCAATGACAATGCAGGTTCGATAATTGCCACCGTCCAATGTAGAAGTGCAGTTCGCTGTATCGCCTTATCGGTAGAGCGTGACATTCACACTGTGTCGACTTACCGGTACAACAGGACACCCGCGCTGTATCGACATATCGGTAGAGCATGACAGACGATAAATCGCGCTGTACGGGACGAGTAGTCCATAGGGGTAAGCTGTCCGTCTCACAATCGAAAGATTGTGTGTTCGAGTCTTATCTGTCGCTACTCTTCGTCCGCGACTAATCGGCGTCAGGGATTGGCGACGCTACATGACTCAACGGTCGACGTGTCGTAAAAACCAATATCCAGCCAACAAGTCGCGCTGTAGCGACTTATCGGCATAATATAACATTCACGTCGTGTTGCCTTATCGGTAGAACATGACATTCGCGCTGTATCGACTTATCGGTGGAGCATGCCATTCGGCTGATTTCTTGAGCGTCGAGAGGAGCACTTGAGCCGCGCCAGGCCGCCGGCTTCTGGCGGTCGGCGTGCATCGATCGTCGGCCGCCAATTTCCTCGGCTGCGGGCGGCCGACAGACCAACTGAACCGTCCAAAACTACTGCCGGGCCGCATCAATTATCTGCCGTTTCCATACGCAAATGCCCTCGGGCGCCGGCGGCAATAAGCGGCGCGCATTTGCATCGGGCGGCTGGCGGCGGGCGGCGCCGCCCGGCCGAATGGGGCCCGCCGGCCGCGTCGACGGCGACGCGCTCGTCCATCACGGGCCGACGGCGTGCGGCGGCGGCCAGGGCGCGCCGCTGCCGACCGGCCCGGGCCGGCAACAGGCGGTCGGCGGCGGCGCGTGCCAAAGACGGCGGCGGGCTGGCCGGGGGGCCGCTGCTGCTGTAGTGCCCGTGTCGACAGTCGACACGGTGCCCGTGCCGTGGCGGCGCGACATCTGGTCACACCGGCGAGATGTCGCTCACCAAAGGCTGAGCGGTGACACCGGCGAGATGTCGCTCACCAAAGGCTGAGCGGTGACACCGGTGAGGTGTCACCGCTGAGCAGTGACACCGGCGAGATGTCACCGCTGAGCAGTGACACCGGCGAGATGCCGCTCACCAAGACGCGCAGTGACACCGGCAGCCGACGACGCCGTACCACATCCGGTCGGAACCGTTCCACTTGGAATGCATTAACACAGTCGATAACGTCTTCCAGCTGCAGACCGCGCCGGCCCGGCACGGGGCAGGCGCGCGGCCTGCCACCGAGCCTGTCCGGCAGACCGGCCGGACGCCGACCTGTGCCTGGCCCGTACTAGGACCCGGGGCAGGCCTGTACTTGGGGCTGGTCTGTACCCGGGCTCGGCCTGTACCAGGCCCCGGTCTCGGCCTGTACGCGGGCTCCGTCTGTACCCGGGCTCGGCCTGTACCAGGCCCCGGTCTCGGCCTGTACCCGGGCTCGTCTGTACCAGCCGGCGGTCTACCCTTACGCGGTCTGTACCCGGGCTCGGCCTGTACCAGGCCCCGGTCTCGGTCTGTACCCGGGCTCGGTCTGTACCCGGGCTCGGTCTGTACCCGGGCTCGGTCTGTACCCGGGCTCGGCCTGTACCAGGCCCCGGTCTCGGCCTGTACGCGGGCTCGGTCTGTACCCGGGCTCGGCCTGTACCAGGCCCCGGTCTCGGCCTGTACCCGGGTTCGGCCTGTACCCGGGCTCGGCCTGTACCAGGCCCCGGGCTCGGTCTGTACCGGGCTCGGTCTGTACCCGGGCTCGTCCCCTGTACGCCGGTTGCTGTACCCGTCGCCTGTACCCGGTCTGTACCCGGGCTCGGTCTGTACCCGGGCTCGGGCTGTACCAGGCCTCGGGCTCGGTCTGTACCCGGGCTCGGCCTGTACCAGGGCCCGGTCTCGGTCTGTACGCGGGCTCGGTCTGTACCAGGGCTCGGCCTGTACGCGGGCTCCGTCTGTACCGAGACCCGATCCCAGCCTGTAACAGGACCTCACTGGCAACTTGTCACGCGGGTGACCGGGCCAATCGCCAGCCGGCACACCACTCGGCCGCAAACACACCGAGCCGAACTTGGCGGCGAACTTTCCGTCTGTCCGCTGCCAATGCGCCGGATCCAGCGCGGCGCCGGACGGCCCAGCCGCGCCCGGAGGTCGGAAGGTCAGCCGCGCCGGCCGCGACACCAGTCCAACAGCCAAGTCCGTCGATGGCGACGGCGCTGGCCCGGCGACAAATCGGCCGGAAAGTTCAGGCGGCCGGCGCTCGGCGGAGGGCCGGCTTTTAGCCGATAGCTTTCCGAGGGCCCGAACGGGAGTGCCGGTGAGTGCTGGCCCGCGAGCGGCTGCAGCGATGCCGGGCGTCGTCGCCCTCGCAATGTGGTGGCGGGGCGGAACACACGCCTGAGCACACGACACACGGCTCATAGGAAAGGCTCGCGATGTTCGAGAGGCCAGGCACGGGGCGGAACACACGCCTGACCACACGACACAAGGCTCATAGGAGAGGCTCGCGATGTTCGAGAGGCCAGGCACGGGGCGGAACACACGCCTGAGCACACGACACACGGCTCATAGGAAAGGCTCGCGATGTTCGAGAGGCCAGGCACGGGGCGGAACACACGCCTGACCACACGACACAAGGCTCATAGGAACGGCTAGCCATGTTCGAAAAACAAAAGCACGTAACATTTTAATGCTGATGATGTGCTGACTATGAATATATTAGTTGCATCGAATTCCGTCGATCTCTTTCTACTGTACTCTTACTCGACTGTTTTCACTATACCGTTCCTGCCACTTAAGTTACGGTTATGCAGCTGTCTTCTTTGATATGTGTCAGCTCTGAAAAATGTGTACCACGCACAGTATTAAGTACGTGCCTTTCACGTCTCACAATGGGTGCAATAATTCACAAAACTCTAATCCGACGTGCATCGCCACTTAGTCTTACTTTCAGCCGCGTGTGCGGATGAAGTCTCACGTAACAATACGCCAACTCAGAATTCACCCCTCCCCTCGGGGAGCTGGTCTGCGCAGACGATGTTTGATGAAGCATAAGATGCATGGCACAACCCAGAGTTGATTTGTACTAGGTGTGTACATTTAGTCCTCCAGGACAGTCCTCAGAGCACTGCAGCCATTGGGCTGTGCTGGAATGTGTATATTTTGCGCTATGTTTGCATCAAGTACGTGGTGTGCTGCCATTACCCAGGCATATGCACTGGCAGAGACAGCCGTGCCGAAGAGTACACGCTGACCAAACGCACAGACCAGCACCAGCTGCTCCTCCACACATCACCGGCGCCCCTCAGGCTGGGGTCGCGCCTGTCATACCGTAACTGGCGCCCCTCAGGCTGGGGTCGCGCCCGTCATACCGTAACTGGCGCCCCTCAGGCTGGGGTCGCGCACGTCATACCGTAACTGGCGTCCCTCAGGCTGGGGTCGCGCCTGTCATACCGTAACTGGCGCCCCTCAGGCTGGGGTCGAGCCTGTCATACCGTAACTGGCGCCCCTCAGGCTGGGGTCGCGCGTCGCCAGCTTCGCCTGTCATACCGTAACTGGCGCCCCTCAGGCTGGGGTCGCGCCTGTCATACCGTAACTGGCGCCCCTCAGGCTGGGGTCGCGCCTGTCATACCGTAACTGGCGCCCCTCAGGCTGGGGTCGCGCCCGTCAGACAGTACACTGGCGCCCTTCAGGCTGGGGTCGAGCCTGTCATACCGTAACTGGCGCCCCTCAGGCTGGGGTCGCGCCTGTCATACCGTAACTGGCGCCCCTCAGGCTGGGGTCGCGCCTGTCATACCGTAACTGGCGCCCCTCAGGCTGGGGTCGCGCCCGTCATACAGTACACTGGCGCCCCTCAGGCTGGGGTCGCGCCTGTCATACCGTAACTGGCGCCCCTCAGGCTGGGGTCGCGCCCGTCAGACAGTACACTGGCGCCCTTCAGGCTGGGGTCGAGCCTGTCATACCGTAACTGGCGCCCCTCAGGCTGGGGTCGCGCCTGTCATACCGTAACTGGCGTCCCTCAGGCTGGGGTCGCGCCCGTCATACAGTACACTGGCGCCCTTCAGACCGGGAGGGGGCAACTGGGCGTCAGAACCTTGCACACGAACTGGACGTCAGGACCCTGCACACCAGCTGGGTGTCACGGTGCCTTGCATAGCAACTGAGCGCTCGGACCCCGTTACTATTTGGCTCGCATAATGTGACCGGTTTTCCGTCCTGCTGAATGGGCCAGACTGCATAAGGACCCGCGGGTACGGCCAGGCCGTGCTGGACAGGTGAGAGCAGTTCAGCCAGACGCCGACGGTGGAGTTCAAGCGATATTTCGAATGGCCAGGCATTCGGTACAGAACTGGGCATAGAAGGGGCGAAGCTTTGTGAAGCTGACTGTACGTGAAGGACAATGCATACATTAGTACTGGGACCAGCGTACTGGTGGGGCTGAGTGGAGATAACTTGATAGATAATTGAATGAAGACAGCGCTTTAGTTGAGTCCAGGTTAAGCCAAAACAGTGGTGTACGAATCACCAGTGAGGAGACAGTGACTAACTGAAATGTACACACGTTTGAGTTGGTGTACAAAGTCGACAACAAACACACAAATATACATTGCGTTTGGCCAGCCTACCGCCGTGTAGGTGGCGTGCGTGCGTGTGTGTGTGTGTGTGTGTGTGTGTGTGTGTGCATAGTGTGTGTAGTGTGTATGTGTGTGTGCGTCGCGTGCGTGTGTGCGTAAGTGTTGTGCGTGCGCGTACGTGCGTTGTGTGCGTGCGTGCGCACACGCGTATGCATGAGTGTGTGCGCATGAGTGTGTGTGCATGAGTGTGTGTGCATGCGTGTGCGTGCGTGCATGTGCGTGCGGGGATGTGTGTATTAGGGTGTGAGGTGTGCGAGGGGTGAGTGCATGCTTGTGTGTATTATCATACATTTGACCGGCCCACAAATACCCAGTTAAGAACGAAATGCTCGCTTAACCTAGGAGTGCCCACATTGCGCATGCAACTTGACGAATGGACGGCTACACAGCCGACACACTGCCGGATAGTTGACCTGGCAGCCTCACAGCAGACACCAGCCTCAACTGACATGACTAATGGCCGATGGCCCGACGGGTGACCCAACAGTTGATCTGGTGTCGGCGAGGGAGGGCAGCCGGCAGAGCGTCGTATTGTGATTGGGTATCGAGCTGCGTGGGCGGTGCGCCGGTGGCCGGCACGGCCCGTGGCTGCCGGCGGGTGGACGTGCTCGCCAATTACCGCCGCGAACGTGGTGTCCGCCCCACGCGGCTGGGTTACGGCGCCGGCCGACCGCGGCCAGGCAGCCGAGACGGCCGGGGCCCCGCCTGAGGCCGGGCAGCCGGCAGACGGTGGTGTACGGCAGGTAGTGGTGTACGGCAGGTGGTGGTGTACGGCAGGTGGTGGTGTACGGCAGGTGGTGGTGTACGGCAGGTAGTGGTGTACGGCAGGTGGTGGTGTACGGCAGGTACTGGTGTACGGCAGGTACTGGTGTACGGCAGGTAGTGGTGTACGGCAGGTGGTGGTGTACGGCAGGTGGTGGTGTACGGCAGGTGCTGGTGTACGGCAGGTACTGGTGTACGGCAGGTGGTGGTGTACGGCAGGTACTGGTGTACGGCAGGTGGTGGTGTACGGCAGGTGGTGGTGTACGGCAGGTGGTGGTGTACGGCAGGTGGTGGTGTACGGCAGGTGGTGGTGTACGGCAGGTGGTGGTGTACGGCAGGTGGTGGTGTACGGCAGGTGGTGGTGTACGAGGAGGTGGTGTACGGCAGGTGGTGGTGTACGGCAGGTGGTGGTGTACGGCAGGTGGTGGTGTACGGCAGGTGGTGGTGTACGGCAGGTGGTGGTGTACGGCAGGTGGTGGTGTACGGCAGGTGGTGGTGTACGGCAGGTGGTGGTGTACGGCAGGTGGTGGTGTACGGCAGGTGGTGGTGTACGGCAGGTGGTGGTGTACGGCAGGTGGTGGTGTACGGCAGGTGGTGGTGTACGGCAGGTGGTGGTGTACGGCAGGTACTGGTGTACGGCAGGTGGTGGTGTACGGCAGGTGGTGGTGTACGGCAGGTGGTGGTGTACGGCAGGTGGTGGTGTACGGCAGGTGGTGGTGTACGGCAGGTACTGGTGTACGGCAGGTACTGGTGTACGGCAGGTGGTGGTGTACGGCAGGTTGTGTAGGTGGTGGTGTACGGCAGGTGGTGGTGTACGGCAGGTACTGGTGTACGGCAGGTGGTGGTGTACGGCAGGTGGTGGTGTACGGCAGGTAGTGGTGTACGGCAGGTAGTGGTGTACGGCAGGTGGTGGTGTACGGCAGGTACTGGTGTACGGCAGGTACTGGTGTACGGCAGGTGGTGGTGTACGGCAGGTGGTGGTGTACGGCAGGTGGTGGTGTACGGCAGGTGGTGGTGTACGGCAGGTGGTGGTGTACGGCAGGTGGTGGTGTACGGCAGGTACTGGTGTACGGCAGGTGGTGGTGTACGGCAGGTACTGGTGTACGGCAGGTGGTGGTGTACGGCAGGTGGTGGTGTACGGCAGGTGGTGGTGTACGGCAGGTGGTGGTGTACGGCAGGTGGTGGTGTACGGCAGGTGGTGGTGTACGGCAGGTGGTGGTGTACGGCAGGTGGTGGTGTACGGCAGGTGGTGGTGTACGGCAGGTGGTGGTGTACGGCAGGTGGTGGTGTACGAGCAGGTGGTGGTGTACGGCAGGTGGTGGTGTACGGCAGGTGGTGGTGTACGGCAGGTGGTGGTGTACGGCAGGTGGTGGTGTACGGCAGGTGGTGGTGTACGGCAGGTGGTGGTGTACGGCAGGTGGTGGTGTACGGCAGGTGGTGGTGTACGGCAGGTGGTGGTGTACGGCAGGTGGTGGTGTACGGCAGGTGGTGGTGTACGGCAGGTGGTGGTGTACGGCAGGTACTGGTGTACGGCAGGTGGTGGTGTACGGCAGGTGGTGGTGTACGGCAGGTGGTGGTGTACGGCAGGTGGTGGTGTACGGCAGGTGGTGGTGTACGGCAGGTGGTGGTGTACGGCAGGTGGTGGTGTACGGCAGGTGGTGGTGTACGGCAGGTACGGCAGGTGGTGGTGTACGGCAGGTGGTGGTGTACGGCAGGTGGTGGTGTACGGCAGGTGTTCAGTAGTGGTGGTGTACGGCAGGTGGTGGTGTACGGCAGGTGGTGGTGTACGGCAGGTGGTGGTGTACGGCAGGTGGTGGTGTACGGCAGGTGGTGGTGTACGGCAGGTAGTGGTGTACGGCAGGTGGTGGTGTACGGCAGGTGGTGGTGTACGGCAGGTGGTGGTGTACGGCAGGTGGTGGTGTACGGCAGGTGGTGGTGTACGGCAGGTGGTGGTGTACGGCAGGTGGTGGTGTACGGCAGGTGCTGGTGTACGGCAGGTGGTGGTGTACGGCAGGTGGTGGTGTACGGCAGGTGGTGGTGTACGGCAGGTGGTGGTGTACGGCAGGTGGTGGTGTACGGCAGGTGGTGGTGTACGGCAGGTGGTGGTGTACGGCAGGTGGTGGTGTACGGCAGGTGGTGGTGTACGGCAGGTGGTGGTGTACGGCAGGTGGTGGTGTACGGCAGGTGGTGGTGTACGGCAGGTGGTGGTGTACGGGGTGGTGGTGTACGGCAGGTGGTGGTGGTGTACGGCAGGTGGTGGTGTACGGCAGGTGGTGGTGTACGGCAGGTGGTGGTGTACGGCAGGTGGTGGTGTACGGCAGGTAGTGGTGTACGGCAGGTGGTGGTGTACGGCAGGTGGTGGTGTACGGCAGGTGGTGGTGTACGGCAGGTGGTGGTGTACGGCAGGTGGTGGTGTACGGCAGGTGGTGGTGTACGGCAGGTGGTGGTGTACGGCAGGTGGTGGTGTACGGCAGGTGGTGGTGTACGGCAGGTGGTGGTGTACGGCAGGTGGTGGTGTACGGCAGGTGGTGGTGTACGGCAGGTGGTGGTGTACGGCAGGTGGTGGTGTACGGCAGGTGGTGGTGTACGGCAGGTACGGCAGGTGGTGGTGTACGGCAGGTGGTGGTGTACGGCAGGTGGTGGTGTACGGCAGGTGGTGGTGTACGGCAGGGTGGTGTACGGCAGGTGGTGGTGTACGGCAGGTGGTGGTGTACGGCAGGTGGTGGTGTACGGCAGGTGGTGGTGTACGGCAGGTGGTGGTGTACGGCAGGTGGTGGTGTACGGCAGGTGGTGGTGTACGGCAGGTGGTGGTGTACGGCAGGTGGTGGTGTACGGCAGGTGGTGGTGCACGGCAGGTGGTGGTGTACGGCAGGTGGTGGTGTACGGCAGGTGGTGGTGTACGGCAGGTGGTGGTGTACGGCAGGTACTGGTGTACGGCAGGTGGTGGTGTACGGCAGGTACTGGTGTACGGCAGGTGGTGGTGTACGGCAGGTGGTGGTGTACGGCAGGTGGTGGTGTACGGCAGGTGGTGGTGTACGGCGTCAGTGTACGGCAGGCAGGGGTGTGAGGGGCCAGTGTACGATGGGAGGTGCCACAGGTAGTGGTCATCGGACTGCGATAGGAGCTGGAACGGGGGTCGGTTCCGCTGGCCAGCGCCAATGAATCGGCGGGATCCAGATCCCGGTACTGTTCATTTAAGCAGTGCCTGGATCTGACTGGACCCTCTTGGGTCCAATGGGAGCTAGCAGGGCCCGTCATTAGAAGGATCAGGGAGCAGCAGGACGGCCATCCAAGGGTAGAAGTCATCCTGGGATCCCGTGAAGTGCACTGTGATCCACGGGTATCCAGCTGGTTTTGATAGGTTTCGATACTGTCCAGCTGGATACAATGGGATCAAATGGATCAAATACGTCCTGGATGAGTCCGGATGAAATATGTTGAGGTGCTAGGGGTTAAAAAAATGTATTGCCGATGCATGCATGTGAATATTGATGGTAGGATCGCCAGGATTCCGGAGCCCATGTTGGATCCCGTGAGCTGAAGCGGGATTCAGCGGGGAGCTACCGGATCCGAGCAGGTCCGGAGATCGAATTCGATCCGATGACATTCGGAGGGGGGCTAACCGCTTACCTTGGGCGATCAGCACAACTGAATGGATCGTCCCGGTTGTGAAGTAAGATTTGAACTGACTTCGCCATAATTTGACAATGGACAAGAATCTGTCGTGTCAAATTACCCCCTTGAATGCGTTTTCAGAAAATCATCATAGCTGCGACAAACCCTTAAGTCAGGTTGTGTTCTGCTGCGGCTAGTAATTAATGTCCGATGTCATTCCCGATCATATCGCTCAGCAGTATACCAGGATGCTGACAACAAAATACGTATATTGGGTGGCAAATGAAGAGAAAAGTTGTCCTGTGTTCATGGAACAAATCACAGTTCTCCTGCGTTAATAGAACAGAAGGCAGTTTTCCGGAGTTAATAGAGCATAAAACCGTTGTCCTGAGTTAACGGAACAGACCACAATTATCCTGAGTTAATAGAACAGATCACGGTTGTCCTGACATAATAGAACAAAGAAAAGTTGTTCTGGGTTCTGAGTCTGAGTCTCAGCACCAGTCGTTATCCAACACGACACGTAGCGAGGCCGGCTGCGCATGTCCCAACTGGTGACACCACACACAGCAGACTGGGCCCAGCACAACTGGCACCATTAGTCCTCATCGCTGTCGACCGGAAGCCAGCTGGTGAGTCACGTGGCGCCTCGGGGGCGCCGAGCCAGCCACCGGCGGCAGCACCGCCACACTGTGGGCCAGCAACCAGCAACATGTGGCACCACCACGCTGTGGGCCAGCCATCCAGCAACATGTTGCAGTACCACCACACTGTAGGCCAGCAACCAGCCACCGGCAGCACCACCGCACTGTAGGCCAGCAACCAGCCACCGGCAGTACCACCACACTGTAGGCCAGCAACCAGCCACCGGCAGCACCACCACACTGTGGGCCGGCCATCCAGCCACCGGACACCACACTGTAGGCCAGCAACCAGCCACCGGCAGCACCACCACACTGTAGGCCAGCAACCAGCCACCGGCAGACCACTGTGGACCACCACACTGTGGGACGGCAACCAGCAACATGTGGCACCACCACACTGTGGGCCGGCCATCCAGCCACATGTGGCAGTACCACCACACTGTGGGCCGGCCATCCAGCCACCGGCAGCACCACCACACTGTGGGCCAGCCATCCAGCAACATGTGGCAGTACCACCACACTGTGGGCCAGCAACCAGCCACCGGCAGCACCACCACACTGTGGGACGGCAACCAGCAACATGTGGCACCACCACACTGTGGGCCAGCCATCCAGCAACATGTGGCAGTACCACCACACTGTGGGCCAGCCATCCAGCCACATGTGGCAGTACCACCACACTGTGGGCGCCAGCCACATGTGGCACACCACACACTGTGGGACGGCAACCAGCAACAACCACCACACTGTGGGCCGGCCATCCAGCCACATGTGGCAGTACCACCACACTGTGGGCCGGCCATCCAGCAGGCACCACCACACTGTGGGCCAGCCATCCAGCAACATGTGGCAGTACCACCACACTGTGGGCCAGCCATCCAGCCACATGTGGCAGTACCACCACACTGTGGGCCAGCAACCAGCAACATGTGGCAGTACCACCACACTGTGGGCCAGCCATCCAGCCACCGGAGCACCGCAGCAACATGTGGCCACCACACTGTGGGCCAGCCATCCAGCCACTGGCAGCACCACCACACTGTGGGCCAGCCATCCAGCCACAGTGGCAGCACCACCACACTGTGGGCCAGCCATCCAGCCACATGTGGCAGTACCACCACACTGTGGGCCAGCAGCAGGCACCACCACACTGTGGGCCAGCATCCAGCAACATGTGGCAGTACCACCACACCGTGGGCGGCCATCCAGCCACATGTGGCAGCACCACCACACTGTGGGCCAGCAACCAGCAACATGTGGCAGTACCACCACACTGTGGGCCAGCAACCAGCAACATGTGGCAGTACCACCACACTGTGGGCCAGCAACCAGCAACATGTGGCAGTACCACCACACTGTGGGCCAGCCATCCAGCCACCGGCAGCACCACCACACTGTGGGCCAGCAACCAGCAACATGTGGCAGTACCACCACACTGTAGGCCAGGCATCCAGCCACCGGCAGCACCACCACACTGTGGGCCAGCAACCAGCAACATGTGGCAGTACCACCACACTGTAGGCCAGCCATCCAGCCACCGGCAGCACCACCACACTGTGGGCCAGCAACCAGCAACATGTGGCAGCACCACCACACTGTGGGCCAGCCATCCAGCCACCGGCAGCACCACCACACTGTAGGCCAGCCATCCAGCCACCGGCAGCACCACCACACTGTGGGCCAGCAACCAGCAACATGTGGCAGCACCACCACACTGTGGGGCCACAGCCAGCACCCCACACTGTGGGCCAGCAACCAGCAACATGTGGCAGCACCACCACACTGTGGGCCAGCCATCCAGCCACCGGCAGCACCACCACGCTGTGGGCCAGCAACCAGCAACATGTGGCAGCACCACCACACTGTGGGCCAGCCATCCAGCCACCGGCAGCACCACCACACTGTGGGCCGGCCATCCAGCCACCGGCAGCACCACCACACTGTGGGCCAGCAACCAGCCACATGTGGCAGCACCACCACACTGGGCCACGATCGCCATCTAACACTTTAAAACCAGAAAATTATGCTTTTCGATTGACTCGAAATTCAGCACACATTACGATAAATATATCAATTCACAAGGTCCCGACAATAATTGGTCAATGCACCTCTATATTTTGCAGTACATGGCTGCTGTATCAGGGTAACCTTTTATAATAACCTTTTTGCATCACTGCATAGGCCACCGATGTTCAACAGATCACGTAAAACTGGGAGGTTAAAACTGGGATCACGTAAAACCTATTCTTCACATGTACACAAACGTGCATCGCGATAACAAATTGTGGATGTTCTGATTGTGAATTGTGAATGTTTCATCGATATATCGTAGCTAGCCCAAAATATATTGCAGTTCTAAAACAAACTTCTGTGTTCAAATATTTTCGCCACCGTTCGTAGTGGTCAGTTTTTCGTTATGAGTCATTTTGTGGTCAGCGGAGATAAGTGCTCCCATAATGAAATGCACTGATTTAGGCGTAAGTCTGAATTTGGAGCATGGAACATTATTCGGATATCACCAGATCGCATAATCCAATATACACTGATTAGCGATCTTTCGCTAGAGCGATAATCAGTGTAGAGATTCGCTCTATCGTTAGTAGAGACTATGTCCTATCATTATATTTTATGTTCAAGTGGTGCTTTTGAATCAAGTAAAGAGATGTTACAGATCTTTAACATGGGACATTATCATAAAGCATGACATATGATTACTTTCCGTGTACAAAGCATGCCCAACGAGAGCCCAATGTTTGTGGCGAACAAAAGCGGCCACATATCAGTTCCAGATATGACCGGTGTGAGGGACAGATCCGGCATGGCGGCCGCAGCAGCATTCAGCGGCGCGGTGTACCACGCAACAACTGCTCACACGACACTCGCAGCCACCGCTGGCTGGACAGCCTCCATTGTCTGCCGAGTCTGTGGTGCAAAAACTCTGCGGCACAATCTATTTGGCGCGGTTTTTCTGCTGGCCGACCGCGCTCACAATGATGGACGACGAAGCGTGTTGACAGGGGACGTCGGACGGCGCTCCGCAGCGAGCCTGCGCTCAAAATGATGGACGACGAAGCGTGTTGACAGGGGACGTCGGACGGCGCTCCGCAGCGAGCCTGTCCTGCGTCGGACGGCGCTCCGCAGCGAGCCTGTCCTGCGTCGGACGGCGCTCCGCAGCGAGCCTGTCCTGCGTCGGACGGCGCTCCGCAGCGAGCCTGTCCTGCGTCGGACGGCGCTCCGCAGCGAGCCTGTCCTGCGTCGGACGGCCCGTCAGCGGCTGGACCGACCCATCAGCGGCTGGACCGGCCCGTCAGCGGCTGGACCGGCCCGTCAGCGGCTGGATAGGCCCGTCAGCGGCTGGATAGGCCGGTCAGCGGCTGGACCGGCCCGTCAGCAGCTGGATAGGCCCGTCAGCGGCTGGACTGGACCGTCAGCGGCTGGACCGGCCCGTCAGCGCCTGGACCGGCCCGTCAGCGACTGGACCGGGCCGTTAGCAGCTGGACAGGCCGGTCAGTGGCTGGACTGGGCCGTCAGCGGCTGGACCGGCCCGTCAGCGCCTGGACCGGTCCGTTAACAGCCGGACCGGCCCGTTAACAGCTGGGCAGGCTGGTCAGCAGCTGGACAGGCCGGCCAGCAGCTGGACGAGCTGTGGCGGGCGGTGTGGTCTGTGGCGAGCCTCGCTCTGTGCCCCGGCTGGCAGTTGTGGCGGGCGGTGTGGTCTGTGGCGAGCCTCGCTCTGTGCCCCGGCTGGCAGTTGTGGCGGGCGGTGTGGTCTGTGGCGAGCCTCGCTCTGTGCCCCGGCTGGCAGTTGTGGCGGGCGGTGTGGTCTGTGGCGAGCTCGCTCTGTGCCCCGGCTGGCAGTTGTGGCGGGCGGTGTGGTCTGTGGCGAGCCTCGCTCTGTGCCCCGGCTGGCAGTTGTGGCGGGTGGTGTGGTCTGTGGCGAGCCTCGCTCTGTGCCCCGGCTTGTGGCGGGGGTGTGGTTGTAGGGTGGTGGTGCTCGCTCTGTGCCCCGGCTGGCAGTTGTGGCGGGCGGTGTGGTCTGTGGCGAGCCTCGCTCTGTGCCCCGGCTGGCCAGTGGCCGCACGGCGGAGCTGCGGCCGAGCTGTGTGTGCAACACACGGGGCGGCGATGCAGTGCAGCCTGCAGCGGCACCGGGGCCGTGGGGCAGCACGGTGTCGCTCGTTACTCACGGCCAGCCAGGGAGCGGCTGGGCAGGAACACGTCACCAGGCACCTCAGGTCAGCTGGGGTCGGCGCGTGACCGGTCGGCGGCACGTGACTGGCATACAGCCGTACCGACCGGCTGCCATGGTAACACAGCCTGCCCGAGGTGCAGCGCCTGGGTCTTCCGGGGTGGCTGCACACAGCCAGCTGGCGGTAAACAGTGTTGTAGGGTAGCTCCACACATCCAGCTGTAAGTAGTGTTGTAGGGTAGCTCCACACAGCCAGCTGGTAAACAGTGTTGTAGGGTAGCTCCACATAGCCAGCTGGTAAGCAGTGTTGTAGGGTAGCTCCACACAGCCAGCTGTAAGCAGTGTTGTAGGGTAGCTCCACACAGCCAGCTGGTAAGCAGTGTTGTAGGGTAGCTCCACACAGCCAGCTGGTAAACAGTGTTGTAGGGTAGCTCCACACAGCCAGCTGGTAAACAGTGTTGTAGGGAAGCTCCACACAGCCAGCTGTAAGCAGTGTTGTAGGGAAGCTCCACAAAGCCAGCTGGTAAGCAGTGTTGTAGGGTAGCTCCACACAGCCAGCTGGTAAACAGTGTTGTAGGGTAGCTCCACACAGCCAGCTGTAAGCAGTGTTGTAGGGTAGCTCCACACACCCAACTGGTAAGCAGTGTTGTAGGGTAGCTCAACACAGCCAGCTGGTGGTAAACAATGCTGTAGGGTAGCTCCACACAGCCAGCTGGTATGCAGTATTGTAAGGTAGCTCCACACAGCCAGCTGGTAAGCAGTGCTGTAGGGTAGCTCCAACAGCCAGCTGCAAGTAGTGTTGTGGGTAGCTCACAGCAGCTGTAAGCAGTGTTGTAGGGTAGCTCCACACAGCCAGCTGGTAAGCAGTGTTGTAGGGTAGCTCCACACAGCCAGCTGCTAAGTAGTGCTGTAGGGTAGCTCCAGCTGCAGCTGCACTGTGAGCTGGTGAGCCGTGTTGCTGTGGGACGCAGCGGGTGATGGCGGGACGCACGCGGCCGGACTGCCGATGAGCCCGCCCAGATGCCCAGGTCTCGTGCGGGTAACGTCCTATCGTCTATGGATTGGTAACTTCTATGCATCAGATCTATGCGCCTTCAAATGTTGGGTCTTCTAGTCGGAGGTCTCACCGCGCATAAATGCACCATTCGCCAACGCCGAGTTTATTACACGGCTTACTATCTATACCTCTGTCAAGTACAATACCGAATAGAGGTTCAGAAATGTTCAGACCGAAAGCCCGGTCAGAACATGAGGGCTTTTTGATCGGTATTTGGGATATATGGTGGGCTTCCGACCAGTCCGTCAGTTCATTGTCAAACAACAAATAACTGATGTGAATGGTTCGATAAAATCGAATGATCGCAATCAGCATGCAGCTTGTCAGGCCCCTTCGAACATTCCGCCCAGTAATTTCGGCACTTGCATTCAGCTACCAGGTAATAAATCACCATCCCGTGATACTTGAACTCGATTGTTCGAACATATCAAGCATGCCAAGCGTCCAAAGCGGCAGGTCATCGGATGTTAATAGCTCAAGCTCACACATATCCATGATTGCAGTTTTTAGATGTAGGGCTGGCAACTGCAATAAAGCCAAAAGCTTTCGTTTAGTTTCATCAGATAGCAAACGATACAATATGGATGCAGCTAGGTTAGAACGCCCAAGTCAATGGCAAACTAATCGTATTGTACCATATGGTCTTAAGGTGATAAATCGATACCATTCCTTTTATATATATATATATATATATATATATATATATATATATATATATTATGTATATATATATATATATATATATATATATATATATACATATATATATATATATATATATATATATATATATATATATATATATATATATATATATATATCCATGGTTGTGAACGCAATTCACATTTCTCAAGTCTGTTCTCACAATGCAAGCAAAAGAACAGGGCAGAAATAGAAAGTAATTATTGTTGTATGAGTAGGCATAGCTTGTAGAACGAAACCCACATCTCATAATTCCTGAACATATCTTAAAATGTATGGTTTATTACAAACCTTCCTAATCCAAAGAAACAGCAGCATTGCGATCATGGGCATGGCTTCATTCATTCACCTTTGAATAATCTCCAACACAATACACACTGCATACAATAATTTTATCATTGCTCTGGCTTATTTACAATTCAAAACTCAACATTCTTCAGACTTCCTATTTGGTTCTCTACAACTCGTATTCCGCAGTTAAGTTGTCTGCCCTACAACGGCTGGCTGCGACGCGCTGGTCTGCATATCATACTCCTTAATACGAGGAAGATTTAGTGTTATCTGGAAGCCACCTAACATAAAAGCTAAAGTAAAAAATAATGAATGGGTGAATTGGCAGTAAAAGGAATACTGTAGCAGTACCATACAGTAAAGAATGGAATGACTCCATCCTTTACTGTATGGCATGGAATGGCTCCGTACTTTGCTGTGCCCATCGCCAACGCAGCCCATCTGTTCCCTTTGCTCGTGCTATCATCAATCCAAATCGGCTTCACGTTTGGCTGCCTGAGAAACAGGTAGCAATGATGGACCGCCTTCTTCTTCTTTTTTCTTTTTAAAACTTACCGAATGCTACAGGAAAGAGTACAAAATAGGTTCGTATTTTTTTGCATAGCCTTTAACTGTTAGCTAGAATGAGGGACCACGACTTGCAAGCAAGAAACCAAAGCCACTCGGCAGGTACGACGCAGCCATTTGACTAAGGATAGATGTAGTGGCTCTGTAACATGTGGTAGTAGCTTCACGTATTAAATCAGTCCGGTGTAGAGATTGAAAAACGTATTATTAAATGCATTGTAACTGCAATAGGAACATTGCATTTATTGCAATAAGTGGTCGTAGCTTAACGTGTTAAATCAGGCAGGTGTAGAACTCGGATAATACAGAATTAAATGCATTGAAAATGCAAAAGGAACTTTTCCTTTTGTAGTCTGTAAGAGCGCTGCTGGTGATATTTACCGTGCAATACAAACTTAGCATGAATGCCTGCTGGGGTGGCTTAACGAAGCAAAGTCCTACGCTAAGCCGAGCTTGTTGCCTGAACCCTGGCCGCACCATTTCATCCGGGAATTATAATCCGACGACAAAATGTTGACAAGAGTATTATGCTGACAAGAGTATATGACAAAATGTACTATACACACATTACATACACTCACTTATACAATGCGTTACCAATATAAGCTTCGATGATTGGAAATGATCTATGTTAGCTGGTTCATTGAGCTTTGGGGCGCACCGCATTGGTCATGCAGCGGCCAGGAGCGATTCTTGCTGAGGTGGGCTGCTGCTTCACAGAAGGCCTGGACGGAAGTCGTTCCATGACGTCATTAGTGCATCACTACTTGCCATGCTAATGCTATCTGCATTCCATGCTTCCACCTTAATTCACGTCAATCAGTACGTGACGTCATAAGATGAAGGCACAGGAAGAAGAAAAAATAATGCAATGTTCAGCATGGCTTGCCAGACTTCTGATTATAAAGCGTATATTAACCCGCGCCGTCTTTCCGGTCAGATCTTCACACCCCGTCTCGGGGGCTCGGGGGGGGGGCGGTTAGTAGACCCCCTCTAAAATCCAAACTAAGCATCGCACGAAAACGAAAGAGGTGTAATCGGAAAACGCTCGACGAGTAGGGTGCCGGGTCCACACCCCAAAACAATTTCCCCCAAAAGTGATGTCATCATGGGCTAGATTTTCACGACTTTTCACGACTTACAGTATGTTTTTGGTTCTGGGGAGTTTATTTTGGGGATATATGAAAAACAAAATTTATTTGAAATAAGAAAAGGACAGCGAAATCGACCAGGGCATTAATTTTTTGGCCTCCCCAAAAATAAACATTTTATTTTTTTGAAATTTCAAAATTTTGAGTTTTCAAGTTTTCTTTAAGCTTCCTTTTCCAGTGGGTAGAGCAGATCGAGAAACGTTGTAGGAAGTCAACTTGCCCTAATAAAAAAATCTTACTTTAGCCAGAATCCTCTATTTGAACTGCAATTTGGCCAAATACGCAAAATTTATATGTAGTCAAAAACGAAAAAAAATGAAAAAATTTAACTCGTACGTTTTGTTGTATCCCTAAAGATAAGCAAACGCTGAAAGTTTCATTAAAATATCTGCATCCGTTAAAGCGTGACGACTGGTTGAACTATTTTGGAGGTGACCTCACTTGACCTTGACTAACTCGTTGACCCTAGATTACCTGACTTCAAAATTTTGAATCAGCATGCCAATTTGATGTGGGAAAAGGCATGCCAGATTTGGGCGCGCTGCCGCACGCCGTTCGTCCACTATCCGCGAAAAACCTGAGGGGGGGGTTAAAGACCCCCGAGACGGGACGGGTTAAATGAAATCGTATATAATCAAGTTCAATTAATACACAAAGAACCATATCTCAAAGCAAAGCAGCCCACATGAATCGCAACCAAGGCTGGAGACCTCTCAGCAAATCGCGAGGCCCAGGTTTGTGGATTTTCAAATTTCACCCTGTTCAAAGGAAGAGCGGTGCCACACGTCAAGCGGCACGATAAGCCCGCGGGCACATCCATTAAGAACGCGAGCGCTGAGCCCGTCAGCTCCACATGTCTAGTGGTTGTCCATATTCAACAGCACGTGTTCAACTTTGCCTGCCGGCAATTAAAAGCGGCTTATGATGAGCACATGCAGTGCCGGAGGCTCCGGAAATGCCACTACGTGGCGGTTCAAAAAGTGTTGCTGAAACAGCTAGTGAGCAATTCACTTTGTCTATCTCACTGTTGTGTGGTCTCTCTTGATGTAGCGATGTAGGTGAAGAATAGCATGCTTATTCGATTTCCGGAATGATCAGAAACATTTCGGTGCCGAAATTTTTAACCATCCCGAGAAGATATTCACGACAATTATAAGTTGCAAGTGATTTATATGCAAATGAAAGTTCTGAAAAATTACAAGACATTCTCAGTTATCAAAATCTCTTTTCTATTGAAAGAGTTTTGCATTGACCGTAGTGTACATTTCTGTAGCTGTTCCCAGGGTGCCTTCTTTTCAGCCGCCCTTGTTTGATAATCCTCACGCATTTCTTGTAATGATTACATGCAGTTGGCATCGACTTCAACAAATGGTGATTCTCAAGTTTGTTCCCGTGCGTTGTTCATGAATGGTTACGTGGTCCACTAGTGATGCAGTCATCTACAGCCATCACGAAATAAGCTAAAATAAAGACTGTCGGATGAACACGAACACGACGCAGCAAATCACCGTAGGGCACTCAATGCACCTATTTGACTTTTCTAGTAGATTAGCGTGAAGTTTGTAGATTGAAGAATATCACTGCTGGGATTTATGAGTCTGCCAGTGGCATCCCGTGATTACTAGATACGTGGTGAGGAATTTTACAGATTGTTCACCACTGGGTTAATCAAAGCTTGGTAATATCAATTTTCCTGTTGCCTGGACTTGCGGATATTCGTTAATCAGTACTATCCTGTGTTTCATGAACTGTTTTTTAGCCACTATGCTCCCGTTATCAATGCTTGTCAAAACAAAAAGAATATCTTGAAATGAGGGTTAGTTCCAACTGACGGTCTGGCAGTGAACGAGGTCTTGAAACACTTTTTGACCTACCTACATGACCAGGAAAAACCAAGTTGTACTGCTCAATATAAAAAGCATGCATCACAAATTCGGACTTT
This sequence comes from Imbricaverruca yamaguchii, assembly GCA_034440575.1. Taxonomy (NCBI): domain Eukaryota; kingdom Metazoa; phylum Arthropoda; class Thecostraca; family Neoverrucidae; genus Imbricaverruca; species Imbricaverruca yamaguchii. The sequence continues at coordinate 1,579,601 of JAOTOL010001604.1, forward strand.
TGACCGGGCTTCAGTCATTTGTTACCGTTCTCCAACCGGGCTTGGTCACACCAGATCGGCCGGACTCTCCGGTCCCCAAAATTCGCTATTTGCCACCTCTAGAGCGAACGCAGACGAGGCGATCCTCACGTGGTGAACGATGCGAACTGGGAGCATCGAAACCATCAAATAAATGGCTGGAAATGATACGCTTGGGACTGCGATGGTTTAAAGGAAAACAAACTTCACAATATTGTCTTCGTATGATCTTAAAAACACTAATGCACATCCTAAAACATACCAAAATGTCTTGAAATACACACACCTGCCACTGATGTTGCCATATCGTGTGGTAGTTTCCCTGCAATATTTTCGATTTCATTTCGATCCCGTTTGTCCCCAGGCATCTAATTGGTATGCCAGAAGAATTACGCGGCTATTACTTCCCAAGTAGCCGCGAAAGTTATCCATCAGTCGCAAACTAGGCTGCAGACTGCTGTGGCTGGTGTATCGATATACTGTCCCACTAAAGGAAACTAAAGCCGTGCGTTCCCTTAGTTATCTGGGTTGTCGGGCGCTTTGACCAAAATGTGTGAACATTTAGCGTCCATGACGTTCACTTGGTATGCCAGAATCCTATGAGGTGTTGCTGACGTGTTCATATGATGTGAAATCCCACACGTCGGTGCAGAGCTTCCCCGAATGTCAACTGGAAGTGTAGGTAACTTGGACCGAGAAGTGGGCGGAAGGGATTCAGTATGAGCATCCAAGTCTCCCTCCGGCAAGGAGGTGCAGGGGAGTCCAAAGGATCGTAGTAAGTCACCAGGTTTGGAGAGTAGCTGTGAGGAACTGGTGAGATGTGGCATGTTGTGTACTTTTTACTTTATCTGCACATGACACTTTGGGATGTGTCCACGTAGATTTTCCTGGTTTGCCGATATCTGTCTGGAGCAAATCAAGACTAGCATTTATCTCTCCTTCGCATATGCCTGGCCAGCCCTGTCATAGGCAGTGTGCGGGGCATGTCCATGGGCGCAGTTTATACACCACAGTTCTTCCTAGTCACACTTCCCGCCGTTGTGTTGTAATGCACTACACCTACCACAGGTTGGGTGATCACAGCAATACCGAGTAGTGTGTCCGTATCGCATTGGAAGCGCCACATGGTGTTGGGAACAAAAACGCGAACCTTCACCTTGATGTAGCTAACGCATAGCGCGGAGGGGAGGTCTGTCGAGTTAAAAGAAAAAACGAACAGTTAAAACAGCTAAGCAGTTGAAAGTTGTTACTGGTTTGCAGTCGCTCCCTCGCCTCACCATGATCCTGCGCGCGTACATGACACCGTACTCAGACAGGCCATGAGCAATTTTCGCATCAGGAACGTCCCTCAAATCAAAGCAGCTTCCGCATTAAGCAGCAACACCTTTCGAGAAGTTCTTGGTCCCGTGGAGCTCCACTAGAATAGACACCGTGACCTCATGCCTTCCAACCTGCTCCAGGCGCAATACTTAAATTCAGCTAACTTTAGCGTTCTCCTCACGTCCTCAGCACTTCGAAACTCCACTATAATTGCTCCATCTTCACGGCTACATCACCAAGCTAGCACATCCGCGCTTGCGTTCAAAGGGCAGCAATTCAGTGTGGAAAATCCCTTCCTAGAGTCGTTCGACTTGAGGACACGGGGCGGGGCGACTTGAGCCCACGGGGCGGGAAGGGAGACACGCAGGGAGATTCGCCTCTGCAGGTGTCGGGTCGGTTGCTACGGCTTCTAGTGGGCAGGCCGGTGTTCTGGTCCTTTTCTAGAGGCTCAGGGTGGACTTCTGTGTTTGAAGAATCCCTATAAGTGTGCTTGGTTTGAGCCAAACGCGACGTTCCACCACAGGAGGCCCTACGGGGGACGCCAGCTGCTGTGACATAAGGACGCCAAACGCCCACGAAACTACATGTGGCAGGTGGCGCCTTCGCACGGCCGGGAGGGAGGCTCACCACCTCAGTCGCGCTACAGCAGCGCGCACTTCTTGACCACGGCCGGCAGGGCCGGCAGGCACCAGGCTAGAGCCCAGACACTGGCCCGAGGCTTCCTGTCACTGGGCCTGAATGGGTCTCTACGGATCTACCCTGCCCTCCGGAATATCAGGACCAAAGAGGCGTGTGGGTCCCCACCATGACTGGCACTGTGCGGCAGGGGACCTCAACTCCCAGAGCTCGTCAACACCGAGGATGGGCCGAGAGGGCGCGACTACCCGGATAAAACTGGTTGGACAGATATACCAGAAGAATTTAGCTCACACTGCGGGTGACGGGATGGGTTCTGTTGCAGGGTTCGATGAAGAACATGCAAAGGGACGCCAACTCGTGATGGAAACTGGAATGGGAGGAGATGGATGGACGATGGGGAGTACGAGTCTCCGGATACGCCGTGTTTCCGCACACCCTGTCTGGGGTGGCTGTGGTAACCCGATGGAGCGCCATTTCCATGGCCAGCTGAGCAACGACGATTGACCTCGCTGCGGGTGTCGTTTGTTCTCGCTAAGAAGTTAAATATTGCGGAACCATATATTTCAAGCCATATTACTTCGACAGAAATAGTTGGAAGGTATCTCTACGTCAGCGCATGCTAAGTTTTGTTTCCTTACGAACACTTCGATACAGTCAGGAATTGGTCCAACAGCTCTGAAGACATGCATTTTAATGAGGAATGTTCAGATTTGCCAGGCCTTCGAAATTAGGTTAGATTATCCGTGGATGTGTGGCAATAGCTACGGCTCAGGGAAGAAGCCTGAAAAAGACCTTGTTATTGGGAAGATGTTTAAAAAAAGAAACTTATCGTTATGCTGTCTTCTGAATACTCCATTCCATTTCAAAATGGTCAATTTTGTTGTCCTTCCGTTTTTAATTATATAATCAAATGCTTCAAGCATAAAGACATAAAGACATAAAAGACATAAAAGATTAGTGCAACTATGAGCCACAAGGGCCCTTCTTGGTTGCACTCTGTACACTGAACCAGTTGCACACCAAATATGTCAATCAGCCCTCCCTGTACTACTGAAAAGCAAGCCCTCTATTCTTATAATGATTGTCTATGCTGTTTTTAAAGATGTTCAATGTGCTGCTACTGACGATGTTTTCTGGCAGCTGGTTCCAGTGTTCCACTACCCTGTTGGTGAAGAAAGTTTGCCTTAACCTTTTTCTGCTGTGGTTAACTTTAATTTTGAATTTATGACCTCTAATTGCATCATTTCTGTTAAATTCAAACATTTCCCCAAGGTATCCCCTCTCCAGACCATTGACACATTTAAAGACCTCGATGAGATCTCCTCTCAGCCTTCTATATCTAAGTGAAAACATATTCAATTTCTTCAATCTTTCCCCATATGCCAGGTTGCATATGCCATTAACCATTTGTGTAGCCCTCTTTTGTACTCTCTCTAAAAGCCAACAATCTTTTTCATAGCTAGGAGACCAAGCTTGGATGCAGTATTCCAAATGTGGCCTGACGTATGCACAGTAAAGCTTCCTGATCACTTCCTCACTTCTGTATGATACATTCCTATTTATTGCCCCGAGCATTCTCAGTGCCTTCTTCCTGGCTTCCTTGGTCTGTTCTGATGCCCCCAGTTTTGTGTTTAGAATAACACCTAAATCCTTCTCCTGTTGAGTCACTGATAGCACTTGGCCACCCATCAAGTATGGAGCCTTCATATGCTGCTTACCTACATGCATGATTTTGCACTTATCAAAGTTAAATTTCATTTCCCATTCTTCGGACCACTTCACAAGTTCGTCTAAGTCTTTTTGCAGCGAGATATGCTCATCCTGACCTGTCATTACCCTAAAGATCTTCAAATCATCCGCAAATTTCAAAACTTACTGCTTAGGCCACTTTCAATGTTATTTACAAATATAATGCACAGTAGTGGCCCCAGTACTGACCCCTGGGGGACTCCACTAAGAACATTTTGCCATGATGACTTTGTACCATTTAGCATCACTCTTTGCTGTCTATCTGAAAGCCACAACTCTATCCATTTTAAGATGCTACCTGTAATACCATGGGACTGAGGCTGTATCATTAACCGTTTATGGGGTACCTTGGCAAAAGCCTTACTAAAGTCAAGATATGCTACATCAACCTGATTTCCCTGATCAAATTGTTCTGTGGCGAAGTTCAAAAAGTCCAAGAGGTTTGTCAAACACGATCGTCCTTTTCTAAACCCATGTTGAGTATCTTGAATAAATCTGCTACCTTCCAGATAACTAACTATTCTATCCTTGATAATTGATTCGAGTACCTTGCAGACTAGGGATGTGAGACTTATTGGCCTATAGTTTTCAACTTTCCCTCTTTCTCCTTTCTTGAAAATAGGAACTACATTTGCCCTTTTCCAATCGGTTGGAATTTCATTATGTGAAACTGATCTACAAAATATTATACTAAGTGGAAATGCCAGTTCCTTTTCAGTTTCCCGCAACACCCTAGCATAAATTTCATCAGGTCCTGCTGCCTTATTTGGCTTTATTTTCCTGATATGATTGTAAACAACATCACTATCAATGAAATCAACATCATTTGTCAGATCCCATGTCACTGAACTATGGTGTACGGTCGGCAGATTGGTCATATCTTCCAATGTAAACACTGATTTGAACTGCTTGCTCAGCTCCTCACCCATCTCACTATCCTCACCCAATGTAGTCCCGTTTACTTCCAGTGGACCAATTGTGCTAGAAACTTTACTCAGCTTGTAGAAACTAAAGAACTTTTTACTGTCCCCATTACAGTTTCTAGCTAAATCCAGTTCTTTTGCTCGCTTTGCTGCTCTGGTTTTTTGCTGCACAGTGTCTCTAGCTTTTCGATACGCATTTAGATTAACGACATCTGAGGCTTCTTTAAAAACTCTAAATGCAGTTTTCTTAGCCTTAATTGCGTTTATCACATCTCGTATAAGCCATGCTGGCTTTCCTACCCTTCTTGTGCGTCTTTGCTTTTGGAGGACATGTCTAATCTGAGTTTCCTTCAAGTAAGATTTGAACTTTTCCCACATTTCACAGGCATTTAAATTGGAGAATTATTCCTCCCATCTGATGGCACTTAAAGCCGCTCTCATGCCGTTAAAGTCTGCTCTGTTTAAATTTGGAACCTTTACCAAATTATCCTTGATAATTTCCCCTACATGTGCCTTGAATCTAACTATGTTATGGTCACTTTTTCCCACAGTTTCGCCTACAGTCAAGTCTTGAACCAAGTCACTTAAATCCGAGAATACAAGGTCCAAGAATGAATAAGGCCTGGTAGGTTCCGATACAAACTGGTGTAAGAACAGGTCCCCTTCAAGGCATTTCCTAAACATTTTGCATGATGGGGAGCCAACACCAGCATTTTCATAACCTTCTAGATTAAAGTCACCGAGAATAAGGCACTTCCTCTTAAAGTTTCTACTGATTTCCTCACAAATCACCTTGTTAAGCTCCAGTTGCTGAGAATGTGGCAGGGTTCCTGATCGGAAGAAAGCTCCTATCCTAAGAGTATTGCTGTTGCCTTTTCCCACAGTGACATCAAGCCAAATGGACTCCACAGACACATTTTTATCCCCACCTGCTACTTTTTGAGAACTGAATAAGCTATTCATATAGAGCATTACACCACCCCCTTTCATTGCTGGACCCTATTGCACGAAAACATATTGTATCCCTGGATCTCATAGTCCTGTAAGTTATCTCCAAAATACCCTTCACTGACCCATGCCTCCGTAATGCAAACAAAATCCGGTTCCTCCTCAGCAACATAACACTTGAACTCATCAAATTTGGAACGGATACTCTGAGCATTAAACGTCATACACTTAACAAATGCTCCATAACCACCTTTGGCTTTTTCATATTGATGAGTTCTTTTATCACTAGATGAACTATAACTCTGTCCCCTTGAGTTGCTGCTGTCCCTATTTGCAGACTTTGAGGTTCTATTGCCTTGGCTGACACTATTGGAATATTCCTGAGTTGGCAATGCAATTTCATCCCTCCCCACCCCATTTCCTAGTTTCCCTGAAGGACATGCTCGTATACTTTGCCTAACACATGGACCCCCTTCTCAGAAAAGTGCAGGCCATCCCTCTGATAGAGGTCCCACGATGCATACAACCTGCTCCACTCGTCTACAAATTTAAAACCTAGCTCATGGCAGAGCTTTCCTACCCTGGCGTTAGCTGCCAGTGCCCTAGAGCTCCACTCAGGGGAGGCTCTAGCCCTAGGCAAAATTGCTGTTACAATGACTCTATTGGTACCCTTCAGGGTGGCCAGAAGGGCCCTGTACTCCCGCAGAAGCTCCTCACTCCTAGTATGACCTATGTTATTTACCCCTACATGCACTATGACTGTGTTAAACTGGTGATCACTGGTGACCTGTGCCACCGCAGGTACCAGGTCCTTCACCTTGGCACCAGGCCTGGTGATGCACCTCTTGTCCCTCCTACCTTTACAAAACCTTTGCCTTTCAAGCAGATCCCATCCCAGTGATTACGCCCCCTCCCCACAGTGGCTTGCATCATTAACCGATAAGGTTGTGTCGCATGCACCAAAGCACTCACGTTTTCAGGTTCCCTTGCTCAAATTGTTTCCCCCCTGGACCCCAAACCTGGATACCTCTAGCCAATCCAACTGGGAGTCTATGACCAAAACCTTTCAACTTGAATATGGAAAATGACTGCTTAGCATAAGCAGAGTACCAAACTAAGGGTCCGAACACCTCCCTAGACCTTCAACCATACAACCGCCACAATGCATTTTAGGGAGCTGCACCTGCATATGCTCCCTAGTCCCCTCGAAATCCCTGATCTCCTCTGGCTACCAGGGACTATTCTGCCCACAGAACGTTTCATAAGATCGTCAGCTTCCATGGGCCCGACCAGGAGTGGAACCTTCTCTGCTTTTGTCGGGGAGCTTGCCACCCTCCCCCTCAGTGCTGTTGAGGCTGGATGTGGTGCCCATGGTTGTTGACCAGAACAAATTTAAAATCATGGATTTATAAAATTGCCTTGGGAGGAGATGTTTCAAATTATTTTTTGGTTCAGTAGATGGGGAGGTGGTGACGCAGAAAACTACCTGAACATTAAACACAAAATGTGCAGATAAATATGGATAATGAGCATTCATGAGTGAATTTCCATGGTCATTGTTCATCACGTGATAATATGGGCGGGGACACCTCCCACAAAGTTAGAGAGGCACAGTACGCCCCCTCCCCCCCCCACTATTTGATAGCACTTCGCAGCGAGCTGCACGCTTCTGATAAGGAAATTATTCTCCAAAACGTTGGATGTATCTTCACAATAAAGTATACTAATGAGGGTTTGAAGGTCCGGCATGCTTCCCGTTCGAGCTACCGTCAGCAGTCTTGTCCTCTCCCTCTCCATCCCCCTCCCCGACTTCAAAATCGCTCCTATGGCCCTGGTTGTCTATGCTTTGGAGCTATCACGTGCCACTACCAGTAGATGTGCTATCCTCACAACCTGACGCTATGTGAGCTAGTGGTGCGTTGTTTCTGTCAGATAGACTACTGACACTGAGTGGTGTGCGATAAATAATTAAACACCTCGCTCGCGTTAGACTACAGTGGTGAAATATGCTGCTATCATTGTAATTTGATATCGGCAATGCCGGTTGGCAACCACCGCTGCCAGACCGGAAATGACTAACTCTGGTGGCGCAACTTATTTGAAATTGCGATAGGGCGCCATCCCCGGTACCCTACCACCAGTGATGGTACGACGCTATCTATCGCATCCCATCGGGAATGATACGGCACCGTCTCTGGCACCCCACCACCAGTGGCGGTATGGTACCTCTTCGGCACCACATCATCAGTAGCGGCACAGCACTGTCTCCGGGACAACCACCAGTAGCGGTATGGCTCAGTCTCCAGCACTCCACCACCGGTAGCGGTACGGCCCCATCCCCGGCACCCCACCACCAGTAGCGGTATGGCTCAGTCTCCAGCACTTCACCACCGGTGGCGGTACGGCCCCATCCCCGGCACCCCACCACCAGTAGCGGTATGGCTCAGTCTCCAGCACTTCACCACCGGTAGCGGTACGGCCCCATCCCCGGCACCCCACCACCAGTAGCGGGATGGCTGTCTCCAGCACTTCACCACCGGTGGCGATACGGCCCCACCCCGGCACCCACCACCAGTAGCGGTATGGCTCAGTCTCCAGCACTCACCACCGGTGGCGCGGCCCCCCCCACCGTGCGGTTGGGTCGGCACGGCCCCATCCCAGGCACCCCACCGCCAGTAGCGGTATGGCTCAGTCTCCAGCACTTCACCACCGGTGGCGGTACGGCCCCATCCCCAGGACCCCGGCAGAAAAGGCTGCATCCGACGCTCAGCCACACCAACGTACAGCCAGCGTCAAGACGGCGCGAAGGTGGCGCGACGGTTGTCGAGGGCGCCGAGCCGGACCGCTTCTCCCAGCTGGACGCAGCCGGCCTGTGACATCCGACAGTCCAGCCACGACCAGCTCGCGTCGCACACGGCGGCGCGGCGCCGCCGCCACCTGCGGCCGCGGCAGGTGCAGGCGGCGGTCGCCACGTGCAACGGCCGGCCTCCGGCCGCCGCCGCGACGCCACCGATGAGCCGCCGTTGCGGCCCAATCGATGTGGCGGCGCGGCGGCGGCCGCTGTTTTACGACTGGGTTACGAGCGTCCGGCCGGGGCGCCATCGGCACCACCGGCACGGGCGGCGGGGGCCGCCGGAGCGGCGCCGCGGCCGGCGCCGCTCCGGCAGCCGGCCGACACAGGTGCTCGGCATTTGCCCGGCGGACGCGCGTCAATACTGTTTTGTCAGGTGACGCCCGGTCCGATGGAGATCTGCCCGCTCCGGCTGCCAGCGCATTCCACCGCGCCGACCAGGCCGGTACCCTGCCGCGACGACTAGGCCTGTACATTGCCGAGCCGACCAGGGCTGAACATTGCCGAACTGACCAGGCCGGTACCGCGCCGACCAGGCTAGTACACTGCCGCGCGTCCCAGTCCGGTACATTACCGAGCCGACCGGGCCTGTGCATTGCCGAGCCGACCAGGCCGGTACACTAACGCATCGATGCACGTGCAGCTAGAACTGCTCCCCACACATACAATCGGCGAAGTGCGAAGGCCGCCGCCTCCATACACAGCCGGCGGCGTGCTGCACTGTCTCTCCCACACACAGCCACTGTGCTGTGCTGTCTCTCCCACACACAGCCACTGTGCTGTGCTGTCTCTCCCACACACAGCCACTGTGCTGCGCTGTCTCTCCCACACACAGCCACTGTGCTGTGCTGTCTCTCCCACACACAGCCACTGTGCTGTGCTGTCTCTCCCACACACAGCCACTGTGCTGTGCTGTCTCTCCCACACACAGCCACTGTGCTGTGCTGTCTCTCCACACACAGCCACTGTGCTGGCTGTCTCTCCACACACAGTGTGCTGTCTTCCCACACACAGCCACTGTGCTGCGCTGCCTCTCACACACAGCCACTGTGCTGTGCTGTCTCTCCACACACAGCCGGCGCGTGCTGCGCTGTCTCTCCACACACAGCCACTGTGCTGTGCTGTCTCTCCCACACACAGCCGGGGCGGGCGCTGTTCCCACACACAGCCGGCGGCGTGCTGCGCTGCCTCTCCCACACAGCCACTGTGGCGCTGTCTCTCCCACACACAGCCACTGTGCTGTGCTGTCTCTCCCACACACAGCCACTGTGCTGTGCTGTCTCTCCCACACACAGCCACTGTGCTGTGCTGTCTCTCCCACACACAGCCACTGTGCTGTGCTGTCTCTCCCACACACAGCCACTGTGCTGCGCTGTCTCTCCCACACACAGCCACTGTGCTGCGCTGTCTCTCCCACACACAGCCACTGTGCTGTGCTGTCTCTCCCACACACAGCCACTGTGCTGCGCTGCTCTCCCACACAGCCACTGTGCTGTTTCCACACACAGCCGGCGGCGTGCTGCCTCCCCACACAGCCACTGTGCTGTGCTGTCTCTCCCACACACAGCCGGCGGCGTGCTACGCTGTCTCTCCCACACACAGCCGGCGGCGTGCTGCGCTGCCTCTCCCACACACAGCCACTGTGCTACGCTGTCTCTCCCACACACAGCCGGCGGCGTGCTACTCTGTCTCTCCCACACACAGCCGGCGAGCTGCGGTGCCCTTCCCGCCGTAAAAACGGCGACGGCGACGACTGGCGCCGGCCACATCGACCCGGCGGCCGCCGCTATCAATTTTCAATTTATTTTCAAATCATGGGACCGGCGGCATGCATCAGCACCGACAAATTAGCGGCGCTCTTTGTCGGGCGTGAGCCGGCGCGTGCGTGGCCGGCGCCGCGTCGGTGCCGGTGCGCGCCTGTTCGCCGCCGACCCAATCGATGCCGGCCCACTAAGTGGATCGCCGCGCCGATCAGAGCCGCACGTTCGCGGCGGCGTCTCTGACGAGCTGCCGGCGAGCGGGTCGCGGCGAGACGGCGCGCGCCTCGGTCCATTGTGTGCGCGACACAGCGCGCTCGCGCCGCCTGGCGGGCCCCCTGGCGCGCCGCCGGCGGCCGGCCGGGGCACGGCGCGACAGCGACTGCGGCTGGGGCGGCACGGGCGTGGCCGGAGCGAGCAGGCCAGTCTTGGCACGACACACACACACACACGCACACGGTCTCTGTCTTGGAGGGCAGTCGCTGCCACCCATGGACCCGGGCTGGCACCACACGTATGACGAATGGATGATGCGGGAATACAGGCGAACCGGAAGAGATGGCGTGCTGCCATCCCATCCAATCCCATCACAAACCGCAGCGACGCGAAGCTAAATGCGAGAACAATGACGCGAAAGTGAACGTGAAGCCTAATGAAGTTTCCATAATCGCATCATGTTTACTATATTTATCGCCAACGGCATATTTTGTATAGCAGTATTTATTTAGTTCTTTGTCCGAGTCCTTTATCTTCCATCCTCCGAACTCCACGTTGACCGATGCATCGATCGCGGCCACTGTGATCCAAACTGTTCATACTTACACATCAATTCCCAGCCAGCGATGCCTCCCACAGTATTGCATCACATATTCTAACCCATTTTCCCATATCGTCTCACTACTTGTGACGGCCGGAGAATAACCATAGTTGGGGACGGAACGGCACCAGATGAGACAGGAATGACAGAACAAGCGGCTGGGTGGCTGGCTGACTGGTGGGGAACGGAACGACAAAGAGCACGACAAGCCTGCACAGGAGCTTGGCTGAAACATTGCTGTCAGACTGGCACATTCCACTGCGACACATCACCTGCCGCCACTGTTGGAGCGCTGCAGTCGCAGGAGTGCACGAAACGCGGGGTCAGCGCTAGGACGAGGCCTTCCAGTCGGTGCGCGATGGCCAAGAGCAGAATGACGAGGTCCGTCGTGAAAACAGCTCTTTTAAATTGCTTTCAGTTCGTTTAAACGTGGTCAGGAACCAAAGGAACATTCAGAAGGCAGAGCTGCATTTTTCGTTGTTTTCATGAGTAGCGAGAGATGTGCTATCAACAGCTGGTGATGCAGAACAGACCGCATCACACACAGTGGTAACAAAATACGCTGCTCCTCTATTTTGGGCATCAAGAACATTATCTCTCCAGAAAAGTTATCCTCCCTTTTTCCCATTTGGAGATTCTCATGACGTTCGCTAATGAACTGCTCTGTGGTGTAAGTGCTGAAGATTCACTGCAAAGTGCAAACTGCGATACTGCCACAAGCTCGAAGATATCTCAGGATTTGGTTGGCCATAATTACTATCTTCACATCCAGGACTACGAGACACGAGTGCAGGTCATAAGTCACATCGCATTACCTGGAAGTGCGCTACGGGGTGCGCACGTATCACTAGCCGTACTACTGAGTATGGGCATCGTACTTATACCAGTGTGATACGTCAGAATGGCATCGTACTTCTTGGGAGGATGGGATGCGTTGGTGGAAGGATGTGGATCTAGTATTTAGTGAGTGGCACATTTTTCTTAGTTCGGCAAGCCATTGGCCAATGATGGGGCTGGCTGGCAGTGACAGGTGACGCAGGCTGGTGGTTGGTGGTCAGTGGTGGGGCAGGCTGGTGGTCAGTGGTGGGGCAGGCTGGTGGTCAGTGGTGGTGGTCAGTGGTGGGGGGTGGTCATTGGTGGGGCAGGCTGGTGGTCAGTGGTGGGGGGGTCGGTGGGGTGGTCAGTGGTGGGGTGGCAGGTGGTGGTCAGTGGTGGGGGCAGGCTGGTGGTCAGTGGTGGGGGTGGTCAGTGGTGGGGCGGCTGGTGGTCAGTGGTGGGGGTGGTCAGTGGTGGGGCAGGCTGGTGGTCAGTGGTGGGGGTGGTCAGTGGTGGGGGTGGTGGTGGGGCAGGCTGGTGGTCAGTGGTGGGGCAGGTGGTGGTCAGTGGTGGGGCAGGCTGGTGGTCAGTGGTGGGGGTGGTCAGTGGTGGGGGTGGTCAGTGGTGGGGCAGGCTGGTGGTCAGTGGTGGGGGGCTGGTGGTCAGTGGTGGTGGTGGTAGTGGTGGGGCGGCTGGTGGTCAGTGGTGGGGTGGCTGGTGGTCAGTGGTGGGGGGTGGTGGTGGGGGTGGTCAGTGGTGGGGGCTGGTGGTCAGTGGTGGGGTGGTGGTCAGTGGTGGGGTCGGCTGGTGGTCAGTGGTGGGGCAGGCTGGTGGTCAGTGGTGGGGCAGGCTGGTGGTCAGTGGTGGGGGTGGTCAGTGGGTGGTCAGTGGTGGGGGTGGTCAGTGGTGGGGGTGGTCAGTGGTGGGGCAGGCTGGTGGTCAGTGGTGGGGGTGGTCAGTGGTGGGGCAGGCTGGTGGTCAGTGGTGGGGTGGTCAGTGGTGGGGTGGTCAGTGGTGGGGCAGGCTGGTGGTCAGTGGTGGGGGTGGTCAGTGGTGGGGCGGCTGGTGGTCAGTGGTGGGGGGTGGTCAGTGGTGGGGCGGCTGGTGGTCAGTGGTGGGGGTGGTCAGTGGTGGGGTCGGTGGTGGGGTCAGTGGTGGGGGGTGGTGGTCAGTGGTGGGGGTGGTCAGTGGTGGGGTCGGCTGGTGGTCAGTGGTGGGGCAGGCTGGTGGTCAGTGGTGGGGTGGTCAGTGGTGGGGGTGGTCAGTGGTGGGGGGTGGGGGTGGTCAGTGGTGGGGGGGTCAGTGGTGGGGTGGTCAGTGGTGGGGCGGTGGTGGTCGTGGTGGGGGTGGTCAGTGGTGGGGGGTGGTGGTGGGTGGTGGGGCAGGCTGGTGGTCAGTGGTGGGGGTCAGTGGTGGGGTGGTCAGTGGTGGGGGTGGTCAGGGTGGTGGTGGTCAGTGGTGGTGGTCGTGGTGGGGTCGGTGGTGGGGGGGTGGTGGCAGGCTGGTGGTCAGTGGGGGGTGGTCAGTGGTGGGGGTGGTGTCAGTGGTGGGGGGGCTGGTGGTCAGTGGTGGGGCAGGCTGGTGGTCAGTGGTGGGGGTGGTCAGTGGTGGGGGGGGTGGGTGGTGGGGTGGGGCGGTGGGTGGTCAGTGGTGGGGGGTGGTGGTCAGTGGTGGGGGTGGTCAGTGGTGGGGGTGGTCAGTGGTGAGTCAGCGTGGCGCGCCGTATCAATGCATGACAGTGGTAACGTGTCATCGGCTCGTATCCTGCCGACGGCTCGGCGCCCAGTTGATCAGTTGATGGGAGTAGCCACGCCCACACAGCCACACCATCCGCCCACACAGCCACACCAGCCACACACAGCCACACCATCCGCCCACACAGCCACACCAGCCGCACACAATCACACCAGCCGCACACAATCACACCATCCGCCCACACAGCCACACCAGCCACACACAGTCACACCATCCGCCCACACAGCCACACCAGCACACCGCACCATCCGCCACACGCAGCCACACCAGCCACACACAGTCACACCATCCGCCCACACAGCCACACCACGCCCACACAGTCACACCATCCGCCCACACAGCCACCACCAGCCGCACACAGCCACACCATCCGCCCACACAGCCACACCACCCGCCCACACAGCCACACCATCCGCCCACACAGCCACACCATCCGCCCACACAGCCACACCATCCGCCCACACAGCCACACCATCCGCCCACACAGCCACACCATCCGCCCACACAGCCACACCATCCGCCCACACAGCCACACCATCCGCCCACACAGCCACACCATCCGCCCACACAGCCACACCAGCCAGCCACCCACACAGCCACACCAGCCACACACAGTCACACCATCCGCCCACACAGCCACACCAGCCACACACACAGCCACACCCACACAGTCACACCATCCGCCCACACAGCCACACCATCCGCCCACACAGCCACACCAGCCACACACAGTCACACCATCCGCCACACACAGCCACACCAGCCACACACAGTCACACCATCCGCCCACACAGCCACACCATCCGCCCACACAGCCACACCACCCCCCCACAGCCACACCAGCCACACACAGTCACACCAGCCACACACAGCCACACCATCCGCCCACAGCCACACCAGCCACACACAGCCACACCATCCGCCCACACAGCCACACCAGCCGCACACAATCACACCAGCCGCACACAGTCACACCATCCGCCCACACAGCCACACCAGCCACACACAGTCACACCAGCCGCACACAGCCACACCATCCGCCCACACAGTCACACCATCCGCCCACACAGCCACACCAGCCACACACAGTCACACCAGCCGCACACACAGTCACACCAGCCACACACAGTCACACCAGCCGCCCACACAGCCACACCAGCCACACACAGTCACACCAGCCGCACACAGCCACACCATCCGCCCACAGCCACACCAGCCACACACAGCCACACCACCGCCCACACAGCCACACCACCGCCCACACAGCCACACCATCCGCCACACACAGCCACACCATCCGCCCACACAGCCACACCAGCCACACACAGCCACACCATCCGCCCACACAGCCACACCAGCCACACACAGTCACACCAGCCGCCCACACAGCCACACCAGCCACACACAGTCACACACCATCCGCCACACAGCCACACCAGCCACACACAGCCACACCATCCGCCCACACAGCCACACCAGCCACACACAGTCACACCAGCCACACACAGCCACACCAGCCGCACACAGTCACACCAGCCGCACACAGCCACACCATCCGCCCACACAGCCACACCAGCCACACACAGTCACACCAGCCGCCCACACAGTCACACCAGCCGCACACAGCCACACCATCCGCCCACACAGCCACACCAGCCACACACAGTCACACCAGCCACACACAATCACACCATCCGCCCACACAGTCACACCAGCCGCACACACCAGCCCACCAGCCCACACAGCCACACCATCCGCCCACACAGCCACACCAGTCACCCAGCCCACACAGCCACACCATCCGCACAGCCACACCAGCCACACACAGCCACACCAGCCACACACAGTCACACCAGCCACACACAGTCACACCAGCCGCACACAATCACGGCAGCCGCGCCCAGAGCCCGGGCGCATCGGCCACAGCGACCAGGCCCTCCCTGCAGCCAGGCATATGTCGACCAGGCCCTCCCTGCAGTCTGACACATGTCGACCAGGCCCCCTGCAGGACACATGTCGACCAGCCCAGGCACATGTCGACCAGGCCCTCCCTGCAGTCTGACACATGTCGACCAGGCCCTCCCTGCAGCCAGGCACATGTCG
Source organism: Imbricaverruca yamaguchii (assembly GCA_034440575.1). Taxonomy (NCBI): domain Eukaryota; kingdom Metazoa; phylum Arthropoda; class Thecostraca; family Neoverrucidae; genus Imbricaverruca; species Imbricaverruca yamaguchii. Next base: position 1,595,297 of record JAOTOL010001604.1, read on the forward strand.
ACCAGGCCCTCCCTGCAGTCTGACACATGTCGACCAGGCCAGGCAAGCCCTCCCCCTGCAGCCATTGTCGACCAGGCCCTCCCTGCAGCCAGGCACATGTCGACCAGGCCCTCCCTGCAGCCAGACACATGTCGACCAGGCCCTCCCTGCAGCCAGGCACATGTCGACCAGGCCGTCCCTGCAGCCAGACACATGTCGACCAGGCCCACCCTGCAGCCAGACACATGTCGACCAGGCCCTCCCTGCAGCCAGGCACATGTCGACCAGGCCCCAGTCTGACACATGTCGACCAGGCCCTCCCTGCAGCCAGACACATGTCGACCAGGCCCTCCCTGCAGTCTGACACATGTCGACCAGGCCCTCCCTGCAGCCAGACACATGTCGACCAGGCCCTCCCTGCAGCCTGGCACATGTCGACCAGGCCCTCCCTGCAGTCTGACACATGTCGACCAGGCCCTCCCTGCAGCCAGACACATGTCGACCAGGCCCTCTCTGCAGCCTAGCACGGCATGGCGCACCCTGCCGCCTCCACCCTGCCGCCTCCATGTGGTCAATGCCATACATGCCGCTGACGCATGGCACGATCACCAGTCGAGGTAATGGCCGCCGTGAAGGTCCATCCAGGGTCTAGGAACAGCTTGGCGTATTGATTCGTCGTCGGCAAGCGAGGGAAGGGGAGGGGGAGGAGGTAGAGCTTGGTGAATGGTTGCTACTTGAATAAGAACACGTTTCCAAAACGGAGACGTTTTCCTGATGGAGAGTTTGCAGATATCGCCATTGCCGGGTCTGCCGTCACGATGCATTTTCCTTGCGCTGGAACGAAACTGACTGGACCATTTCAAGCAACGAGGTTATAAATAAAACTAATAGAAGTCGGTATTGCGCGCACTTCGTGTTTCCGGCACACCTTGCCAACCCGATCACAAGCATGCGCACCTCTTCCATCATGCTAAATTGCTTCGCTAATGAATCATAGACATGCAGCAGTTTGAATGTCGAGCGTGTCGAGGACCTACCTTAAGGTTAGTGGTACAAAACTGCGCGTATTGCATCACCTGCTCCGTGCCATTCATAACACCTATGATACATCCCTTGGTATGGGCGTAGGAGCTGGGTGTGAGGAGGCCATGACCTCACCCCATATTCTCCAATCTTAACTATTAATCCTATGGCGCTGGCTGAAAAAGAATTGGCAAAATAACTGACCCCCAAAAAAAAAAAACTGGAGGCACCCCCATACTCAGGTTCCTTTCAGTGGAGCTCCTGAGAGGGAACCGCCGCTTCCAGGACGAGAACTCTCAACAACTGGAGTTCTGGGTCGAAACCTAAGATTGGAGCTTCTGGTACGGAACACTTGTCCAGAACTAGAGCTTCTGGGAAGAAACCGTTCTACGGTTGGAGCTTCTGGAACAAAACCTCGTTGGGACTATGGAGATTCTAGGACGAGATCACCCTAGACCTGGAGGTCTTGGAACGAAACCAACCTAGGATTAGAGGTTCTGGTTGGGACGAGATCTCCCTAGGACTGGAGGTTCTGTGGAGATGTTTCGCTAGGACCGAGATTATGGGGCGAGACCTCCTTTGGACCGGATCTCCTGGGACCTTGGGTGGACTCCCAGGCTAGTTAGGCACAGACAGTCAGGGACAAACATTCAGGGATGGACAGCTTGGATCGGACGATCTTGGACGAACAGTTAAGAACAGACAGTCAGAGACGGGCGGACAGTCAGGGACGGACAGTCAAGGACGGACAGTCAGGGACGGACAGTTAGGGATGGACGGTCAGAGACGGACAGCTAAGGATGGAGGGTCAGAGACAGACAGCTAGGGATGGAGAGTCAGAGACGGGCAGTTAGGGCTGGAGGGTCAGAGGCGGACAGTTAGGGATGGAGGGTCAGAGACGGACGGACAGCCAGGGACGGACATTCAGGGATGGACAGTCAGGAACGGACAGTCAGGGATCGATGGTCAGAGGCGGACAGTTAGGAGCAGACAGTCAGGGACGGACAGCCAGGAGTGGACAGTTAGGGACGGAGACTTAGGGACGGACAGTCAGGCTGGAGAATCCCTCAGTCACCAACGCCATAGCAAACCAGCCCTCTGCCGGCAAATAATCTTGTTCCATAGGAGACAGCCGGCCCTCGCCAATCCAGTTGAGGTTGTTGAGCAAATATTTGAAATTGGGCAATTACTAGTCTGGGAAACATCCGACTTTTCAGGCACGGCGGACCTGATGTGCCAGAGTGGAACGAGAAACGTGCAGCCACTTGTGATATCAGCTAATGCTACCCATGCAAACGGAAATACGGCTGGATGGGAAATTTCCGGCAATCGGTGATACATGGCGCAAGCTTTACGCCGAGTGATGGTTTTGCATCGACTTTTCAGGAAACCTGAGTATTGCCAATTGAATGAATTTAGGCTTACGTGAATTCAGCCCTCGCCCATGTAAAGTAGCTGATGTAACCCCCCTCAGTGATTCCGCAGCATCGCGTAAACGGCCAGCGGCAGTGCGCTCGCTGATGCTTGGTCTGGCTGACGGGACATCCTTTGCCGACCTCATGGCATGGATTTATTGAAGATGTCGCCTGATGGCATTGCGCTGTAGCCCACACGAATACATATATTATGCTGTTTTGAGCCGAACGCTCCAACTATCGGCAATTAATGACTCTTCCCCACATGGCCAGATAAGCTAGGGTAATTGGACAACTCAGCTTACTTCAAATTAGGAGTGCTCGCCACCATCTGACCACAAACCAGCTACTAGCATTACGGTTTAGACCTTAACTTCTTCTTGGGATGGATTCAGGGTCAGTCATATGCCTCCTTTTGGTATGACTACTTAGAGCATTCTTTGTTTTTAGCTTTATTGCTCTAATACCGGGTGCTTTATATGCTTGCTTTTTGTTTTCCATCTCTCAGCTGGGAGTGCCGGGACTTTATTGTTTATTTTATGATGCTAATGTAAGGTGTTTGCAGTCGTTGGGTAAGAGGAGGGGCGCTCGTGGTCACCTAATCCAGCTTGACCTTGGATGATCTTGTTGGCTTTTGGTTGACTCGTGGGTTAAGTTGAACGCAGAAACGAACTGAATGTGTCGACCATCTTGACACCTAGGCTTAGGAAATGAGTTGTCGGACACTATTTCGAACGTTACCAAAACAAGGACAAAACTTCGTCCTTATATGACCTCTACCTATGGGTCGAAATGCAAAGAATCGCAGATCGTTCGCACCCCGGGATTCTGAGGAAGGCCATGCTGATTATTTCAAGCGCATATCGGTGAAAATTTCTTTTTTGAATGTGGGGCAATGATATACATGAGCTGTTAACCAATATATAGTTTGCTATTTTATACAATCAACATGCTCTGATATTGTATAATTATTTAATGACATATATTTAGACTCCGGAGTGCATAAAACAAAATGTTTGGATGGAATGTTGAAATAGGCCTCAGCATGGACATAATCATCGGGTTTCTTTTACTGCGTATATTGCATTTCATCCTTTATATCAATATTTTGCAATGAAACTACAAAAAGCCGGTTGAACGTCCTGTATGAATCCCAAGGACTGGTTTAGCATGTCGTTTAGTAGTCTGACGGTTAGGTCCGATGGTATTGAGAACTCGGGTCATGATGCCAATAATGCCGTCCGTGACCACAGTCCAGGGACATTGATGCCGGACACGACGGTACCGCCGCCCTCGTGCCGCTGAGTAGCTGCAGACAGACCCTCCGGTCGCTGAGTGGCTACAGATGGGCCCTCGTGCCGCTGAGTAGCTGCAGATGGGCCGGCCCTCGTGCCGCTGAGTAGCTGCAGACGGGCCGGCCCTCGTGCCGCTGAGTGGCTACAGACAGCCCTCGTGCCGCTGAGTGGCTACAGACAGCCCTCGTGCCGCTGAGTGGCTACAGACAGGCCGGCCCTCGTGCCGCTGAGTGGCTACAGACGGGCAGCTACAGACAGGCCGGCCCTCGTGCCGCTGAGTGGCTACAGACGGGCTGGCCTTCGTGCCGCTGAGTGGCTACAGACGGGCAGCTACAGACAGGCCGACCCTCGTGCCGCTCAGTGTCCACAGACAGGCGGGGCGACATGTTGGCGCTGCAGTCGCCGATCAATGGCCGCCTCAATGACAGCGTCGGCCGTCGTGGCCCAATCAGTGCGACATTCAAACACAATCAGCGGGCCGGCAGCGGGCACCGCCGGCCCGTGGCCCATGGCACCGGCGTGCACAGTCGGCATTGATCGGGCCGGCCGGCCGACCTGACACCCCCCCCCCCCCCCCACCCACCCTCCACACACACACACACATACAAACACAGGCAGCCGGCCGCTGCAGTACTGTGCCACGCCAGGTGGGGATGGGCGGCGGGGTGGGGCGTGGCGGGGCAGAGGGGCTGCTCGGGGCGGCTGGCTGGACACGTACCTGTGTGTCGGCCGGCGGGACACGGCGGGTCGGGTCGGCGGGTCGGCGGGTCGGGTCGGGGCGGCGGCTCCTGCTGGAGACACGTCGGCCACGACACTGACGCCGTCGCTGCCGACCCGCCCGAGCCCCACCGACGCGGCCTTGTGTTGATCAGCCGGCGACCTGTTGTGCGCCGCCCGGCCACCTTCTGGCCGACTGTGTCCACCCGGCCACCTTCCGGCTGTGTCCGCCCGGCCACCTTCTGGCCCGCTGTGTCCGCCCGGCCACCTTCTGGCCCGCTGTGTCCGCCCGGCCACCTTCTGGCCGGCTGTGTCCGCCCGGCCACCTTCTGGCCCGCTGTGTCCGCCCGGCCACCTTCTGGCCCGCTGTGTCCGCCCGGCCACCTTCTGGCCCGCTGTGTCCGCACGGCCACCGTCACAGTGTGTGGCAAAGCGTGGCAGCACGTGGCGGCATATGACAGCGCGTGGCGGCATGTGATAGTGCGTGGCAGCACGTGGCGGCATATGACAGCGCGTGGCGGCATGTGATAGTGCGTAGCAGAGCGTGGCAGAGCGTGCCCGCCGCTGCTGGCCGGACGCCAGCAGGGCACTGCATGCTGCTGAGCCGAGCTAACCAGATGCGCAACGATATCGCTACAATCAGCCCCGTCGGAAAGCCGGACGCATGTTTGTTTTAGGCCAGGTCATATCGCACTCGAACCGGCGTAAGAATGGCATGCATGTGACGCGATAGAGTCGCCCAGAAGTCAATCGCAATGCTGCGTAATCAGCACTGAAGAGGAGCTCAGGCTGTTCAGCCCAACTGACGGCCGACGGTTACCACAGTGAAAAGAGCATAGGGCACACCAAAAATAAATAAGAGCCACACCAATAGGCAGACAGCAATCCTTAACCCGAGAGTTTCCAGGGGCGGAGTGTTGGGTAAAACATCCCCCCTCCCTACCACCCCTGATGTTTTCTCCCATAACTATCGAATCGCCGCGTTGGGCCGGTCAAATCCAACTTTCCTCTTCTACCTTATTGCAACTGAACAACGAATCATTTGATGATACATTTTTTTTCAGGTGACCCCAGGTCTCTGAACCAGACGATGGACCAAAGTCCAGTCGACGGCTCCGAGAAATGTTGTGTTAGGGTAATCTTCCAACGGCGGTGAAGGATTCAGGTTTAAGGAAACGCAAAACAGTCCTGCAGTTAACAATAGGTAATTAACATTTGTATTAAAGAAAAACACAAAGCATAATTGTTATCAGTGATCTCAGGTCACGCCACAAGGTGACGTCATACATTATAGGTAATAACTTGACGTCACATGATGACGTGATGGTAATAACTTACTGTCGTTCTCTGCTTAGCATTTCGAGCCAAATTGGGCTAGCACAAAACTCGGAATCGTTATGGCAGAGCAGTGGCTTCTATAAGTATACCACGTTTGAAGTCGATATCTCGTTAGTTCACGACGGCATAGTCGGAAATGTCTGGTCACCCCTTACTTTACCGCAGTGACTAATTGTGGCATGCACATTGGGCGCCACTTCTCAGACCAAATGATGGTATCCCGTGCTATTACCACATTGTTTCATTGTTTAATACAACGAAGAATGGCTCTTAAGTGCTCCTGGGTTTTAGACATTGCGTGAGACGAAATGTACGACCCTCAATATACCAGGAGGTGCTGAGTTTACATCAAAAGTAGCGTTGGGGATTATGCTATATTACTGAACGTTTCGGCCAGGGGCCATCGTCAGGAGTATTGAGGGTCGTACATTTCGTCTCACGCAAAGCATTATTTCACTTAGATATTAATGTTTGTAGCTTGTCATGGTCATCCTAGGCTTAAAACAAAAACACTAGGTGACCTTGCACAACGTACGTCGGCCTATTTTGCATTGAATATTTGGGTGCTTAATTCAAATTCGGTGATCTATATGCAAATAAATGCCAAATTATGGGCAATTTGACGTAGATCATCCCAGATCAATGACCTACCTTGGGAACTTGGCATGGGCTACATTGTGGCACTTTGAATTCCCGGGTAATTTGTGGTGCTGAATTTGAATTTAGAGCTCTACCTGAGCCAAATAATGCTAAATACACAGGAATACGTCATGCATTAACGAATCAGGGAGGCCATTATCGGCCAATGACCTACGTGACCAGGCCTGGCATAAAATGACTACTTCGCACGAAATTGACGGCCAGGATAATTTTGGGCATCGAATTCAAATTCGGCAAACGTCCTTACCCCAATAATCTCCAAACATTATGAATAGCACAGGACTAGCACAAACACAACACACTCCAAACGTGTGTGATCATATTCAACCAATAACGACTACTTGACCTGTTGCAATACCAACCCACCTAAAAACAACTAAAGCTATGAGTCCGTCGAACGGTTCGCGAGTCCATAGCCGGAGGCACACCTGATAGATGTCAATTCGGGCAGTGTAAATTGTGCAAAATTGTGCCCACTCAAAGTTGAGGCCGAAAAAATCAGTTTCCATCTTCACCACAAACATTTCATTTCCGAACCGTGCGAGCAAGACTATCCAAGACTACATGTCAACCCAAATTGTGTTTCAATGAACTTGATATACCCTCTCCTCATTCGCTGTCATGAAATGACACCGGTGGGCGCTGCATTAACATGTGAACATTACATCGCAGTTGCATGGCACGTGTGCCGGCACACAGACACACATACACAAGGCGATGGTCGGCTCGAAACGTGATGAGCGAAAAAGAAATCAACAACATAAATCTTCTGGCAGCAGGAAACTCGCCACAGCTACTGCTGTATATCCTGTGTGAAGAAACTACTGACGCAATGATAGTCACGCTAAGCTTTTGTCATGTCCCTGTCTTTTTCGGAGAGCCCATTGTTTTGCCAGTTTGGTGAGAGTGGCGACTACCTTCCGACCACCTTCTGGACGTTTCCCTACCAAGAGCATGGATGGGGCGGGGCGGGGGTGGCCGAGTGGTTAAGCTGTTGGGCTCTGGGTACCAAAGGTCCTGGGTTCGACACTAGCGCCGCTTGGAACATTTCCCAATCCCGCGGCCCACCGGCGAAACAGTGTGGGCGGTGCCGTCAGCCATGAATGCGCAGAAAGTGCGTCGTGAACCACCCTATAAATAACCAAGAGTGCGGATGTGATTGCTGTTTCTCGACAGGATTACAGGGCATGTCTGTCGTTGCCTTCCTGCCTGATTACCGATGCTTTACTGGGGCCGTTCTCTTTGCAGTTATCGGCTCTTGTGTGCAGGACACTTCTGCATTGTCCAAGCCTGCCCTCCCGTTCCTGCGTGGCGACTACCTCTTATCTATTTTGACGAAAACATCCATGTCAGGCTCGGCTTTTTCTTCTGTCTTCTGACGCCGTGAGAGACAGTCTTAATCTTTGCGACAGTGAGTCCAGGAAATCGCATGCATCCAACTGGCAGCATAGCCTCAAGACGAAAACCAGGGAGAAAGTATTTGGCAAAGGCGCCTACGGATCCAATCGTGAAGGGAATCTTTTCATCGACTTATCTCCGAGCCTGATATGGTGGACAGAGCATGACTCGGTGCGCTTTGCCAGCAGCATACTTTTCCTAGATACCATTCCAAGTCCTCGGCTCAGTCTGAAGATCCCTCAAGGATAGCTCTTAGCCATGCTCAGATCTATCTTGGGGCTCAATATGCATGAGACCCCAGGCCATTGCTCCTGTTGCAAAATGCCGTACTTAGCGCTGATGGCAACCATTCTGCCATGTGTGGCTGCAGAAGAGATGATCTGCAGATAACTGGCGCTGTCATGTGTGTGTCTGGAGAAGAGATGATCTCCTGCAGATAACAACTGGCGCTGCCATCTCACCCATTTCGCCACATCAGTAGACTCAAGTTATGGCAACCATGCTGCCATACGTGCGTCAGGAGACGAGATGACCTGCAGATAACAATTGGTGTTGCCATCTCGCCTATTTCGTCAGATCAGTAGAATCCAGTGGTAGGATGCATACTGCCACGTGTGTCTGGAGACGAGATAACCTCCTGCAGATAACTTGCGTTGCGAACTCGCCCATTTTGCCAGATCAGTAGAATCAAGTCTATCAGTTGGGAGAGATCGCTTTCCTTCAAATGCTTCTCGGATACCATGTGACATCGCTATCCTGAACCACCCATCTGCACGCCCGCAAATGAAAACCCCAAACCGCGAGAGAACAGCATCAGTAGAGTATCGGCAATCGATAGAGCATTATGCTGGCGTCTCTGATGATCACGGACATTTCGGTAATGAGAAAACTCGACATAGTTTCCAACAGCCAACGGACATGGGATAATCGCGTAGCCCTTCCCTCTCGCCGCTGCCTCGGTATGCTGGCCGTACTTAACCACATTCAACACCGCATCCCTGGTCGTGCGCCTAAGACACGCGCAGGAGCCTAAGTTCTCCCTCAGGCCGTGCATCGTATCACAAATTACAGAAGCGGCTCAATCAAAAACTGACGCAGGATGCACACGATCATCAATTAAGCAGCCGGGGTCGTCGAAAGTTTGATCACGTGTCGGCTCTTCGTGAGAGTCTGGGCTGAATTTCAGCAGGAGAAATGTGCCGGCGCCACACGGGCCGCGCGCTCCACAATACTGTGGCTGCTGGCGAACTTGAGCCCCTGGCTGGTGGAAATTCAGCACCAGCCCCTCACAGCGAGGTCGAAGGGCACTCGACAGGACCGACTATCGCTCTTCCCGCGACCAAGAATCGAAGCAAGAGAGCGTACCTTCTGCAGACGCGCCGCGATACTTTGTAGCGAGTTGCCATTCGCGCTGTATAACTTGCCGGCGATGTGTTTGGATCGCGGAGTGAAAAGACTGCTTCAATAAGTGCATGAATTGTATCTGCACGATCATTTTTTTGGGGGGAGGGGGATACAAACGAGGGTGTGGGTGCGCCTTGCGTATTTGTGCTGCTTTCAGACGTTATTCGTCCGTTGTTTGTACATGTTTGACACTGAGCAGCATAGTCACAATTATTGGTTTAGCCAAACCCACAATTATTGGTAAGCTCGTGGAATACAATAAAATAAATGCCATTTCTATATTTTTGGAAGCAGTTATTTGATTTGCCCCTTCACGAAAAAAAAACACCTGTGTTGCAAAATCCAAAGAGAATATAGAGATAAGCCGAGAGCATCCGGTATATATATATATATATATATATATATATATATATATATATATATATATATATATATATATATATATATATATATATATAGGACTGTCAGCGACGCCTTGATAAGTAAGCTTGTTATGCTATTACACCTCCACAGGCTTAGGCTTTCCTCCAATGTCACATACACTGCATCCACGGGAAAAACTTGCGCAACAGACGCTCTTGGCTGATGACACAAGACACGCATCAGTGCGCAGTGGCGCCACTACGCACAGGGACAAGTCGACGAGGGCGTGGTGGGTGCTCAGCGCTATACGTTGGGACACGTGGACGAGGGTATAGCGGGTATTCAGTACTACGCGCCGGGATAAGCAAAAGCATCGGCAAAATGGTTAGAGTTCAATTCACCAGCCTCATAAAAGTGATTCCCATCAAATCCTGAATCCCTAAATCTGGTAAAGATTGCAATTAAATCCGCAATCATTTTTGCACTCATTTTCAGGATACCTAACTGACAGAACATTCGAATCTTGAGGATTCCTATTGTAAACGGCACAAAGCGAGCAAGCGAAATATTGTATCAACGCTGCTTCGTTTACATCCCCGCACACAGAACAATACCGACTCAACAATGGGTTAAAGGTACCTAATGAACAAGGCACCCGCATTTAGGTACTTTTGCACTTTAAAAAGTTCGCGGACACCACAAAAATAATCGTCACACCACCCCGACCAGCGTACATACATGCCAGATATAAGTGCCCAATAAGTTAGAGCTACGCTCGTTTCATAAGTATTTCTGCACATTAAGTGGGGCCAGGAATACAAGACACCAAAAAACAGAGCAGATGCCGCTACCGGGGTGAGCGCAGAGCTAAAATAACACCATGTGGGTGTAGACGGTAAACGCCCGGTAGCTGGAAAGACCTCAAGTGGATGTAGAGGGGAAACACCCTGTAGCTTGAAAGACCAATGTAGATGCATAGAGTATCACCTGTAGCCGGTAAGACAAATGTGGATGTGGAGGGAATATTCTATGTAGCTAGAAAAACGCATGCGGATGTAGAGCGTTTAATTATTGACGATTTTGTTCCTCCACACTACTGCTTCTTAATATGACTACTTTTAAACTTTCGGTTTGTCCCAATAACCTAATCCTGGGTCATACGCATAAAATTTAAGTGAACTTGCATATGCCTGTGCCAGTAACCAACTTTCTAACGTATCCTTCACAAGTCTTTGCCGTCACTAAGGACGAGGTATGGGTGTGGATGAGGAAGCAGATACATATATTTCTACACATATATGTATACATAGATATAAATATAGGTCTATCTATATATATATCCCACACTCCACGCTATCCCACACCTCTCTGGAGCAGGGATGTCATATGCCCAGGTGGTCGCAGGCCACCAGGTAGCTGAGGCTTCCCCTCCCGTGGAGGTCGCTGGGATTTCTCTAGAGGAGTGTTAATAGTGAACGGAGGAGGAGTAATTCTGGTAGGTCTCGGGAGGGGAAGTGGCATGAGGTCAAGGGGTGGAGGATTTGGAGACGCGAGCCTAAGGAAAGGGTCAGTGAGTGGCAGGTGGCAGGATGTAGGAGTGGGAGGAAGCCTAGTCAAACTGCTCAACAACCAGGCATAGCAATATCGAATAGATTCCAGGCACTATCCTGCGCCCAGGATGGTAGTAGTGAGGATACGGTACTGGTCGTAGGTGATTCTCGTGTGCGACATTTAGATCGGGTATCCTGTAAAGATAGGAGGGACAGGAGGTGCATCACTAGGCCCGGTGCCAAGGTCAAGGACCTGGTCCCAATGGTGACACAAGCCACCAGTGATCACCGGTTTAGGACAGTGGTATTGCAGGTAGGGGTGAATAACATAGGTCCTGCTAGGAGTGAGGAGCTGCTGCAGGACTACATGGCCCTTCTGGCCACCCTGAAGGATAGCAATAGGAGTCATTGTAACTGCAATTTTGCCTAGGGCTGGAGCCTCCCCTGAGTGGAGCTCTAGGGCACTGGCAGCCAATACCAGGGTAGGTAAGCTCTGCCATGAGTTAGGTTTCACCTTTCTTGATGAGTGGTGCAGGTTTTATGGATCATGGGACCTCTATCAGAGGGATGACCTGCACTTATACGAGAAGGGGGTGCATTTGCTGGACAAAGTGTATGAGCATGTCCTTTAGGGAAACTAGGAAATTGGGTGGGGAGGGATGAAATTGCATTGCCATCTCAGGGATATACCAATAGTGTCAGCCAAGGCAATATAACATAAGTCAGCAAATAGGGACAGCAGTAGCTCAAGGAGGCAGAATGGTAGTTCATCCAGTGACAAAAGAACTCCTCAGCATGAAAAAGCCAAAGGTGGTTATGGAACACATGTTAAGTGTATAATGCTTAATGCTCAGAGTATTCGATCAAAATTTGATGAGTTCAAGTGTTATGTTTCTGAGGAGGAACCAGATTTTGTTTGCATTACGGAGGCACGGGTTAGTGAGGGGTATTTTGGAGATAACTTGCAGGACTATGAGATCCAGGGATACCATATCTTTTCGTGCAATAGGGGTCCAGCAGTGAAAGGGGGTGGTGTAATGCTCCATGTGAATTTTCAATCATATCAGGAAAATAAAGCCAAACAAGGCAGGAGGACCGGATGAAATTTATGTTGGAGTATTGCGGGAAGCTGAAAAGGAACTGGCATTTCCACTTAGTAATACTATTTTGTAGATCAGGTTCACAAAATGAAATTCCAACAGATTGGAAAAGGCCAAATGTAGTTCCTATTTTCAAGAAAGGAGAAAGAGGGAAAGTTGAAAACTATAGGCCAGTAAGTCTCACATCCCTAGTCTGCAAGGTACTCGAATCAAATATCAAGGATAGAATAGTTAGTTATCTGGAAGGAAACAGATTGATTCAAGATACTCAACATGGGTTTAGAAAAGGGCGATCGTGTCCTGCAAATCTCTTGGACTTTTTTAACTTCGCCACAGAACAATTTGATGAGGGTAATCAGGTTCATGTAGCATATCTTAACTTTAGTAACGCTTTTAACAAGGTACCCCAAAGACTGTTAATGATGCAGCTTCATGTCCATGGTATTGCAGGTAGCATCTGCAAATGAATAGAGTTGTGGCTTTCAGATAGACAGCAAAGAGTGATGCTAAATGGTACAGTCATCATGGCAAAATGTTCTTAGTGGAGTCCCCCAGGGGTTAGTACTGGGGCCACTACCGTTCATTAAATTTGTAAATAACATTGAAAGTGGCCTAAGCAGTAAGGTTTTGGAATTTGCAGATGATACGAAGGTCTTTAGGGCAATAACAGGTCACAATGAGCATATCTCGCTGCAGAAAGACCTAGACGAACTTGTGAAATGGTCCGAAGAATGCAAATTAAATTTAGCTTTGATAAGTGCAAAATCATGCATGTAGGTAAGCAGCATATGAAGGCTTCATACTTGATGGGTGGCCAAGTGCTATCAGTGACTGAACAGGAGAAGGATTTATGTGTTATTCTAAACACAAAATTGGGGGCATCAGAACAGACCAAGTAAGCCAGGAAGAAGTCACTGAGAATCCTTGACGCAATAAATAGGAATGTACCATACAGAAGTGAGGAAGTCGTCAGGAAGCTTTACTGTGCATATGTCAGGCCACATTTCGAATATTGCATCCAAACTTTGTCTCCTAGCTATGAAAAGCTTGTTGGCTTTTAGAGAGTACGGAAGAGGGCTACAAAAATAGTGAATAGTATAAGCAGCCTGGCATATGAGGAAAGATTGAAGAAAGTGAATATGCTTTCACTTAGATATAGAAGGCTGAGAGATCTCATCGAGGTATTTAAAGTTGTTCATGGTCTGGAGAAGGGATATCTTGGGGACATGTTTAAATTTAACAGAAATGATGCAATTAGAGGTCATCATTTCAAAATGAAGGTTAACCACAACAAAATAAGGTTAAGACAGTCTTTCTTCACAAACAGGGTAGTAGAACACTGGAACCAGCTGCCATAAACCATTGTCAGTACCAGCACATTGAACACCTTTAAAAACGGCATAGACAAGCATTATAAGAATAGAGGGCTTGCTTTTCAGTATCCCAGGGAGGGCTGATCGACGGATTTGGTGGGCAACTGGTTGAGTGTACAGAGTGCAACCAAGAAAGGCCCTTGTGACTCATAGTTTCACTAATATTTTGTCTTGATGTCTTGATGTCTTTATATATATATATATATATATATATATATATATATATATATATATATATATATATATATATATAGGTGTGTGTGTGTGTGTGTGTGTGTGTGTGTGTGTGTGTGTGTGTGTGTGTGCGTGCGTGCGTGCGTGCGTGCGTGCGTGCGTGCGTGCGTGCGTGCGTGCGTGCGTGCGTGCGTGCGTGCGTGCGTGCGTGCGTGCGTGCGTGCGTGCGTGCGTGCGTGCGTGCGTGGTGGTGTGTGTGTGTGTGTGTGTGTGTGTGTGTGTGTGTGTTTTGCATGCCCTGCCTACAAAACGTCATTGAACACGCCGTCACCACGCCCACCATCATGTGCACTGACAAAAGCTCCCCTATTGACACGCCTGCAGCCATATACCAGCTGCCAGCTTCACACCACCCATCCCACACCTCTACCATGCCAATCGCACAAACCTCCAACTTTGATCTCCCATCCTCACACACACACACACTCCAACACAACATTGACCTCCCATCCGCACACCACCTCCCGGTGTCTCCCAGCGATCTTCTGTTGCTAGCAAACCATCTATTAAAAACATCCCCCGGCATGCTGGGGACACAACACTTCACACTTCTTCACCCATCCTCTCTTTCGTCCCACCAACACACACGCACACAAGAGATCTTTGCCCATTTACGGCTAGGCCACACTATTCTCACACACGATTACCTCCTCCGCCGAAATCACCACTTCCACTTTGCCGAGCGTGTGTTGCGCGCCATTCCACTAAGCATGTTTTGTTTATATGCCCCATGTATAATTTATAGTGTCGCGCCCTTTCCGCTTACTTCGCGAAACAAAGCATTCTACTGACGCAACAGTTCTCGAAGATGAGCACCCCGAGCTCCTCGAGCTACTTTCAGTTGTATAAATAGCACAACGCACAGAGCAATTAATCTGAAGACAAATGCTACCATCCTCCCCGCTTAAGAATGGCACACACAAATAGATTGTCTCCCAATAGGTAGACAGGGGCCCATGCAGGTTGACAAACGTACGGCGGTTGCACAATAAATTGCTTGATTTTTTCTCCCTTCGGGCTTTTCAAGCAGATGGGCTTTTCTTCCTTTCGGTTTTTAGAGCAGCTTGGCCATTCTTCTTTATGGTTTTTTCCAAGGTTTAAGTTCAGCATGCAACTACCCATCCAAGGTTGGGTCCGGACGTACATTTGTCCTAGAATCGCCTCACGACTCAGTCTGTCTCATGGGTCCATCTGTCTCACGGTACCGGCTCTCTCACGACTCCGTTTGTGTCGCAATACCGCCTGTCTAATGGCTATGTATGTCTCACGGCTCCGTCTGCCTCACGGCTCCATCCATCTCATGGCTCCGTCTGTCTCATAGTGCCGACTGTCTCACGTCTCCCGCTACGCGTCAAGCGCGGACATTCGTTGCAGGCCGTCCTGCGGCGAAACTAGCGCCGCCAACCGGCCGGCGAAGGAAACTATAGCCAGAGCGGCCCGGCATTGTCATGAAGCCGGCACCCCGGCAAAATCGTCTTCTCACCACTCTCAATACACCCCACCCGCACCCAAGCTGCAAATTATTTTGTGGAGGAGTAAAGTAAAATAAACCAAGTAAAGCAAAAAAAAAAACTACTGAGACATCAGGGAGATGTCCCCAACCCAGCCCCAGCCTGCAGCACCTAAAATATCACACTAACTGTGACGTAATATCCTCTTAACGTAAATTTCCACTTGCCTACACCTTGATCGCAAACACTCGTTTTTATAGACAGACATGTAACGTGCTCCTTTAAAGGCGGCGCAAATGACCTTCATGGTCCGGCACGCCTAAAAAGCACCCCCCCCCCATTGTCATAAATTCCACAATACCAAGAAACCATGCAATATTTTTTTAAGCCACAGCACTGGGTTGTAATGTCATGATCTCGGCGAACGTTAAGCTTACCTGCGGTTATTTTGTTGAAAAATTAGCTTCGGGATTTAGACCATCAAGACAATGCCGTCATTTATCTATTCACAAATGTGTAATTGTTTCCGCGATATCAAGAAAACGGGTCACGAGTTTAAAAAAAAGCCGCAGCACTGCCTTATAATATCGTGAATTCGGCGATCATTAAGCTCAGTTGCGGCCATTTTGTTGAAAAATTCGGCTGGGGATTCGGCCCCTCAAAACAATCCCGGCAGTGATCAATCCACGAATTTGCAATTGCTTGCAGCAATATCACGAAAACGTGCCACGAATCTTTAAAAAATCGCACACTGCGTTATAGTGTCATCATGATTTCGGCAAACGTTAAGCTCAGTTGCGATCATCTTGTTGACAAATTCGCTTCGAGATTTTGACCACCAAAATAATGCCGTCATTAACTCGATTGGCAACATCAGTGGATTGACGACGTGCTACTTTCCGACACCTATTGCCGACACCGATTTTCGCGCAAGGACGTTCGGAATACGATACATGTAAAGAAAAAAAACATCTGAAGTTGATGACCTCGGTAATGCATTTTTACAAAAACGTTTCAATTTCATCATATAATCGGTACCTATAGTTATCCAGGGTCACTATAGCGACCCTGGCGGCGGACCTAGCCGTGGGTTCCGCATCTACGAATGAATAATCCTAGTGTCTCACAGACAACCAGATGGGGTCCACCACACATCGTGGTCTGAAGTCATCCACGTTACGTGGATGATATCCACGTTACGGCAACTTTCTGAACAATGGTAGAGAAAATGATCACAAAAGTATACTTAATCGATGTCAACCAAGTTCATATATCCATACCTGTCACTCCTGACATGCCCACACCGCACAACTAATACATATTCACAACACACCTCAAGAGCAGGACGTTCGTGCACCGACTGATACATGGGAGGGTCTAAAATGTTACTTCGGGATATGGGTTTCGGAAAATATAATGGTTTAAGAAAAGCTATACTAAAACAATCCGTCTAAAATATTTTATTCTCACGACCATGAAACAATTTGTTTAATGAGAAAGCTGAGAAAATTTACTCAAGTCAAATCTTATTAATAATAAATGTATTTCGGTGCACTTTTTAGTTCATGTCTGGAATGATTAGTAGAAGCGAGGAATGACTTGGAAGGATGAAAAGCGACTAGACGGGCGGGCAAATTGCCGCTGTAAAACCGACTATATTCACGGATGAGCTGAAATTAGTGTCTCATTTCGCACCATGATTGCTATGAAATACCAAAAAATGAAAATAAGTTAGAGGAAACCGCCAACAGAATTACGGGGGATTTTTTCTTAAGTAATCATCATCAGGATTATGGGAAGAAATTGATAATTGGATCGGAATGAAGCTTGGAGTATCCTCAGTGTATTAGAACAACGCACGTAAATCTGAATTTGCACGGTGTGGGAAAACCTCGCGGGGAGTATCGTCAGTGTATTAGAACAACGCAAGTAAATCTGAATTTGCCCGGAGTGGGAAAACCTCGTGGTCGGAGTGGCATTAACACAACTATTCCAGCTTGTTGGTTAAATTTTGAAGCAATATATGTCCTGCAACCAACAGAGAGTGAAATTTCTGGTTCTATGGAGCTTCACTTCGGCGCAGTCTTAGCAGGTTTTAAGAATGTTTTGGTACCATTCAGGCAATTTTCATGGGGAAAATCCATCCCATATGTTATATGTATATCGCTTCTGACTGCTTTATAATATAAATATGAACGTGTTTGTCCATGTCACTTGATGCAGAACATACCGTTCTTCAAGGAAGCAAAAAGAAATGCATTATCCATGCTTTTCTTGGCTATGGTTTAAATAGCTCCGGCCGGAGTGGGAACTGGAGAGCGGTGAATCCATCGATTCCAAGAACGGACCTTCGTACGCGGTCGGGCTGGTAAAGGTGAATTCCTTTATTTGGTTACCGGAGCGTTGTGGTTTTTGTTTATTGAATGAAGGATTTTCTTGGAAGCTCTTCGTTGCTATCCGGGTGGAACTGGTTGCATGTTTTGCTCGAGGTTCGAGAGTTGGTATTTCCTGATTAGGTACCTACCTACCTCCCTATATAAAATATCTTCACGGTTATTCGAGCTATTGATTTGTATAAACCAAAGCCATAACCATATGTTGTGTGACGGGATATATTTGGATAATGCACGGAGCAGGAAGTGAGACTATCAATTGCTGCGATGTACTGCCGACCAGCGCAGGAATGAGCAAAACTGATTGTTTTGCTTTTGTCTGGGAAGTTTGCAGTTTAAGTAAATTTTACTTCTTGGAATTTCTTTTTTTATGCAATTCTTATGAATGTGCACATGTCCATAATGTACCTGATGCAGCCATGTCCACATGATGCAGCCACACATTTTTTAGCAAGTGCAGTTGGGTAGCAAAATGACACCCAAAAAGTGACTTGGAGTTGGTTGGGCAATGTAGTATGACATATAATGTTCAAAATGAAGAAAAAAGATGCAGCCTAGCTCTGGATGCACGTAAGCAATTTTTAATGGAGAATTTCTAGACAATTTTTATCCTTACGAATTCAAACTAAACAACCTATTCTAACCTAACTTAGCCTACACTAGCCTGGACCATTTTTTTATTCAAAAACTTTTTTAATCCTGAAAGATCCCAAAAGAAACTTGATAATTGTCTAACTTACAAAACAACCTTAATCTAACATAACTTAGCCAAACCTAATACCTTTGTATGCTTCATGGAGGTAAAATGTGTGTAAAACTTGTCTTGTGGACAAGTAGTAATGCCCATGAAAATTCCTATCCCATGACCAAACGTGGCTCATCCAAAATATTCTTGGTATTTTGGGGATGGAATGCTATGGAATGTTATGGAATATGGAATGATCAGTGGCATTAAGGTCATATGCAGACTGCAGTGATCCATATGTTGACATCATTTGTACTTGTGCATACTAGCAAGCTGGTACACTTCCAATCTGGCTGGAAACAATTTTTGGCTCCACTACTGCCTCCTCTTGGAATGTTCCTGCAGATGACCTGAAATAACACATGTGCGTTTTCCTCAATTATGTTGGAAAGTTTATGTGGTAGGGGACCCAGTGTGACTGAACAGTATAATGATTACTAGGACTGGAAGAGGATCTTATTATCAGCCATAGATCACCAAATGTTATAGAACCCATAGCATGCTGCTTCCTCTCCATCCAACTTATCACTATTGTATGACACCTAGCTGTATATTGTTAGCTAAACATGTCTTCATCCAGCAATGCAAGGAATGCATTTATTTGAGGAGTGTATAATTCTTTGGATGGCAAAAGTTCCAAAAAGGGCCACTTTTCCAAAGCTGCCCCCGAAGGCAAGCTAACTTTCATAAATGCACTACGCATCATATTTTTTAGACAATCTCATAAATTGTATCTACATTCTTCGCGCACACACTAGTGAGCATCCGGACATGCCTGTCACGGACGCATATTTCAGAGTTTTTGAATGGCATCATGAACCTACTTGTTTTCTTTCGGTCGATTATTGGTTTTACGACACATCGACCGTTGAGTCACGTAGCGTCGCCAATCTCTCACGCCGATTGGTCGCGGGCGAATAGTAGCGACAGGTGAGACTCGAACCCACAACCTTTCGATTGTGAGACGAGCAACTTACCCCTAGGCTACTCGTCCCCTACTTGTTTTCCTTCTTCACTAGAGATCCCTCGATGTCCGCATTAGCATTGCGATGACGCCTGACGCATCTGTCTCACGGCTCCGCCTATCGCACGGCTCACCATCATGCTAAGAATTATGCATGACCCAACAATGTGAAGAGCCAGTTGCAGTCACACTGCATGCTGGCTTCCGTCCAATGCGAAACCAGCCACCCAATACAAATTATCAGCGTGGTGTTTTAGTGTTGTGCCGATGGGTCGCTTGGTCGCCTCGTGCCTGAGCAGGTACTGCGTGATACGGTGAACCGAGCTTGACCGATGTGCCTGTATGAAACAACCACAACAAATGACGGCCATAACTGTGAAGAAAAGGATTGCACAAGAAAATGCAATCCAATGCGCAATCGAACCGTCTTAAAGACAATATTTGCATTCCTTCTACAATCCTCGACAAAGAATTGCAAATCCTGCTGCCAGCATGCTGATTATCCCCGAGTGGACGCGAATGACACGTGGTCTTCACGCCACACTCTAGCTGTTTGCTGATATTCTGAATGGCGAAGTCATGCCGCATAGTCATAGTGAATATTCGCACTAACTTATCCTGGCCTATGCCTCACCAATCTATCTTGCTTCGTCACCCACCCATTTCTGCTGCGCCCCATGTTTTCCATGCTATCTTCCCTGTACACTGTTTTCGCCATCCCCGTGCTGTCGGTGTCGAAATCGCCAACGTTTATCAAACATGCATTAATCCAATAACCAAGCCACAACGCGTGGCTGGTTCCAACAGATGATCGATGTTCTACATATATCTTCGCTACGAGCGGGGGAGAAGCCCAAGCAAACCTGCCTTTAAGCATGAACAAACAAAATTCAGGCCGAGTGGCACGACCGAGACAGATCGGCTCGACTCGATCCGATCCGACTCTCTCTAGTTCCGATCTTAAATAACATTAAAATGGTCGTTACAATGTTTCAATTATTTCCTCGCTCAGAGCTACATCCGCTTTGATAAGTTGGATATCAGCAGCATTCCCCATGTTACATTTGAAGTAGCCTGGTATCCACATCAAGGGTACGACATAGTGCTACCTCAGCCGGAAGCTGCCAACATCAGACCCTTCGGTTGTGCAATGTCACGTGACCTGCATGCCCTGGGGCAGCCCACCATGCGTCCCGTTCACCAGGGTTCACGCAACAAGCTCTGCTTGGTACATGACCCTGGTCCATAAAGCCACCCCAGAAACCGTTTGGATTGTTGCATATTATGTCAACGCACTCAAACTCTGGAGGCACTATGTCCTACATCAAGCATGTTGGTCGGATATGTTGGACAACTTAAAGTTCGACGTATTCTGCCGAATTGCCGACATCGATTCCTTTTTTTCTCTTTTAAAATGCCCTCACTTCGTTCGAAATTGAACGCCATGAATCAGCAACCGGAAGGGTTCCCAAGAGAGCCTTTCCGAGAGGCTGCGGTAGACTGACAAAGTGTCCGGCAACTATATTGCCCCTATACCTGCGACCCTGAGGCGCTATTGTCAGCCTCTTGCCCTTCATATATGCTTATGATAGCATTGAATATTGGGTGGTGCGGTGGATAGCGCAGAGGCAGTGGAAAACAAATTTGATATAGTTTGAGCTGACATGTAATATTATTTAATACATGCTCCAAAAATAGCTGTGATTGCAGAAATTCAGTGCAAATGAAAATGTATGATCTAGCCAATCGTTGTCATTGCACGGTCAACTGCTGGAACGAAGGAATGACGCATGTCACAGTAAAGAGCACTACAACACGAAGGAAGGTAAAGGAGGAAATATTTCTGGAAAATGTATGTGAACAACGCTAGGATAAATCCAAGGCGGTGTCATCCGGACATTTCAGCAAAGGCCAAAAGTAGAGACCATTAAAATCATTGCTTCTACTAATTGTTGTTTTTCTTAATGAGAAACAGCCGATTCAAGTGAGGAAAAAGCCTAAACATCATACATCTGGGAAAATCTGTTCAAAACATTTTACCGAATGATGGAGCGCTAGACGGCAAGAAAATGATTGTATTTTTAATTACGCCATGTCGAAATTAGATAACAGGAAAATTATGTTTAATGGGAATCTACCCTTTTCGCATTTAAGTTCAGAAATGACACAGTCTAGCGCGATCGCCTACTCGGCATGTGGTTGAGCTCTCACACCAACCTCACACTCTGGCTATCATCCTTCCGCGCTGGCTTGCGTAGTCACCCGTAACAGAACATGTATGTTCGTACTTACATGTAACTGGACGGGAATCGTTCATATTTTCCGAAGTTCATAATTTACAATGTTCGTAATTTCCAAATTGGAGGTTAACTTCCAAAACAGCCCGGATAGGGGTTCATATTTTCCAAAGTTCATCATTTCCAAAGTGTACGATAATTTCCAAAACTTGGAAATTAGCTGCCAAGTTGGAAGTCAACTTCCAAAAGTCTGGAAGTTGTGTTGGGTATGTTGGTAGGTTAGGTTAGGTTTGGTTTGGTCCCTATCCTGCTTATTATGGAAATTCGCTTCCAATTTGTGCAGGGTAACTTAAAATTTTGAAGCTAACTTCCAATTTTTGGAAACTAGCTTCCATGTTGGAAGCTAACTTCCAATTTGTAAATTATGAACGTTGGAAGTTGTGAACTTTGGGCACACGATACGCCGCCAACTGAACATGTGTGTTGGTATTTGTATGTAACTGAAGGTTCTTTTCAACATTCATTTCAACGGAGACGTAACCAGTGCAACGGTCAAATCCTCACCACTCACCAATCGCGACATCACCCAAGTGTCGATCGTGGTTACTAGGAAACGACGAAGTTCCCTCACTAAAAATAAAATGAAGAAAAGATGTTCCATATGCATCAGAAAGCATGCATTTTTGTTTATAAAGACAGTACACAGACGATTTTTTCTTTGCATACCCGCTGCCATGCCCAATGGCTCAATGGTAACATCAAGATATTGTGCAATGTTGAGAAACAGTTTTTGAACTTGTGAATCACCTGAATCAGCTGTTGCTTGAGTTTGGTTCCTGGAATGTCACATGGTAATGGCTTTGATAGGCTTCACATTTCTAATGGAACAGCTCGACTCGATATCTTTACGGCCTTGGATAAACCCGACAAAACTTCCACGAACAACTAGATAAATCGGCGGACACGTGTCAAAGCCATTGTCGGCACTCCCGCCAGCGGCAAGGCATCTGTCTCATTCGAGAACACTGAATACTTGATAGCACAAAGGAACGTCCTAACGGCGTCGCATTGTTGTGCGACATGACCATTGTAGCCGTGACAACGAGCCTAGCATCGGTACGCGAAATTGCCTGGGTGCGCGAGACAGTCGTCTGGACGGGCGCTGCAACTGCTCGGTGGGGTGCGCCATTAATAGCTCAGCCGGGGCCAGCCTCCCACCCGACCCGCCGCCACGCTTCCTGGCCGCCCGAGCATCTCAAGTGGCAATATGCTGGCTTCAGCGATCCTTTTCGGTCGCCGATTGGCTTTTGTTTGACTGACGGCGCCAAATGTTACCGGGCGTGGCGCGGAAAATCTGCGCTGCACGCGCTCGTGTCAGGGATTAGCCGTACAAATGGCCGTACCTCGTGGGCCCGACAAAAGATGACGTTAGTGTACAGTAGGTTGGTAGACTGTACCGCTAGGCACGGCACTGCGCTGACTGACAAGAGCCCAGCTATTCACCGGGCCTTGGAGACCCGTGCATTCACTCGTACATACAGTACATTGCATCGGCCCGCATAAATAGCCGTTCGGTCTCATCCAGCAACCATCAGCCAAGATCAAACGCATGAGTCACAAGACCGGTATGTCAGCAGGTGCACATAACTATCGCTGGTGCTGGGTACCCAGCCTGTATACCTGCACGTGCTCGTGCTGCATTTATTTCTACCAAACAGCAGCATCAAATTCGGAAAGTAGATGTAGACAGTAAACTTGGTCTGTGCTCCGCACCATACAGCCTGAGAAGCATCCACCTACCCTTCACTTCGCATCATAAAACCCAATGAGCATTGAAAAGATGAAAGTTCGACGAACAGGATAGCACGACTAGAGAAGCATAGAAATAGAGAAAACGCGAAGGAGAAGCAGAGTGGAGGCAAGGAACGGGCAGATCGACAACACACATATCGCACCGAGAACCAGAGGCCAGGCCAGACCGAGACAACAAGACAGGAAATGAAGAGAATCAGACCAGGCGAACAGTAGCAAAACCTGAAAAAGCAAACACAAAGCGGACAGGGCGCTCAGCGGCACATGGCAGTCAGGGGCATGGCACTGGTCAGTTCTCCAGAAAATTATGCTGTCATTTTTTCATTTACAGATTAAATGATGCTGCTTTTCAATGAGCTGCTTGGTGACAAAGTGCTCAAGATTCAGTGACAAGTGCAAACTGAGATTTTAAATTCACAGGTTTAAGATAAATACCCTCTCCGTATTCCATTTCCACAAATTTTTCCCTCCACGTCCAAAATTACAAAATTGCAAAATTGATTACAGAGCACAAATCCAGCCCTGCGCACGTGCGCACGCCTGGTTGCCAGCGCCACCCCGCCGAACCCACGCTGTCGGGCCGATCGGGGCAGAACAGGTGGTATCCCGGCAGAATCTGTAGGCGGCTCGGCGTAGATGGTTTAGGCCACGTCCAGGTAATCCCATTGATGTCATAGTTGCGGTGATGTAGGTGGTCATTCAGCTCCAGTAGCTTCGGTTTTAGGGATAGGACGTTGATAGTCCAATCTGCAGCCCATAGTTCCATGAGGGTGACAGGTATGCATTTCTGCGCCTGCATCCGGGCGCGCGTACCGCTGCTTGACAGCTTACTGACCATATTTATCAGTAAGTTCAGCACAGATTGCCTCAGCAGCTGAAAATTGGTGTATTCGTATCTCACTTTGATGAATGCATTTGTATATACAAATCTCCCTGCGTAATTTGATCGGACAGATAGAAATGGTTTAACATTGTACTCTCAGTCAACTGAAAAATAGATAGCGAAATTCCCATGGCCTTCGGATGAGCCCGAAACTCGGTCGTCCTGATCCTAAACTGTTTGCCATATGTCTGTGCAATCAAATCCAAATCCGAAATCCGCATGCGTAATGCCATTCATGCTGCGCTTTAGTGTCAGTCGACTGGCGCATCCAGCAGGGTACCACCGCACCGTGCCTCAGTCCAGTCGGGCTCTTCGTCTTCCTCGATGTAAAGCACACCAGGGACGGCACACATGGTTTCTTCAAACTGCTCCAGCTTATAAGTGACAGGCTGATGTATGGTGACCATTCGCTGCATGGCGTCCAACGTGGTTCTCTCCATGGCAGTGCAATGGGCGCTGCATAACCAACGCAGTTGATGCGCCCTAAACCTCTAATGACTAACCAAATAACGATGGAAGTGCGGGGCTGCTCAGCAGAGAGCTCACTTGCTACGTCATAGCCCGTCCGGCATCAGAGTGCTGCTCAGATCTGACGAAAGAAACAGCAGCTCCGAATGTTGACCAAACCTGACGATAGAAACAGCAGCTCCGAATGTTGACCAAACCTGACAATAGAAACAGCAGCTCCGAATGTTGACCAAACCTGACGATAGAAACAGCAGCTCCGAATGTTGTTCAGACCTGACGATAACAGCAGCTCCGAATGTTCCCCAGACCTGACGATAGAAACAGCAGCTCCGAATGTTGTCCAGATCTGACTATAACAGCAGTTCTGAATGTTACCCAGACCTGAGGATAGAAACAGCAGCTACGAATGGTTCCCAAATCTGACGACAGGGACAGCAGCGGCCAAGAGCTGCTCTATGGCTCAAATTATTCAACTTGGTCAAAGTGATGGTGTGGTATCATACGGCTAGTGCATCGGTACATTGTACGAGGTGCTCTACCTTTTGTACTGGTGGTTGCGCATTGCATGAGGTGTTCTGTCTTGAGTATTGCCGGTGCATTGTTAGAAAACGCCTTGTCTTTGCCATTACGTGCCTAAGACGACAAGTTTACATGCAGCTGCTATGGCCGTTTGAGATACTCAGACGTGCCTACGATAGATCTGTTTAAAGTGCACATTCGTAATGTGAGAGCGAAGAAAGCCATGGTGAACTCAACACCGTTCAAATGTACAGCTGCGGCTGAGATACTAAGACGTATTTACGGTGGATCTGTCAAAGGTGCGTGTTCGAAATGTGAGCCTTGGTGAACTCAAAACTCACTGAAATACACAACTATCCTCATACCGTATTCAGGACAATCCCTACAGCGCTAATGACGAACCCGTGCCAGGCCGACCTCCCAAATATTGTGACGTCGCATTTCATCCAAACGTTGCGGGAGAAGCTGTGACTGTTCGGTGCTGATGCCAGTTGGTTGGCTGGCTACCTGGCCGGGCACAAACGGCGGGCACAGGTGCGCGGCGCAGGCGCTCGCAAACAAATATCCGCCAGACGGAGAATCAAATTGTGGTTCTCCAGGATGGTTTCAGCTGCGTCCTGCACATGCTGCTTGCGAACGGTGGAGATCAGTGTACCGGACGGTATGGGTCAGTATGTGCCGGACGGTATGGGTCAGTATGTGCCGGACGGTATGGGTTAGTATGTGCCGGACGGTATGGGTCAGTATGTGCCGGACGGTATGGTATGGGTGAGTATGTGCCGGACGGTATGGTTGTGGAGGTATGGGTCAGTATGTGCCGGACGGTATGGTTGGGTCAGTATGTGCCGGACGGTATGTATGTGGTGAGTATGTGCCGGACGGTATGGGTCAGTATGTGCCGGACGGTATGGGTCAGTACGTGCCGGACGGTAGTGGTCAGTATGTGCCGGACGGTATGGGTCAGTATGTGCCGGACGGTATGGGTCAGTATGTGCCGGACGGTATGGGTCAGTATGTGCCGGACGGTATGGGTCAGTATGTGCCGGACGGTATGGGTCAGTATGTGCCGGACGGTATGGGTCAGTATGTGCCGGACGGTATAGGTCAGTATGTGCCGGACGGTATTGGTATGTGCCGGACGGTGTCACTGTCGTTCGGTCTGCTGGTGACACACCAGTCTTCGTCACCGGTGATAATTTTTTTTGTATCACCCAGTATCACTCATAGACAGCTGTCGACTGTCTTTACCACTGCATTTCCCACAACGGAATTGAAGTGAGCGTGGCCAATATACAGACATTGGCACTGTGTACCGGGCAGCCCTGCAATGCTCAAAAGCCTACCTCCAGTCGCCATCAATTTTGACGGATCTTCAGTGCACGACGCACAAACATCAACACCGTTAGCATCAGCATGGATTGCTACCTGAATTCCCAGTCAGAAAACGCACTGGTGTCCTCGTTGCGCTGAGTCACGCTAGTAGCGTACTATCGAAGGCCACACTGACAATCATTGTTCGCTGTGCAATTACTGGTGATGTCTATGATGCGTCATCACATTGGGTGTGCACGGACCATGTGACACAACACAAATCTGCCGAGTGCAAATGATTTTCAGCTTCTGTGCGTGAGTACCTAGCGGCATGGAACAACTGAAACACATATTTCACATGATCCACCGCTTGGAGTGGCTGCGGGCTACAGAAGTGGTTCTTCGACGAAAGTGGTGCCCTGACTGAAGTGGTGCTCCCACCAAAGTGGTGTACAGCAGTAGAGCAGGCTAACTTAGCCCGCGCTGTCTCTCCGGTCAGATCCTCACACTCCGTCTCTGGGGGAGGGGCGGATAATATCTAAAATCCAAACTAAGCGTCGCACGAAAACGAAAGATGTGTCATCGGAAAGTGATCAACGGTTAGGGCCCAGATCCACCCCCAAAACAATTTCACTTGTCAATTGTCACCGGCGTGGCCAGTACAGTCCATAGAGTCGTCGCAGTCAACATAGTCCATAGAACAGTCATCGTCGTATCTCGTATGGTCCATAGGATAGTCATCGGTCTGGCTGGTCGACACGCAGGGGTAGAGCACGCCAGGCTTATTTCAAAACAAAAAGCGTTGCACGATCAGGTAGAGATGAAGTGAAGATATATCAATTTTTCACTTCATCATCAGGTAGAGATGAAATGAAGGTGAAGATGCTTAAGCATGTACCAAGCACGCAACGTCACATAACAGTCTCGAACAGGGAGAACCTGGCTGGGTGATGGGAGAAAGTGCACCATTCTTCGCATGCAAGTGCGAGGGGGAAAGCTTAATCCCTGCGGGGAAAATATCACTCACTGGAGAACCATTACTCCGCAGTTACTATGCTTAAATGAGCAGCGAGAGCAGAACCTCTCACCGAATGGTATACCATAAATGAGGACATTTCCGGCGATCGGTCGGGAAACGGGGCTCGCCACAACAGCTTCTGACACGGGATCGGGCTCTCCACAGCACAATCTGCAGGGACAGGGGGCTCTCTACAGCACCATCTGCCGAGACAGGGGGTTCTCTACAGCATCATCTGGCGGGACAGGGGGCTCTCTGTAGCAACATCTTCCGAGACATGGCGCTCCCCACAGCACCATCTGCCGGGACAGGGGCTCCCACAGCACCATCTTTCGGGACATCTTGCCAGGTCCCGGTGTAATATATTTGGGCCCCTGATCTTGTGGGATTATGGCACGATATTTTTGGCCCCACACGAGCATTGGCCCCTGCGCGATTCTTGGAAGCCCGCGTGTTTTTTGCAGGACCCTACACCGCTGTTGGGGCCTCTGGCGTGATTTTTTTTTGGTGGGGCCCAGAGTGATCTCCCGCCCCGGATTGATTTGTCCATGTCCCGGCTAAATTTATCGTGGCACCAGCTTGTTTGGATCTTTGTGGGATTTCGGTGACCCAGGCGATTTTTTTGTCGGGAGGGCATGTCGTGACTTTTCGGAGCCACGACGCAATTTTCCATGCCCAGTGCGACACTTTGGGCCCAACC
This sequence comes from Imbricaverruca yamaguchii, assembly GCA_034440575.1. NCBI lineage: Eukaryota > Metazoa > Arthropoda > Thecostraca > Neoverrucidae > Imbricaverruca > Imbricaverruca yamaguchii. Next base: position 1,623,647 of record JAOTOL010001604.1, read on the forward strand.
ACCTTCAGGGGTAGCGCAATTTTCCCCCATCCAAGTACTAATCTGATCCGATCCCGGTTTACTTCAGTGATCAGACGGGAACTGGTATTTTCAGCCTGGTGTGGTGGTTGCCTGCATGTTAGCCTAGCCGGCACGGGTCAAGAGGCGGGCGGTGCTGGAACCCCGTCGGGGTGGTGAGCCTCTCTCTCCCAGCCTGGTCATGGCATCGCCTGCCCCGTGCAGTTCCTCGGGAGCCTGGGGCCTCCCGTCCGCGGGACTCAGGCGTCCCCCATGTAGGCCCCATGTGGTGGGGCGCCACGAGGAGCCGACATGAAACAAAATACATGGTACCCACAGCACTACAAGAAAAACACTCCTGGTCCCTCTCATGGGGACCAGACCAGCCTCCCATCCGTCGGGGATGGGAGCGTCCCAAACCCGGGTCTCGAAGCTAATCTTCCCGCGCTCCGCACCTTCATTATAACTTCACTTGAGGAAGGGAAAATGTTTCCTCGCTTACTCCATTCCAAAGAAAAGAGGTGTGCGACAGTCTGGGTGTGATACTAAAGTGTGAAAAGCCTAGCGACAGCGCCCCAAAAGTGGAATATAAAACTACCGAGGACGTAAGGAGTGCGATGGGTGTAATCGAGTTCCACTACACCGTACGAAACGAAACCAGCAGGCGAAAAGTCACCATATTTATCAATGCCCTACGAAACGAAACCAGCAGGCGAACAGTCGCCATAATTATCAATGTTCGATCCGACAATAATAAAAATGATTCGAAAGGGGTGATCAGCTGCTAGGACTTGAGAGATGTATCGGACGCTGACATTGTAGGTGGTCTGGCAGAGTGTGGCGATGAAGCACGATTAGGAAGGAACAGGAAACACGACCAATTTAGAACTTCATCTTAACATTCCGCATACCGATCTTCCCGAGTTCATCTTCGTCGAATATGTCCGCGTGAAGGTTCGTATGTTTGTTCCCAACCCGATGAGGTGTCTCCGGTGTTCCCGCTTTGGACACACGATGCAACACTCGAAACCGCGAGACATGCGGGTGATGTGGTTCAGCGAAGCATGTTAGGGACAAATGCGAAGCACGAAGTCCAAATTGCTCTAACTGTGGCCAGGACCAAAAAAAAACGCACACTGCTCATGACCATTCTGATCAAATGTTTCTGAAAGAGGAGATAGTTGAGGTATAATCGTCCAAAAAGATCACATTTCGAGAGGACGACACAGAAGCGCCCGAGGACCCACCTTCCACGAGTGGATGCGCTGCTCGCCCATCTGATGCCCCCTCCCGAGCAATCCCTGAGGGTGGGGAGTTGAGTCAGGCCCAACGCTTTAAGAGGCCTGTTCGGTCCTCTCCATCAAACCCCTAGCCCCTCCCCATCTACCACCTCGCCTTCTTTAAAGTCTCCACCTTCCACTTTCTGCTCCTGCCCTCCAACCTTCCGTCACCTCCCCTCACACCATCACTACCCCCAAATCCATCCTCTCCATCTCCTCCCTTGCTGACCCCTCTTCCCTTCTCGTGAGCCAGGCCTCACCTAATTCCGCACCAGCATCGCCGCCCCGAAACACACGCCGACCAATCCCAATGTCTGACACTAACCTTCACTACCAGGAAGCCGGAAGGCGCGTCCGAGAGGCGAAGCGAGCACGGCTCGCTCATATGAAAATGGCCCGGGCTCAGCGCCCCGCCGAGGTGCTAACAAGGTTCCTCTCCCGAGGCCGGCCACCCCATCGCCGCGAAGGCGAGTAGACGCGCGAGGTGGGCGCTCGGTTTGTCAACGAGATGGGCCGTCCCCACCTCCCCAAGCTGGGGCCTCAGAAGCGAAGCCTGCCATCGTCTGGCTCAATGTCCGGGCACGGACCACTGTGCTCCCTCCCGGAGCGTCAGTCTCTGGGACCGGGTGTAAGTGAACTCCCCTACTCGCCGGCGGCTCCCTCGCTCGGGCAGAGAACGGATGGTGGTGGTGGATTGAAGTTTAGGGGTGCGTCGACATCTAGGGTCATTCTGCGCCCATAACGGATTAATCAATCTACCGTGCTGCTACTAGCTCACTATCCATTTCACGGGTGGGGGTATTACGTCAAGAGCTTGTCGAATGAACATAAAATATTCCAGAGCGGAAACCGGGTTTAAAATCGCATGCCTTTTTTGTCATAGACACTCCTACTCCTCGCCTTCACACCGCTTCATCAATGTTCTGTCGTCATGCATGTTTTTCCTCCAGGATATTAAGTGTTAGCTTGGTACTCCAGATAGCTTGGCGAAGACGATAACTTTTGGAAGGGCACCTCACGATTTTCTGATGCCATTATGAATTATCATGCTAGACACAAATCGCGAGTCCATGTTTCGTTCTTGTCCCAGTGTTCACGCAAGAGAACATTTGGCTGGATGAGATTACGTGTCATTCTCAGCTGAGTATTATAGGATGTTTAGAGAAGCGTGATTCGTCTCATGGCAATTGTCTGAAAGACTGTGTAGAGGTCGAAACCGTACATGAACCTCTGAAACTTGTGGTTATCCGCAGAAATCTGTTGGACTTTCCATGGTCTCTGAGAAGCACCACCGGTCTCAGATGAGGAAAAAGGTCCAAAAACTGGCTCGGAATGTAGGAACGCGAGGACAGCAAGCCGGTTTTTTTTTTCATATAATCCAATCTGGGTTACAACGACACTTACAGTTGGAAAACTTTAGCAAGCTTTGACAACGTTGAAAAATACTGCACCTGGTCTTGATTTTGTGCATAGTGACATGCTGAAGAATTTCCACCATCGACCGTTGTGTGCGATATTGAAGTTATCTAATCCCATATGGACTAGCGGTGACTGTTCTGATAGGTGGCGCCAAGCCGTCGTGATTAAGATTAAATCATATGGGAGAGAAGGAGGATGCGGATGCGCCAGTCTACAGGCCCGTCTTTCTTCCATGCACGCATTCAAGGTTGTTTTTTAAATGATAAATTTTATATTTACTTGCTATCTCGAGTCAAATTTTAACTTCCCATATCCAGTGTGGTTTTCGACGTACCAAACATACAATTGACCATAATATTGGGCACTGCTGTGCGCAAAGCGTTTATGCAGAAACAACATATCTTCGCAACACCATTCGACATGGAATAGGCATTTAATACGGTGTGGCATCATGTCATTCTCACAAACCCATGCAGATATGGTATTTTAGGACGTGTCGGGAACTTCATTGCGAGTTTGATGCGAGATCGTTTCCTCCGTGTGATGGCGAAGGAAATAGAACAGATAGAGCATTAGAACAGTCAAATACAATATTGTATTTCACAATCGACTAACATACTCACCACATATAGGGAATCTGATAGAAAAACTGCTTCACGTGCATGCACGGTCGCTAAGTCCTCTCTCGAATGCGCTATGGTGCTCACAGAGCAACATTACCACGCTGATACTGCGCTCCTGTTTGCTCTGTTATCGACGACTCGTACATAGTCTATTATGGTGCACTCTCCTCCGTAAAAGAAACACTGAATACTACCCGCCGTGCATTTGCTCGGATTTGCACAGGGGCCTGCCGCACTTCCCGCCACGCATGCCTCTCAAGTGAAACAAATAATCCCACACTAAACATCCGTCCGAAGTGTCGGACTATAAAATAAGCGCTTGATATTTCACAACTCCCCGAACACCCATCGTATGGTGCCATAGTCAACACACACCTAGCAGAGCGGTCCCCGTCTGGTCATCGAGCCTCAGCGAGACCAGTTTGTGTGAGCATGTCTCAGTGGGTGAGGGATGGCATATTGCACACGTGCGCACCCACTCGAGCCTTGGCGAGCGCCACCTTTCGGTGTCGACCTTTCACTGCTGACACATGCGAGACTCAAAACTACTCCCGCTGAGTTTATTGGTCTAGCTGTGCGTAATGTTTCAAACTACTCCGATTGTTCCGTTTTCTACACCGACCGCTCCAGGACGCGTCATGGTGTGGGCTACACCTTTGTAAGTGAAGAGGTGGAGAATGGGCATGCTTTACCTGCTGAGTGTACTGTCTTTACCGCATAACTATTCGCCATGCGGGAGACAGTGTTTTATTTCTCGACACCATTATCCAAATGTATTAATCATCTCGGACTCCGCGAACGCGCTCAAAGTTCTCGCCAACCCATCACATTCATCACCTTTAGTATCACGTACTTCAAATAGACTGCCCGCACTTGTAAAAGGGCAATGCCGTCTAAGATTGATGTGGGTACTATGTACTACGAGGACTTTATGTGAGCCACGGCGGTGTTCATGGAAAAGAACGACAGACAATCCTGCCTGGGCAGAATCAGAGCTCTCTGCGCCAGCCAAAATCAGGAGATACCGACGATAGATTTGTTCACGACGCTGAACTCTCCAATCGTAGAGGAACGATAGCACCTCTATTGGTCTCTATTGGAGGAACGGCAGCATCTCTATCCCACGGTCTTCAGAGAAATCGTGTATTGTAAAACAAATCAAACCATTTGTGGGACAGTGGCAGCCGGCGGCCACAATAAAATAGAAGGAAATAAGTGTAAATGCATAGACTCCGTATCTGCCAGAAGTGGCACTGTATAGACTACGTATCGGCCAGAAGTGGCACTGTACCGACTACGTATCGGCCAGAAGTGGCACTGTATAGACTACGTATCGGCCAGAAGTGGCACTGTACCGACTACGTATCGGCCAGAAGTGGCACTGTACCGACTCCGTATCGGCCAGAAGTGGCACTGTATAGACTACGTATCGGCCAGAAGTGGCACTGTGTAGACTACGTATCGGCCAGAAGTGGCACTGTATAGACTACGTATCGGCCAGAAGTGGCACTGTATAGACTACGTATCGGCCAGAAGTGGCACTGTATAGACTACGTATCGGCCAGAAGTGGCACTGTATGGACTACGTATCGGCCAGAAGTGGCACTGTACCGACTACGTATCGGCCAGAAGTGGCACTGTACCGACTACGTATCGGCCAGAAGTGGCACTGTACCGACTACGTATCGGCCAGAAGTGGCACTGTACCGACTACGTATCGGCCGAAGTGGCACTGTACCGACTACGTATGGCCGAAGTGGCACTGTATGACTACGTATCGCCACCGGCCGAAGTGGCACTTAGATCGTACCGGCCAGAAGTGGCACTGTATGGACTACGTACCGGCCAGAAGTGGCACTGTATGGACTACGTATCGGCCAGAAGTGGCACTGCATGGACTACGTATCGGCCAGAAGTGGCACTGTATAGACTACGTATCGGCCAGAAGTGGCACTGTATGGACTACGTATCGGCCAGAAGTGGCACCAGCGTTAAAATAATGTTTTTTTTCGTTCGGTGTGAGATTTCGAAACGAGAACAGTAGGATGTCGAAATTTGCTATGAAATTAGTGTCATTTAAAGTGCTTTTGATATCTTTCAGACGCAACGTTGAGCAAATGGCGCACTTGTATCCTGGATTCATTTGTAAACGAAAGGAAAAGGATCCACTTATAAACCATTGTATCCTTATCATTGGTCTTGATATTAATAATTTAGCAAGCATTATATTCGGGATGGCGATAAAAACCTGATATCAGCTAAAATTTAATGCAAAATCACATTAAAGGTAATCTACTCACCTGAAATTGAATTGCGAAATGTTCGTGTACCACTAACCCTTGTCGAGAGCATGAGCATGATAATTATCAAAGAGATACTGTAAGAAAGAAGACAGGAAGACTTCATAAGGACACATGATGAAACAGGATATCGATACGTCTTTGAGAAGGATGTCGATTGGGTGCTCAGAAAGTGGTATATTTCACCCTATTTCACGAATAATTTATAAGTGAGTGGCACTGTATAGACTACGTATCGGCCGTAAGTGTCACCGTGTAGATTACGTGTCCTCGTGCGGGGAGGATCAATTCCCTCTTCCCACTCCCCTTGGGTACGTCACTGCCCACAGCTGCCACATCGCGATCTTCGGCGTCCCCGATGTTTTGCACGGGTGCTTTTTTGCTGGTGTTGGCTGGTTGAAGTAAGTATCGGAGAGACTGCCAGTGCCGACGTGACAAATGATGTGGTTCAAGAAGTATCGAGATACAATCTGGGGTGGGGGAGGTGCTCCAATATGACAGCGGAACTTCATTTGTTGATAATGTCCGGGATGCAAACAAATGCATGCGGCCGGGACAGAAGGCCTTCTATGAAGCCATGGGACGGGATAGAGGACCATTCACAGAACAAACTGATGATACATGAGGCCCTTCACAGCACCATGGGCCTGGACAGGGGGCCTTCTATGACACCATGGGCCGGGACAGAGGACCATTCACAGCACTAACGGATGACACAAGGAACCCTCCGCAGTGTCATTGGACAGGACACGGGCCTTCCATAGCACCGTCCGCAGGGACAGCGGGCCCTCCGCAGTGTCATTGGACAGAACTTGAGCCTTCCATAGCACCATCCACAGGGACGGCGGGCCCCCGGCAGCGTCGTTTTCAACTGACGCAACTGCGGTACGGCCGGCGGCGATCAATAACGGCCACGACGTCAGCCCCACTGAATAACTCATGACAGCGAGGTGGCGGCCGGCCGCCCCGTGTTGGGCGGCGCCGCCGCTGGCCGCCGGCCAGCCCGTGTTGCGCGAGGTGGCCGTGAATTGGCCGGCCACCGGCGGCCAGCTCTGCACGTGCGGCACGTGTCGCGCCGATATGACTGGCGTGTGTCCGCGCGTCACACGACCAAATTGGGTACACCAGCGCGGCGGCCGGCCACGCCAGCGAAGGCCACCCACCAACGGGGTGGCCCGGCACCTGCCGACGGGTCATCACTGCCATCCACCAACAGGGTCACCGCCACCCACCCACCAACATAGTAACCGCCACCCACCAACCAACAAGGTCACCACAGGGTTAAAATAATGGTTTTCCGTTAGGTGTGAGATGTCAAAACGAGCCCAGTAGGATGTCGAAATTTGGCATACAATTAGTGTGATTTAGAATGTTTTTGATGTCTTTCAGACTCAAATTTGAGCCAGTGGTATAGGTACTTATGACTGTACCTTGATCATTTGTTTTGAGATTCATAATTTAAGAAGGGATTCGGCATAAGAATAAGAAGGGATTCGGCAGGGAGAATAAGAACTATGCCATAAACACATTGTATGCAATATCAAATTATACGTAATCTCTTTACCTGAAATTCCATTGCGAAATGTTTGTGCATTCGAAATGTTCGTGTCACGATTCCTTATCGAGAGCATGCACGTGCTACTTGGAATCGAGATACTGTTAGAAAGAAGACATGAATACTTCATAAGCATGCATCAAGGAGCAGGATGTCGATACTTCTTGAAGAAGGATGTCGATTGAGTGTTCAGAAAGTGGCATATTTCACCCTATTTCACGAATAATTTATCACTGGGTCACCACCATCTACCAATCAACATGGCCATCGCCACTCACCGGCAGGGCTATTGTCATACACTAACAGGGTCACTGCCACTAATCAATAGGTCACAGCCACTCGCCAATCAACATGAAGGCTCATGCATTGCAGGGCCTCTGAAGATGCGGACGATTGCTAAAACAAAATGACTAATCCACGGTAATTTTTCACGCCGAATTAATTGATCAGGTGACCGTGGTCCTTAAAATTAGACAGCACTTTTTGTTTCTTCTATAAGGTCACCAAAAATGCAATTTTGTGGACCTTGTATTCCTTAAAATGGTGGAAAACCTTCGGCTTAGTTTTGGTATCACACATTACTTTTCCCTAAACTCCATGTGTTCAAAAATTGTAATCCTGAACAGCTCACATATTTCCAAGTATTTGACTGTCACAAGATCGGTGACCTAGACCTTCGCATGTGTCACCTGTGCCAGCCTGTATTCAGTTTGCACATCATTAACATTGAAGGACGAAATTACATTTGTCTACGACGAAGGTTCGAAAACTACGGCGAAGTTTGGTGACCTACTGCACCGCGACATTAACCTGCTTGACCTGATCTGCGAGATCAACCAAAAACACAGAGAACAATGCTTCCAATGACTCTGAAACTTCACGGACGAATCCATATCATACCGTAAACCGCATCGCTCTGTCTTGTTTAGAACGAATTAGCATGGGGTCAAAATGAATCCCCACCCCGCACTGTCAGGGAAGGAAAATTATCCCGCACTGCGTAGATTTCCTAGCCGAATGCGTCTGACCGAGCGGATCATCGTCATACCATTGGCTCCCGACCAACGGAAACGCAATGCGGCACAGCATATACGCCAGGCGCAGCGCCATGTCTGGCCGTTCACGCGACACGAGCCAGCCGGCGCGAGGTGGGGAAACGCACCACATGCGGCGCACCTCACGGCACCTAGGCGGCAGGCAGCCGCCACAGATTCGACTTTTGCCTCCCCCTCCCTTTTGTTCGGAAACCGACCACACGCCAGGTGTGCATGTGCAGACCAGCGTAGCTTGGCGTAAGTGTGCTGTGATAGTCGGCCGATGTCGCCTTCCTCGCTGAAGAACTCAGCGGCAGAGGCAAGGAAATGAAGATATAGAGACCGAGAGACCGAAATCGAGAGATAGAGACAACACAGAGACAGATACAGAAATAGAGACAGAGAGAGGGAGGGAGGGAGGGAGGGGGAGAGCAGAGGCAGAGGCAGAGGCAGAGGCAGAGACAGAGACAGAGACAGAGACAGAGACAGAGACAGAGACAGAGACAGAGACAGAGACAGAGACAGAGACAGAGACAGAGACAGAGACAGAGACAGAGACAGAGACAGAGACAGAGACAGAGACAGAGACAGAGACAGAGACAGAGACAGAGACAGAGACAGAGACAGAGACAGAGACAGAGACAGAGACAGAGACAGAGACAGAGACAGAGACAGAGACAGAGACAGAGACAGAGACAGAGACAGAGACAGAGACAGAGACAGAGACAGAGACAGAGACAGAGACAGAGACAGAGACAGAGACAGAGACAGAGACAGAGACAGAGACAGAGACAGAGACAGAGACAGAGACAGAGACAGAGACAGAGACAGAGACAGAGACAGAGACAGAGACAGAGACAGAGACAGAGACAGAGACAGAGACAGAGACAGAGACAGAGACAGAGAGAGAGAGAGAGAGAGAGAGAGAGAGAGAGAGAGAGAGAGAGAGAGAGAGAGAGAGAGAGAGAGAGAGAGAGAGAGAGAGAGAGAGAGAGAGAGAGAGAGAGAGAGAGAGAGAGAGAGAGAGAGAGAGAGAGAGAGAGAGAGAGAGAGAGAGAGAGAGAGAGAGAGAGAGAGAGAGAGAGAGAGAGAGAGAGAGAGAGAGACGAGGCGCTGCACATGGCCACCTCCCCACGCCTGCGATGGCGTGTATCGATTTCAGGCGAGCGCGGCCGACGACGCCGTCGACGAGGGAGCGGCAGCGGCGGCGCGCGCGCGCGCGCGTCTCTGTTGCTCTGTCGGCCCAGTTTGGAGCGGCTCGGGGCGCCACGATGGCGGTGAGGCGCCACCGACCGCCGACACGCCAGCAGCTCACACGGCCGCCACAGCCGCGCGGCCCGACACGGCGCGGCCAGAGGCAGCGACGGCCCGGCACAGGGAGACGCCGGCGGCGCCACACCGAGCCGCCCCGACACGCCGGCAACACGGGTCACACGGCTCGACACTGGTCAAACAATGGCAGAAGCCGGGCGGAACGTTGACCGCTCCCAGCCGTGCACTCCAGACAGACGGCAGTGGAGCGATCCAACCGTTCACAGTCACCACCGAACGATACCTGGCAAACAGTGGTGGCGATCCCTGACGGGGAATATAGCGACTTTGATCATATACCACCTCCGACCTGCTTCCATATCATTCATTTCAAATGCAGAAGATTCCTCAGTCTTCACTTCCCACATATCCTGGCCTCCCGACGGACCCCAATGTCATGTATGTCTCCACTCCCCATATACCCTGCTCTCCCGACGGGCCCCGATGCCATGTATGTATGCACTCGCCATATACCCTGCCCTCCCGACGGTCCCCAATGTCATGTATGTCTCCACTCCCCACATACCATAAAACAAGCATGCAAATACGAACAGGAACGCAAACGGGCCTCTGCACTATTAGGTCGTTTCCAACGAGTCTCGGCGCTGTAGCCGGACCAACGTAGCCAATGCACTGCCGTTAATTGCAGCAGTACAGCATACACTACTCGGCACACATGTTGCTACAGCTGTGCATTCTTACGACACAATCGTTGCTATATTCATAAATCTCAACCCCTCCACTCCCCCCCCCCCCGCACGGCGCCTGCACGGCGTTATCGACGCCGTCGATCTCGACAGGCAGCCGTATTTACTTGACAAAGGAGCGCCGTTCGACGACTTGGTAATCAGTCTTCGTTGTCGCCGTGGAAAGGCGTTTCGACGGGAAATAGGGAGCGGTCTCCAGAGGTGAAAAAAAAACAGCTACTCGGCCACGAGCGTGGGTGACAGATATATGAAAAAATATCTCCGGTTGTGGTGACAACCTACGGTACTGTATTTTCGTTGCGTATGGATTGTATTTATCATCAGGCCGCTTTTCCTCTTAACATACCCAGTCAATTTGCATTTTCTAACCATACAGACAAATACGTACTCAGCTTGTTTCAGTGCATGTATCAGAAGCGTACAGAAACAATTTAGTAGCTATGATCGAGGGGACAGGGGGGCTGAAAAAACTACCACTCGTGGTAAAGTCCATAGGTTTTAACATTGCCGTGGTAAGCCTGTCACCTACGAACTGTCCCGTCGCCGTCCAGAGATTGAGCCCGACGCAACAGTTCCGTTTTTCAGCGCAGTTTGTGGCGTGTGGCACGGCTCACATCGCAGGTAACGAGATATGGCTGACATCACGTGAAAGCTCCAAATGTTGGCTATCCGTCTGGCACAATTTCGTTGCGGTCGGGTCAACGTGTTGCGCGTGCACGTCACCGAGGTCTTGAGAGAACGGGTGTCCGGTGAATGACTGGTCGCCCATAGAATAGCATGTAAAACTGAGATTTTGCGTTCGGAAAATCACCAATTTTAGCGCTCCCCATCGACCCGATTCAAATCGCAATATCTCGACAACCAATGGACCAATTGACACCAAACCAATACCTCAGTATTGCCACGACAATTGTCAACATCGTCGTGGCAACTGTTTCCGGATCACGTGCCACGCGCACGCGAGGGGGTGTGAAAAGCGGAAGCGACGGTTTTGGGCGTTTTCACGATTTGGTCTGGTTCTCGGAAACGGCCAAACTTAGCGACTTGCCGTTACCTTCACATCATGGCACCATGTACCGACTATGATTTTCAAATTGACGATCAGTGGCTGCAGAGTGTGCGGGCGCTGTCATCGTGACACGGGCTGTACGTGTTTCAGTCCGTGAAAAAGGCTCCGCTTTCCACTGTTTCCACACCACTGTCGAATGACAATTCGTGGAGAAAGTTGTACGTACGGATATCCCCACTCTTTGTGATGCTCACAAGTCCTTCGGATTTTATCCATCACCAATACTTTTGTTGCAATCGTCGATGCCCGCAACCGTTACCAGGGGTCACTTTCGGCAATCTCAAGCGGCGGACGGGCGGAACAGTATCCTGTCACCTTCCAGAGACTGAATCCGACGCAACAGTTCCGTTTTCCGGCGCAGTTTGTTTTCAAAGCTGGTTTCAGTGTGCACGTATCTAACTAATAAGTACCAAGGCGCTGTTGAAGCTGAACTTGTGTATGTTTGCGCAGGCGGTGTTTCGTCTCAGAGAGACGAGAGTCATGGCAAGTATTGCAAACATGGTCTTGTCTTTGATGTTGGCCGCGAAAAAATATTATTTTTATCTCCAGGAAGTCTTCCACTCCATTTGTCCAAAAGAGGAATTGAGTCTGGCAATGAATGCGATCTCCTTGATGTGTGATCATGATCATGGCAGCCGTAAACACGGAGCATGACCGTGAAAAGTGCGAAAATAGTTATTTTTTATGGCAGAAACAAATAACATCATTCTCCAATTTGTAATGCAGCACAGTTTTCCACTCATAATCCAGGATTCAGATTAGAAGAAAAGTCCTCAAAGTCATCTGCTCTATGCCAACCTGTAATGCCATATAATTTTCCTCTCCAATTCCAGATTTCAAGACATAAACCCAACCTTGGTCATACCTGACCGAAGTGACACTTTTCTCGTTTCTCAGTCTAACGTATTATTTCAGCCCTTTTCCCACACTGCAGACTTCTGTAATCCTTATCATGACAACAAATGTTTTGGTTCTTCCAATATGAGCGTTTATTTTAATAATTTCATCTGGTCATTTCCACGGGTTTTATTTATTTGTGTCAGGGCCCATGTTTTGCCATAAGCAGAACTTGCTGCATTGACCAAGAGGTTTTAACAAATAAATTACTTGAAACTAATGCAAAATATGGCCTATGACACTCTGCCCCTGATATTGGTGCTATATTGACTTCCTTATTGTACAAGGGAATTCAGTTTGTATACGTGAATTTCATTTTCAATGAGGCATTCGATTTGGAGAACAGCATATTTTAATACCATGTGTATTCGCATGATTAGGATGATGTGACCATTGATTCCCCTCATAACTGCTTATTTTTAGTTAGAAAGCAAAATAATATGCTATTATTGTTTAATATCTAAAAAAGTCTGGCCTGGTTTACCATACCTCCTTTTAAATTGTTTCTTCAATATGGGCACAATTTGTGTGTTGAATAATAAAAATGTTTAAATATCTAACCTGGTCTGATCATTTCTCTTCCTTTAAAAAAAAAATTGTCTGACATACATTGAGCATATTTTCACAATAAAAGCTAGCTTAACCTGTGGTTTTGCTTTGCTAAGTAAAATGTGTGCACAACATATTGTGAGCACATTAAACCACAATAATACGCACCATAGATGGATATTGATGGATACGCACCACAGAAGGAAGATTAGCTCAAAGTATGTTGTAATTTGACATATTAATTAATAATTGAAGATCGTATATAATTCAACAAATTGGAGATCATATATGGACTAAAGCGTTCTTCTTTGTTTCATTTCAGCGGCACGGTCGATATTTCGCGCTCACACACATGCATACGGGTCTTAATGTGAACTACCAACATTTGACAACCTGGTAGCGTTCGATATTCTGTAGGTGACAGGCTGGACACTTCTTTTCACCTCTGGGTGTCTCACCCCCACACTGTCGCAGGCTGGTGCCTCACGCCCACACTGTCACAGGCTGGTGTCTCACGCCCACACTGTCACAGGCTGGTGTCTCACGCCCCACTCACAGGCTGGTTCCTCACGCCCACACTGTCACAGGCTGGTGTCTCACGCCCACACTGTAGCAGGCTGGTGTCCACGCCCACGGGGCCCACTGTACAGGTGGTGTCTCACGCCACACTGTCACAGGCTGGTGTCTCACGCCCACACTGTCACAGGCTGGTGTCTCACGCCCACACTGTCAGGTGGTGTCTCACGCCCACACTGTCACAGGCTGGTGTCTCATGCCCACACTGTCACAGGCTGGTGTCTCACGCCCACACTGTCACAGGCTGGTGTCTCACGCCCACACTGTCACAGGCTGGTGTCTCACGCCCACACTGTCACAGGCTGGTGTCTCACGCCCACACGTACTGTGGTCTGGAGGCTGGTGTCTCACGCCCACACTGTACAGGCTGGTGTCTCACGCCCCACTGTACAGGCTGGGTTCCACTGTCACAGGCTGGTGTCTCACGCCCACTGTCACAGGCTGGTGTCTCCGCCACACTGTAAGCTGGTGTCTCCGCCCACTGTCACAAGCTGGTGTCTCACGCCCACACTGTCACAAGCTGGTGTCTCACGCCCACACTGTCACAAGCTGGTGTCTCACGCCCACACTGTCACAGGCTGGTGTCTCACGCCCACACTGTCACAAGCTGGTGTCTCACGCCCACACTGTCACAAGCTGGTGTCTCACGCCCACACTGTAGTAAGCTGGTGTCTCACGACCACACTGTCACAGGCTGGTGTCTCACGCCCACACTGTCACAGGCTGGTGTATCATGCCCACACTGTCACAAGCTGGTGTCTCACGCCCACACTGTCACAGGCTGGTGTCTCACGACCACACTGTCACAGGCTGGTGTCTCACGCCCACACTGTCACAAGCTGGTGTCTCACGCCCACACTGTAGCAAGCTGGTGTCTCACGCCCACACTGTAGTAAGCTGGTGTCTCACGACCACACTGTCACAGGCTGGTGTCTCACGCCCACACTGTCACAGGCTGGTGTCTCACGCCCACACCGTCACAAGCTGGTTTCTCACGCTCACACTGTCACAGGCTGGTTTCTCGCGCTCACACTGTAGCAAGCTGGTGTCTCACGACCACACTGTCATAAGCTAGTGTCTCATATATACCATCTGTCACACTGTCTCAGCTGGTGTGCATACCACATTGTCACAAACTAATGTTTCATATGATCACAATGTCACACATATGGTGGCGCAGACCGTGTCACACGGCACCCAGTGTCACATATGCGCCACACATTGCGACCAGCTGCTGCTGTGGTCGTAGACCAGCTGGCAAAACGGCTGATCTTGAAGGCAACACTTAACGGATACATCGACCCCGTGGGCTATCCGAAGTATTTCCTGAACACCGGATTTCCATTTCATTTCCATACACTACGATCGGTCACCACACCATCGCAGTTCTGCAAAGGAGTTGCAGAAGCTGGCATCAGATTAGGGTCCAAGGCCCGCGAACTAATGGAGACGGCTCAACAGAGACACGGCCGCTTTGCGATACCGCCTCGACCGCTCCCGGTTTGGATGCATGTAGTCACATCGTACCGTTATTTTGACCCGGAGCCTGAGTCGTGCCATCGAAAGTGTGGTGTGCCGTCGCCACTGCAAGCCACCAGTGGCCGAGTTGTGCGGGGGTGCTGCAGGCACCGGTGTCTGCATCATCCGCTCATACCAGCCGTTCGCGGCCACACCCAGCGCGTGAAGACCGAGTGGCCGAGTTGTGCGGGGGTGCTGCAGGCACCGGTGTCTGCATCATCCGCTCATACCAGCCGTTCGCGGCCACACCCAGCGCGTGAAGACCGAGTGGCCGAGTTGTGTGAACTCAGCCGACGACCGAGTCGCCGCGAACTCGCCCACCGAACGAGGCGGTGCACTTCGCCGGCGCAGAGGATCACCAGCACGGAGGGAGCGTGGGTGGCATGCGAGGTCCTGATCACGCCTAGGTTGAGCCGAGCGACATATTGCGGACTGGTGATGCCGGTCGACCCGGAGAGAGATGTGTGATATTACCGCACGTCCATCGGATTAGCGAGTGCCGACTGTGCGAATATACGTCACATTAAACTGAGCTGCGCCGACGCGACAGAGTAGCGCTGTCT
The DNA here is from genome assembly GCA_034440575.1 of Imbricaverruca yamaguchii. Taxonomy (NCBI): domain Eukaryota; kingdom Metazoa; phylum Arthropoda; class Thecostraca; family Neoverrucidae; genus Imbricaverruca; species Imbricaverruca yamaguchii. The sequence continues at coordinate 1,639,045 of JAOTOL010001604.1, forward strand.
ACCGAGTCAGAGGGAGTTGGGTCAGACAGGTCAAAGGTGTGGATGTGACGCTGGCCTTAGAATTGAGTCAGACAGGTCAGAGGCGAGGGTATGGCGTTGGCCAGAGTTGGGTCACAGGTCAGAGGTGTGGATGTGGCGCTGGTCGTCAGACAGGTCAGAGGTGTGGATGTGGCGCTGGCTTGAGTTGAGTCCGACAGGTCAGAGGTGTGGATGTGGCGCTGGCTTGAGTTGAGTCAGACAGGTCAGAGGTGTGGGGGGGTTGGGTGAAAGGAGAAAGGGAGGTGTGGATGTGGCGCTGACTTGAGTTGAGTCGACAGGTCAGAGGTGTGGATGTGGGCGCTGGAGTTGAGTAAAAAAAGGTCAGAGGTGTGGATGTGGCGCTGGTTTGAGTTGAGTCAGACAGGTCGAGGTGTGGAGGCTGGCTTGAGTGAGTCAGACAGGTAGAGGTGTGGATGTGGGCTGGTTAGTGGCGCTGGCTTGAGTTGAGTCAGACAGGTCAGAGGTGTGGAAGTGGCGCTGGTCGAAGCAGAGGGGGGTGGGCTGGTCAGAGTTGAGTCAGAAGGAGAGGGTGGAGGGTTAGTTGTCAGACAGGTAGGTGTGGAAGGGGGTGAGTCAGACAGGTAGAGGGGGAGTGGGTGGCTGAGTTGAGTCAGACAGGTCAGAGGTGTGGATGTGGCGCTGGTCGGAGTTGAGTCAGACAGGTCAGAGGTGTGGATGTGGGCCTGAGTCCTGAGCCCTGAGTCAGACAGGTCAGAGGCGTGGATGTAGCGCTGGCGGACATGTCCTCATTACGTCGGTGGACCATCGCCACGCCCGCTTTAAACATCTGCTTGCTGGCCGTCCAAGCAAATACAAAGCGTTCAGAAGGCACAGACAGCATACCCCTTACATATGTACATCAGCACACGATCGCCATCGTGCTCCCGTATACATCAGCACACGATCCCACCAGGTGCGACACCAGCAGACTCGTCAGTTGGCGCCAGGGTCGTGGTGCGTCACAACATCGTGCTGTCGGGACGCGGCGCCAGAACGCGTCAGCACACCACCGTGTCGCACGCGCCGTGCGACACCGGCCGGCTCGTCAGTTTTTATTTATTTATTTATTTTTTATACTGGCGCCACGGCTCACGGACGGGGTCACAGATATTTACAAAGAAACGATGTGGGTCGAGGCGATGGCGACAAACATTCGTACGCCAACATAATACAAACGCGTAGCACCCGCACAACACGCACCGTGCTTGACACGCACGTGTTTGTGAAGTGAGGAAACGGCGCCCCCTCGAGTTGGCGCCACGCTCACGGCGCGTCACGGCGCGCCGCTGTCCGACGCGGCGCCGACGCGTGTCTCACAGGCGCGTCCGATTCGGCGGCGACCCCGACCGAAATGGCGCGCCATTAGCCCGCCAACTTGGACGCCGTTATCGTGCTGAGTTATGGACACAATCGGCCAAACAAAGCCGACTAACTAGACTGCCATCGGCAAAGCCGCACCGGCCTCCGAGCCGGCGACGTGGAAGGGGAAAACGGACGGCCGTGTTGTACAAGTGTGCACTTGTAAAACGACCGCGTGAGATTACCGTGCAGCACGCTGGCAGCTGTATGCTCAGTGTATGCTCAGTATGTGCTCAGTGTGTGCTCAGTATATGCTCAGTATGTGTGTTGGATATCCAGTAACCGCTGCTGCCCATGGCAGAGTTCGGTAACACGGCGAGTTACCAAGCCACACCGTCAAACTGCCTACGGCGCAGCATACTGATAGCTGTATGCGCAGCATGGTACGCCATGTCCCAAACTTTTAAAAGTCATCTAGTTCACATTTGTCATGAATATTCACATTCTGAGTCTGGATCATTCATTATGCTTTTTGTTCTGGCAAAAGATCGACCCATTTGGCAGGTTTTTGTTCGTTTGGTGAAGTTGCACAATCACATTCCACACACACAAGCGCATAATGTGCGTTGGCAGTGTCGCTGCATTTCAAATTCGTTGTCACGTGGTGAAAACCAATTGTTAATATATTTGCTTGTCGATTGTTCGCGTTTTCTGTACACCCTTCATTTCGTTCAAAAGTCGCGGGAGGTGACATCGCAAACACGCTACTGATGCGCGGTCCATGGTGAGCCAGAACGTGGTCTTTGGTCACAAGCTCTGAAATTGATGTGCGGATAGGTATTAAATGTTTCAAATTGACACCGCTGCGCGTTTTCCAGGTGCTAAAACATCGTCAGGAGGCAGATTCTCCACCACCTCCCCCTCCCCCATCCGAGCGAGGAGTGTTAACATAGCTCCATTGGTCAAAACCAGAGTTCATTTTCTGAAGCGGAGGCAGCGCAAATATGATATTCTAACGTTGCATGCGTCGCTAAAATAAAGCAACATTTTTGCCACATTGTCCCAACGCAACATTTTCCATTTTCCTTGCGCCAGTGTGGCAGCTAACCCCGGCCGGAACGCACAATACGCATTCACACTGATGGGCCCATGTGACCTCAATATCGACCGTGACAAAACTGCAAATGCCGTCTGTAGGCCTCGTCCGGACCTATCAGATGGCTGTTCGACTTTTGCTGTGACGCTGATGGCGAGATGTCGGGGGTGCGGATGATCCACAGCGCCATGGCGCAGGCGAATTTGTCAGACGTCACGGCGGCAGTTACTCACAGATCGCTCCCCCGGAAACGTTGCTCCGGCGAGAAACCGAAGATCCCCCGGTTTCCAGAATTAGCGACGGTCGGCGATGCCAGAGCACGCGCGTCCAGTAGGTCGGGGGAGGGCGGCGGGCCGACCCTAGCCACACGGCTGAGGTGTGGGAGAGGGCGGCGGGCCGACCCTAGCCACACGGCTGACGTGTGGGAGAGGGCGGCGGGCCGACCCTAGCCACACGGCTGACGTGTAGGAGAGGGCGGTGGGCCGACCCTAGCCACACGGCTGACGTGTAGGAGAGGGCGGCGGGCAGACCCTAGCCACACGGCTGACGTGTAGGAGAGGGCGGCGGGCAGACCCTAGCCACACGGCTGACGTGTGGGAGAGGGCGGCGGGCAGACCCTAGCCACACCGGCTGACGTGTGGGCCAGGGAGGGGGTCAGAGGCTGACCCTAGCCACACGGCTGACGTGTGGGAGAGGGCGGCGGGCAGACCCTAGCCACACGGCTGACGTGTGGGAGAGGGCGGTGGGCCGACCCTAGCCACACGGCTGACGTGTGGGAGGGGGCGGTGGGCCGACCCTAGCCACACGGCTGACGTGTGGGGGGGGCGGCGGGCCGACCCTAGCCACACGGCTGACGTGTGGGAGAGGGCGGCGGGCAGACCCTAGCCACACGGCTGACGTGTGGGAGAGGGCGGCGGGCAGACCCTAGCCACACGGCTGACGTGTGGGAGAGGGCGGTGGGCCGACCCTAGCCACACGGCTGACGTGTGGGAGAGGGCGGCGGGCAGACCCTAGCCACACCGGCTGAGGTGTGGGCCAGGGAGAGGGTCAGAGGCTGACCCTAGCCGCACGGCTGACGTGTGGGAGAGGGCGGTGGGCAGACCCTAGCCACACCGGCTGACGTGTGGGTCAGGGAGAGGGTCAGAGGCTGACCCTAGCCGCACGGCTGACGTGTGGGTCAGGGAGAGGGTCAGAGACTGACCCTAGCCACACGGCTGACGTGTGGGCCAGGGAGGGGGTCAGAGGCTGACCCTAGCCACACGGCTGACGTGTGGGTCAGGGAGAGGGTCAGAGGCTGACCCTAGCCGCACGGCTGACGTGTGGGTCAGGGAGAGGGTCAGAGGCCGACCCTAGCCACACGGCTGACGTGTGGGCCAGGGAGAGCGTTAGAGGCTGACCCTAGCCACACCGGCTGAGGTGTGGGCCAGGGAGGGACGGGCTGACGTGTGGGTCAGGGGAGGGTCGGTGGCACCCTAGCCAAGGCTGACGTGTGGGTCAGGGAGAGGGTCAGATGCTGACCCGCGAACACTGCAGGATCGGCCGATCAGTCAGTCGGTGCCACCAGCCGGGCATCAGTCAGTCGGTGGCACCGGCCTAGCCCCGACGTCCCATCTGGGCACGGCCAAGTCGGTCGGAAAGATAGCAGCACCGCTGCTCCGACGGAGTCGGAGCTGTGTGTCTGGCTGTCCGGCTAGACGGAGCCGTCCACTCTGCGCCGCCGCAGCTGCCGCCCGTCCAATATGTTCATTCAGCCGGATATATCACTCTCGGCCGACCACGACCACGACGACAGCGACGACGGCGACGACGGCCACGCCGGCCACAACCACGACCCCGACCACAACCACGACCACGACCACGACCACCACCACGACCACGAACCACCACCACCACCATTAACACAACCACAACCACAACCACGACCACAACCACGACCACGACCACGACCACCACCACGACTACCACTACGACCATCACTACGATCACAACCACCACCACCAACGCGACCACCACCACGAACACCACCACACATATTCTTAATATGTGTAAAATAATACATTTGGCCACGTTAATTGTGCGCTTCATATACTCTACACATCAAATAGCAAAATGAATATCCTGCCAGTGGCGGTAATTGTGCAATACCAAAGAAAGCTAATGGAACTGATTCACCATCGAAATTACCTAAACACTTGTATTATCTTTAGTGTCGGAAAATTTATAACCGAAGAAAAGCAGCAATTTTTAAATACTAAAGTGCATATTAACCATGAGCCAATATACATTTCATGCATAAAGTGTGCGTTTTAGAGGTGGAGTTTAGTTGGCTAAGCATTCAGTAATACATAAGCAATATTGTATTGTTTGTTTAGGATATTGATTGACTGGGGAAGAGGTACGGTCATCATTGGACGGTGGGTACGCTCCAGATAACATGCTAGACAAGGCCCTACTATTCACAGATAACCCAATGCGCATTGCTTCCCTATTCCTGTCGTTAGTTAAGGTTAAGACACATTAAAACCATTTCTGTGAACATGGGTGGAGAGTCGTTTTCAAAGTTGGTGAATTTAGCCTTTCTCAGGTGCACAGTAAAAGCAATGGTGCCATATACTGAGCGACTTCAAATAGTCTTGTATCTCGGAAACTACACAAAATACCATGATGGTGCATTACGCCAAGGCAGACCTGTTTCGTTCACAACAACGAAGACACACACACACACACAGCACGCGGAGTAATACTTCCAACATTGGAACAATGAATGGCCGCTCCTGCCGCCTAATGTCGTGACTATCTGCAATCGTTTCGACCACCTTTTGCATTCGTCTGAGAACAAAGTTCCTCAGGCGCTTGCAATATATAGGAGTCATCTGGCTTCAAACAGCTCGTATTCGTTTCCAGATGTCGTCGCTGATTACACGAGCAGCCCTCAACTCCGGGACTATGGTTGAACGAAACAATGTTTCATTCATCGCAATTGCGCTCTAAAAAATGATGTCTTTTAAACAAGAGTAGAATACCAACTGAATGAGTCATCCAGTAGATGAGTGAACAAGTGGAAGTGAAAGCAAAGCATAACATGAAAGGGGCGCAAGGAAAATATGTCTGCATACTACAAATTACGAATTGTGACCATCTAGAAGTATCGGGATGAACGCACGAGTAACACAAATAAGCACAGTTGGGACGTCTGCACTTTTGCTCATAATGTGAAGATACATATGTGAGTTCTGTGGACCGCTCAATGTCCTTTAATTATTACACAACTGATAAAACGGTATGCTTTTGTATCCACTCAGTGGGAACGCATTCACAATGGATCGCCTGAAGTAATACAAATACAGTTCGCGGACACGTGGCACGCAGCTGAAAAACTTTGGAATTTGCAGTGCCACAAACTGTGATTCATTTTGTCAGAGTTAGAATATTCGGTTCCGCCTCAGCTGGTCAGTAGCTGTGTGAAAGAGCAATAAAGCACACGAGAACTCATCTGGCGTGCGGAAGCGCCGATATGATGAACCTTTAGAGCCAAAGATGATTTCTGAGAATTACTGCAGACAGGCAATGCGCAAGCTAAATCCAGCATCAGTCTAAGAGATGTTCGCAAATGTTCAATAAGGATAGGTGTGGGACAAAAAGAGAAAACCACTAAGAATATGATCTAAGATATGAAAGCTAGGGGAAAGGAAATTATTATCCAGGGTAACTAAATGCTGCATGAAACACCCTTGTGTTCGAACATCGGGATCCTACGTCAAATTCGGTGGGGAAAATGAGGCTAATTATCATACACTACACTTTCGGTGCGTTTTGGCGTCATTGGCATAACTAATTGGCACGTTTGGTAAGGAAAACATCACCTAGATATCACCAATAGATTTGATATAGTTGAGGCGTTAATTTTATAGATGTTGCTTGGATATCCTTAACGTTTACACCGCCATTTTTCACACACCATGTCGCCTGGTGCGTTTGACTTTATACGCTAGAAACTTGCAAAATTCCTGAATAATGTTTCCTTTTAGACGTCCAGCTGGGTCCATATCTGAAGGAAAACGAAAAATCACCTTAGTAAGTTCCTTGGTTTTGGAGATATTCGCAGAGAACCGGAGAAAGTATCGCCCCCCCCAATTCCAGCGTACGTATTAACCCGTAAATGGTAGGGGTTATTTCTACCTTTTGGTTTTCCCACTAGTACAATGGAACCACTGACGCTAGAGATGTGAAACGTGGCATACTCTAAGACTGGTTACTCAGATATGTCGTGTTAAAATTCGGATGACCTGGCGACCATAGACAATGTCAAATTACATCACAGAAACATGTGCCTGCACGATCACGGGATTCTCATCATGTAAAAACTGTCATCCATGGATGGTCGGTGATAGTGTTGAGTTCATTTGCGCTGCAACTACACATGATCTGTTCAAGGTATCTGGATTATCGCAGGTCATGTCAATAGACCATGATCACACTGGGGAACTACTAATTCTAGGTAATCTATCAGTCATATGGGAAAGGAAATAGTAATTTTTCAGCAACAATGCTAGACATACCTATCTAAGGTGTATTATTCTTTCTTTTTTTCTTTTTTAAATCTTACTGTAGATGTTATTCTACACCATAATAGTGCATCACACTTAACACAACGAACATGGCCTCGTTTTACCACACAATTACTCACGTGATGCGGCGTAACCTTTTGTTCAGAACGTTCCCGGTTGAGTTTTTGAGGCATCCAATGTCATTTAGTAAAAACATGGTCATTATATTTGGTAACTTCTGGCATATATATCGGGCCCACGTGAGACTCCAGCATGCTGTGCTTGGCCTGACACAGGGTTAAAATAATGTTTTTTTTTGCATTAGGTGTGAGATGTCGAAACGAGCACAGTTCGATGTCGAAATTTGTCAATGCATTTGTGTCATTTAAAATACTTTTGATGCCCTTCAGAATTAAACTTGAACCAATGGTGTAGGTACTTATGACTGTACCTATATCACTTGTTTTGAGATTCATGATTTAGGAGGAGCTATATTGGGTATAGGGAGAATAATACCTATGTTATAAACCGGTACTGTACTCCACATCACATCATAGTTAATCCCTTTGCCCAAAATTGCGTTGCGAAATGTTCGTGTATCACCATTCTTTATCGAGGGCATTGACATGGTACTTATGCACAAGATACTGTTAGAAAGGAGACGCGGAGACTTCATAAGCAAGCAGGATGTCGATGGATCTTGTAGAAGGATGTCGATTGAGTGTTCAGAAAGTGATATATTCCACCCAATTTCGCGAATATTTTATAACTGGCCTGACCCGTGACATCATCAGTGGCCTCCAGGTTAGCAAGATTTGGTGTCACGACACAAGGATGTAGCCAAGGGAACGGGGGCTGTTATCCACTCCTAGGGCTCCGACGGGCTCCTAGCGCGCGGCCCGTACGTAATACTCATCGATCGAGATCGCCACTACGGCGACGGAAAGGAAAACAACTTTTATGGCTGTTGTCGAGCTGCTAAGAACGTCTACGAACTCTTTGATTGTTGGTCCTTATGAACGTCTACGGGCCCCTACAAATACATACGACCTTTACCAAGCTTACGGGCATTTTCAGGTATATTGACTCTTCCGACCGTCTATGGGCCCCTGCAAACGTCTATGGACACTTGTGAACGTCTGCAGGTCCCTGTAAACGTATACGGGTCCTTGTAACCGTCTACGGGCCCTTGTAAACGTTCACGGGCCCTTGCGAACTTCGGCAGGCCCTCACGAACGTATACGGGAGCTTATGATCGCATATTGGCGCATACGAAAGGGCATGGGTCCTTACTAATGCGTACGGGCCACTGCGAGGGGCTACGACCTCTTCGAAGTGTTTACTTACGGCTCACAGAATATTGGATTGATGTTTTCCAAGAAAGCTTGAACATCCTGCACCTAGATGCATATTTATGTTCCACATTCCTGGCCTATAACAGTGTCTGCTTATTTACAATTTGTGGATGGGGTTCGACCATTCTGGGCCCCGATGAGGATAAGTGTTGTTTTTCTATGATGTAGACGTGCCTTTTTCACAGTGAAGTTTTCGACATCCGGCGAGCTTAAAAATCGTGGGGTTAATACGAGCCCCTCCTTGGAAAATCACTGACTACGTTCCTGTCCCGACCACAGTTTGAATTTTATCAACTGGTAAAATTGTTTGAATTGCCTTTTAAAAAAAAATATATTGTCACAGAAAGTTGGTGTGGCAATGCCAACACTTGGTGTGGCGCACCAACTTTGAAGTTGGTGTGGCCATGGCCATAGCTGCCATACCGCATTCTCTACCCATGCCTGTGAATAACTATAAACCTATTGTGTGCACCATTAGCGTTAAATGAGCAACTACACGGAAGGAAAACCAAAAGCAAAATAAAATGGCCTTGTCCCCTTCTAACTGTATTGCATTAGCAGAGTCAGAGCTGGTCGGGTTCGCAAGTTCCTCTAAATCACTTTCGTCGCTTTCATCCAGCAGTGTCTGCATGCCTTTCGCCGACCGTGTCTGTTCCGTCATGCTTCGGAGGGCGGTCCCAGCTGTTTCGTCTTGCTTCAGTGGACGGTCTCAGCTGTGACTAAACTGTTCAAACCAGGCCGAACTGAAAATATCACGTGTTCGTTGCATGAATTCCGTCAGGAGACCACTGCCAAGATCCAGCTTCCAGCGCCTTCCGCCTGCTCGCCAACGCATGCATCGACAGAACTGATAACGCTGCTGACAACGATAGCGTTGGATCGGACCACACGGACGAAAGGGGAGCAGATGCTATTTTTTTGCGATACCGGCCGGCTCGATGAATGGACCTGGGTATTCTCGCATCACTAACCACTCGTCGCCTCTGAGCATAGAGTTCAGGCTTAAAAAATCACCAGTGGTTAATGAGGTGAACCTTACGGAAACTTCGCCGTTCGGCGGCACACCGCCTCACAATGTAGATGAAGAACAGCACATAACTGGTTGTGCAAATGTCAAGCGTGCCTTCATCGCTTTTTTGTTGTGACGAAGTATGCAGGGAGTAATTCAACGATACTTGTCTTGTTCAAAACTGCTTCTCTCACTAGGCATCTGTAGTGGTTTTGAATTGCTTAGGCTCGTATACTGAGCACCTCTCCGCCTCCATATAGATCCTCGAGCAGGAAAATCTCCTGGCTCAGCAACTGTTTGTGATGCACTACAATCGTCGGTCCTAAGCCCACGGTTCCCTTCTTGATCCGTCACTGGCAGGATGTCGTACTCACAGCGCCGTTGCCTGTAGTGGTTTGAACAGGGTATGTCGTGAATATGTAGCATGTCCTGCAGCAACCAGTGGGAAAATCTGGCTCCGCCACTGCTTGTGATGCATGCACCCTTTGTCTACCCCACCCTCCAAACGTTCCGACGACAGCTGAAGTGATAACGCTCTGATGGTGGTGGTGGATTGGACTTTAAGGGCGCGTCGACATCTAGGGTCATTTTGCGCCCATAACTGAATTGTAATCAATCTACGGTGCTGCTATCATAGCTCACTATCCATCTTTACGGGTGGGGGTATATCACGTCAAGGCGAGCTTGTCGAATGAACATAAAAACATTCCCAGACGCAACGGCCTCAGAGTCGTTCCCTATAAGCATACGTAAAGAAGAGCCGGTATTCAACCGTCCGATGACGTTCTGAGAAAACTGATCCCTTATCGCGAAGTGTATATCCCCTGGGTCCGCCTCTGACATCATTTGGCTCAAAATAAGCATTCATGAAAATAAGCGAGGTAGTATGAGCAGTTGAAGGTAAAACGATAATCACCTGAACAGAAAAACCATGAAACATTCAGATGCATGTGCTGTTCCAAAGTTTTCGAGAAAACAAATCCGTCGGAGGTGCCCTGCCATGCAGAAAAACAGTTACGAAAAGTCACAGCTTCACGCCCCTATCATAAACGGTTCTAGAACGGCAGTTGTAAAATTACAAAGGATAGAATTCGCCCCCACCCCTAATGGAATATGGTTAGAGGAAAGTGTGGAAATATTCCACAAAAGATCAATAGTTACATTAAAATTTATGCAAAGGGCTTGCATTTATGAAATTTATCAAACGCTGAATGTGCCTCCCCCATCCACCCACCACCCACCCCACCCCACCCAACTTCTACCAGTGGCAGAGCATCTAGTTACAGCCCACCTGACGTATGATATTTCCACATTGCATTACAAATTGAACGTAACTTGGTGTTCGAAGCATTTCGATCTGCGACGCATTTCCCATCTCGCCAAGTGTTCTCCTCCACCCAATGAGGTGTTCAAGCATATAGAGTGAGTGCATTATTTGTACTGGGTACTATTGCTACCATGAGTAAAAGTATGCATTTCCAAATACCTATATTTTCCTTTGTGGTTGTGTGTGTGCTGTTGATACCTACTGCATGTTCACTTGGTCATTGAGTGGGTGTTGTGCATACTTTTAAGGGGGCGTTTGCCCCCTCAATGTTGACTCTGTCTCCCTCCCCCATAATTTCAACTTTCAAAACATGGGACCCTAGGAAGTTCGTCCCCCCCAAAAAAAAAATAGGCCCGCCCATTGCCTACATGCATTATGCCCTCCCACATAAATTTTCAGAAATTAACGCATTATGCAATGGTTTGGTTTAGGTACTATCAATGCATATGGTATAATTTTGATCAGTCGAGTCTATGTAGTTCCAACTTATCCAGTTGGGTCGATAAATGTGGTCCACGCGCATCAAAATATATGCACGTTTTCCTCGATTATTTTGCTGCATGTTTGTTCGGGAAGAACAATTAACTGTGGGACGGGGGACGCAATTACCATGGTTGCCCCCAACCCATCCCCTCCGCACCATCACTGCCACCAAAGTGCCTGGTCCCCTTTCTCGCGTGCGCTTGTTTGTCATGGGCAATTTCCCGGCAGACAACACTCTGACACCGTAACGACCTTGGCCATCCTCATACGGCACTAAACATTGGGTAGTTGGAGCGCCTGAAGTGCTGATATAGAGTGCCCCTCATTGAGAACGGAACTTAGGTAGTATCGAACTTCTCGGATGGTGCTTATGTCTGTCAAAATTGGACTGGTCCTGCTATAACGAGGCCTCCACCACAATATCCAAAAGGGGAGCCCATATTTAGATAAGTGTATCTACAAGAAATAGGTGTTCTTCACCGCAACGGGTACTCCAAAAGGATTACTTCACTGAGTAGGTGGCACACTCAAATGAGTGCCATTCATTAAGAAGAAAGTCTTGCGTTGGAGAAATCAGCGCTCTGAAGTGGCGTATACATACAAGAAAAAGATGCCCTCACAACACTTATGAGCGGGTGTCTCTTTCTGAATAGGAGTGTTCCTACAGGGGGCGGTTGAAGAACCCCGGTACGGCGCGGGTTAGGTGTCCTTGTGTTGTGTCAGTCAGTCAGTCAGTCATGTATTTGGGTACTTCCACGTGGTGGCTGTTCTGCACCCAGACATTGTTGCGTGAGCACATCCGGTAGAGAACATTGCATCAGAAACATTTCGAACATACAGCGCACAAAGACCTCTATAGTAAGACTAGCGACTCTGCGCTAAAGCACCTTTGAATGCAGAGCGACTCGGTGCTTGCCTGGTGACTGGTGTGCGATACGTGTTTCCCTGTGCTGTGAGGGAAAGCACTATATGGTAGGAGCACTCCTATTCAGGAAGAGACGCCCGCTCGTAAGTGCTGTGAAGACATCTCTTTCTCGGCACGCCTATTCTGAGCGGCGATTTCTTCTGGATAAGATGTCGAGGTTGCGGGCCTCCAGGACCCCAACAGCATCGCCGCTGCAGTGACGGAACACGTCCCCCTGACGGTCCAGACCAGTGAGTCATGTCCACCAGTACAACCAGAACACTCTACGCCGCTAACAACGTCGCATTTTCCCGAAGAATCAAAGCACACTATCATATTCCAGAAAATGCAACATTCAGCCTTCAAGTCATGAAATAAAATTTAAAAAACACTGTTGATTCGTTCGTGAGGCCATCAGCTGTAAACAAAATAATTCCATACACTTGGGCCATGTACGGGGTGTGCATTGTGCACGCATTTTGTGCCACAAAGAGTTATTTTATCTCTGAAACCCTCAGCACGCAGTCATGTATGTAATCTACCTTGTCCTAACAATACCCACTAACGCGACTATACTAGTCGTAACAATGCCTACCATTGCGGTCTACCCAATGCCTACCTCGTCCTAGCAATGCCCACCCGTGCAGTCTACCTCGCCTTAGCAATACCAGCACGTGCGTCTACCCCTCCCTAGCAGTGCCTACCTGTGCATTCTACCTCGCCCTATCGATGCCCACTCGTGCGGTCTACCTCGCCCTAGCAATGCCTACCCGTGCGGGCTATCTTTCCCGAACAATGCCTAACCGACGAGGTTCAGTTCAGCCAACAATGCCTACCAATCCAGTCTACCGTCGCCCTAGCAATGCCTACCCATGCAGTCTACCGTCGCCCTGACAATGCCTACCCATGCAGTCTACCGTCGCCCTAACAATGCCTACCCATGCAGTCTACCGTCGCCCTAACAATGCCTACCCATGCAGTCTACCGTCGCCCTAACAATGCCTACCCATGCAGTCTACCGTCGCCCTAACAATGCCTACCCATGCAGTCTACCGTCGCCCTGGCAATGCCTATCGGCTACCTACAATCACACCACAGCCTACCCGCAGCCACGTCGCCCTCAACCCATGCAGTCTACCGTCGCCCTAACAATGCCTACCCATGCAGTCTACCGTCGCCCTAACAATGCCTACCCATGCAGTCTACCGTCGCCCTAGCAATGCCTACCCATGCAGTCTACCGTCGCCCTAACAATGCCTACCCATGCAGTCTACCGTCGCCCTAACAATGCCTACCCATGCAGTCTACCGTCGCCCTAACAATGCCTACCCATGCAGTCTACCGTCGCCCTAACAATGCCTACCCATGCAGTCTACCGTCGCCCTAACAATGCCTACCCATGCAGTCTACCGTCGCCCTAACAATGCCTACCCATGCAGTCTACCGTCGCCCTAACAATGCCCATGCAGTCTACCGTCGCCCTAACAATGCCTACCATGCAGTCTACCGTCGCCCTAACAATGACGCCCTAACCATGCGTTACCGTCGCCCTAAATGCCTACCATGCGGTCTACCGTCGCCCTAGCAATGCCTAACCATGCAATCTACCGTCGCCCTAACAATGCCTACCCATGCAGTCTATCGTCACCCTAACAATGCCTACCCATGCAGTCTACCGTCGCCCTAACAATGCCTACCCATGCAGTCTACCGTCGCCCTAGCAATGCCTACCCATGCAGTCTACCGTCGCCCTAGCAATGCCTACCCATGCAGTCTACTGTCGCCCTAACATGCCTACCCATGCAGTCTACCGTCGCCCTAGCAATGCCTACCCATGCAGTCTACCGTCGCCCTAACAATGCCTACCCATGCAGTCTACCGTCGCCGGCAGTCGGACCATCACACCACAGCTCAGCCAACAATGGCCAGCCCAGGCCCACCGCCGGCCAGGCCCGGCCAGCACGCGAGACCGGCACATGCTCGTCCACGTGTTCTCGTCGACAGCGACACAGCCAACGTCCGCCGGCCGGCCAGCGAACCGCCGGCTGAGCGGCACCAGTCTGCCGCTCCCCTGCACCAGTCTGTCGGCGGCGCGGCACCAGTCTGCCGGCGGCGCGGCACCAGTCTGCCGGCGGCGCACCAGCGCCCACCAGTCTGCCGGCGCGGCACCAGTCTGCCGGCGGTGCGGCACCAGTCTGCCGGCCCGCACCAGTCTGCCGGCGGCCCGGCACCAGTCTGCCGGCGGCCCCGCACCAGTCTGCCGGCGGCGGCGCCGCACCAGTCTGCCGGCGGCGCGGCACCAGTCTGCCGGCGGCGCGGCACCAGTCTGCCGGCGGCGCGGCACCAGTCTGCCGGCGGCGCGGCACCAGTCTGCCGCTCCCCCGCACCAGTCTGCCGGCGGCGCGGCACCAGTCTGCCGGCGGCGCGGCACCAGTCTGCCGGCGGCGCGGCACCAGTCTGCCGGCGGCGCGGCACCAGTCTGCCGGCGGCGCGGCACCAGTCTGCCGGCGGCGCGGCACCAGTCTGCCGGCGGCGCGGCACCAGTCTGCCGGCGGCGCGGCACCAGTCTGCCGGCGGCGCCGCACCAGTCTGCTGGCGGCGCGGCACCAGTCTGCCGCTCCCCCGCTCCCGGCGGCAGCGCGCCACCTGACACCGTCCCACGCGCCATTCAGCCGCCGCGGCGCTCAATGGCGCAGCGGCCGGGGCAGACGCGTCCGCTTCACATCACATCACATCACATCACATCACATCACGGCAGTGTAACGACCGGCTACGCTTCCAGGTATCTGCTCCCTGCACGCGGCCGTTGGAGTCCGGGCAGCTAGCGCTTGTTATGGTGCCGAATCGGGCGCGAACATGCGCTCCCGACAAACGCTATTACGTCAAGTAAGAAACGCGTCTATATATTGTCCACACTTACTTCTGCCTCCTCTGGTTCTAGTTATCCTGCTTACCTTCTTCGGTCGCATCTCTAGCTGCTGCGGATCCGACTCGGCAGAAAAGACAAGAAAAACTTAACAATGACCTGCCTTTATTCAAAGGTAGTTCAAAGCAAAGTGACCTGAATATTCATAGATAATACTCGTGCAGCGTGTGCTTCATTTCATTGGAATTGCAGATTTAATTTCGGAAATATTGCGAGGAGATCACAGAACGCTAGATGGTAGGGCTGCTGCGGAGGTGCCCCGGGGCCCCGTGTCACGTGGCGCTGCCAAACACATCGGCGGCGCGGGATGGAGCAAACTAGAAGACGGCAGACAAAAGTTTACGATGGCTTGGGTTGAAAGCGCTTCAGGTCAAAGGAGCTGTGTGGTTTGAGAAAACTAGCCAAAACTTCCAACGAGGTTAAATTTATTGCAAGTGTTCGATGTTACGTTCCGTGAATGTTTGTGGACATCACAGAACTGCGCACGTCGAGCTATTGAAATGCGCTGGTGCATTGCTACGTGCAGTAGCAATGCCAATGGGGACCGAGGCCCAGTTATATTTTTAGCATTGTCGTGTTTGTACTTTGCTTAGCGTGCTGTACCGTTTTATGCGCTGCAAGGCTACCACATCTTGAGAAACATCCCAACATTCTTCAAAATCAGATTCGCCATCTTGAGATCTGAAGATTTGGTCCCTGACGTAGGGAGATGTTTATTTCCCCGGACAAAAATGTCATTCCATTCCTTTGGAAAATTTTTTTTTCCAAAACCGTTCAGGTTGTCTGAGATTCCGAATGACGGATACATTCACATAAAAAGCGATTCGGCACATTAGCAACTGTACACATGGAACCAACGGCGACTCCAGCTAGACCAGGGGGTAGACAAGGGTGAGCCCATTGAGCGCACCACTCAGGATATTTCCCAATCATGCGACCCACCGGCGAAACAGTGTGGGCGACGCCTCTAACAGTGAATGTGCATGTAGTGCGTCGTGAATCACCCAATAAACAATAAAACAACAAAGCCATTGAGCGTCAGGTACACCCATCCTGCAAAACTGGCTCAGCCATCATGGCATGCGCGACAAGCAGCTACGGCCAGATATGGTCCTAGCATTGTCCGCGTAGTTTCAATGACTTTCTGAGCAATCTAAACGGATCTAACGTTGTTTTTGGCAAAGGGCGACTGGTTAGTTCACCTAAATATCGCATGTGCGTCTCGCATACATCTCAAATGTTTGCGTTATTCGTGATAATTTATCTGTGAGGGCCCGGATTTTCGACAGGCGGTCATGCACCCGGCTGGTGCTACCACGGTCAGAGATCCAGTCCATGTGAATATAAGCGGATCCCAATGGACATGTTGAACTGAAAACAATCTGAAGGATCTGCTATGTCACAGTATCTCATATTTGTTTGCCTTACTTGCGATGGCTATGACAGGGGAGTCGCCAGCATTTCACCCGTAGGGTCAAATCTTCGGTGGAGAGCATCCTATCCCACGGAGGCCAAGGAGCCCTCTGTGACCTACTGTGTCATTCAAAACCTCGGGGTTTCACAAAAGAAGCCTATTATAACGCCCATGAATATTTTTTTAATGACATCGACCTCCTTGCCAGCCCTGGAACCTTCTTTCCAGTCTAAGGACCCTCTTACGGTATCCAATCTTCTTTAGAATCCGGGCCCCTCCTTTCCCGTCCACAGGGCTTTCCAGCCAAGGGCCTCATTTCTAGTTATGGGGCTCTCGCTTCCGGTCTGCGGGGCCTCCTTTCTGGTCCATGAGTATTCGTGCAGCACTGGGAGCATTCTTTCTAGACTGGGGACCTCCTTTCTAGCTTTTTCTGAATGCCTTTTTGGTCATGTGGTACTCCAACCATCCAGAGAGCTTGTCTGCCCTATCACATAAAATAATCAGTGAAATTCCTCTTCACCATTCGCACTTTGTTAACAATGATGCCCCTGTTCACGATTTTCGTTCAAATCTGCGCCACGTGTGCGGCATTCATCTCGACAAATCACAGGCCGCATGGGCCGTCACGCAAGCTGGCTTGTATAAATCCATGGAAAACGGCCTGACGCCTGAAGGCTGAAACGTATTTTGGCCCAGCCCATGGGTGAAGAATGCAGTATTCCAGGCACTGCAGCCGCGGCACCACGTTCGCAAATTTGCATTGATGAACCGAATATGCACCACCAACTTCTGCGGCTTGGCAACATCAACTTACCATTGGCAACAGCAGCGTTGCTGGTGATCTTCCATCTATGGTCTGGTCTGTCCTGCACGGCCTAGGATAACATGCTGACTGCAGATGAAAGACACCCACAACGGTGTCACTTTTGCCTGCAGTCAAGGCTCCCCCTTCATTGCTTCAACATTGCTGCAGAAGCTACACATGCACACCTGCCAGTAGTCGGACTGTTTCACAATTGCAACACAAACAGCAAGAGCAACAACATGCATGTTTGTCAAGCACACTTACATAAAGAGCTTAGCGTTCAAGCAAGATGCAAATTATACTTCAGCTATGGTTCCGAAAACGTCCAGATTATAGCTCAGTTAACTTCCAGCATAAAAAGGCTCTCCCAGTGATCGCCTTTTTCTTAGCTGAGACCCTGCCGTTCAGCCCGTATTGCTATAATTAGTTCACATAGCTTGGTGTCCCCGGCCACACAGTGTCACAATGTGTGCAGACATGTGTGGGTGCATCTGTCGAGCCTCAGCGCGTACTGTGCCCAAACGGTTGCGATGATCTAAGCCCAATTGTCACACGTGCGTCACGTGTGAAGCAGCGGTGTCAACGATGGATGTAGCTAGAGTGGACAAAGGTCGGGGAGCCAGATCAGATGAGTGTGCGGTGCTAACTTCTAGTATGCCACAGCAGAGCGTCAACTGAGCTGGCGCCATGTGACGCGATATACTGGCACGTCCATTACTGCCTCAAACGCGCAGTTACCGGCTCGTAGTGATACCCTTCTTGTTTCAGCGTTAGTTAGTTAGTTATTTGGGGGGCTTCGACTGCTTCGGTCATACAGCGCCCATTCTTATTTCAGCGGCGCCGCTAGGGAAAACAATCTAGGAACAGTTTGGAACAACTCCACTTCTCCCATGCAAGCCCATGGGCGTTACGCTAGTTCCCGTGCCGCAGAATGCCCTGCATATCGCAGTGCTGGGGGTGTAAGGGCGGTGGGGAGGACTTGCCAACACCCACGCCCACATCCACGCTCACTTTTGCTCACAGATGCGGTAAACGGCATGGTGTAGCCTCATTCTCGAACTTCAGAGTTGCTTGGAACTTTTTCTCTGCCTCCTTTACTGTTCTACCAGCCTGGCCGAAATATGCGTAGGTGTAGTCGGTCACCCGGTCTCCGTTATAGTTCCGGGTGAAACATGTCTGGGTGTAGTCGGTCACCCGGGCTCTTATAATTCCAGGTGAAATACGTCTAGGTGTAGTCGGATACCTGGATATTTGTCATAGTTCCACCGGGTGAAATATGTTGAGGTGTAGTCGGTTACCTGGCCTTTGTCATAGTTTTCCAACTCCGATCGTGAAACAAATGCAATTCCGTCCTTCAATATCGGCGATATGCTAACTGAACACTTCTAACGCTTTCGCACATGAAGTGTCAAGGTCACCGAACAGGTCAAGGTCAAGTACCTTTGGACTATCTATGTGATGAACTACTGAAACTGACCACCTTTAAAACAGATCATGTCCAAGGTAAAGTAATAGGTGATACCAAGGCGAAGCCATAAGTTTCCCGTCCCGGGTGAAATTTCAAGCTTACCGAGCAGGTCAAGGTCAAGTACCTTGGAACTATCTGCATGATGAACTATTGAAACTGATAACATTCAAAACAGGTCATGTTCGGAGGAACGCAACGAGTGATTCCAAGGCGAAGCCATAGGCTTGCCGTTATTTAACAATTCTCACAGAAAAATCAACTTTGCAAAACTTTTGGTGTTCTAATTTTCCTCATTACCCAAACTTGTACGTTTTCACACGAAATTTGCGCAACTTAAATTGCTACACGAGAGTAATCTTCCACGCTTATTTAGTTCTTGATGTTACATCAGGAACTAATTTAGCGTGGAAAATTACTCTGGTGTTGCCATTTTTACTTCACAGTGGTCCGTATTTTAGCCTGCAGAGCACAGGCAATGCGTATAATCCTGGAATTGTCAAGTAATTGAAGTCGTTCAAGCCACTCGTATGAATGCCAATGTCCGACCCAGAGTCTAATTGAAACTTGGAGCACTATCAGAGGACATAATTTGCAATTCCATACCACTTCCGGTTTTTCACCAACAAAGAAGTTCATCAGCCACAAAATGATGCATACGACATTGCACAGTTCAGACCTGCGCTTGACTTAGTGACTTGATCTGAGATCGCTAAAAAGTACTTCACTATTTGTTTATAAACTCGTCATATCTCACTTCTGACAGAACTTTGCTCGGCTTGTTCACGAGAAATGACTCAAGGTACATCTAAAAACCTCATTCCGAAAAGGTCTGGACGCGATTTGGATGCGATCTACCCTAGCTACAGGGATCTTAAAGGGATATTACTCAAGAGCATGGCACAAGGTGGCCCGATGAATTTTCGGCTGATATGCCAAATATCAAGCGATATCATGAACCGTTTACCTCGCATTAGGTGTTATCTCAGGGAAAAATGAGGGGGTTAATTCCCGCACCCCACCCCGAAGCTGCGAACGCTAAATATCAGAGAGGAAGAGATATTGGCGAATTCGTCACATTTTCTTGCCTGGTAGTCACCACCCTTATTCAAGCCTTTAAGTAATATGGTGCTTCTTAAAGGTTCAGGTGCGCTCTTCATGTCTTTATTAGACCGACTCTAACATTCAATCAACGTGTATGCGCTTTCGCGCAAACTTGCCTCAAGTTATGGGAAAAGTTCAAGTAGTTTCCAATGTGGCCACAGTAAAGTTAATTTTACTAGATCATGGATGTGAAGAAAGGCGGCATCGTCAGACTCATAGCGTGATTAGTTCCCTGGGAGCAAAACTCCCGCTTATTTATATCCAGCTAACAAACCAAACATCCGAGATAAAATCAATTATGTAGTCGGGAACAGTAAATGAAATTCGTTCAGCAGCCGAATGATTGTCGCGAACAGAGTTTTGACTGACAGTGACAGTCACGATCTATAACTGGATTTATGAGCATTGTTTTCGTTCTCAGGAAGCTTTTAGGGCACATTTGGGTACATTCGATGATTATTTTCAGTCGACTTATGCAAAGCTCGTGCTGTCTTTTCAACGTTCATATCGCATTTCGAACGGGAATTTTGGATTGACATTGCTGTCATTGTGTGGTAAGATGATACTAAACGTTTGTGCTAAACGCCCGTAGCTACTCTGAAATCACTAACCCTCTCTCCTGTCCCCTCCCCACACTCCACACAAAAAGAGCCTCGAAATTAGTAGTCAAGATGCTTGAAAGGCGCAAACACAGGTCTACAAATTCAACTTATTCCATGAATTACGTTGCAATGTTTCAAACAAAAACCATTAGACATCCCAAAGGCATCTAATGGAGTATGATAGCACAGACACAAAATAAGCCTAAATAAATCGCTTACTTACAACTTACTGTCTGTGTCTGTGTCTGTGCCTGTCTGTGCTTCGCCAATGAATGGATGTCATGGCAACATTCCACATGGATCCTAGGCAATGTGTCTGTGGATGGATATCCTGACCATGTTATCCATGGATGGATATCCTTGACCATGCTAATTATTGGTGGATATCTTGCTTCTGATTGTGCATAAATTTCTCCTTCCCGCATTCAGGTCCCGAAATATCGATCGGACCCTGGTTGTGCAGGCCACGCTATCTAAAGAGCGTTATCCCCACCATGCACGCGATGTGCATAGTCAGGACTGGCGGACCGGGACCAGGGCCATGGTCACGACCGGTGAAACAGGACCGGGGTCACGACCGGTGGAACAGGACCTGGGTCACGACCGGTGGAACAGAACCGGGGTCACGACCGGTGGATCAGGACCATAGTCAGTACCGGTGGACGAGGGTCATGGTCACGACCGGTGGAACAGGACCTGGGTCACGACCGTTGGATCAGGACCATAGTCAGTACCGGTGGACGAGGGTCATGGTCACGACCGGTGGATTAGGGCCGACTGGACGTGTCATGAGATTCCAGTCGGGCGGTGCAGACGGCCACCGACACACACTGACCAGACTGGACGTGTCATGAGCCACCAGTCGGGCGACACAGACGACGTGCGACGGTCGTCCAATTAGCATGGGCGCGCGTGCCGACGTGACGCGCGGCGCGCCGCGGTCCGGCCGACAGCTGCTGCGCCGGCGGCGGCCGGCGGCCGGCACCGTCGCCCACACCGCCGCACGCCATCTCAATCATGGCAGACAGTCGACGCGTGCCGCCCACCCGCTAATGGCTATATCGTGTCGGCGGGCGACATGAGCTCGCCGCCGCCACCCCCCCCCCAACACCCACATATGCATTCATGGTACAGACAGACACACATAGGCAACACATTCACACACTCATATACATCCATGTGCAGACACACATACACACATAGGCAACACATACACACATAGGCAACACGGAGAACAGACACACACTCGCAGACGCACGTGCACGCACGCTGATGCAACCGACTCGCTTCATTGGCAGCATGATTCCCCGCTGTATGTCTCTGTGCGGTGTGTTTGTGGTAAGGGTAGCTGTAGATCCCACGATCGGACGAGACTAGCATGCGGAACAAAAGAACACTTGCTATGTGCATGAGAAGAAGAACCTCAACTGGGCACATGGTGAAGCAGAGCGCCTCAGACCCACTTGACAGACGAGACCCTCGCGGCTGGCAGAGACCCCGTGACTGACCCAAATCGTTATGGCAGACGGGGCCCTCACGGCCAGCACAGACCCCGTAAATGAGGCCAAACCCCACAGCAGACGAGACCCTCACAGCTGGCATAGACCCCGTAAATGAGGCCAAACCCCACAGCAGACGAGACCCTCACAGCTGGCATAGACCCCGTAAATGAGGCCAAACCCCACAGCAGACGAGACCCTCACAGCTGGCACAGACCCCGTGAATGGCCCAAACCCCACAACAGACGAGACCCTCACAGCTGGCATAGACCCCGTAAATGAGGCCAAACCCCACAGCAGACGAGACCCTCACAGCTGGCACAGACCCCGTGAATGGCCCAAACCCCACAACAGACGAGACCCTCACAGCTGGCATAGACCCCGTAAATGAGGCCAAACCCCACAGCAGACGAGACCCTCACGTAAATGGCCCAAACCCCACAGCAGACGAGACCCTCACAGCTGGCACATAGACCCCGTGAATGGCCCAAACCCCACAACAGACGAGACCCTCACAGCTGGCATAGACCACGTAAATGAGGCCAAACCCCACAGTAGACGAGACCCTCACGGCCGGTGCAGACCCCGTGAATGAGGCCAACAACCCGGTGCAGACCCGTGAGTGAGGCCAAACCCCACAGCAGACGAGACCCTCACGGCCGTCACAGATGCCGTTACTGACCCAAATCGTCAATGAAGACGAGACCGCCGTAGCACAGAGACCTGTGACCCCATGTGCAGCCGACTGTCATACTCACATGATGACCCGATACCCAGCAACATCTGTCGGCCTCAGAGCTGGCGGCAGAACCAGTCCTGAAGCCCGTCCCAGAGTCGGTCCCAGAGCTGGTCTCAGAGTCGGTCTAAGGGCTGTTCTCAGAGTGTCTAAGGGCTGGTCTCAGAGTGTCTAAGGGCTGGTCTCAGAGTGTCTAAGGGCTGGTCTCAGAGTCTGTCCAAGGGCTGGTCCCAGAGCTGGTCTCGGAGTCGGTCCCAGAGCCAATGGAGGCGGCTGTGCAGGCTCAGGTTGCGCCACGACGAAGATTAACATGCAACGCACACCACGACGCGAGGACATCCAGAGGCCCGACGCAGCAGGCACTTCAGTAGCGCGTTCGGCGTGTCAACACCAGCCTACGGCGAATGACTGAGCCAACTCGAGCAAAAACGCCAAAACCCGCCAAAATCAGCCGACGCCACGACAAAAACCGCCAAAAGGCCGACGCTGCGACAAAAACGCCCGGCTTTCCATTAGCCGCGGCGGGGATTTGCTCCGTCAGGCATATTTGGCTCAGCGAGACCACACGGTGGAGGCCGGAACTGGCGCACCGCTGTCATCAGCACCAACAGCAGACGCGTGACGCTGCCCATCGGCACGACTGGAACTGGCGCACCACACACCGCTGTCACCAGCACCAACAGCAGACGCGTGACGCTGCCCATCGGCACGACTGGAACTGGCGCACCACACACCGGCCAACAGCAGACGGTGAGGCCATCGGCACGACTGGAACTGGCGCACCACACACCGCTGTCACCAGCACCAACAGCAGACGCGTGACGCTGCCCATCGGCACGACTGGAACTGGCGCACCACACACCGCTGTCACCAGCACCAACAGCAGACGCGTGACGCTGCCCATCGGCACGACTGGAACTGGCGCACCACACACCGCTGTCGCTGTCACACGCAGGACGGGACTGTCCGACCGACAGGAAAGTCCGACCGACGGGAGTGTCCGACCGACGGGAAATTCCGGACAGGAGAGCCCGGCCGACAGGAGAGTCCAGCCGACAGGAGGGTCCAGCCGACAGGAGAGCCCGGCCGACAGGAGAGTCCAGCCGACAGGAGGGTCCAGCCGACAGGAGAGTCCGGCCGACAGGAGAGTCCGGCCGACAGGAGGGTCCAGCCGACAGGAGGGTCCAGCCGACAGGAGAGTCCAGCCGACAGGAGGGTCCAGCCGACAGGAGAGTCCAGCCGACAGGAGAGTCCAGCCGACAGGAGGGTCCAGCCGACAGGAGGGTCCAGCCGACAGGAGAGTCCAGCCGACAGGAGAGTCCAGCCGACAGGAGAGTCCAGCCGACAGGAGAGTCCAGCCGACAGGAGAGTCCGGCCGACAGGAGAGTCCGGTCGGCAGGAGTGGCGGGCCGCTGCCGCGCCCGAAGCCGTCAAGGCCAGCTGTTTACTAGGGCACAGCGCGCTTCGCCGGGCGGCACAAATATTTGGCGGCGCAGACGCGCGCCAATAGAGCGTGACGGAAATGGTAGCTGACGGCGGCTGGCGGCGGCTGGCGGCGGCTGGCGGCGGCGATTGCAGACACCGGGAGCAAGTCACCGGCCCGACCGCCCGACCGCACGTACACACGCACGTAGGATTTACATCAAGCAAGGGGACAAACGTAATTGTAGGGAGCCCAGGGTTAAAATAACGGATTTTCGTTAGGTGTGAGATGTCGAAACGAGCAAAGTAGGATGTCGAAATTTGTCATGGAATTAGTGTCATTTAAATTGCTTTTAATGCCTCAGACTCAAATTCGAGCTGGTGATGTAGGCACTTCAAGCTGATATAGGTTCC
Organism: Imbricaverruca yamaguchii; assembly: GCA_034440575.1. NCBI lineage: Eukaryota > Metazoa > Arthropoda > Thecostraca > Neoverrucidae > Imbricaverruca > Imbricaverruca yamaguchii. The sequence goes on from JAOTOL010001604.1 coordinate 1,663,491, forward strand.
AAGGAGTAGGATGCCGATAATTCTTGGAGAAGGACGTCGATTGAGCGTTCATAAAGTGGTATATTCCACCCTATTTCACGCATAATGTATCACTGAGGGAGCCCATCTACCCCCTTTATTAAAGTCACTCGATTTCGCATACTACTTTTTCAAAGGGGTCCTTTTTATGTCCTTTTACTTAAAATAATTGTGGCCACTTAATTTTGATGTGGAAGAGGATGAATCTAAGAGCACGTTTCGATGTCACCGGATTTCAACCCTTCACACCAATTGAAATGCTTTTAGCCTTCCTTTATACTCAGCTCAGATTGCTGAAATTGTCTGTGCAAACCACTTAAAATTGTAATAATTTCCTGTATTTCAGTTCATTTATTGTATTTCAGTTCATAACGCTGAGTCGCCACCACGTCCACGCTCCTGCACGTGCACATCCGCCTTGCGCATTCCGTGCATTCGCCACACTCCATGTGATTCTGCTGCTTTTGCTGGGCCACTACATTTTGCTAATTACTGCATTATGATGGTCTCGTGTCATATTTGAAATCATGGAATGCTTCGTACAGGGGTCCGCACATTGGCACACACAATGCTGATGTGCTGAACAGAACGGACAGAGACCACGCCGCCTTCGCCGCCTTGGCTTAATGGGCCACGGGACACCCTGGCAAACCGAGCCCCGCCGCCTTCGCTACATCGGATTTAAGGGTCACAGAACAGCCTGGCACACACAGTGCTGGTGTGCTGAACAGAGCGAACACAACCACGTCGCGTTCACTTCCTCAGCTGTATGGGTCACGGGCAGTGTAAAATAATTGACCATGTGGCCTTGAAATTCACAGTTAATGGAATTGTGTTATTTCATCCTTGTCTTAGGTTTTTATCATTTTGCCACATGTGTGGGCAGTCATTATACACACGACTGCTAAATAATGTAAAATGCATGTGACTGAAGTGAAAGGCATTCCGCTTTTTTAATCCTTAAGTGGCGATCCTTTATTTTCTTCCAATCTTTCACTATTCCCAAGCAACTTCTTTCTTCATCCACACAGTTAACGGTGAAGTAATTTTAGGACACTGGTCACAGGACAGCCTGGTACACGCAATGCCGATGCGCTACCTAGGCTTTATGGGTCACGGAGCAACCTGGCACACACAGGCTGATGCGCTGAGCAGAACGCCGTGCCTATCTCTTCTGCTTACGCTTACGCCTTGAGACCGCGATGAGACCTGTCAAATGAGGATGAAGAACGTTATCCTTCACTCTGACTAAAACCGAGACCAGTCCCTGCAGCTTCGCGGAAAGTCAGCCGGGACTCGAGATGGTAGTCACATCAGGCTCAGGAACATTTCCGACAAAAGCCTACGTGAACAAGGACAATTCGACGAGATGTCCAGCAAACGTGTACAAGCAGTGCATACGGCGAGGGCCAACTGCAACAAATACTTCTCCCTTTTTCTCGGCGACTGATCAGGTACATAAAACAGGAGACATCTGGAACAAAAACAGGATGCTAGGAAAGAATACTTAGCTCTCTGTTGAAGACAGGATGCTCAGGCGCTTGCATAGAGGGGAGAAAAACAAACCACAGCATACGAAAAACAGAATATTTATTACTTCGTGGGGGATATCCCGCAGAAGCTGCGATGCAGATGAGTGGACACAAGAGTGACAATTCACTCAAACACCAAACCAAAGTTGGGGCCGATGCCCAAAGAGCCAAATTCCCATTGACAGCACGTCGGGCGTCGTCTTCAACGCAGTAAGTCACAGTCCCGAGGCATGTGACTAGAGCATGACACCGGCTGGATATCCGTACCGACATGCGCTTGGTGCGGATAACGGAGCCGACTGCAAAGCTAGCCTCTCGCCTTTCTCTCAAAAGCCATGTCCTACGAAGAGTTGGATCTTTCGGTAACACATGTCCATCACGCTTCTTGCATGGATAAACGACGCAATCTCCGGCCATGACGATGTTTCAGGTAGACTTGCTGTAGTCACTCAGAAGCTTCTAGACAAGAGCCCACTCTAAATAGGTGAAGAATTGTGCGATAACAAGCAATCGTGAACCTGGTGTTAACACGGTGGCGCACGGTGGCCAACATCAGCGCATCATTTGGCTGCAAACGTTGGTTCGGCGTCACACTCCTGCCACCTGGTGGCCAAATAACGTCTGGTCTCCCATTGATCCAACAACTGATTCCATTCACAATTGGGCATATTTTCCTGTCACAGACCGGAGCCCCGACGGGCTGCCGTCGTGCCGACCACGGACCACCAATGGACGACCACCGAAAGACGACCACCAATCGGATCACCGACTGACGACCACGGACCGAAGTCCCCCAATACAAATTCTGATCTGATCTGAAGCATCAGCCCGAACCTGACGCAAGCGGAGCGAAGAAGCGGCGCGCGCTCACGGACACCGCGCCTGACCCACTCCCGCTGCGCGGAACCCGCCAGCAGCCCAGAACCAAGCCGGACCACGCGCAGAGTACCGCGGCGGAGCGAGCACCGGTCGACGGTGGCGCCTCGCCGCGGCCGTCGCCGGCACTAGCCAGCCGGACGGCGTGGGAACCGGGGCCGGCGATGCGGCGGCCGCCCTGTTGACAAACAATCGACACGGCGTGTGCGCACCGGGCCCGGCTATCTGGCGGAATGCGGGGAATCCGCGGTGGCGACAAATCGGCTGCCGCCGCGGCGATTGGCGCCGTCACGGCTACGGCCGGCGGCCGCGCTGACAGCCCCACCGGTCGGGCGACAGGTATGCCGACTGCGGCGCGTGACCACCGCCGGGGGCCGGCGGCGATGGAGCGCGTAGCTGTGTGTGTCTGTGTGTGGAACGGGAGGGGGGGGGTCGACTGAAGATGTGTGGCGGCCGCCACCGGTGACGGCCTCCGACAGCCGGCTAATTATGGCTGATACGCTTCTGCCGCTGCCGAGAGCCGCGCTGGCGGTCCGTCACGCAGGCACGCCGGTCGGGCGGCGTCTGTGGCGTGAAGCGGCTGCGGCGGTGAGGCGCAGACGGCCGCCCCCGCCAGTCAGCAGGCCACCGAGGAGCGCCGAGCGGACACTGGCGACGGCTGGACGCCGCGCAAGTGCCAGTGCCAGTGCCACTGTGCCAGTGCCAGTGCCATCGCGCCAGTCCAGTCGGCTATCAGTGCTTTTTTTTTAAAGATCACCATCGAATGGGGGGTCGACTTTTAGGCTCACATTACACATCAAATGGAAGTCAATGACATGCTCTTTAATGCATCGTATAATGATAAAATGTTCTGGTGCATGAAATGACAGCAATTGCACTTAGCTGAAGCCATTATTATATGCTAACGCACAAATCATTATGCTTAATATAGCATTATATGCCCAATATTTTGTCTAATCCACGCCACAATCCGTGACTGTTGCCGATATGTGATATAACACACCACTTATATTCCCCAAGGTTCCATAATTACACGCACGAAACACTGCCAAAAGAAGCGGCCAGGGCGAAGCGACCCCTCACCACGTTATCACCTTACCCTCTGGGTTTCTATTTGTGACGCTCAATCCCTCAATGTCCCCATCTTATTCACCCGAGCACGGCGACATAAGCCGCCCGCCGCCGACAATAGATCACCAGTTTACAGGCGGGGAAATGGTGGCGGCTGTGCCACGGTAAACGACGGTCTCAGACGTTATTGCCGCCTCCTCCAGCCCGGCGACAGCCGGCCGCCGAGCCATCCACCTGTCAACTTCACGTGTCGTACACACATTCTCGGGGAATGTTCCTTTCAACTACAACCAAGGCCTCGACTGCACTCGTGTGCTGTCGAGGCCTTGGTTGCTGGTCGAGAATCACCACGAGGCCTCTGCCCACGACCAGCAGTCTACCTACAGCGGAGCCTCTGCCCACGACTTTCGGTCTAGCTACAGCGGGGCCTTTACCCACGACCAGCAGTCTACCAATAGCGGGGCCTCTACCCACGATGGGCAGTCTACCTACAGCGGGGCCTCTGCCCACGATGGGCAGTCTACCTACAGCGGGGCCTTCACCCACGACCAGCAGCCTACCTACAGCGGGGCCTCTACCCACGACCAGCAGTCTACCTACAGCGGGGCCTCTGCCCACGATGGGCAGTCTACCTACAGCGGGGCCTCTGCCCACGACCAGCTGTCTACCTACAGCGGGACCTCTACCCACGACCAGCAGCCTACCTACAGCGGGGCCTCCAACTACGACCAGCAGTCTACCTATAGTGAGGCCTCTACCCACGACCAGCAGTCTACCTACAGCGGGGTCTCTGCCCACGACCAGCAGTCTACCTACAGCGGGGCATTTACACACGGCTAGCAGTCTACCTACAGCGGGGCCTCTGCCCACGACCAGCAGTCTACCTACAGCGGGGCCTTTACACACGGCTAGCAGTCTACCTACAGCGGGGCCCCTGCCCACGACCAGCAGTCTACCTACAGCGGGGCCTCTACCCACGACCAGCAGTCTACCTACAGCGGGGCCTCTACCCACGACCAGCAGTCTACCTACAGCGGGGCCTCCACCCACGACCAGCAGTCTACCTACAGCGGGGCCTCCACCTACGACCAGCAGTCTACCTACAGCGGGGCCTCTACCCACGACCAGCAGTCTACCTATAGCGGGGCCTCCATCTACGACTTGCGGTCTACCTACAGCGGGGCCTCTACCCACGACCAGCAGTCTGCCTACAGCAGAACCCCCGACCACGTCAGCTGTCAGCCGTCTACAGACCATCTACGAACACATCCAATCTTGGTGGTCTGCATGCGACAACCTCAATCCCAATCCCCCTCCCCCTCCATGCCGACGCGCTCGGAGGCGTGTCAAAGGAAATAATCTCAAGGCGAGATGAATGTATTGATGTATGTGCGGGGAGAAGAGCGTAACAAGGTGCTGCCGTGGCAGGTCCTTTCATACCCGTAAAAGCGTCAGTGTTGAAGAGGCAAGCGTGTGCCGAGCCAGCGTACGCTCGGCAGTGTGTCAGCGAAAAGTTTGTGCAGAGATGCAGAGCCGGTGCAGATTAATCACAGACGCCGCCCGTCTGCGAATTGGCTCACAAGTACCGGCTGATGGAATAATTTCGCATTGCGGCGACCTTCACCTTCAGCCGCGTCTGTGATCCCGTCTCAGCCGTGTGTGATCTGTGATCCGACCAGCCACCAGACCGGTCGGGTATCACTCGCGCACCCCGAACTGGCTCCAGCACGCCGTGCCGACATCCAGGCGCGCACCTGGACATGCTCCCACGACCCAACCGAAACGACACATCAATTTCGACCGGTCACGAGCGAGACCTCTGACAAGTTGATTGGCGAAACTCGCGCTGGCCGACTGCGGGATCGCTGCGACCGCATCGCCCGGGTTGGTGCCGGGCGTTAATATGTCGGCCCGCCGACGAGTAACGGCTCCACTGTGCGGAGTTTGTCCCGGAAGCCGACAGCCGCCGGATGTTGATGCTCCGCAGAGCGGACGGCCGGCTTTGCCGGCTGGCCGTCCGGTGGTCAAACCAGCCGATATCACCACACGGTGGCAGGCTGTCAAAACTCACTCACACACACACACACACAGGTGGTCAGGCCGCCAGGCGGCGTGGAGACGTGTGTTCCACAGACGTCCCTCCCCAACCTATTCCATCCCATGCCACCCCATACCGCCCCATCCCATCTCATCACATTCCATCCCATGCCATGCAATCCCATCCAATCCCATGCTATCCCATTTCGTTCCATCCTACCCCAGCCTATTACATTGCATTCCATCCCATCCCAGCATATATCCCATCCCATGCCGTGCCTGTCATGCTATCCAGTTCCATCCCATCCCATCCAATCCCATGGACGCATCGCAATTATAACTCCTAAACTGAGTTCGAATGAGGTGTCAAACAAGACAAAGTAACAAAAGGAAAATAATTCAACGTCGCTTCTACAGCCAGTTCCATGCGTGACAAATTCGGAGGGTGCAAAGTCGATGTCGTTGGAAATCGCGGTATTTTACTGAGATAACCTTCCAATACCATAATAATCCGACATCAATGACGGCTGGCTAGCTAATGGAAAAGACGCATGTAAGCACGCCAATTTAGCTGAGTATGAGCATGCTTGTTTAGCCTGTGAAACATACCCATTGTCTTCGAAGTGCCCATAAGTCATCACCAGGAACCAGGAATCGCCACGAAAAACATGTAGAATAGTGCCGCGTCTCTCCTAAGCGAACTGCAGTGACCGAGAAAGCGTAAACATGAATTTTGAAAACTTCATATCTGCGTGCTTTATCATAGCCCAACTGGTCACATTACTACTACATTGCACACATCAGACATCCAAGAAACAGGAAAATGTTGTTTCTAAATTCGAATGAAAATTTTCAGCCGACCATTATTTCCTCATCGATATATCGATTTCAAGTGCATCGGGCACTCCGCATCAGTGTAAAATAATTATTTCTCGTTAGGTGTGATATGTCGAAACAGTACAGCTGGATGTCGAAATCGCCATGGACGTAATGTCATATACAATACAATCTAATGTCATATACAAGTCCTGCAAAAACAGTTTTGAGACAGGTACGCACATATGGCTGTTCCTGTTGTGCTGTTCCACATATGGCTGTTCCTCTCTCCCTCTCTCGCTCTCTCCTCGCTCTTTTTCTTTTTCTTTCTTCTTTTCTCTTTCTTCTCTCTCTCTCTCTCTCTCTCTCTCTCTCTCTCTCTCTCTCTCTCTCTCTCTCTCTCTCTCTCTCCCTCTCTCTCTCTCTCTCCCTCTCATCTCGTATTAGTTAGTTTCACATCTACACATCAGAGGACGCCCATCCCCAAACAAAACGTGAGGCGGCTTATTTATATACACGTAGTCTAGCCAGTCTATATGAGACGTGGCTGCCAATCTCCGCACGTGGACTGATGTGACCCCGAGCACGTAGCGCAGATCATCCTGTCGACATCGCAAGTGGCAGCTCTGCTCGTCCGCGCGCGTGGCGCGGTAAAGTTGCACTCTACGCTGCCGAGGCCAGTGGACCAGGCTCGGTGTCCCGCTACCAGACCAGTGGACCAGGCTCGGTGTCCCGCTACCAGGCCAGTGGACCAGGCTCGATGTCCCGCTACCAGACCAGTGGACCAGGCTCGATGTCCCCCACCAGACCAGTGGACCAGGCTCGATGTCCCGCTACCAGACCAGTGGACCAGGCTCGGTGTCCCGCTACCAGACCAGTGGACCAGGCTCGATGTCCAGCTACCAGACCAGTGGACCAGGCTCGGTGTCCCTCTACCAGACCAGTGGACCAGGCTCGGTGTCCTGGATTGGCCGCGCTCGTGAAGAGCCGGCCGTGACCGAACGTCGGGCATGTGAGATGAAGACACATGGTGGGGGGGGGGGGTGAATCTGAGCGGCCGCCTCTTTATCTAGCCCATTCCAAGCCCGCAGCCCATCCGCCGGTTAATGGCTGAGACGAGAGCCTGCGTCCCAGTGGAGCCGCTCGCACTTGGACTTGGACTTGGACGCGTCGGCCCACGAGATTGGCAGCCGACCGATCACGTGTCGGCCACCAGAGATGAAGATGAATGGGACCTGCCTCCTCAGGCAGGTCACTGCAGCGTCTATGTTAGGGCATGTCGCAGCCTCGGGGCGGACAGGTCATCACAGTGTTTGTATCAGAGTCTGTCCCAGACTCGAGGAAGACAAGTCACCACAGCGTCTATCAAGGCCCGCCCCAGCCTTGGTGCGGACCCTCCGCCCACGACGGTGGCGGCGCCCACGGATATTTCCTCGTACTCAAACGCACGCACGCTCTCGCAAGGGCCCGTACACGGCTACACGGGCTCCCAGACGTTCGCAAGAGCCCGTGTACGTTCGTGGGGTTCCGCAAACATTTGCAAATGCACGTAGACGTTCGTAAAGGTCTGTAAACGTTCGTAGGGGTCCCTGGACGTTCGCAAGATCCCGTATGAGTCCGCGGCCCTACACGTCCGTAACGGCTCGTAATCGCTCTTGCGGGATCGACAACAGCCTCTGCGGGCATGCAAAAAATTGCTGGCCTTCACATTTACGCCATGACGACCTTGTAGACAGTTACGTACTGGCAACGAGAACGGCCCATGTGAGACCAACTAGCGGACGTCCGCCGCCCGCCTACCCCCCCCTAACTACATCCCTGGTCAGAGATCTTTCACTGTTGGTTGCCTGCTATTTGGAACAAGTTATGCGGACTTTGTATCGCCCTGGAATTTCTCCCTTAACATGGACACCGCTCCCTGAAGTCAAATTTGGGAAGGTGTCCACCCATGTGTGGATGTCTCCAGCTTTAATCTCAGATTGTTCATTTCCTGGCGGAGGTTAGCATGAGCATTTCCAGTGTTCTTACTTTTTACACCTAAATGCTTATCTACGCTTCTATTCTTTCTCTATTTGCCCATGTTTGTAAATGGGGTATGCGTGATTCTTGGTTCTTTGTTCGTTGTACACTTCTAACTTCACTCGATAATCGAGGAATACGTACGCTTTACGTAACGGTGAGGGTCACCATATTAAAAAGTACCAAGTAAATCGATCCAAATGCATCGATTCGTGAAGGTTTAGTGAAATTCGGTTCGGTGGTTTCGGAGCATGAGCACAGCAGCAGCCCAGGGCAACAGAGTAGGGACAACACTCGTCACAGGGGCGTTTTTCGGCTTTAAAAAAAATCCGCTAGGAGGGGTGGCGAGATGCACTCGAACCTATCGAAGGGGCGGCTTCTTCCTATCCCATGGTCGCTAACCATGAGTGGTGATTTCTGAAACTGATTGAGGGGGGGTTTACATGGAGGAAGTCGGCAGGCCCAAATTAATTGGGTGGCACACTCCATAAATCACATGCTAAAGGTTGGCAATATTTGGGGGGCAAAGCCAACACTGAGGGGTACTTGCCTCCCAAAATGATATAAACACCACTCCTGGTGCCCTTTGTCTATGGTGGCAAAGGTGTAGGTTTCAAAAATGATTGGGGAGAGGGTACGATGCATGAAGGCAATCACAATGGAGACACAACCGCACGACGCCAGCTAAGAGTCGTCGGCCCAGGGACAGCAGTTCAGAGTCTCGGCCCTGTGACACCAGCTCAGAGTCGACAGCCCCTCGGCAGCAGCTCAGTCGTCGGCCACACGCCGCCACCTCAGAGTCGTCGGCCTCTGTAACGCCAGCTGCCTAACCTAACATAGCCTAACCAAACCAAACGTAACCCCTTCGTTTTCTTCATGGAGGTGAAATGTTTATCAAACTTGTCTTGTGGATACCTTAAAGTGCAATAATACCAGCACACATTGGACGTCAAGTTCCACCACGAGAAACTTAGGTATATAAGTAAATATAGGTAAATATAGTATAGGTAAATAGGGGAAGCAGGGGGTTGACGAACACACGACATCGTACATTGAATGGCCCTACCGCTGCTTCTGTATGGCCGAACCAGTAAGTGTACGGTGCTTACAGGATGCAAAAATGAACAAGCTATCCATATTTATGCAGTTCCTTTCGATGAAGATCCTCTAACCACTCACGAGAAGCAGCTGAAAAACCGGCGATTATTTTGTGGTGGGGTGCTGTATTCCGAACTAAAAAATGCTGCTGTCGTGTATTACGAACACCAGGTGTGTAGTTTCCCGAACACTTTTATGAATCAATTTTATCTCGCACATTGTTTTATTTGCTCGTGATGGAAGTTCATTTTGTGGTTGCTATGCATTTTTTGTATTATAATCCTTGACACATTTATTTATGAACAGCTGTATATGGGCTGGGTAGGGGCGGATATAGGAAGTTTGTTAGGCAACGTAGTGTTCATTCTATTTTATTGATTTATCTCATCGAAGGAAGCATACCTGATTAGACTGAACAGTCAGAATGGTGGCTTTTTGCCACTTCTCATTCAGACAATACTTGGAACCGATCCACCAGTGGAAATTTCAGTGGTGGCAGGGGCGGATCCAGCAATATCGTGTCGCTCGTCCGAGTCACTATTTTCTTCGAGGGTACCACCATGGATGTCCCTGAAGGGGTGCCTCCAGAGAACAATCGTGTATCCATCCCTGATTGGAGGAGCGAAAAGCCCCTGGCACTGGTCATTACATATTGTCGCGTATTACTGGGGGCGGGCTTGATTAATCCTGTTGACCCCGCATCGCTAATGGATCTAGCTGTCCCGTCATAATTCTTCCACACAGTCCAGTTCATGAGCAGGTACATCCAAAGGTATTCTTGTATTTATGTTTCACGACGGCGTAAAAATACGTCACAATGCGTGTCGGGTGGTATTTACGTAGTAGCGATACCCAGCGCTCGAACAAGTTCTCGATCACGTACTGAGCAAACCCTGATTCAGCACAGCCATTGGCGCGAATGAGCATCTTGAATTATTGGCATTGAACACAACCAAGCGTCATACGGGAGGGCTTGACTAGATCATAAGATAAATATATTCCTCGCAAGGCCTCTGGACATCGGGGAGGACGTGACCACAGCATACGCTCAGGCAATGCCCCGCAAAGCTTCTTGACACCGGGGAGGGCTCGATTATGTGATGCGTTCAAGTAATGTCCCGCAAGGGCTCTGGCCACCGGGGGAGGGCTCGACCACCCGTCTCTGCGCGCGGACACAGCGGCAACGGTCGGTACAGACGTCACTGTCTGCGGTGAACGACTCGTGCAGGCACCCAAACAGCGTCGCTCAAGTCACCCTTACACACACACACCAAACAAGGCTAACCAGCAAGCAACTGACAAGCAATTGAAACTAAGCAGGCACAGCACCGGTACATGCCTCGCACACGAAGTCTGCGAAGGCTTCTTCTTGGTCACTGTCGTTGTCCAGCAGGTGAGCGTAGTTAGCCCTCACATAGGGCAATGCGCACAGGATGTGGACCGTTGCGGGGCAAGTGTCGCACTCAATCCATGCCTTGTCCACCCCGGACTCGTATTCTTGGCGCCAGCTGGCTGAACATCTCACACATGTCCAGTCCGATTCCTTCCTAAGCGCTGCTGCGCGAGCCGACGTGCGCCGGGAGCTGGCGGAGCCTGGGCTGCATCAGCAGCCATCTCGCGCCCAGCACGCTGGGCCGGCGGGGATACCGCTGGTCCGCACGCCGGTGTGGGCCGGGGAGCGGGCGGAGCCTGGGCCGCATCAGCAGCCATCTCGCGCCCAGCCGCCTGGGCCGACGGGGATGCCGCTGCTCCGCACGCCGGTGTGGGCCGAGAAGCGGGCGTAGTCTGGGCTGCATCAGCAGCCGTCTCGCGCCCAGCCGGCTGGGCCGACGGGAATGCCGTTGCTCCGCACGCCGGTGTGGGCCGAGAAGCGGGCGTAGTGTGGGCTGCATCAGCAGCCGCCTCATGCTCAGCCGGCTGGGCCGTCCGACCCATTCTTGCCCGGCGACGCCCGAAGACATTTCCGCCGAAGACATCCATGCGGATAAATGTGTCCCTTCCCCAATCATAACCACTGTATCCGCCCCTGCCAGGCGCAACCTTATGGGCTTAAACGTATAATTAAGTCAGTGTTCGGAACTCGACACACCTGTCTTAGCGGGCGCAGGTACACGTGCCGTATACCGAACACTGCTGTTCGGTTCAGGGAACACGCGGAAATTGGCCTACCTCGTTTGCCGAACACCTTTCTATCCGATAAAGACGGTGTTTAATACATTTCAGCCGAATAAAACATGGTTCCACACAATCACAACACTTCAGTGTAGCTGTTGTGGTACAAGTTAGTAGTATCCACTGGAAACTATCGGTATGATTGCAAAAAATATCGGAGGTGCCTCCCTTACGGTTTCCTTAAGCCAACTGCCCTCAAAAGGTTGAAAATGGCGTCCGCGGGCTTCGTTAGCTCCGTACACAAAGAATCGGTGGAACTACGCGATCGGTTCTACATATTCCAGTAGAGAAAAGTTCACTGTTTACGAACTCCTCCATCTTTTTGTTATTCACGGGCTACACGTGACGCGAGGGACGTCTAATGGTGTCTGTTCGGGAAACGAAACGTGTTCGGATACCCCCCTCTTCCCCTAAGTAGGTACTTACAGGCCGATGAGGCGAGAGAATGCAGTCTTCTGACAGCCAGTTGAATCTCACGTACTGCACGAACACGAGACGCACATTGGTAGAGTCATGCCGCAATTAGACTAAAAACAAAAAGTCCCAACAAAACGCAGACCCGCGGCATTCAACACCACCACCTATTCGGACTGCTCAAATGGAACCTTCTGGTAGATACCTTCTGCTCTCGCTTTATTCTATTGCCATAGCAATCGAGCGTATGTTTTAAATGAGCGTTTTGTTGCCAAATGCTGCCAAATAGCTAGATTATGACGTCACCCAATATACTCTCAGCCATGCTACAAAACAGCGCGGACGAATTCGTCGCGTCGCGTACTCTGTATTCTGCACTAACACACGGCAGTAAATCACAGCAGAAGACCCAGAGTGGGTCAGGTGGTTTGGTCAGAGCCCCCTGGCCTAGTATCCCGTTAATGTTAATTTGTCACTTTCCATATTTAATATGAAAATACCTATGTCCTGTAACAGGACCTGGGCCCCATCCCCTGGTGTGGTGTGAGATCGGCAGCCTTGCATAAATACGGAAATGGAGCGCCGAAAATGTGCATCTAAAAGGTGGATGGTGGAGGATCAGTCCCCAAAATACGCGAATTTTATCATTACGCCAATGGCACGATGTTGCATGGAAAGATATTCTTAACGCCCTCTGTCCTCCTATCCCAAATAAGTGTCGATGCGCGTTGCGGCGCACAATATCCACTGATGGATTCCACCGACTTCCAAATATGGGGATGACTTTATGCTCATAAAGTGGCAAGGCTCGTGGAACGCAATACCCGACAACAAGTTGAAGGCAATCAAGAATCTCCTCGGAAAATGGAGTTCGTGCTCGCGTAGGATCAGGCGAGATGAGGTGGCACTATGTCGCTTGAGAATTGGACATACCTATGGTACTCACTCTTACTTGCTAACTGGTGATGACGTGCCACGTTGCCCCAGATGTCACGCCCGCTTATCTGCGCGACACGTTCTGCTGTCCTGTCCCGGCTACGAGGAGGAGCGTAAACGTCACTTTGGGCGTGCTCAGTCTTTGTCACTCAGCGAGGTTTTAGGCAACGACTCGGATATTGTTCGATCAGGGCGACTATTTGACTACCTCGCTGAAATATTATTTTCAGTAATATATGCACCAAGTTGAAAATGTTGAATGTTGCCTTTTTTTCCTTTTTTTTAATATGTACGATTCGTTGTGTCGACTGTTATTATGCAAGATTAACTAGCTAGGATGTGTGATATATCGACGTGTAAGTAAGTTGTGTTGTTATGGGCGCTACATAACCAATGTAGTCGATGCGCCCTAAAGCCCTAATAACTAACTAACCAAATAGGGGGATCCCTGTGATTGACCCTTCAGCTCGTTGTGATGATAAGGGGAAATTGTGTAGCAAGAGGGGGATGTGCTATTGCATTTGTTTCGTAGCTTGTGGCATAGGCGTCATTCAATATTGATCAGCGGCTTGAATATAGAACCGTGATTTAGCACATGGTGCTTTTACAATGCTCTTAACAGAATAGGGGAGGCCGGGGCTATATGATACACGGAATGGTTGATACAAAACCATTTTCCCAAAAAGTATGAAACTGGTTGCAATGGCTGCCACACATGCTGCTATTGGCACCCTCTTCTTGCGGCAAGAACAAACTCACGTCCTTTCAACCAACGGTTGAGGAATGGTGGTGATGTGGCACATCTTTGTGGTGAAAGTAAAGTTTCAATGTCGGTGCTTATCGCTTAATGTCTTATTGTACGCCCATTTGCTAACTTTTAAGTGTGTGTTATCATAACCATCTCTCAGCTTTGCAACGGTGAAATGTTTGTATCGTGTGCCGAAACACTGTACTCGCTATGTTACATAACACGTTGCAGCCCACACCAGAAAGCCTGCGGGGTAAATTGGTACAGCCTGCATGAACTTCATCAGTCTGTATCATCAGCTTGTTTCAACGTTTTCTGGACTGGTAATGGAATAAAATAGCCACGTAATTGCGTATTTGTATTGAGGTGTTTGATTAATCTGTTTCAAGATAGTCTTATTCAATATACACATACGGGAATGTATCAACACACATACACACACACACACACACACCACCACACGCACACATGAACACATAACACACACGTGATATATATATATATATATATATATATATATATATATATATATATATATATATATATATATATATATATCTTGTGAGCTTGACCAAACGTCACAATTTGACGGAAACGAGCTTTTACTTGTCTAGCCGCCCTTCTTGTGAGCAACTGGGCACAAAGCGTCGAAATGAGCAAATGTGCCCTCCTGAAATCACATCAACCCTGACCTTATCGTGTTTATCTCTTCATCGGTGCTTATTTGTATTTATTGTGGTCAAGATATGACTTCGTGGGAGCGGTCAAAAGGCGCCGAGAAGATGAAAAGCCTTTCTAAAATCATGTTGACTGAGTGCCATCGACATATTACCCTCCCCCCGGATCCGCCAGTGCCTTTGCTTTTATGCTAACTTCAGCATGGAACGCTTTGGAGGGAAAACGATATGACCCAATCGACTATATTTTAAACTGCAACGTCACTTGCATTAATAATTTTGAACGCACACTGAACCTAATCGAAGCGCACAAACACGCCAGCTGACCGGAGAACGGCTCGCTACTGGGCGGTCACGTGCTGGCGTCTGCCATCCGAGCCGGCCGGCACGCGATGTTCGATACAGATCGCATTGGCAGCGGATTTTACGGTCGGCCGGGCCGGCGAAGTTGGCCGGCCGGCCGGCCGCCGTCGCAGCGCTTCCATGAACCGTGCGCACGCGGCCCGGCGCTCGCCCGGCGCCGGCTGTCCAACTGCGAGTCAAACTTCAATCTGCAAGTTGCGGCCGGCTGTCGGTCGGCGCCGCCCGCCGACGGTCCGGAGTGGGCCGGCGCCGGCCGGGCGGGCGGCTGGTGGGGCGTGGGGTGGGGTAGATGGTGGGGCAGCTGGTGGGGCGTGGGGTGGGGTAGATGGTGGGGCAGCTGGTGTGGTGGAGTAGATGGTGGGGCAGCTGAGGAGGCGTGGGGTTGGGTAGATGGTAGGGTGTGGGGTGTGGCGCGGGCTGGGGTAGATGGTGGCGCGTGGGGTAGGGCGGCTGGTGGGGTGTGGGGTGGGGTAGATGGTGGGGCGCGGCGTGGGGTAGATGGTGTGGCGTTGGGTGGGGTAGCTGGTGGGGCGCGGCGTGGGGTAGGTGGTGGGGCGTGGGGTAGATGGTGGGGCGTGGGGTGGGGTAAGTAGTGGGGCTTGGGGTAAATGGTGGCGCGTGGGGTGTGTCGGCTGGTGGGGCGTGGGGTGGGGTAGCTGATGGTGCGTGGGCTGGGGTAGATAGTGGGGCGTAGGGTGGGGTAGATGGTGGGGCGTGGGGTAAATGGTGTGGCGTGGGGTGGGGTAGCTGGCGGTGCGCGGGGTGGGGTAGATGGTGGGGCGCGGCGAGGGGTAGTTTATGGGGCGTGTGGTAGGACAGCTGGCTAGGGTGTAGGTAGCTTGTGTACCCTATGGGACGTGGAGTAGGGCAGCTTGCGAGGCAGCTAGGGTAGGGTAGCTTGGTGGGGTAGCTGGTGGGGCGTTGGGTAGGGCAGCCGGGCGGTGGCTGATGATCTCCCCGGTAGAGATGTGGCGGCTCTTCGACTGGTTGTTTTATTGCTTATTGGTTGGTTCACGACACACTTTATGCACATTCACGGCTAATGGCGCCGCCCACACTGTTTCGCCGGTGGGACGCGGGATTGGGAAATGTCCTGAGTGGCGCTAGAGTCGAACCCGGGACCTTTGGTACCCATAGCCCGACACCTTAACCACTCGGCCATCCCCGCCCGGCTCTTCGACTGGAAAAGCTCCCTAACATGAAGGTTGAGCTCGGTTGGTTATTTGAGTTTACGGGCGCATGAAGGTTGAGCTCGCCCTCGCCCCTGCTCAACGTGCTATTCAGCCGATGGCGCCGCTGAGATTAGAAAGGGCACCTCCACTCGGTGAGATGGCTGCCCTCCGGGACAAGTGCCTCCAAACCGATCAAAACTACCGGACCTACCCAGAAATATCCGTAGTAGAACATTATCGACACATGCCCAGATAGGATTAGTAACAAGCTATTTCAGGCCTTTGAGATCTCCTCTTGAGATTTTTTAGATCAGCTGAACTAGGGAAGATCAGTTGGGCAATCTACAAATGAGTTTTTCCCGCTCTGGGGTTTCCCTCAGACTACAGAAGTGATGCTTGTGGGCTGACCCTCTGATTATTGCGTATCCAGCATTGTAATATGCATGCATAAACGCCATACGAAGGAAAAGCGGTCAGTTTTTTCCACTTAACGTGACTTTTTCCAATGGGTCCACCGGCTCCTGACCATAATTACAATCAAGAAACATGCCTTGTATGCTACTTTTAAACAAATATATTGACGACTTTTAAACAAAGATATTGACGTACCGTGAATGCTACTTATATACAGATGTATAAACATACCTGTATGCTACCTTCAAGCAAATGTTTTAGCATCCCTTGCGTGCTACGTTTAAACAAATGTTTTAGCAAACCTTGCATGCTGATTGTCTTCAAATGTGTCGGGGTACCCTGCACGCTATTATTGCATGGTTTCGCTTTTTTCATATACCAGTAGCAGATACCACTAAGGGTGGTGGACGGTCGATGGCATGCACCTGATTATTTTCCGAGTAGTCTTGAAGCGAAGTGAAGTGAAGTGGAGAGATTAGGAAATAGATCAAATCAAGTGTGACAATCCGGCGCCGTGCATTCACCATCGGTATGCGAGTTGTAAATCTGACAAAGAAGCTCGGTTTAGAAATAGGATCCGCTGTTTTTGCGCATTGAATACAACTCTTTGTCTTAGACATTACAATTTGTGTCACAATAGTAACTTCATGAGTTGACAAAATTAAATCCCATACACCTTGCAACAAAAATATAAATGGCATACAACCGATAAATATATAACGAATGCAATCAGATCAATCACTATGCACATCAAATAAACATAAAAAGTAGTTAAAAATGACTGCAATCTTATGAAATCCATCTCATCTGCCGAAACAGTATATATATATATATATATATATATATATTATATATATAATATTATTTTTTATATTATATATATATATATATATATATATATATATATATATATATATATATATATACTTATATCAAACCAAAGGGAATTTACCATTCCGCGTCACGGTCCTCCCGTGCGTTTTCCGCGTGGAACGGCCGTTTGGAGGCGCGTTCGATCACGGGGTGATCGAACGATCACGCGGTGATCAAGCGTGATTTATGTCTAGATGATTTTTGGTTGGTTATTGGTTTTACGACACATCGACCGTTGAGTCATGTAGCGTCGCCAATCTCTCACGCCGATTGGTCGCGGACGAAGAGTAGCGACAGGTGAGACTCGAACCCACAACATTTCGATTGTGAGACGAGCAACTTACCCCTAGGCCACTCGTCCCCTCTAGATGATTTTTAATTGACTCTTGTTTATTGACATGAGAAATAGGATTATGTATATAGTTTTACAGAAATGTATTGACGAGAGGGCTGAAAAGCCATATTATTGTGGAGATCTTAATAAATCTGACTATGACTATGACTATGTGCAGAAAGTATCGCATGCAACCGGCCTTCTCGGCAGACCGCACTTGATTTCTTGTTCTTGGTATACTTATACCACATGACCTTTAAAGTCATGTGGTAGGGTCATGTGGACCTCTTCGGATATACAGCCATTTAGGCTGTAGATCCGAAGCTCAGGAGAGGATGGTGGTGAAAATAATCGCACAGAACCCCGATCACAAAAATAACGTTGCAGCGCCACAACTTATGTGACGCGTGCCAGCGAGGAGATAGATCGCCACGAGACTGACCTTGGCGTGAGGTCGCCCGACCTCGGGGCATCTGGTGCGTGTGGCAAGATTGACCTTGCCGTGTGGTCGCCTGGCCTCGGGGCACCTGGTGCGTGTGGCAAGATTGACCTTGCCGTGTGGTCGCCTGGCCTCGGGGCATCTGGTGCGTGTGGCAAGACTGACCTTGCCGTGTGGTCGCCTGGCCTCGGGGTGCATGGTGCGTGCGGCATAGGTGGTCTCCACTCCCGGCTTCCGTATCTTTTAGAGTCAGCTCATTGGTGGCTCAGAGCTGAAACTATTGATGGCCCAGTGGTGCCACCATTGCTGGCCCAGTGCGGCCACCATTGGTGACCCAGTGCAACCCAGTGTGGCCACCATTGCTGACCCAGAATGGCCACCATCGCTGCCCCAGCGCGGCCACCATTGCTGACCCAGAATGGCCACCATTGCTGGCCAACAATGGCCACCATTGCTGGCCCAGTGTGATCACCATTGCTGGCCCAGTGTGGCCACCATTGCTGGCCCAGTGTGGCCACCATTGCTGGCCCAGTGTGATCACCATTGCTGGCCCAGTGTGATCACCATTGCTGGCCCAGTGTGGCCACCATTGCTGGCCCAGTGTGATCACCATTGCTGGCCCAGTGCGGCCACCATTGCTGGCCCAGTGTGATCACCATTGCTGGCCCAGTGTGATCACCATTGCTGACCCAGTGTGATCACCATTGCTGGCCCAGTGTGATCACCATTGCTGGCCCAGTGCGGCCACCATTGCTGGCCCAGTGTGGCCACCATTGCTGGCCCAGTGTGATCACCATTGCTGACCCAGTGTGATCACCATTGCTGACCCAGTGCGGCCACCATTGCTGGCCCAGTGTGATCACCATTGCTGGCCCAGTGCGGCCACCATTGCTGGCCCAGTGCGGCCACCATTGCTGCCCCAGTGTGATCACCATTGCTGGCCCAGTGTGATCACCATTGCTGGCCCAGTGTGATCACCATTGCTGGCCCAGTGGGCCACCATTGCTGGCCAGTGTGGCCACCATTGCTGGCCCAGTGCGGCCACCATTGCTGGCCCAGTGTGATCACCATTGCTGGCCCAGTGTGGCCACCATTGCTGGCCCAGTGTGATCACCATTGCTGGCCCAGTGTGATCACCATTGCTGGCCCAGTGCGGCCACCATTGCTGGCCCAGTGTGATCACCATTGCTGGCCCAGTGTGATCACCATTGCTGGCCCAGTGTGATCACCATTGCTGGCCCAGTGGGCCGCCCAGTGTGCACCATTGCTGGCCCAGTGTGATCACCATTGCTGGCCCAGTGCGGCCACCATTGCTGGCCCAGTGCGGCCACCATTGCTGACCCAGAATGGCCACCATTGCTGGCCCAGTGTGATCACCATTGCTGGCCCAGTGTGGCCACCATTGCTGGCCCAGTGTGATCACCATTGCTGGCCCAGTGCGGCCACCATTGCTGGCCCAGTGTGATCACCATTGCTGACCCAGTGTGATCACCATTGCTGGCCCAGTGTGATCACCATTGCTGGCCCAGTGTGATCACCATTGCTGGCCCAGTGTGGCCACCATTGCTGGCCCAGTGTGATCACCATTGCTGGCCCAGTGCGGCCACCATTGCTGGCCCAGTGCGGCCACCATTGCTGGCCCAGTGTGATCACCATTGCTGGCCCAGTGCGGCCACCATTGCTGGCCCAGTGTGATCACCATTGCTGGCCCAGTGCGGCCACCATTGCTGGCCCAGTGTGATCACCATTGCTGGCCCAGTGTGATCACCATTGCTGGCCCAGTGTGATCACCATTGCTGGCCCAGTGTGATCACCATTGCCGGCCCAGTGTGATCACCATTGCTGGCCCAGTGTGATCACCATTGCTGGCCCAGTGTGATCACCATTGCTGGCCCAGTGTGATCACCATTGCTGGCCCAGTGTGATCACCATTGCTGGCCCAGTGTGATCACCATTGCTGCCCCAGTGTGATCACCATTGCTGGCCCAGTGATCGGCCACCATTGCTGGCCCAGTGCGGCCACCATTGCTGGCCCAGTGTGATCACCATTGCTGACCCAGTGTGATCACCATTGCTGGCCCAGTGTGGCCACCATTGCAGGCCCAGTGCAGCCGCACGATGCACGCAGCGCCATGAATGGATCAGTTTTAATTAGTGCCGATTATTAATTGATGCCTCAGAGGGCTTCAGAGCCGGGTCGGGCTGTCGGCCTATGAAGCACGCCACGTCCGACCGACCTGCCATGCCCGGTGCTGGAATTTGGCGGCTGGCGCCATGATGGCATGCGACTCGAATTAGATCAATAGGCCGTCTGGTCACGTGACGTGTCAAATGGCGGCCACCGTGGCGCTGCTGACGGGCTCTCCGGCGATGATTACTTCCGATGCGGATCTGCATTTCTGTCCGATAATATCGGTAATGTCACAGACCGACCAAGGAGAGTTCATGGCCATCACCCACTGTAACGGAAAACACACACGAGACATCAATCCAAAAGAAAGTCGATTTGCGTACGCTACTGTAGTGCATACAGAGCGGCTCCACAGGTCGAGCCATACATTCGTGCTCGATGACCAAGTGAAGAGGTCGGTGTTCGTGTATGCTGCGACTGTTTTTACTATATGGTACTGGTTTCCAAAAAAAAAGGAATGCCCTGTCGTCGTACTATTCAATAGGATAATAAAAATGCACCGACCCAATAATTATATTAGCGATGCGGTCTGCCATGGTATGTGAACGGAGTCGACTCGAGTGGTGGGAACTGAGATAGAACTGAACGGACGTGTGATGCGGTTAATTGGAATGAATTAGTTTTGTTTGTTGGCTGACTTAGATTAAGACAAACACGGAAATCAGCCAGCACTAAAATCAAAACAGAAAACAAAAGTGAATATCAATATTGGGAGATACAGAGAAGGAAGTGGTACACCTATTGACGTACTTGATACTGGCTTTGAGTGCGATGTTCCCTTGCCCACCACTGCACACTTCAGTTAGAGAAATTCCGTGCAGCTGCTGCATAGGTTCCAATAATCAGCAGCAATCTCACAGTGCATGCTCGATCTCTCGCCTTGAATGTTGTAGTGATATCCCCGAATAGCGGAGGCACAATTTCAGCAAAGCAATACTTAAGGAAAACCAAGTTACCAGATTGTATTAATGGTCAACACCGTATGATAACTCAAAGTATTACAAAGGCATACAGCTACTTACGTTTTCCATTTGTCGAGGTGAAATGACGGTAAGGTCGATCAGGTCATTCAAAATAAACTCACCACTGCAGCTGCATTTGTCGCTTTCGAAAACATAATGGTATTCATATTGCGTGAGACGAATTGTACGACCCTCAATATACCAGGAGGTGCTGAGTTTACATCAAAAGTAACGTTAGGGATTATGCTATATTACTCAACGTTTCGGCCAGGGGCCATCGTCACTCCTGACGATAGCATAATCCCTAACGTTACTTTTGATGTAAACTCAGCACCTCCTGGTATATTGAGGATCGTATATTTCGTCTCACGCAATGTCTAAAACCCAGGAGCACTTAAGAGCCATTCTTTGTTGCATTAAACAATGGTATTCATATTCCAGTTTTGGTGGGCCTTGCTCTCAAACGGTTCGCCTCACACCCGTCTGGCGGGACCCAGAGGGTTACAGTGAACGGCGAGTCATCCAGCTGGAAACAAGCAGTTTCCGGAGTACCGGAAGGATCCTTGCTGGCTCCTCTTCTCTTTTTACTGTTTGTTAAAGATTTGCCGGCAAATCTTTACTCTGAATGTCTTCTTTATGCAAATGCTGAAAAATTATTCCGCAACAGTGCTTCGCCTGACGGCTTGTCTCCAGACATATTCTGTACAGTTAACGCCATGAGATCCAGGTTTGTTTAGCAGCTGATCTCGCTGCACATCTCCAAAATTCACTGCATAGAAGATGACCTTTGCTAATAGCGTCACTACGAAACTGCAAAAACAGGCAAATTTTATCTCATGTATATTTCTGTGCCCAAAGACGTCGAAAGAATGGCCTTCCCACACACTTGCCCAGCTCTTCCCTGGCTATTCCCAGCATTCATCAGTGTAGTTTTTCTTCTTTATAGTTCGGTGCGCGAGCGGAGGCACAAGTCGTTGGTGGGGTTGAGAACCGCTGCTGGGGTTGAGAACCGCTGCTGGTTGCTGGACCCCGGACTCCTGCTTCCGGGCGAGAAAACAGGAATACGACTTACAAAAACTGACAAATCGAGAGATTCTGGAATGACGTGGCCCAAAGTACGGAGTTTTTTTTCCACTCGATGAGTGATCTGGGTGATTCGGTTCTAAGGCTGGACGCCTGAGCTGGCAAGAGGTCCCCATCCATGGTTAGTGGATATCGCATTGCACAGTTTTGTATGTCACATGCCAAGGGTGAATGGTGAATGAGGCAGATTCACGCCTATGCGAACTTGCTTCGTTGACACAGACGAAGTGGGGCGGGGATGGCCGAGTGGTTAAGATGTCGGGCTATGGGTACCAAAGGTCCCGGGTTCGACTCTAGCGCCACTCAGGACATTTCCCAATCCCGCGGCCCACCGGCGAAACAGTGTGGGCGGCGCCATTAGCCGTGAATGTGCATACAGTGTGTCGTGAACCAACCAATAAACAAACACAGACGAAGTCACAAGCACAGAACACGGAACAATATTCCGAGCACTGGAAAAATTAATTGCCGCTCTCCCGCAGCCCAATGTCGTGACCGTCCGCCACCGTTGTCGACCATATCGTTCATCTGTCTAGAAGCGGAGCCTGTGAGGCGCTTGCAATGCATCAGGGTTAGCTGGTTCCAAACGCCTGAATTCGTTCCCGGGGTTCTTTGCCGGTTGCATGAGCGGCTCTCAACTCCGGCATTAGGATGTTGGTCATGCGCTTCCAGAAGCATAACGTGTTATTCATCACAATTGTGTTCTAAAAATTGTGCATTTTTACCAGGGTAGAATACCAACCGAATGAGTGCTCAGGTTAAGAAGTGAATGAGTGAAAGACAAACTAAAACACAATATGGAGGGAGGCTAAATGCAAATATGCCAACCACATACGACAAATTACGCATTGCGACCACCCGGAAGTTGCGGAAATAAACGGAGACGACCAACATAAATTAACACAGTCTGGACGTCTGTATTTTGGCTCACAATGCCCAGAGAAGAATATAGGTTCTATAGAACGCCCAATGACATTCCATGGTTTTATGACTACGCACGCAACCATATGATGTTGCATTGCCTGAGCGGAAATGCATTCGCCGTTGGTCGCCCAATATGAAGTAAAGTTCGCGGACACGTGTTTGAGGAACCCTAGGAATTTGCAATACAACCCACGGCTCATTCTGTGTGAGTTGGAATGCTTCATTCCGCTCGTTCTAGCTGTGTGAAAGAGCAATAAAGCGTAGAAGAGATGGCCTGGCAAGCGGAAACGCCAACGCGACAAACTTCCTATGGTACAGGTGACTTCTGAGAAGTGCTACAGGCAGGTAGTACGCAAGCTAAATCCAGCATCAATCTAAGAGTTCGCAAATTGTTCAAGAAGATGTATGAGAGACATGAAAAATACCCAAAATATCATCTTAGTTATGCCAAAGCTAGGGACACCACGACTGCAGAGTGAGTGAAGACTGCAGGGAACATTTCGGCGTTCGAATTTTGTGATCTCACGTTATTTCGTTCTGGATCAAATGGGGCCAACTATCCCGGGCTTTTCATCTTTTTTTTAATCGTGCGTTTGGGCGTCATTGGCATAACTAATGTGCTCGTTTGGTGGAGAACGTAGGACAGCTAGACATAACCAACATAGTTGACATAGTTATTGATGTTAGTAACATAGATGCTGCTGAGATATGCTTAACATGCCTCACTGCCATTTTTCACGCACCATCGAACGGTACGTCTGGCACATTCGGCTTTGTTCGTAAAAATAGCAAAATATTGAACCAATATTTACTTATTAAACGTCCAGCTTGTTCAATATCTGACGTTAAGCGAAGGATCACATCTGCAAGATCCCTGGCTTTGGAGATAGCTGCAAAGAACCGGTAAGAGTAGCGGATTCCCGACCACCCCATCCCAGTGCACGTATTAACCCGCGAATGACAGGGGTTATTTCCCCTTTCGCCTTTTACATGATTGCAATGAACCACGAAAGCTGAAAGTGTGAAACGTGTGGTACTCCAAGCCAGGTTACTCAGATATTTTGCGTTAACATTTCGATGACCAGGTGAGCCTAGATTAGATCAAATAACGTCACAAAACATGTACCCAGACGATCATGGGATTGTTAAAAAGTTAACCGCTATATCCTTCATGGATTTTCTAATATAATATTGAGTTCATTTGCGCTGCAGTTACATGTGATCCATTCAAAGGATTTTGGTACCAAAGGTTATGTCAATAGACCATGACCATACTGGGAAACCACGGATTTGATGGAATGCTTCACTCATATATGAATGGAAATAGTTCATTTTTCTATCAACGATCATATTTACAAGTATTTAAGTTGCATTGTCGTACTGTATATGCTATTCTGAATAATATTCGTGCACTGCAATAATATTTCCGCCCACAGAACATGATCTCATTTGACCTCACATTTTCTCACGTGGCCCAGCGAGGATTACGAGGACACCGCGCTCGCTACTGTGCTTTTCGATGCCTCGGTCGAATCAGCTTGAACACCGACCGAGCCGAAGTTTCAACCGTCATATCAGCGGATTTGAGCAAAGCCTTTGGCAGCATCGACCACGGTGTCCTCCTTCAAAACCTCAGATAGTGCGGCATCATCCCTGCCTGATTTCGCAGTCACGTGGGTTTCGGATCAGGATTTCGGAGGGCCGCCTCTCACCCACGGTGTCCCCTAGGGTTATACAGCCTACACGCTCTTCATCCTCTTCAACAACAACCTTCCCTGTTACTTTTCTTAACATCACCTTATATCGTACGCTGACGACACCAACTGCTTAACCATGCCACCCGGATCAGAAAAATGTTCAGAATCACAAAACTCGCTAAAGAAACACCCTCGAAATTTTCAACGCATAATTTCGGTAAAACTCACTAAAGATGAAACCTGAAAAAACGAACTTCATTAAAATTTCCTCTCGACAAAGCATAAAAGGCTGTACATTTCCATTAGAAAATGCAAAACGTCTGACAATCACAGGTCTTCAAACTGCTGGGTGTCTTTGTAATTCCATAGTGTGAGGGGGGGGAGTTAGCACATCTCGCACAGGTCGCCCGGAGATACAACTGCCTGTTCATCTCCCTCCACCGGTTCCATCATCATTTCACTAAGGACGCTTAAAGTGCTCATTTATACTCACGTCTTTCCACATGCCATTGCATTTCGGTCTGGGGAGAAGCATCGAAGGGTTAGCTGCAGAGTGCACAAGTGCACCAACTTCCTCTCCAGGGAAGGAAGTTGGTCAACTTCCTCGTGTTGCTGTGGATGTGTCCACAGCAACACGACAGGTTGCCGCCGGAAACACATCGGTCCGACTCTGAAGTCCCTGGGATGGCGCAGAATCGAGCGCCTGGTAGAGAGGCGGGACATCGCCAAAGTATTTGGGGTGCTCCACGGCGGCTTGAGTCCTGAGGCTACACGCGAAACGTTCCCAGTCGGCTCCGAGGTGTCGCGGTGCGTGACCTCGGGCCGGTGCCTGAGGCCACGTGACCTCGGGCCGGCGCCTGAGGCCACGTGGCCTCGGGCCGGCGCCTGAAGCTGCGTGGCCTCTGGCCGGACCTGCCAGTGCCTCGGGCCGGCGCCTGAGGCCGCGTGACCTCGGGCCGGCGCCTGAGGCCACGTGACCTCGGGCCGGCGCCTGAGGCCGCGTGACCTCGGGCCGGCGCCTGAGGCCGCGTGACCTCGGGCCGGCGCCTGAGGCCACGTGGCCTCGGGCCGGCGCCTGAGGCCGCGTGGCCTCGGGCCGGCGCCTGAGGCTGCGTGACCTCGGGCCGGCGCCTGAGGCTGCGTGGCCTCGGGCCGGCGCCTGAGGCCGCGTGACCTCGGGCCGGCGCCTGAGGCCGCGTGACCTCGGGCCGGACCTGCCGGTGCCTCGGGCCGGACCTGCCGGTGCCTCGGGCCGGACCTGCCAGTGCCTCGGGCTGCCACAACGCCGGCGGGCACGCGTGCAGAGGAGTTTTCGATTCCCCGCCGCTGGCTCTTGGAGCCAGCTGCCTCCAGCTGTCACGGGCTTCACCTTCATGTCAGTTGTTAAGTCGGCGTGCAGGAGATGAGTTGTTGTGTCTTGCAATTTACCTAATCGACCGGGCATTTCTACTAGCGATGAACTACACCATACAGATACAAGACAAATACGAATACTTGGCCAGAGACATGGCATTCTGATCTTCAGAAGTTGCCTAAGAAGTGGCACCGAACAGTGTTCTTCGCGGCAAACTCCAGAACCAGATGGTTCACATCTAACTTGTCCACTCTATCTTTGTATACATGGGCAGAAAATCGCTTTCAAGGTTAGCATGCTCTAAGGCGGTGACGACAGCAATATTTTCCCAAGGTGTACTCACCATTTGTTTTCAACTGTCCGGATTTACCACACCACTTATTGCAGTTTCCACAAAACAACAAAACTTGATGGATGACATGCTGCAATCACTGATCTATCATGTGTTCTTTTCAGACATTTGAGGAACACATGTCAGTTCGGCTTCATTATGTAATGGATTCTCGCCTTACGCTCTCGTAGTTTTTTTTGGTAATTTCGTAACACATGAATGTTTGCTTCGCTCAAACGTTCGAATCGTCGTGCTGTCGAAACGCACTACCGTGCCGGTGCGAGTGCCACCAGAGATCAAGGCCCGCCGCCTGTCGGTCGCGAAGTCGCTGTGTCAGAGTCAACTGGGTCGGGTCGGGTCGGGTCGGGTCGGGTCGGGTCGGGTCGGGTCGGGTCGGGTCGGGTCGGGTCGGCTCGGCTCGGCTCGGCTCGGCTCGGCTCGGCTCGGCTCGGCTCGGCTCGGCTCGGCTCGGCTCGGCTCGGCTCGGCTCGGCTCGGCTCGGCTCGGCTCGGCTCGGCTCGGCTCGGCTCGGCTCGGCTCGGCTCGGCTCGGCTCGGCTCGGCTCGGCTCGGCTCGGCTCGGCTCGGCTCGGCTCGGCTCGGCTCGGCTCGGCTCGGCTCGGCTCGGCTCGGCTCGGCTCGGCTCGGCTCGGCTCGGCTCGGCTCGGCTCGGCTCGGCTCGGCTCGGCTCGGCTCGGCTCGGCTCGGCTCGGCTCGGCTCGGCTCGGCTCGGCCGGCTCGTCGGCTCGGCTCGGCTCGGCTCGGTGCTCGGCTCGGCTCGGCTCGGCTCGGCTCGGCTCGGCCGGCTCGGCTCGGCTCGGCTCGGCTCGGCTCGGCTCGGCTCGGCTCGGCTCGGCTCGGCTCGGCTCGGCTCGGCTCGGCTCGGCTCGGCTCGGCTCGGCTCGGCTCGGCTCGGCTCGGCTCGGCTCGGCTCGGCTCGGCTCGGCTCGGCTCGGCTCGGCTCGGCTCGGCTCGGCTCGGCTCGGCTCGGCTCGGCTCGGCTCGGCTCGGCTCGGCTCGGCTCGGCTCGGCTCGGCTCGGCTCGGCTCGGCTCGGCTCGGCTCGGCTCGGCTCGGCTCGGCTCGGCTCGGCTCGGCTCGGCTCGGCTCGGCTCGGCTCGGCTCGGCTCGGCTCGGCTCGGCTCGGCTCGGCTCGGCTCGGCTCGGCTCGGCTCGGCTCGGCTCGGCTCGGCTCGGCTCGGCTCGGCTCGGCTCGGCTCGGCTCGGCTCGGCTCGGCTCGGCTCGGCTCGGCTCGGCTCGGCTCGGCTCGGCTCGGCTCGGCTCGGCTCGGCTCGGCTCGGCTCGGCTCGGCTCGGCTCGGCTCGGCTCGGCTCGGCTCGGCTCGGCTCGGCTCGGCTCGGCTCGGCTCGGCTCGGCTCGGCTCGGCTCGGCTCGGCTCGGCTCGGCTCGGCTCGGCTCGGCTCGGCCAGTTTGTTCTGATCAGCGACTTCCCTGAATGCCAGTGTCGGCACAAGTTCATTGCACGCTGTCATGCCTCCGATGGGCGTGATCGCGTCCATTCATCGAAATCAAAGTTATCAAGAGTTTGTCAGTTGTTGGAAAACTTTGACATATTTAGAACTGTTTTATAGTCCATGTAGTCTAACAATACCAAATGAAATGCAATTGGTAATAAGCAGCTAGCAATAGCGGCTACAATGCATAGCATTTCAGAAGATAATTTTATATAGGTTCGTGATATCATTTATTTCCTTTTGTATCACGTAGTGAATTTGGGACATTTTCATCAAAGATAAATTTGCAGTCATTGTAAAGCAAGCTTGCAATAACTGCCAAACAACCCGATTCAACCTTTCAGTGAGTAAGAAGAGGATAATTTTGCGGGGACAATAATGTCCAGAACGACACAAATCAGTGATGAGGCTGTTTTTCTATTCCTGGTCCGGTCCCAGCACTTGGTGCCTCTTTCTCACTATCTTGCCCCTACTAGAGACCACCCTCCTAGCGTTTCTGCGGTGCTTCCATGCTGCAGACGACGGATATTGGCACCGCACCATTGCAGGCAGATATTTTCTACTTGGCATGATTGGATAAATGTCAACGCACAATGGCCAAAGTAGCCGGCTCAAAAGAAACTTCTCGGTAGTTGTGGTCGCGGGCAGTTGGTGCTGATGCACCTTTGAGGACGACATTGGCATCCTGGGGAAAATGCTGCTCGCGTTTCATTTGCACTCAGCATCGCATGATACGCGGGTATCAGCGCTGACTTCTGCCCGCCTGAAAGCCTCTGAGAACTTCCATCTCCTGCTGCAAAACTCTCAGCTCGAGTACGGCGTCCGGGCGTTAAACAAACTCACCAAATTGTCAACACATCAAAGCGGCCAAATCCGTTCTCGCCCGCGGAATTCGGATGCACGTCAGGTGTCAAGAGACATCCGAAGACGATGACTTACGTGTTTGGCACGCATAAACAGCGAGGCGTCGCCTTCGGCGGCGGCGCCAGTTACGGCGCCCCAGAGAACAGATTCGCGCCGCATTCGCATTCGACTGCAGTCGCGCTTTCAATAATGCTGCCGGCCGAGTCCCTCTGCGCCACGTGCCTTGACGCCTCGACAGGGACGCTGGCGCCGCGCGCGTCGGCTGGGGAGTGCCTACAGGCGAACACGCTCCGCGCTTGCGAGTGGGCTCGGTGGGAGTACGGCCGAAGGGTCTGGTCAGGCTAGCATCCTGCCAATAAGGCAGGATAGCTAACTGCCAGCCAGCCACATACGCAGTGTGGTGTGCAGAATTGGTTGAACACGGAAAATGCAAGGAAAACGTTGTAATTCGATGGTATCTTCCAGCTCGGATCAGGGGCGCAATCAGGATTTTCTGGGGGGGGGGGGAGACCCAAAAGAAATTCCAGGAAATATGAAGCGTTTTGGATTTCCTTTTGGTTTCGCATGGTGAAAATCTTAAAATTTCTCGTTTGATTTCCTATATGTTAGGTTGTAGGAGAGGCATTGGCTGTGCCTCTGGCTCTGAATATGCTACATACTTTTGATCATGATTGGAGATCCTGGGTGGGTCCGGGGGAGGTCTGGACCGCCTGGTTTGGTACCCTGGTAATGCTAAGTTGTCATTTTCCATATTCAATCTGAAAATGAAAAGGATTTGTACTCCATGGCTTTCTAAGCGAGCTCTGGTGCCATGCTTTCGATGAACTCCAGTAGCCAGTTTGAGTTTAGGGCGCTTCGACCGACCTGTAGTGAGACGTTTTGATCAGAATGTGTGCTGTCGCATCAGCAGAAGACGAAATTGTAGCACCGAAGTGCACGGAAAGTTCTTTGCACGTGGTGAACTCGAACCACCGGCCACATGCCCATTCATCCATTGCTCTACCACGGTGCTAGTACAGAAGCACGATGTACTACACTGGAAAACAAAATGATTAGCACCTTTGCTGCTAATTGCATGCTAAATGGCTGCTTCCAACAACGCTGTTCGCTAAGGATGCTAGTAACAAGCACCATTCAAGCAATAACACAATAACCATATGTACTATTCGGCTGGAAGGGGCTAATTCTAGCCTGCAGGTGCTGTACTGCAAGAATGAGGATGCTTGATCCTAGCAGCCATGGATGTTATGTCAAGCAGCCCAGAATAATTCAACTGCTTATATCTAGCACTATTACAGTTCGTTTTCTTGGCGGGAGTTTGAACGCTCTATGGCTGCTCACAGTTAGCACCTGGGTACTTAAAATGAGCAGCGAGGAAAAATGGCGGGAACATCAGCATCTTTGCGCTGCTTAACGAAACAACTGAAGTGATTCTGGACAAGAACGTGAGACAGTGGTCCTATTACCTCATAATTGGTGTTCTATGATATATAGAAAATATATTAGGGTAAAGGAGCAAGACATTTCTTGAGAAATGATTGTTAGACAAATACGGACAGGACACAATGGACCATGAACGGGAACGCTTTTTCTTCTTCAATTCAGATATCAAGCTTTGTTTTTGTCAACTAGTGTGTGGTGTAGCGGTGCCCGAGTATTTTTGTGCGCATTTTCATCCCCATCTTCAAACAACCCTGGTTACGCTGGTGAGCATTCATTTCACCCTTCGTGCCACAATATCCTGAAAACGGCACTGGATCACCAATGCCACAACCCACTCGGGACTTTAAATATACGTGGCTGCGAGAGAGAGAGAGAAAGAGAGAAAGAGAGAGAGAGAGATAGAGAGATAGAGAGAGAGAGAGAGAGAGAGAGAGAGAGAGAGAGAGAGAGAGAGAGAGAGATGGCCAGCGTTTAGTGCGGCGCAGAGTTGCTGACCCGGACGCCATTTCGATGCCCGAGGCGTATGACACGACCCGGTCGGCCGCGGCAGCCCTCCGCCCGTCGGGACGATGTGCCAGATGATGGCCATATCCATGATCTGGAGGCGCAGGGGAGCGCCCACAGTGCCACCGCGTCAGACGTGATCGTGTTCAGTGCCCGACCACAGGGTCGGTCGCGATCGTGTTCAGTGTCCAACCACAGGGTCGGCCGTCATCGTATCCGGCGTCCGATCACAGGCGTAATTGCCCTTCTCTCATCAAGTGAAGGCTTCACTATATCTTTCGAGATCCAACATCCGACTGACGTGAATATGATGGACCTTCCAGGATCCGGCATCCAACCACGAGCTCCAGGAGCATGTTACTTCCCGGCCCACAGGTCTCAGCGTGACACGGCTCCCAGTCTACCGGAACAGCTGCGCTCCGTCTCCACGGTATCGGTATATTCGACGTGGCACGTCGCACACTACTGCATACAATCACAGCGGGCCCTACGGCGTGTCACTGGGTAATACGGTCACCTCAACACACGCATTCCCGACCAACGATCAAGGCCACACCGACACCAGCACACCTGACGAGCCGAACACACGGTGACTAGCAGACAGCACCAGCGGCAGCCGACCGACTGTCCGGCAGCTCGGCTCGGGCCACGAAAATCAGTCGAAACACTGGCTGACGGCGGGCGCCGTGGCGGCCGGTTCCCGGGCGCGACGCGACAGGTCAGCGAGCGCCGGCCAGACGGGTCACGCGGCAGTCACGGCCTCACACGCCACGACACGAGCGGCGCGGCGTCCAGTCGCCGGCGGAATCACAGCTGCGCGACAGGCCATCGGCCGTGGCGGCGGCACACGTCCGCCGTAGGCGTCCGCTACGGGGAGGCGGTGTCTGATGAGGGGAGGTGGCGCGGGATCGGCCGGCGCCACCTCACCCGCCCGTCCTGCCGAGCCGCGCCACTCACAGCAGCCGGCCGGCGTCGGCGTACCTCGACTCACGCCCATCACATGGCGTACGAAGGACGACCGGGTGGACGGTGTGGAGACGACTGGCCACTGACGCTACCGCCACTTGAAGGGCGACAGGGCGGACAGGGTGGAGCCGACAGAGTCCAGCGTCGAGCCGACGGTGGTGAGACCTGGCGCCAGCTGCAACACAGACACCGCACCAGCACACGGACGTCACACAGCAGGCACGTCATAGTCCCACATCAGGGACGTCACAGTACCACAGCAGGCACGTCACAGTACCACAGCAGGCACATCACAGTACCACAGCACACACGTTACGGTACCACAGCAGACACATCACAGTACCACAGCAAGCACGTCACGGTACCACAGCAGACACATCACAGTACAACAGCACACACGTCACGGTACCACAGCAGGCACGTCACAGTACCACAGCAGACACGTCACAGCAGCACAAGACACACCACAGTAAAGAGACATAAAGACATAAAAGATCAATGCAACTATGAACCACAAGGGCCCACCCTGCATTGGTTGTACATTGGTTGCACCCTGAACTGAACCAGTTGCCCCCAAAATCCGTCGATCACCCCTCCCTGAAATACCGAAAAGGAAGGTCGCTATTCTTAGTTTAATACAGCGAAGAATGGCTCTTAAGTGCTCCCGGGTTTTAGATTTGCGTGAGACGAAATGTACGACCCTCAATAATCACAATCACTCCTGACGATGGCCCCTGGCCGAAACGTTGAGCAATATAGCATAATCCCTAACGCTACTTTTTATGCAAACTCAGCACCTCCTGGTATATTTCGTCTCACGCAATGTCTCTATTCTTACAATGATTGTCTATGCTGTACCACAGCAGACACGTCACAGCAGTACAAGACACGTCATGGCACGATAACAGACACGTTACAGTACAGCAGAGAAACGCTACAGCACCGCAGCAGACAGATCATAGCACAGCAGAGATGCACCAAAGCATCGGAGCCGATACACGTCCCGGCAGCGTATTATATATGCCATAGGAACACAGCAGACACATGCCAAGAGCACAGCAGACACGTCGCAGCGGGACAGGAATAGCAGCGGCACGTCACACATGCCAACGGCACAGCAGACGTCACACAGCAGATACTGAACAGCAGGACAGGAACAACAGCGGTACGTCACACATTGATGGCGATATTACGCGAATATGCAGCACAGAACGGAGACCAAATATGGACCAAAACTGTTACCACCTTGCACAGCACCTTTAGCACCTCTATCCTTTGCGAGTACAGGAAGCATATGGTGTTTAATACAGGCATGTCACATGGAAATACAGAGCCATATGCGCAACCGTTCATCACTTAGTCACAACTCGCACCACAGTCGCGCACAACATGGGTAACTAACTATATAGTTTTGGGTGGTCTCGTTAGTGCACGACTACAACCAGAAACGGCAAGGCGGAAAACAAACAAATCAAACTGCGATCCAACATGGACGTGAACTGAACAACACACAAACTCGCACACGTCTAAACTGACAGGCGCGCCAACTTCAACTGAGCGCGGCGCCAATTCAGCGCTCAGTCGAGTGGCAGGGTTAGGACGGATTGGCCTTGACCGAGCCATTTCAAGTGGATATAACTAGACAATGCTGATTAAAAAGCGTAATATTTTCATTAGAGGTTCACGCACGGTTGTTATGCGCATCATTCGTCCGGGTGAATTCCAATTTAAGTGGCGGGGAATTTCTGGGGTGGGGGTGGGGGGGGGGCTGCTGCTCTCATGCAACGTTAGTGACACCACAAGTCGGTCGACGGCCTGCGTCTTCTGCCGGTCAGCAGGCAGCTCCAGCCGACGACCGACCAGGGGTAAGTCGGCCAGTCACAAGCCACTGCACCCGGGACACCAGCGTCACACGGGCCACTCGGCACCGACCATTCCAGCGGCGCGCACCGTCTGGTGTGACGTCAGTGACGTCAGTGACGTCACGTGCACGACAGCGCGTCCTGTGAGGGCGCCGCTTCAGGCCGCTGCCGGACCACAGCAGCATGACGTGCCGGTCAGCACCGCGGGAGGTCTGGCGGTGTCCGGCCGCACGGCCCGGATATCTCGGCCACACCGGCCACACGGCCACACCCCCGGCCACACACCAGCCACACACACACGGCCACACACCCGGCCACACACACCAGCCACACACACCCGGCCACCCATACAGCCACACACATCCGGACACCCCGGCCACCCATACAGCCACACAGCCTGGATACCTCGACCACCCACACCAGCCACACAACCCCACACCAGCCACACAGCCCCACACCAGCCACACAGCCTGGATATCTCGACCACCCACACCAGCCACACAACCCCACACCAGCCACACAGCCTGGATATCTCGGCCAACCACACCAGCCACACAGCCACACACCAGTCACACAGCATGGACACCTCGGCCACACACCCGGCTACATACCCTGGAAACCTCGGCACCCACACCGGTTTCCTCGGCCACCCACACCAGCCACACACCTCGGACACCTAGGCAACAGCGACGCCTCAGCCACAAATCACAGCGGTAAGCACATGCAGTGATGTCTGCACTCACACACCAGCAATACGCACTTAAGTTGATACACTTGTCACGTTAAATAATGGGAGAGCGAAACAAAAATATATCCTCCAATTGCCTGAAAGAAAGAAAAGCATGCCAGCAGATCGTTAACAAAACCGAGGACTCCAGGCACGCATAACCAAAGACAGACCCCACAAAGCCTTCGCACCCAACGAGCAAAGCCGCAACCGATCCTGATCAATCCGAGCCAGCACACTCACGGCAAGCGGATCCCACCGGGATCACAGGATCACCGAAGTACAGAGTCACACACAGCAGAACCCGGCACGGACGGAGAGTGTCTACACAGCAGAACCCGGCACGGACGGAGTGTCCAGACCAGCCCGTCACACACAGCAGACCCGGCACGGACGAGAAGGTCCAACCAGCCCGTCACACACAGCAGACCCGGCACGGACGGAGAGTGTCCAGACCAGCCCGTCACACACAGCAACCCGGCACGGACGGAGTGTCCAGACCAGCCCGTCACACACAGCAGACCCCGGCACGGACGGAGTGTCCAGACCAGCCCGTCACACACAGCAGACCCCGACACGGACGGAGTGTCCAGACCAGCCCGTCACACACAGCAGACCCGGCACGGACGGAGAGCGTCCAGACCAGCCCGCCACACACAGCATACCCCGGCACGGACGGAGAGTGTCCAGACCAGCCCATCACACACAGCAGACCCCGGCACGGACAGAGTGTCCAGACCAGCCCGTCACACACAGCAGACCCGGCACGGACGGAGTGTCCAGACCAGCCCGTCACACACAGCAGACCCCGGCACGGACGGAGAGTGTCCAGACCAGCCCGTCACACACAGCAGACCCGGCACGGACAGAGAGTGTCCAGACCAGCCCGTCACACACAGCAGACCCGGCACGGACCAGACAGGCAGCACAAGGCGACAGCGACAGTGCAGCAGCGCCCGTCACACTCGCTCACGTCCGAAGCCACCCTGCAAGCAACACGGGGCATCACGGACCGGCGGCGCTGGCCAGGTCACAGGTCACAGGTCACCGGTCGGCCGACGCGGAGTCTTCAGCCACAGCAGCTGGCGGAGAGAGTGCATCGTCACACCCCCGACTGCCGAGCCCCCGCCGCTGGTCGGTGCGCTGGAACTCACCCAGTGAGCGACGAAGTCAACCGTGACGACAACACCACCGCACATGATGCTCTTATTCCTGTCCAAGGTCGCTATGTGCTTCATGACTGCAAAAATACTAAACTAAAAATCAAACTAAAAACGATACTTGGAATCGGGCCATGAGAAACGACAGCCATAACGCTTCAGAGGTATGCCCATGATTTCCACTGTCTTGCAGGGTTCTGTATAGGGCAATGTTTCGATCTTGAACCATGACTCCTATTGATGTAACGATCCAGCAAGTCGGGCAAGAATCTTATTTGGGACCAGCAGCCTTTTGTGCCGTCAGTGGGAGAGAGTGCAGTGTCTGGGTCCTGATCCAGTGGGACGGAGTGCACTGTGTGTGGGTCCTGATCAGTGGAGGATGAGTCATGTGGGCATATTGTGGAGAGTGATTTGATGCAGTGGGACGGAGTGCACTGTGTGCGGGTCCTGATCCAGTGGATCCAGTGGGACGGAGTGCACTATGTGCGCGTCCATATTCAGTGAGAGGGAGTGCACTGTGTGCGGGTCCGGATCCAGCACATCCACAGCAGGAGTTGGGGGGGGGGGCACCTTCAAGTTGTGAAAGGCACAGACTAATGAGCTTGGCGGTTGTGAGCGAGAACATGACTTGGCATACTCAGCTGATATTGAACATACCGACACTGTGGAAGGGAGAGGGGGGGGTGCATCCAGTTAGAACTGATGACAAGACATTGCCTTGGGCCGGACGCCGTCACCCCTATGGGAAGTTGATGCGGGGGTCGGCTGAATCCTACATTGAGCAGATGCTGCACGAATTACCGACCACCGGCTGAGACCAAGTCCGATGGCGTATCGCTACAGAAATACGACATCGAATAGCAGCACCAGCACGTGCCGTCAAAGCCAGGCACGGCGGACCATTACCGCCCGCGGGCCTGCAGGCACGTGACAGTCACGTGCCGAATGTCACGTGCCAGCTCAGGTCCGAGCGCATGACTCGATGCGAGTTCGGCGCGACGGCCGCGAGAGGATACTGACCGCTGACTGTCGGTGCTCCTCCCGCTCCAGCACCTTCTGCGTCTGGTCCGAGCTGAACTTGAGCACGGCCGCGATCACCTTGGTCAGTGTCTGGGGAAAACGGACACGCCGCCCGTCAGTAGGCATACCACAGCCCGTCAGTAGGTATACCACAGCCCGTCAGTAGGTATACCACAGCCCGTCAGTAGGTATACCACAGCCCGTCAGTAGGTATACCACAGCCCGTCAGTAGGCATACCACAGCCCGTCAGTAGGTATACCACAGCCCGTCAGTAGGTATACCACAGCCCGTCAGTAGGTATACCACAGCCCGTCAGTAGGTATACCACAGCCCGTCAGTAGGTATACCACAGCCCATCAGTAGGTATACCACAGCCCGTCAGTAGGCATACCACAGCCCGTCAGTAGGTATACCACAGCCCGTCAGTAGGTATACCACAGCCCGTCAGTAGGCATACCACAGCCCGTCAGTAGGTATACCACAGCCCGTCAGTAGGTATACCACAGCCCGTCAGTAGGTACACCACAGCACTTCAGGAGGTTGGTTGGTTATTTGGGC
Organism: Imbricaverruca yamaguchii; assembly: GCA_034440575.1. Lineage (NCBI taxonomy): Eukaryota > Metazoa > Arthropoda > Thecostraca > Neoverrucidae > Imbricaverruca > Imbricaverruca yamaguchii. The sequence continues at coordinate 1,700,621 of JAOTOL010001604.1, forward strand.
TTAGGGGCGCATCGACTGCTTCGGTCATACAGCGCCCAGCACTTCGGAGGCATACCACAGCCCGTCAACAGGCATACCACGCCCGTCAGGAGGTATTCCATAGCCCGTCAGTAACAGCCCATCAGCAGGTATTCCACAATCTGGCAGCAGGCATATCACAGTCCGTCAGTAGGCATACCACAGCCCGTCAGTAGGCATACCGCAGCTCGGAGTGGGTATACCACAGCCCGTCAGTAGGTATACCACAGCCCGGCAGTAGGTATACCACAGCCCGTCAGTAGGTATACCACAGCCCGTCAGTAGGCATACCACAGCTCGGGAGTGGGTATACCACAGCCCGTCAGTAGGCATACCACAGCCCGGCAGTAGGTATACCACAGCCCGTCAGTAGGCATACCACAGCCCGTCAGTAGGTATACCACAGCCCGTCAGTAGGTATACCACAGCCCGTCAGTAGGCATACCACAGCCCGTCAGTAGGTATACCACAGCCCGTCAGTAGGTATACCACAGCCCGTCAGTAGGCATACCACAGCCCATCAGTGGGTATACCACAGCCCGTCAGTAGGGATACCACAGCCCATCAGTAGGTGTACCACAGCCCGTCAGTAGGTATACCACAGCCCGTCAGTAGGCATACCACAGCCCGATACCACAGCCCGTCAGTAGGCATACCACAGCCCGTCAGTGGGTATAACACAGCCCGGCAGTAGGCATACCACTGCCCGTCAGTAGGCATACCACAGCCCGTCAGTGGGCATACCACAGCCCGTCAGTGGGCATACCACAGCCCGTCAGTAGGCATACCACAGCCCGTCAGTAGGCATACCACAGCCCATTAGTATGGATACCACAGCCCGTCAGTGGGCATACCACAGCCCGTCAGTAGGTATACCACAGCCCGTCAGTGGGTATACCACAGCCCGTCAGTAGGCATACCACAGCCCGTCAGTAGGTATACCAGCCCGTCAGTGGGTATACCACAGCCCGTCAGTAGGTATACCACAGCCCGTCAGTAGGTATACCACAGCCCGTCAGTGGGTATACCACAGCCCGTCAGTAGGTATACCACAGCCCGTCAGTAGGTATACCACAGCCCGTCAGTAGGTATACCACAGCCCGGCAGTAGGTATACCACAGCCCGTCAGTAGGTATACCACAGCCCATCAGTAGGTATACCACAGCCCGTCAGTAGGTATACCACAGCCCGGCAGTAGGCATACCACAGCCCGTCAGTAGGCATACATACCACAGCCCATCAGTAGGCATACCACGGCCCGTCAGTAGGTATACCACAGCCCGTCAGTAGGTAATACCACAGCCAGCCCGTCAGTAGGTATACCACAGCCCGTCAGTAGGTATACACAGCAGGGTATACCACAGCCCGTCAGTAGGTATACCACAGCCCGTCAGTAGGTATACCACAGCCCGGCAGTAGGTATACCACAGCCCGTCAGTAGGTATACCACAGCCCGTCAGTAGGTATACCACAGCCCGTCAGTAGGTATACCACAGCCCGTCAGTAGGTATACCACAGCCCGTCAGTAGGTATACCACAGCCCGTCAGTAGGTATACCACAGCCCGTCAGTAGGCATACCACAGCCCGTCAGTAGGTATACCACAGCCCGCAGGGGATACCACAGCCCGGCAGTAGGTATACCACAGCCCGTCAGTAGGCATACCACAGCCCGGTTACAGGGTGTACAAGGATACCACGGCCCATCAGTAGGTATACCACAGCCCATCAGTAGGGATACCACAGCCCGTCAGTAGGTATACCACAGCCCGTCAGTAGGCATACCACAGCCCGTCAGTAGGTATACCACAGCCCGTCAGTAGGTATACCACAGCCCGTCAGTAGGTATACCACAGCCCGTCAGTAGGTATACCACAGCCCGTCAGTAGGCATACCACAGCCCGTCAGTAGGCATACCACAGCCCGTCAGTAGGTATACCACAGCCCGTCAGTAGGCATATCACAGCCCGTCAGTAGGTATACAAGAATAAAGGGCTTGCTTTTCAGTATTACAGGGAGGGCTGATTGACAGACTTGGTGGGCAACTGATTCAGTGTACAGAGTGCAACCAAGAAGGGCCCTTGTGGCTCATAGTTGCACTAATATTTTATGTCTTTATGTCTTTATGTATACAAGGTTACACGCCCATCAGTAGGTATACCACAGCCCGAGGAGGTAACGCCGTCAGTAGGTATACCACGGCCCGTCAGTAGGTATACCACAGCCCGTCAGTAGGTATACCACAGCCCGTCAGTAGGTATACCACAGCCCGTCAGTGGGCATACCACAGCCCATCAGTAGGTATTCCATAGCCCGTCAGTAGGTATACCACAGCACTTCATGAAGCATACCACAGCCCGTCAACAGGCATACCACACCCGTCAGGAGGTATTCCATAGCTCGTCAGTAACAGCCCATCAGCAGGTATTCCACAATCTGGCAGCAGGCATATCACAGTCCGTCAGTAGGTTTGCTATATCACTTCGAATAGCATTTCAGCAACCGAGTAATATTTAGGAAACACGCTTGAGAATGTCATCAATTTTATCCAGAAAAAGACTGCATAGTGGTCAGAATACAGCAAACAGGATCGCTGAATAAATGACTGGACTACGCACAATCTAAACTAGGTTCCTTGCTACCTAATGCCACATACCTGAATACCCAGAAATGTTCACTATACTTCAGCGAGCGGATTAACCTGACACGGTGACGCAGTCCCATAACCGAATACCGAGAAATGCCCACGATACTTCAGCGCCGGGAACAACCTGACACTGATAATGTCCCAAAACTGAATACTGAGAAATGTTCATAATACTTCAGCACCCGGACAAACCTGACACGGACGACACTTTAATCTGAGGCAAACTTGTCACAAACGAGCAGACCATGACTTTAATACCGAAGCCGCCGCCTACAATTACGCCTCCAGGAAGATAAATCTGCCGCCGGGTCGTCGACATTAGTGGTGCGTCAGCGGTTTTAGTGGTGCACCAGCGGTATTAGCGATGCGCCAGCGTCATTAGTGGTGAATCAGCGGCATTAGTGGTGCGTCAGCGTCATTAGTGGTGCATCAGCGACATTAGTGGTGCGTCAGCGGCTTTAGTGATACGTAAGCGATATTAGTGGCGCGCCAGAGTCATTAGTGGTGCATCAGCGACATTAGTGGTGCATCAGCGACATTAGTGGTGCGCCAGCATCATTAGTGGTGCATCAGTGACATTAGTGGTGCGTCAGCGACATTAGTCGTGCGCCAGCGACATTAGTGGTGCGCCAGCATCGTTCGTGGTGCGTCAGGGACATTAATCGTGCGCCAGCGACATTAGTGGTGCGCCAGCGAGATTAATGGCGCACGTCCTCCAGCTGCCGGCGGACCCCGCCAGTTTGTCGCCAGGTATGCGGCAAGTGCGGCCTAAGCTGCGCAGCGGCGGTAAACGACGCGGGCGTCGGCAGAGCGCGGTATTGCCGGGCGATATAACTCCCTGTGGAGCATGAACGGCCCACACCTAATGTAGTGCAGCTGTGACAGGTGTTCGTGTGTCAGTGACTTGGTTAACCGAGGCGCCGTGTCTTCACAGTGACAGACATATCGGCCGTGTACGTGTGTACATATACGCGTACACGTGTACATGCGTGTGTGTGTGTGCACATACACGTTTGTGTACACACGTGCATGTGCATGTGCAGTGTGTGTGTGTGTGTGTGTGTGTGTGTGTGTGTGTGTGTGTGTGTGTGTGTGTGTGTGTGTGTGTGTGTGTGTGTGTGTGTGTGTGCGTGCGTGCGTGCGTGCGTGCGTGCGTGCGTGCGTGCGTGCGTGCGTGCGTGCGTGCGTGCGTGCGTGCGTGCGTGCGTGCGTGCGTGCGTGCGTGCGTTAATGCGCGCGCGTATCAATTACGAAAGTGACAGCTTGAGGTTTCTCAATGCAAGAGCATGCACCGTGCTGCTAATGCAAACCGTGAGGCAGCTGAAATCGATCTCTGCTTGCGAGATAACGCCCGTGACGTCCGATCGAGGACTGGCCAGTTGCCACAGATGAAAGGAACCGCAGGTTTTTGACTGCAACACATAACGAGCCTAAGCGCGAAGAATCTGTATACTGGTCTGCACCGAGACAATTTATAGGTATTATAACATTCCATAGGCGCTGCGTTTTTAACATTGTTACGCTTCTACTGGCATCTATTTTTTCAATCGTTGCATTCACTGACTTCAGTGTTCGGTCACATGCAAACAAGAAAGGAAATAGAGCACGCACAATGGACATGAGCTGCGAGGTGGCTCAAGGTCCATCTCTGTTCGGAAACAATGGCATATAGGGAACATTCAGTGGAGCACGTGGCGTGACCCGAAATACGTAGCACTCCCTGTCGTTTGTTGCGGATACGGGACCCTGAAACGCTCCGACACGACCATCAAAGAGATACATATTTTAACACGGAATTCCATGGGGCAGCCCATCCGAGGCGTTTCCAAGTCACCAGCTTCAACTCATTTTATCACTGAGCCGTGCGAATGTTTGTTTTGTAATCACACCGCTAGAGTCGACAATGCCATAGTGTGAGTGAGTGAGGTCGGACAGGCCAATATTAACCCCCAGGCGTACTGGGAACAGAGTCGGTCCTCAAGTCGTGCGACGGCCTGCCGCTGCTCCGACCGCCACTGCGTGTCCGAGCACGCCTCAGCTGTCAGATGCCACAGCCCCCCCCCCGCCGCAGAGCACGCCTCAGCTGTCAGAATCCCCCCCCCGCCGCAGAGCACGCCTCAGCTGTCAGAATGTCACAGCCCCCCTCCACCCCCCCCCCGCCGCGGGTGGGCGCCTTCCGGGTGCAGGGGGCACGTCCACATCAGAAGCCAACGCTTTGAAGTGGCCCGCGTTCGGTATTGCGCGACCGTTTGGACAGCCAGCGAACTTGCCGCCGGCGCTGTCAGCGCGGCCGTTTGATTGGTGGGGACGGCCGTCTGGACGCTGTGATTGGTGGAGACTGATGTTCAATCCATTAGGGGTGAGTGACCGGGCTGTGAGCTGCCCGTGGGGTCACCAGCTCGAGGGGAATTACAGCGGCACTGGACCTTCAAGCCGGACCTACATCGTCCCACCACATACAGCAGCATCGGACATTCAAGCCGGGCTTCCATCGGCCCACCACATACAGCAGCAGTTTGGTACACATAAGCAGCATGGCCTTCAAGCTGGACCTACATCGGCCCACCACATACAGCGGCACTGGACCTTCAAGCCGGACCTACATCGGCCCACCACATACAGCGGCACTGGACCTTCAAGCCGGACCTACATCGGCCCACCACATACAGCGGCACTGGGCCTTCAAGCCGGGCCTACATCGGTCCACCACTACAGCGGCACTGGGCCTTCGAGCCGGGCCTACATCGGCCCACCACATACAGCAGCATCGGGCCTTCAAGCCAGGCCTACATCGGCCCACCACATACAGCAGCATTGGACCTTCAAGCCGGACCTACATCGGCCCACCACATACAGCGGCACTGGGCCTTCAAGCCGGACCTACATAAGCTCACCAGATGCAGCGGCCACACCACTAGGGCCGTATACCGGTCCAACTTCCGCATAAACAGCTCCAAGCACACACACTCATGAAGAACACGCACACACAGGCATACAGAAGATCAGCGTCTGCAGGCCCGAGCGTGCTGACACAGGCTATATAAACACCATAGCCCACCGGGACGATCTCTGCAGACTACTGAGTCACGCCACATCGGCCTAGACCAGGCTCGCCAGCCCAACACTCTCCACCCACCTCTGAAATGCTATGCATTGCAGTCGCTACTAGTTGATCGGTTATTTGGGCTTACAGGCGCATCCACTATTGTAGCCGACATTGCTGGCTTCTTAATACCAAGTGCATTTCATCTGGTAATCATGGACTATAAAAGAGGTCCTGGAATGTCAAAGCTTTCCGAAAACTGACAAACTCTCAATAACTTTCATTTCGATGAGTGGACGCGAGTCAAGCTCATCGGACACATGACAGTGTGCAATGAACTCAAGCCGACGCAGCCGTTCAGGGAAGCTGCTGATCAGAACAAAGTGACCGAGCCGAACCGGACCGCCCGAGCCGAGCCGAGCCGAGCCGAGCCGAGCCGAGCCGAGCCGAGCCGAGCCGAGCCGAGCCGAGCCGAGCCGAGCCGAGCCGAGCCGAGCCGAGCCGAGCCGAGCCGAGCCGAGCCGAGCCGAGCCGAGCCGAGCCGAGCCGAGCCGAGCCGAGCCGAGCCGAGCCGAGCCGAGCCGAGCCGAGCCGAGCCGATCCGATCCGATCCGATCCGATCCGATCCGATCCGAGCCGCCTACATGGATCAGCTGACCAGTTGACTCTGACACGGCGGCTTCCCGGCCGACAGGCAGCTGGCCTCGGCGGCTGGTGACGCTCACACCGCCACGGCGGCCGACCATTTGCCGCTGCAGCGGCCGCGTGCACGGCAGTGACGGGTCAATATGCGGCCGCCGCTCCGGCAGCCTCGCGAGGCGCGCCGCACGTCCAGCTAGCGCCCCGCTTCTCGGAACCCCCACCCGCGGCTAGCTAGGGTCAAGGTCACGTCACCAGCGACGGAAGGCAATCTCTGGAGCGTACACGGCGGCAGTGAGACATCATCACCCCAAGGACATGGCATCAGAAGTGGCTCGGCATTGGACTAAAGTGCACAAATAAAAAGAACGCGGTGCGAAATTGAAATATGCACACCGCTCGGGCGTTTCCAAATAACCCATTTATAACTCATGGTTCAGTGTACCAACCGCAAACATCAACAACTTGGATCAAATGTGCACCAATAGGTACTTACAGCTGAGCGCACATAGCAATTCGTGGGCCATTCCTTTCAATCCTTCCCCAAAGGGAAATTCGTCGTTTTTGTCGCGCCGGAATCGATTGCTTGGCTCCCAGTGAGCTAGGATGGCGGGTTACATGCTGTCCGTTTGGTGCCACCAGTGTTGCTCTATTATTCCGAGTTGTTAAATACAACTAGAAATAATGACACCGTTCTCGATAGGCTCCAGGCAGTACACCCACTCCATAGCCATTTTCTTTGCATGCCGATCAAACTGTTGTGACATCCCAACGTTGATCCCGCGTATCCTTGTTGCTTGTAATTGCGCGAGTGCGTTTAAATCTGTAGAAGATATCCGAATAGTACCGGAAGGATGCACACCGATACCAATGAGCGTTCGCCGTCCCCACGGCAAACGACTGACGGCTCCAGAATACCTAAAGATAAATACTGCTGCGACATACAGCCACGCAATTGAAGCTGATACGAATCTCTACCTCGCCGCAATATGCATACACATTAAATAGATAGCGAACTAAACATGCATGGTGCATTTCCAGTTTCCACCGACACGAGCATAAACATACATAAATACGTTTACGACCAGGAGGGCTAAGCTACATGCGATAAACCATCCGTAGCATGGACATTAATCCCAGGTCTCCACACGACATTCTGGGACTGCATTAAACAAACGGATCGAACTTTCTGACTGAGCTGTCCGACTGGGGTGCCCGACTGAACTGCCCGACTGAGCTGCCAGGCTGAACTGCCCGACTGAACTGCCCGACTGGGCTGCCTGACTGAACTGCCCGACTGAGCCGCTCGACTAAGCTGTCCGACTGAGCTGCCGGACTGGGCTGCCTGACTGAGTCGGCCTTTACAAGGCTCAATGGTAAATATGCCGCGTAACGCATGTCAAGGGTGGTGCCAACGTCAGCAGACCCCGCCCCAGTGTACGACGCTGCACACCAGCAGACCCCGCCCCAGTGTACGACACTGCACACCAGCAGACCCCGCCCCAGTGTACGACACCGCACACCAGCAGACCCCGCCCCAGGTGTACGACGCTGCACACCAGCAGACCCCGCCCCAGTGTACGACCCGCACACCAGCAGACCCCGCCCCAGTGTACGACGCTGACACCAGCAGACCCCGCCCCAGTGTACGACGCTGCACACCAGCAGACCCCGCCCCAGTGTACGACACCGCACACCAGCAGACCCCGCCCCAGTGTACGACACCGCACACCAGCAGACCCCGCCCCAGTGTACGACACCGCACACCAGCAGACCCCGCCCCAGTGTACGACACCGCACACCAGCAGACCCCGCCCCAGTGTACGACGACACCACCGCACACCAGCAGACCCCGCCCCAGTGTACGACACTGCACACCAGCAGACCCCGCCCCAGTGTACGACGCTGTACACCAGCAGACCCCGCCCCAGTGTACGACACTGCACCCGCCCCAGTGTACGACACTGCACACCAGCAGACCCCGCCCCAGTGTACGACGCTGTACACCAGCAGACCCCGCCCCAGTGTACGACACCGTACACCAGCAGACCCCGCCCCAGTGTACGACACTGGACACCAGCAGACTCCGCCCCAGTGTACGACGCTGCACACCAGCAGACCCCGCCCAGTGTACACCGCAGCCCTGCCCCAGTGTACGACACTGCACACCAGCAGACCCCGCCCCAGTGTACGACACCGCACACCAGCAGACCCCGCCCCAGTGTACGACGCTGCACACCAGCAGACCCCGCCCCAGTGTACGACACTGCACACCAGCAGACCCCGCCCCAGTGTACGACACTGGCACACCAGCAGACTCCGCCCCAGTGTACGACGCTGCACACCAGCAGACTCCGCCCCAGTGTACGACACTGCACACCAGCAGACCCCGCCCCAGTGTACGACACCGCACACCAGCAGACCCCGCCCCAGTGTACGACACCGCACACCAGCCCGCCCCAGTGTACGACACCGCACACCAGCAGACCCCGCCCCAGTGTACGACACTGCACACCAGCAGACCCCGCCCCAGTGTACGACACTGGACACCAGCAGACCCCGCCCCAGTGTACGACGCTGCACACCAGCAGACCCCGCCCCAGTGTACGACGCTGGACACCAGCAGACCCCGCCCCAGTGTACGACGCTGGACACCAGCAGACCCCGCCCCAGTGTACGACACCGCACACCAGCCGTACAGCTGACGCCGGGTCCAGTCCGCCGTCGGCCGGCCACTCACCAGCGGCTCCTTGCCCATCATGTACTCGAAGAGGATGTTGCGCAGGTACTCGAGCTCGGTGTTCGGGTCGACGCTGCCGTCGGCGTGTGTGTCGGCTCCGGGCGCGGCCGCCGTCACACCCAGGTGCTGCAGCTCCAGCAGACGGCGCAGCTCGGCCACCTCTCTCCTGTCGAGGCCCGGGTCTCGGTCACAGCGGTCACAGGTGTGGGCTAAGTCACGGCGGTCACAGAAGTGGGCTAACGTCACAGCGGTCACAGGAGTGGGCTAACGTCACGGCGGTCACAGGAGTGGGCTAACGTCACGGCGGTCACAGGAGTGGGCTAACGTCACGGCGGTCACAGGAGTGGGCTAACGTCACGGCGGTCACAGGAGTGGGCTAACGTCACGGCGGTCACAGGAGTGGGCTAACGTCACAGCGGTCACAGGAGTGGGCTAACGTCACGGCGGTCACGGAGTGGGCTAACGTCACGGCGGTCACAGGAGTGGGCTAACGTCACGGCGGTCACAGGAGTGGGCTAACGTCACAGGGTCACAGGGTGGGCTAACGTCACGGTCACAGGGGCAACGGAGTGGGCTAACGTCACGGCGGTCACAGGAGTGGGCTAACGTACAGCGGTCACAGGGTGGGTTAACGTCACAGCGGTCACAGGAGTGGGCTAACGTCACAGCGGTCACAGGGTGGGCTAACGTCACGGCGGTCACAGGGTGGGCTAACGTCACGGCGGTCACAGGAGTGGGCTAACGTCACGGCGGTCACAGGAGTGGGCTAACGTCACAGCGGTCACAGGAGTGGGCTAACGTCACGGCGTCGCCATGACGAACACGGCACAGTGGTGTCGCTATGATACACGCACGGCACAGTTGTGTCGCTATGATACACGCACGGCACAGTTTTGTCGCTATGATACACGCACGGCACAGTGGTGTCGCTATGATACACGCACGGCACAGTGGTGTCGCTATGATACACGCACGGCACAGTGGTGTCGCTATGATACACGCACGGCACAGTGGTGTCGCTATGATACACGCACGGCACAGTTTTGTCGCTATGATACACGCACGGCACAGTGGTGTCGCTATGATACACGCACGGCACAGTGGTGTCGCTATGATACACGCACGGCATGGTTGTCGCTATGATACACGCACGGCACAGTGGTGTCGCTATGATACATGCACGGCACAGTTTTGTCGCCATGATACATGCACGGCACAGTGGTGTCGCTATGATACACGCACGGCACAGTGGTGTCGCTATGATACACGCACGGCACAGTGGTGTCGCTATGATACACGCACGGCACAGTGGTGTCGCTATGATACACGCACGGCACAGTTGTGTCGCTATGATACACGCACGGCACAGTGGTGTCGCTATGATACACGCACGGCACAGTTGTGTCGCTATGATACACGCACGGCACATGGTTGTCGCTATGATACACGCACGGCACAGTGGTGTCGCTATGATACACGCACGGCACAGTGGTGTCGCTATGATACACGCACGGCACAGTTGTGTCGCTATGACACACACACGGCACAGTTTTGTCGCTATGATACATGCATGACACAGTTTTGTCGCTATGATACATGCACGGCACAGCGGTGTCGCTATGATACACGCACGGCACAGTGGTGTCGCTATGATACATGCACGGCACAGTTGTGTCGCCATGATACACGCACGGCACAGTGGTGTCGCTATGATACACGCACGGCACAGTGGTGTCGCTATGATACACGCACGGCACAGTGGTGTCGCTATGATACACGCACGGCACAGTGGTGTCGCTATGATACACGCACGGCACAGTGGTGTCGCTATGACACACACATGCCCAAGTTGACAAAAAGGTGTCCGGCATACAGTGACGTGACCAACTAAAGCAGTCCCGGGAGTGCGAAGATGAGCCACGATCTCCTTCCCTGCGTTATATAACTACGACTTTGCCGCCCCGGTAGCTCAGTTGGTTAGAGCGCCGGCTTGCATTGGTCTCCCATATCCTGGCGATACAGGGTTCGAGTCTCTTTACGCGCTCGCATTTAGCCCCTGGTTTGGAGGGTCAGTTGACAACCGGTCCGATAATGCCGTGGATGAGTTACCGTGGCGGGTGAGTCTGTGGATTGGCGGCACGCTAAACTAAATGTAAAATTATACAATTGAACAGAAATTCACGGGTCGATTCCTGGAGCCAGGGTTCACGCAACAAGCTCTGCTTATGAATAGGACTCTGGTCCATAAAACCACCCCAGCAATGATTCGAACTAAATTTATAACTAAAAAAAATACACCAAGATATCTGCGGCACGCCAAATATTGAGCTGATCATGTCAGAGTACCTCGGCATAGTTTCACATAAGTCCATGGTAGGAGGGACATGGAAATAGCAGATAATAGCTTGTCTAACAGCAGTGACATCGAACAGTGCCCATACGCCACATCAGCTACAAGAGCTGGACTGGAGGAGCACAGGTGTCGCCTGAAATGGAGCATACGAGGAAAATCTTGCAGTACTTTCTTTTTGGAAGCTACGCGATGAAAATACTCTCGACAGATTAATTGTTCACTGGAAGTAATTATCAGCTTCATCCTAGAATACTTGAGAACGTTCAGGCCGTAACAGCTGACGGTGATTCAGCACAGCTTAACGTCACACCAAGGATTCGTGACAGCAGCCACAATCGTACGCCCTTCAGCACCCGATATATCGGAGACCGACAGTGAGACGGTACAAATACCCCTCAACAGGTGGCACCACCTATCGCGGCGCCACCACCATCCATTTCAATCCGTGATTGTGCGGCCGAGTTCGCTTGGAGCGGATAGCAAAGCTGCTTCTACCGGTGCAAACATTGCTATTGAGCGCGCAGGTCCACCCATCCTCCCGCGCAGGAGGGAACACTGAAGCACGTGGGTACAGTACGGAGTCGACATCGGAGTTGAAATACCGAGTCAGGTGGACACTACATTGACTGCTATCGTGGCGCCGGCGACTGAGAAACATTCTGATTTTGTCGAAACAGCAAGGCTGATATTAGCTGCGACTGGAGCCTCGAACTTCTTTTCTGAAGTTTGAGCCGGCGCCAACGATTCCACGTCACAATTCGGCAACTGCGTGCACGTCTCCGCGGGGGCACCTGGCGAGTCCAGGTGCGAATAGTCAAACGGCGCCGGCTGCTTACTTGTGCTTCCTGCGCATCTGCTCGATCTGCCTGTGCTGCACCAGCACCTGCTTCCTGATCGACTCTAGGCTGGCGGTGCCCGTCTCCACGGCGGCTGCCGCCACCTTACTGGTCTCCTCCAGCCGCTGCCGAGGTCACAGGCCGGTCAGCGGTCGGCCGGCCGGTGCCGTCCATTGGCGGCTCAGTCACATGTCAGTCACAGGTCAGTGACTGACATGTCACTGTCAGTCACTGGTACATGCCACTGTCAGTCACTGGTACATGCCACTGGTAAGTGACTGACATATCGCTGGTAAGTGACTGACATGTCACTGGTGAATAGCAGGCCAGTCAACATGGGGTCTCACACGGGACGTGTTCTGCACACGTGGATAGCCACAAGCTGTCGCAAACCAGCCTGCCCACCTTCTGAGCAGAACAGCCGAACATACACCAAGGCACGCCTTTTCAGAACGACATCCCTGCCCTTTCAGGACAACCTTCCTGCCTTTTCAGGTTAACCTTCCTGCCCTTTTCAGTACCTATGCATTTTTATCTTCCATGCTCGAAGAACAAGTCGATGTGCTTTAGATGAACTTCAACGGCTCTCCTCGATTTAACACTCGACACAATTACTTTGGACTTGCAATATAGTTAATATAATTACATAACCTTACTGGGACGCATCCATCTCAACATACAACCACGTCATACTTATAATAACAACACTATCTGACTAAACACGACCCCACAACGAGCAGGCAGCCGCAGTCGGCACACGTGTGGGCGTACACTGGTGCCTGACCCCGGGGCTGGGGGGCCAACGTACCTCATCCGGCGGGTCGGCGTCTCCAGACGGCTAAAACAGCAGTCACACCAGTGAGTAGGCGTGGTGTTACAGCACACACACACACATACACACACACACACACACACGCACTCCTCACTACGCACGGCGCCTGACATTGTCGCTGTTAGAGCAGGCCGGATACCGAGGATGAGTTTCACAACACTACATCTATAACACTGCAAGCATGCTGTCATGTTCGTGTTAGAAGAAAAACAAGAGCATACAAAATGCAAACATTGAAGAAGGTAGGTAAAACTTGACGAAATAAAATACAATTCACTCGACGGAGATGCAGACCTCTGCCTATGGCCGCCCGGCCCACCCACTCATGGGCTCCGCTGGCAGAATGATCCAATCATGCTCAATAACCAGTGACCAGGCCAATATCGGGCAGCTCAGGTCAGTCCTTCCCAGACCAGAGAGCAGCAGTCGGATGACAGCAACCAGGTTGAGTTCAAAGTCGGCTCAGGCCTCCCAACCTAAAGCAAGTTCCACCTAATATCAGCTCCGCCCCAGCCAACTGCGATTCTCCATCCTTGGGCTACCTCTCACCGCATCTCCAGTCTCTACCCAGCCCATCCAGTCTTGTACTTCCTCTAGTCCCTACCTCACCTCGGATTGTCAAGCTTTCTCCCTTCGCTAGTCCCGGCCCCACCCCATACCATCCAGCCTCGTCCCTATCGTAGTTCATACCTCTCTCCGGACCGTCCAGCCTCATCCCTCCGCTTGTCCCCCCTATCTCCCCGGACCGTCCAGCCTCATCCCTCCGCTTGTCCCCCCTATCTCCCCGGACCGTCCAGCCTCCTCCCTCCACCAGTTCCGGCCCAACCCCGTCCAGCCCTGTCTCGTCCCTTAGCCAATCCCGGCCCCACCCAGGATTTTCAAGCCTCGTCCCTCCGCTAGTCCCCTCTCTCCTCGGACCAGCCGGTCTCGTCCCTTAGCCAGTCCCTACCTCTCCCCCAGCCCGTCCAGCCTCCTCCCTCCGCCAGTTCCGGCCCAACCCCGTCCAGTCCCGTCTCGGCCCCACTCCAGATCTTCCGGCCTCGTGCCTCCGCCAGGCCCTGCCCACCACCGGCCCGTCGACACAGAACGTGCTGGCGAGGCGTCCACACCCACTGACCCGCCGCTCCGTCAGCAGATCGCGCTGCAGCTGGTCCAGCTGGTGGCTGTGCTCAGAGCTGGCGCGCTGCACCATCTCCGCCAGCTGGCCACTGAATTGCTCCCGCATCGTCTCCAGCTGGGTCTGGTAGTCGTCCCGCACCGACTTCAGCTGGATCTCCTTATCCTGTGGACCATAGAACATCACCGGCAGGTTCAGCAGAGGGTAGGCGGCGGGGTGGCGGCAGGGTTAGCAGACGGCCAGTGGCAGGACCAAGAGAAGACGTGGTGTGGTATTGGCAGGGTCAGCAGAGGGTGAGCGGCGGGGTGGCGGCAGGGGGGCCAGTGGCGAAGAGAAGACGTGGTGTGGTTTGTAGCAGAGGGTGAGCGGCGGGGTGGCGGCAGGGTCAGCAGAGGGTGGCGGCGGGGTGGCGGCAGGGTTAGCAGACGGCCAGTGGCAGGACCAAGAGAAGACGTGGTGTGGTATTGGCAGGGTCAGCAGGTAACTTCTTAGCAGTCCCGCTTGCCAGATACCTCACGAGCTGTGTGGCACGGAACGTGACCGGCACTGGCGGACAACTGACGATGCTAATGCTTTGACTCTATATATATATATATATATATATATATATATATATATATATATATATATATATATATATATATGTATATATATATATATACACACACACACCCACTCATATATATATATATATATGGTGTATATATATATATATATATATATATATAGTATATATATATATATATATATATATATATATATATACACACACACCCACTCATATATATATATATATATGAGTGTGTGTGTGTGTGTGTGTATATATACATAAATATATATATGGTTGATACGCTTACATTTCAATGATCCCAACCCATCTCTACAACATACATTCTACGCCATTAACAGTGTTAGACGCAAGTGACCAAATCACACGAACTGGTTGTTGGGTGGGCCTACGGTCGCCCGGCCAGCCGCCGAAGATGAATAACCCCGCCAACCGGATAAGAGACGTGGACAGCACTACCTTCAGCTGGGTGCGCGTCAGGTCGATGGCCTCCACCCGGTCGTCTATCTCGCGGTAGAGTGTGCGCACTCGGTCGCGGTGCTGGGACGTCAGGTGCTCCTCGTGCTCCTCAGCTTTGCCTGCCCCACACCAACAGCTCGGTCACAAAGCGCTCGCAGCCCGTCAAACTTTGCCGGCAGACAAAGCTCTCGGCTGGGCCGACGTGACGCCTGGCGATCACCTCCGACTCGAGGTCGGGCAGAAGTGAAGATCATTTTCACGGGTGGAAAACGAAATCATAGAAAGAAAAAAGATCGCACGGCTGGGAGGTTGCCATACGAAGGCATACCAGCTGACATGGTTGGCGACAAATTGCCGCAGACAAGTTCATCACGATAGCCACTGAGGAGTCACCGTTCCTGCTCGCGGTACATACCCATGAGTAGCTGTAGCTGACGTTGGTGGCCCCGCTCCTGTTCCCGCAGGCGCTGCTCGAAGTCCTCCGTGACGCTCTTCACAAGAAGCCGACTGTTGTCATCCAGGGAGACACTGCCGGGGTCACAGGTCACTCAATGTCCGGGTCAAATGCAAAACACTCTATTTGTCTGTTCTATATTCTCTATTCAGTTCATTCTGACATCTAATGATGTGAGCGTTGTGGGCTTCCGCCGTTTTGGGCCAAGGAGTCACCAGAAAAGGTGTTGCGGCCTTCACGAGTCGAAATCTGAAGAAAAAAAACGGAGAGAAGCTACTGAGCAATGGAGCGGGAATGCATGGTCTCCGCTTGGGCCCCGCGTCGTTTCAGAGCGTGCTCGCATGGCCAAGTTGGTGCTGATTTCGTGTTGCGTGCCGACCACAATCCCTCGATTCATCTCCGTCAAAGTAATGATCCGCCAGGAAAACCGGCATGGTGGATGCCACAGTCCAGCTGGAGACCCTGCACTATGATCGGCAATACCGCCCCAGTTCGACGTTTCCCCATGCTGACGTACGGTCTCTACAGCCCGTGGACTACCAGTGCAGAGCCGACGCGACGGTACGGGCTATTTCCATCGAGGATGAGCTCGGCGTCATCGGGCTCAGCAGCAGGATTCGGATCTGACGGAATTCGTGAACTGTTGACGAGAAGGCGACTCCGGAATCTGCGATGCCCGTGGTGAAACCCCACAGTGTCATGACACTGTGTCAGGACTGAGGCTGAATGACAAAGATCTTCTGACCTGTGCCTGCGTGCGCGACTGCGTTGAGCAGCATCAGGTGGTCGTGCTAAAGGCGAAGGTGGAAGCGGCTTTGTCAAGGCATCATGATGATACTGCAGCCAGTATTTTTGACAGTACCCAAGACAGTAGAGAAGATAAGAACAACGTTTCGCCGGAGTTCCTCGTTCCGAGGCGCACAGGTCCGGATTTGATGGTGGTTACTGGGCTTCACAACACTTCGACCGTTGATCCGCGTAGCGTCGCCAATCGCTCACGCCGATTGGTAGCGGGTCAAGAGCGGCGACAGGTGAGACTCAAACCCGCAATCTCACGATTGTGAGACGGGCAACTTACCACCAGACTACCCGTCCCCAGACACGGATTCGAACTTGCCGACCATACTCCACGAAGGAAAGCTTGCCAGGCTCCGGGCGAGCTCAGTTTTGCGAGATGCCGGCACCTGATATGTGCCCACGGTACCCGATCGTCCGTCATCCGCGACGGTAGACTGTACTTATTTTGCCGACCCGTAACCGAACTCCACCAGCGGAAATCGTCGAATTACGTCCCGATGGTCGCATTGCGGACCAGAGCGAAGCCCAAACGTGTCCGCTCCGGTATACAAAACACATGCCATATACTGCTCCCGTGTATACTGTATATACCACAGGAGGCTGCCTGGGCGATCCATTCTGGCACGACCGTCACACCTTTGAAGCCTTATAACGTTTCTTCTCTTGCAACACTGTTTCAGGTCTTAAATAGTTCATTCAGAATTAGACGTGTCAAATCCTCACACCCGTCCCTCCCCCCCCCAGCATTACAATCTTCTTCTAGTCTCAAACTAAGCGTTGCACGAAAATGAAACTGGTGTCATCGGAAGGCGCCCGCCGAGTAGGGCCGAAAAACATCCACTAAATTTTCGTTCCTAAAAAAGTCACGTCGCTAGGGGGTCTATGGGATCACGACTGACGTCATGTTTTGGGCTCTGGACATTTTGTGGTAGATATAAAAAGAGAACAAAATTATTTGGAATCGGAGAAGGAAGGCGAAATCGACCATGGCTGAAAAATGTTTGCTCCTCCAAAAATCAACATCGCAAATTTTGGGAGCTTTTAAACTTTTTAATTTTGATTAAAAAAGGGACATATTTTTATAATGGGTAAAACACATCGACAAATGTTGCATAAAGTCAACTTAACTCATAAGAGTGCTTACTTGAGACGGAATCTTCGATTTTACCACCAATGGGCAAATATGCAAAACAAGTCATCAAAAACTTTAAAAAAAAATATATCCAGCCTTTTGTTGCATCCACAAAAATATGCAAACGCTGAAAGTTTCATTCGAATATCGTCATCCGTTCAAACGTGACGAATGGCAGAACTTTTCTGAAAGTGACCTCACTTGACCTTGAAACACTTGGTGATCGTAGATGACCTGACCATAACATTTTCTCGTATGTCAAATTGATGTGGGAAAAGGTATGCCAAATTCTGCCCGTCGTTTCCTCACCGTCCGGGAGGAACCTCAGGGGAGCGTAAAATGACCCCTCCGAGACGGGGGCCGGCAAATAATTTCTTCTCCAGTTCTCACCAAAATCTTTAAATACGCGCATTCTTTGTTCAATACAAATGTTCCATGACGGAACTTATTTCGAGACGGCAGAGCCGGCACCAACCAAGGGCCAGCCAGCCAGCCTCCGGTCACGTGGTCGTGCGATCATGGCACCTGACCTGTGTACTCAGAGGTCCGGAGACCGTGTAGTCGGTGTCAGTCCGACGGAGAGTGAACGCGCGTGAACGGCTGAATGTGGCATAATTTAAGCGTGAAGGCCGTGCAAAAAAGCGAAACAGCGTGGCACCCCTGCAGATTCGACAAACTGGATTTACCTTCTATGTGAACAACATTCGACGGATGAACCCGATTTCAACGAAATCGCAGTGGATTTCGACTGCGGCGGCCGCGTTACAACAGCGCCGACAGGGAGCGGTACGGTACCGGCCGGTGGTGTGGACGGCTGCGTTACGACAGCGCCGACAGGGAGCGGTACGGTACCGGCCGGTGGTGTGGACGGCTGCGTTACGACAGCGCCGACAGGGAGCGGTTGTAACGCAGCCGTTGTACACTACATAACCAAAGTAGCAAATATTGCTCATTGCCCTAGAGAAAACCAGCTCCGTGGTAGGTTTGCATCGGAAGCAAAGTAGCGTGTTAAAACTCTGCAAATATTCCAAACCCTTTGAACATTCAACTGTAGCCAATTTAATTCCTTCATGACGAAACTCCTCGTGCAATGCATAACACAAATATGCAATGAACATTCCCAGTTTTGTTGGAGGAGTCATTCCGTGCACACACGGAGTCACTGGTACACATTGTGTGCGACGGGACAGGGATCCGGCCTTGTCTTGTTCTGAGCGGCCCAGTCTATTTTTGGGAACGGCTTGCCAATGATGGACTGTGAGACGAAGAACACCTACCATGCCACAACTAACAACTCGCCTCAAATGTGTCCAACTTGGAACACAAAAAAACGCGCCGAAGAGAATCCATGACACCGGTAGGATACCACATTTGGTCATCTTTCCGTTATTTGCTTTTCTCTGTTCGCCTTCAAGGCACAGCGCAAATGAGTCCACACAACCCTTAGCAACAACGTTTCCGATCATGCACTGAATGTATGCGGGCGTGCCGGCGGTCGACGCCAGGCGTCGGGGTGCAGTGCCCCCCCCCAGCAGTCGGCCGACCGGCCAACCCGCGCGTCCAGTGCTGACAGCGGTACAGTGCTCTGACGCCGGATCCATCGATCGCCCCCCCCGGGATGGACGGACACACTGAGCAGACAAGACGCCACGGCCTGTCATGTCTGCCCGACAGCTAATTACACACGGACGGACCGGGGCTAGCGAACGCCCCCTCTCTCCACCGACAACTAGCGGCGTGTGGCTCTGTCTGAGCTGACCAGGACCGGCGGCGTGTGGGGTGTGGCTCTGTCTGAGCTGACCAGAACCGGCGGCGTGTGAGGTGTGGCTCTGTCTGAGCTGACCAGGCCCGGCGACGTATGGGGCGTGGCTGGCGAGTCACCCCTACCTGGGCCCATCAGGCTCCACGTCGGGCAACTGCTACATGGCACAGAGGCTAGCTACTGCAGGCCGCCCTACCAATGCCAAGTTTGAGCTGCCGGCGGTGACACCATTAGATACCGGACCAGGAACTTGACCATTGGACAGGTAAGAAGGCCGACGGGTAGCAAACGAAAAGAAAATGATGGCGCAGGTAAAGAGCTCTGAGGCACGGAAAGGAAGAAAAGGTTTTCATAAGCTGGTTAGTCCAAAGAGCGGAGCTTCGCTACACTCTGTACGGGTCGAGTCGTGCAAGATCACACCCTGGACCACTAGCAGCAGCCGGTCCAATAGACACGTGCCAACATGGCGACTACCACGAGCCGGCATCAGGTCAACATGCATACAGAAAAAAACAGCACGGGACAAACATGAGGGGGGGGGGGGGCGCATCAGACAGGTGGACAGAAAAACACTGCACACACACGGGATACTGGGCACTAGACCGGTGGACACCCGTCCAGCCGCACACTGTCCAACTTGGCCGTTAGCAAGCAGCTCTGTTATGGGGTGGCCACAACGAGCGTCACGCCCGCGAGACGACGCGACGCGGCACTGGCAAGCGGCCGACTGCGGTGCTGGCCGCACGCCCAGCAGCAGCCACACGTCACACACAGCCACTCACAGTTTCCTCGTCCTCTCGGCGTCCAGCTCTTGACGCAGCTGCTGCTCGTCTTCGCCGCGCTGCAGGTTG
Organism: Imbricaverruca yamaguchii; assembly: GCA_034440575.1. Classification (NCBI taxonomy): domain Eukaryota; kingdom Metazoa; phylum Arthropoda; class Thecostraca; family Neoverrucidae; genus Imbricaverruca; species Imbricaverruca yamaguchii. The sequence goes on from JAOTOL010001604.1 coordinate 1,720,868, forward strand.
ACTTCGGCCAGCTGCCGCTCCAGCCGGTCGGCCTTGGTGCGCAGCAGCTGCAGCTCCAGGCGTTCGGCGGCCAGCTGCTCGGGCTGCTGCCCGGCCACCGGCTCCAGCTGGTCGGCTCCGTCGTCGGGCAGGATCAGCTCCTCGATGTCCCAGCCGGAGGCAGTCTCGTCACAGCCGGCGGAGACAACGTCTGCCGGGGCGCTGGCCACGCTGGCCGCCGCCGTCCTGGTCACCACCTCCTGCACAGCCAGCGCGGCGTGGTGAGGCGCGTCCGCCGTCTCTAGGCGGCCCACCTGCGTCTGGATCGCCTCCAGGCTTGTCTCCAACTCGCTGATGCGCGCGCTGTGAGCGGCGTTCGTGCGCTGCAGGGCGGCGCGCTCCGTGTGCAGCGTCTCCAGCTCGGCCTCCTGCTGTCGCAGTCGGTCCGTCGGCGCGTCCGTGGCATCAGTCGACGGCGGCACGCGCACGCCGGACTGCTGCAGCGCGGCCAGCTTCAGGGCGGTGGCCTCGTGGTCGCGCTGTGTGGTCTTCAGCCGGTCCTCCAGCTGGAGGACGCGCTCGGCGAGCGCCTGTCGCTCGTCCGTCAGCGCCTCCAGCGCAGTCTTGCTCTCGGCCACGGATGACTCGCGGCTCTCTTGCCGCTCCGCCTCCTCCTCAAGCTCTGCCACCCGCCACCGCAGCCGCTCCGCCTCCCCTTTCAGCGCCTCGTTCGCCTCTCTGGCCTCTTGGGAAGCGGCCAGCGATTCCTCTGTGTGCGGCACCAGTGCGTCCAGCCGGGCTTGTGCGTCGCGACGCATCTGCACGGCCTCCTCCAGCGCACGCTCAGACTGCTCCAGCTCGCGGACGGTGAGCTCCACCTTCTCCTCCAGTTGCTCGCGCTCGTTCTGCGCGTCGCGTAGCTTCAGCTTCCAATCGTCCAGGTCCCGCTCGACGCTGACCTTACCCGCCACCAGCGTCTTGTGCTCGTCACGCAGCCGCATCAGGTCCAGCTCGAGCTTCTCGCGCGAGCCACGCATCGTGCCCAGCTCGTTCTGGCCGTTCTTGATCTGCACCTCGGCCTGCTCGGCGCGCCGCTCCGCCTCCTGCGTGGCGAGCAGGCTGCGCTCCAGGCGGCGCTCCAGCTCCACGCTGGCGCCGCTGGCCGCCGCGTACTGGCGCTGCTTCTCAGCCAGCTGCTCCTCCAGCTCGGACATGCGCCGCTCCAGGTCGTCCCGGGTCTCGGCGGCGGCCGCCTGGTCGGCCCGCAGCCGCGCCAGCTCTGCGTCCCGCTCCTGCAGGCAGCTCCCGACCGTCTCCAGCTCCGCCTGTCGTGCGTCGGCGGCCGTCCGCAGGCCAGTCAGCTCTGCGTCCCGCTCCTGCAGGCAGCTCCTGGCCGTCTCCAGCTCCTGCAGGCTGCTTCTGGCCGTCTCCAGCTCCTGCTGGGCGGTGGTCAGCTCATCACGGGCGGCGCTCGCCGCCAGCGTGCTGACCTCTAGTTCGGTGGTCATCCGCGCCACCTCCGTCGTCTTTTGGCCGGCATCCGCCAGCGTCTGCTCCAGACGCGCCCGTGCGTCACTCAGGGCAGCCTGTGTCTCGGCCAACTGGTGCGAAAGTTGGCCCGCGGCGCCACCACTGCTGGCAAGAGCCGCCTCCAGCTCACTCCTCTTGTCTACGGCGGCCCGGCACTCCACACCACTCAGTTCCAGCTCAGCTTCCAACGCCTTGACCCGCGACTCGGCCGCTTCCTTTGTCGCCAATGCGGACTTCAGCTCTTCACCTTTGCTGCTGCACTCGGACTCCAGTCGACCCAGTGTCGTCTTTAGAGAGGCGACCTCCTCCCGCGCCGCCGCCAGGTCGGCCGCCCGCTGACTCTGCTCCGCCTGCAGGCGCTGCGTCTCCGCCTGGGCGTCTTCAGCCTGACGGCGCAGCAGCTGGGCGGCCGACTCCGCCTCGGCCAGCCTGTCGTGCAGCTGGGCGGCCCGCTGCTCGGACTTGAGCACACAGTCCTCCAGCTGGGCGCACGTGCGCCGCTTGTCGGCCAGCGCCGCTACCAGCGTGTCGCCGGAGCGCTCCAGCTGCTCCTCCAGCTCGCACACCCTGCTCGCCAGCAGCGCCGCCTCCCGGTCGGCGGCCGTGACACGCCCCCCGGCCGCTGCCAGCTCCGCCTCCAGCTGCTGCGTCGCCTTCTCCAGCTCCCCGGCGCGGGTCTTGTGCGCCGCGTCGACGGCCGTCCACTTCTCCAACTGACACTGGAGCGTCGCGTCCGACGTGATCTCCAGCTGAGCCAGCTCAGTCTTCAGCTGCTCCGTCTCCTGCTCGGCCGCGTCCAGCCGGACTTGGACGGCATCCAGTTCCCGCTTGGCTTCTGCAAGTTTCGTTGATGCTTCTTGAGACATGCACTCGGCGATTGCCAGTTTGGCTGTGATGTCTTGTGTCTCTTGCTCATAATTTTCCAGTTTAGTTTTAACATCTTGCGCCTCTTGTTCAGCAATCGCCAACTTGTCTTTGATATTCTGTGCAACTAGTTTCGAAGCGTCCAAGTTAGTTTTGTCGTTATGTGCTTCTTCTTCTGTAATTTTGAGCTTAATTTTGACCGCTTGTATCTCTTGTTCCGCACATTGTAACCTTTCCTTAATCTCCTGTTCCTCTTGCTGAGAAGCTTCTAATTGTTCTGCTAATTCTTGAGTCTTTTGCTCTGCATCCTGCATCTTTCTTCTAACTTCAAGAGTTTCTTGTTCTGCATTCTGTAGCTTCCTTGTGACTTCCAGGACCTCTTGCTCTGCAATTTGCAACTTAATTTTTACCTCTTGACCCTCCTGTTCTGCATCCTCTAATTTAGCATTGGCATACTTTAATTGTTGGTCGGATGCTTCGAGTTTTGCAACGAATTCTTGTGTATTTATCTGCGCAGTCTCTGCCTTTGTTCCAACCTCCTGGCTCTCCCGATGAGCACGTTCTAATTTGGCTGTGACTTCCTGCACTTCCTGTTGCGATGCTTCCATTCTAGTCCTGTATTCCTGTGACTCTTGCTCGGCAGCCTCTAATTTCATTCCGATCACACTCGCCTCTACATCCGCGGCTTCCAATTTTATCCTGACTTCCTGCGCCTCTTGTTCTGCAGCCTGCAATTTCGTCTCGAACATCTGTACCTTTTGCTCTGCAGCCTGCAATTTTGTCTTCGCCTCCTGCGTCTCTTGCTCTGCAGCCTGCAAGTTCGTCTTGACTTCCTGCAACTCTTGCTCTGCAGCCTGCAAGTTCGTCTTGACCTCCTGCGCCTCTTGCTCTGCAGCCTGCAATTTTGTCTTGAGCCCCTGCGCCTCTTGCTCTGCAGCCTGCAATTTTGTCTTGAGCCCCTGCGCCTCTTGCTCTGCAGCCTGCAATTTCGTCTTGACCTCCTGCACCTCTTGCTCCGCAGCCTGCAATTTCGTCTCGACCTCCTGCGCCTCTTGCTCTGCAGCCTGCAATTTTGTCTTGAGCTCCTGCGCCTCTTGCACTGCAGCCTGCAATTTTGTCTCGACCTCCTGCGCCTCTTGCACTGCAGCCTGGAACTTCGTCTTGATCCCATGCGCCTCTTGCTCTGCAGCCTGCAATTTTACCTTGACCTCCTGTGACTCTTGCTCTGCAACCTGCAATTTTGTCTTGACCTCCCGTGCCTCTTCCTCTGCAACCTGCAATTTTGTTTTTACCTCCTGCGCCTCTTGCTCTGCAGCCTGCAATTTTACCTTGACCTCCTGTGCCTCTTCCTCTGCAACCTGCAATCTAGTATTGACTTCCTGCACCTCTTGCTCTGCAGCCAACGATTTCGTCTCGATCTCCTGTATCTCTTGCTGTGCAGCCTCTAACATCGCCCTGACCTGCTGAATCTCCAGCCGCGTGCCGGCCAGTTCGCCTGCGACTCTGTCCGCCTCCTGGTCGGCCGCCTGCAGAGCCTGCTGCGCCTGCTGCGCCTGCTGCGCCTGCGCGGCGGCTTCCGCGCGCAGCTGGTCAGCGGTGAGCTCGGCCTGCACTAACCTGGTGTCCATCTGCTCGGAGGAGTGCTGCAGGGCGGACAGCTGCGCCGTCAGCTGCTCCTTCTCCCGCTCCGAGGCGTTCATCCTGTCGTGCAGCGACGCGCCCTCCGCCTCCAGCTCGCTGATCTGCACACGCTTCGACTCGCACTCGGCCCGCTGAAAACCGCCACACACGTGTCAGGCGGACTCCACGACAAACGTCCGGCGGCGACCGTCGGCAGCGCAAATGCAGTCGTGGGCGCAGCTAGGAAGATAATGTGAATTGTAGCCACTATTGTAATCATATGATTGAACAGATCAATTACACTATTTTATACATTGGTAGATGTGTAATATTTGAGGTATGTGCAATAATATATGTGTAGCATCCTGTGCATTCATGCCATTTGCCGAACTTGTAATGAATGGAAAATCGCCCTGAAAACGTACGTAATTGGCCACCAATGACATCACACCACTGGATAGAGAAAAAAAGGGAAACATCAACATCAATAAAAATACAAGAGCAGGATACTCGACAAATTGACGTCGGCGCATGCCAGGAGGTTCACATGACCAAGGAGCACGCTCAACTAGTCTACACGAACACAAGACACAAACCCACACAATTCTAAAACCACAACGCACCAGGCTCAAACTTCAACCTAGTAACTGAGTACATGCTGTCAGAACGGCTCACCGAAACGCTAATACGGGGAAGCAAACCAATTGTTAGACACGTCGGACAAGCGCACCCGGACGTCAGCACACGGGGAAGGTGGCGGGCCGAGTTATATCTCACTACTCCGTTCCGTCGGAGATGTCGCCGTGCCGTCAGCTCGCTTCGTTAGGGTTTCACTCAGCACTCCTGTTAGCGGGCAGGTTTGCACCTCTCTGTCTCCACGGCGGCGTTGTAGCCGGTCAGCCGTGCCATGCTAGTCTAGGCTTCTAGGCTAGGCTTCTTGGCTCCACTGGTCGGTCATGCCGGCAGCAGTTGCCTTCAGTCAAAAGCCCAGCCAACCCGGTCCACCAACGGACTGATCTCGTGCCGTTAGCCCGGACCAGGGCCTGGTTGACTGGTCTCGTGCCGTTGGTCCGGACCAGAGCCCAGTCGATTGGTCTCGTGCCGCTAGTTCGGACCAGAGCCCAGTCGATTGGTCTCGTGCCGTTAGTCCGGACCAGAGCCCAGTCGGTTGGTCTCGTGCCGCTAGTTCGGACCAGAGCCCAGTCGATTGGTATCGTGCCGTTGGTCCGGACCAGAGCCCGGCTGACTGGTCTCGTGCAGTTAGCCTGGACTAGAGCCCGGCTGACTGACTGACCTCAGTCGGCGACTCATCCGCCAGGTAGTTCTGACTGCGCACCAGTGCCGCCAGCTCCTCGCGGTGCTCCAGGACGAGCTCGCGCTGGCGCCGCTCGCCGTCGCGGCGCTCCTGCTCCAGCTGGGTCTGCAGGGCGGCCAGCCGCAGCTCGACGGCGGCCAGGGTGCGCTGGTGCCGCGCGCGACCCTCCTCCGTCAGCGAGCCCAGCTGCGCGACGCGCTGCTCGTGGCGCTCGCGCAGCTGGCCGACGCGCGCCTCGTGCTCGGCCTGCAGCCGGCCGACGGCCGCCGCGTGCTCGTCGGTGACGGCGGCCAGCCGCGCGGCCGCGTCCGACTGCGCGTCGTCGAACGAGCGCTGCCGCTGCGAGGCGAGCAGCTCCAGCTCGCGCCGCGTCAGCGCCAGCCGCTCGGCCAGCTCGGCCAGCTGGCGGCGCTGCGCGTCCATCAGCTCGGCGATGGTGCTGTCGCAGTGCGAGCGCACGTCGGCCAGCGCCGCCTGCAGCTCGTCCAGGCGCTGCTCGTACTCGCAGCGCACGCGGCTCAGCTGCGCGTGGTGCGCCAGGTCGCGGCTCCTCAGCGCGTCGTTCAGCTGCTGGATCTTGGCCTGCAGCGTGTCGATGGACGAGCGCGTCGCGTCGCGCACCTCGCTCAGCTGCCGGATGAACGTCTCCTTCTCGTCCTGCAGCTTGCGAGTCAGCTCGGCCTCGCGCGTCAGGAAGCGCTCGGCGTCGGTCTGGAGACGCTGTTTGGCCGAGGCCAGCTCGCCGCTCAGCGTGCGCAGCGTGGTGTCCTTGGACGCGACGACGTCGCGCAGCCGGTCACGACCTGCGCGCGCCAGCGCCGCCTCGTCCTGGCTCTGCTTCAGCTCCGTCAGCATGATGGTGATCTCTTCGTTCTTGTTGGTGATCTCGCGAAGGTACTCCTGCAGACGATCCTCGAACTCGTCGGCGCGGCTGGCCAGCTCCTCGCGCTGGTTGTCCACAACTCGGCGGAGGTGCTGTTTGTCGTCTTCCACGCGCCGCAGCCGCTCAGTCGTCGACTCGAGAGTTACCGAGGTGTTCTCGTACACCAGCTGCAGCGCCTCAAACTCGGCATTCAGTCGGCTCCTCTCCAGCTCCAGCAGCTTCACTGACCTTCGCAGCTCCTCCGTCGGATCTGCGTCCGTCTCTTCGCCACCCGCCGACACAGCGGGATGCGTCTCCAACCCTCCGTCCCCTGTGTCTCCTGCCTCGTGCGTGTCAAGTGCGCGTGTCTCCAGCTCGTGCTTCTCGGTCGTCACCCGCTCCATCTGCGTCTTGAGGGACTCCATCTGGACGCAATAGAAGCGGAGCGAGCTGCTGAGGTCGGCGTTCTCGGCGGCCAGCTGGGACGAGCGTCGGCCGACCGCGGCCAGCTCGCGCTCCTTGCACACGATCGCCTCGTCCTGCTGAGCCAGCTCGGCGGCCTGCTTCCGCACGTCCTGGCCCAGCTTCTCCAGCTGCTCCTCAGCCGCAGTCTGGCAGGACCTGGCTCGGATCACCTCCACGTTGGCCTCCTCCAGCCTCTGACGGAACACATCGGCCTCCCGTTCGGCCTGGGCGGCGCGCGTGTCCAGCGTCGAGTTGACGTGTGCCAGCGCCACCAGCTGGCGCTCACACTCGCCGAGCTGGGTCTGTCGCTGCAGCAGCTGCTCGGCGTCGGCGCGTCGTCGCGCCTCACTGGCCGACAGCTGGTCAGCCAGCGCGGCCTTCTCCTCCTGCAACGCCCTCACCACACCAGCACATTCACTTGCACCCTCAGACGAGGAATCGTTCACACCCTGGGGCACAGAAACACTCACACACACTACTTGTGCCTCTAGACTAGCATTCCTCGTCCGCAGTATGTCCAGGCTCGCCTGCAACTGCGCCATTTCTGTCAATGTCTGACTCAATTTGTCCTCGAAGTTTTTTTTAATCTCTTTTTCCGCGCTCAGTCGCTTGTCGATCTCGTCATTAATTACACGAAGCGACGCCGATAGATCCTCTTGCCGCTTCACCTCCACCTCCAGACTGTCGTAGTTCTCCTTGAGTGTCTTCACCTCGTACTTGTAGCAGTCGATGAGTTCAGACTGCTCATTCAGCTGAGTTTTGAACAGTGCGATCCTGCTGGCCAGGGTGTCTTTTTGCAGGCCGGCGTCATCGATCTGGCGGTCGACCTGCTTCCTCTCGCGCTCGACCTCGGCCAGCTGCGTGGCCAGCTGCGCCGCACGTGTCTGCTCGGCCTCGGCCTGGGCGCGCAGCTGCGCGTTCTCGTCGCGCAGCTGCTGCAACACCGAGCCGGTGTCGTCGCACAGCACGTCCATCTTGAGCGAGACGTCGTCCTTGTCGCGCTGCTGCTGCTGCACCACGTCCTGCAGACACTTCTTCTCCAGCTCCAGCAGCTGCCGGCCGCGAGTCGCCTCGTCCAGCGCCGCCTGCAGGCGCGCCATCTGGTGGCGGTACGTCTCGGAGACCTTCTGCAGGCCGCCTACCTCCTGGCGCAGCGACGACACGTCCTCTGCGCACGGTGCCGCCTGACCGGGAGACTGCTGAAGCTCGGCGGCGTCCACAGACCTGCAGACGGCGTCCACCGACTCGCGGCCGGCGTCCACAAACTGCTGAAGGTCGGCGGCGTCGACAGACGCGCGGCCGGCGTCGGAAGACTGCTGAGCCTCGGCGGCGTCCACAGACGCGCGGCCGGCGTCGGCAGACTGCTGAGGCTTGACGGTGTCCACCGACTCGCGGCCGGCGTCGGCAGACTGCTGAAGTTCGGCGGCGTCCATAGACCCGCAGACGGCGTCGGCCGTGTCGTCCAGACCGCGACACTGCTCTTTGTACGCCTCGATCTCGTCGCCGAGCTGCTCCAACCGCTGCAACACGGCCGCCTGCTCGCTCTCCTTGCGCTCCAGCCCAGTCTCCAGCTGCTCCTTCAGCGTCAGCTTCTCCCGCATCACCACGTCCAGCTTGGCCTGCAGCTGCTCCAGCGAGCGGTTCTGCTCCTTCACGCGCTCCAGCCGAGACGTCAACTGGGCGCGGATCTTGCCCATCTCGTCCTGGACAAGTCCGAAGTCGGCCTGAATACCGAACACCTCGTCCTTGGCGAGCTCGTGCAGACTGCGCAGCTGCCGCGCCCGATCGCGGTGCTTCCGCGAGCGCTCGCGCTCGAACGCCAGCTCGGCCTTCAGGTTGTCGCACTCGTTCTCGGCACGCTCGGCGCACGCTGCCAGCTTCTCCATCTGGAAGAGGCGGGTGGCGAGCGCCTCGTTGCGCTTCTGCAGCTCGTCGGCGCGCTGGCTTTGGCCGGCGGCGTGCTGCAGCCGCGCCTGCACGCGCGCCAGCTCAGCCGTCACCCGCTGCACCTCGCCCCTGCAATCGTCCGACACCTCGTCAAAGTCGCTCAGGTCGCTTACCGTCGACTCGAGCTCGCTGCGCGCCGTGCGCAGCGCCTCCGTCTCGCTGCGCTGCGTGTCGGCGTCGTCGCGCAGCGCCTCGGCCGTCGCCTCCGCGTCAGCGGCGCGCCGCCGCAGCTGCGCCGCCTCCTCGTCCCGCTCGGCCAGCTCGCGCTCGGCGGCCGCGCGCTCCTGCTCGGCGCCGGCCGACAGCGCGGCCACCTTCTGCTCCAGCTGCTGCTTGGCGCCGCGCAGGCCGACCACCTCGACGGTGACGTCGGCCAGCCGCGCCGCGTTCGCCTCCAGCTGGCCGCCGAGCGCCAGCAGCGGCTCGGCGCGCGCCTCGCTGTCGGCCAGCCGCGCCGCCAGCGCGTCCCGCTCGGCGCCGAGCGCGGCGGCGGCGCGACTCTCCGCCTCGTACTTGTCGGACAGCTGGCGCAGACTCGACTCGAGCGTCGCCACCACGTCGGCCAGCTTGTCCATGCGCTGCTGCAGCTGTTGCCGCTCCTGGCCGCCGGCGGCGCCACGGTCGCGCTCCGACGCCAGCTCCGTCTGCAGCGCCGCCAGCGCCGCCTGGTGGTCGGCGGCCTGCTCCAGCAGGTGGCGCTGGTGCTCCTCCTCCCCCGCCCGTGCCTGCGTCTCCAGCCTGTCACTGCAGACACAGCGTTAAATTATTCGTAAAATAGAGTGGAATTTACCACTTTATGAACACTCAAACGACATCCGGTTCCAAGAAGTATCGACATCCAGCTTCTTGATGTGTGCTTATGAAGTCTTCGCGTCTCCTTTCTAACATTACCTTGTTTGTTAAGTGCCATGGTCATGCTCTCGATAAGGGATGGTGGTACACGAATATTCTGCAATGCAATTTCAGGTAAATGGAGCATTCATAATGTGGTATGACATGCTTCGCCAGTGTATAGATTAATTTTGTTCTCGCTATCCCGAATATAGCTCTTCCTAACATTTGAATATGAAGACAACTGATGAAGGTACAAACATTGGTTCAAATTTAAGTCTGAAAGACATCAGAGGCCCTACTATGCCCGTTTCGTCAACTCACACCTAACGAAAAACCAATATTTTAACACTGTGCAGACACGTGTGGACGGGTTATTGACCATCCACCGACGCAGTACATAGATCGGACCCCGTCACATTCGAAGGGCTATATGTGGGACCACGAGTCCCTGGCACAGTAGGGGGACACAGATCTAGCCTTGGCAGGGGTAGACGAGTTATATACTTGACTCTGACACGACAGATGGATTATGGATCGGACCTTGGCACAATAGACGGGATAAGATCGGCCCTGGCAGAAGTGGACGGGTTATAGATCGGGCCCTGATAGAGCACACAACTCATAGATCGGACCTTCATACAGTAGACGGGTCATGAATCGAACCGCGACACAGTAGACGGGGCACAGACCGTATCCTGATTCAGAAGATATATGCCGATACAGTAGGTGGGATCGGATGCTGACACAGCAGACGAGTTAAAATTTGATTCTGACATTGTAGACGAGACCTAGTTCGGAGCTTGACACAGCAGATGGATTATAGACTGGGCCCTGATGCAGGTGGAGGGCTTACAGACTGGGATATTAAGTAACACCAACATATTCATCGCAATGGCATCTAACATGAACAGCTGTAATCGCTTGTGCACAATTGTTGTGTCAAATTTGGAACAAAAATCTAAGCATGGCAAAAGGAACACAAACACATACAAGGAATCCCAGAACTATTGAGTAATTTCAGTCACAATCCAATTATGGCAGGTGCTTCATTGTAGGCATCTCATCATAAATATACGCAAAACCAAATCGCTACTGATAATTGCGGACGCCAGCCGGCCTCCAGCCGCACGATACCAGTCTCCAGCGACCACAGACTATCCGTGCACGCTCGTACCAATCGGGCCCTACCAACACACCCCCGATGACAAGGGAAGCAGCTCCAGCCACCAGCCACACCAGGGACAAGGGACGTCAGCCGCACGCCATGGCAGGGACAAGGGATACCGAGGGACGCGACCCCGGACGTCAGCCGCACGCCATGGCAGGGACAAGGGACGTCAGCTGCATACCACGATAGGGACAAGGGACGTCAGCCGCCAGCCACACCAGGGACAAGGGACGCCACCACGGACATCAGCCGCACGCCATGGCAGGGACAAGGGACGTTAACTGCATACCACGGTAGGGACAAGGGACGTCAGCCGCCAGCCACACCAGGGACAAGGGACGCCACCACGGACATCAGCCGCACGCCATGGCAGGGACAATGGACGTGAGTTGCATACCACGGTAGGGACCAGGAACGTCAACCGCCAGCCACACCAGGGACAAGAGACGCAGCCCCGGACGTCAGCCGCACGTCATGGCAGGGACAAGGGACGTCAGCAGCCAGCCACACCAGGGACAAGGGACACGGCCCCGGACGTCAGCCGCACGTCGGCGGCTGAACGTCGCTGACGTCACCTGTACTCTTGCGTGACAGCCGCTCGCGCCTCCTGTAAGGCCGCCTCCTGTTGCCGGACGAGCTGGTCCAGCCGATCCTGCCACTCGGCACGGGCACGCTCCAGCGACGCCTCCGCCTGCGACCGCATCCGCTCCAGCCGGTCGTCGGTCTCGCGCCGGGCCTGCTCCAGAGCGGCGGCCGCTTTTCGGCTGTCTTCCAGCTGGGCGGCAGCCTGCCTTTGAGCTTCCTCCAGCCGGGCTTGCGATTGTTTTTCGGTCTGCTCCGCGCCCTGCCGGGCCAGCTGCAGCGTTTCTTCTGCTTGTCGTCGCGCCGTCACCAGCTCATCTTCTGCGTCTTTTCGAGCCTGTTCCAGCCGATCGATTTCCTTGCGGGCCTCTTCCAGCTGCTGTTCTAATGTGCTCTGTGCCGCCCGGACGGCGGCGAGGTCGGCCTCGTCCCGACCCGAACCGTCGGCGGTCGCCGGCGCCGCCTCTGCCGCTTCACGGCTCTGCTGCAGCTGGGCCTCGAGCTGCGCCAGCCGCGCCTGGGCGTCCCGCTCGGCGGCCTCCAGTCGGCGGTCGGCGCTGCTCTGCACCTCCTGCAGGCGGGCGTCCGCCTCGGCCAGCGCCGCCGTCTGGGCCAGCCGCAGCTGCGCCTCGGCGCCGGCCAGCGCCTCCAGGCGAGCCGCCTCGCTCTGCTGCAGACGCGACTCGAGCGCCAGCTTGTCGGTGCGCAGACCCTCCAGCTGGTCCTGGAACAGGGCACGGCTGGTGACGGTCCGCTGACTGATGGCGGCCTCGTCACCCATACGCAATACCATCGGTAATGGGGTCACATCGAGACGGTGGGCGCGCCACACCACCGGCAATGGAGGCCACATCGAGACGGTGGCCGCGCCACACCACCGGCAATGGGGGCCACATCGAGACGGTGGCCGCGCCACACCACCGGCAACGGTGTCACATCGAATTGGTGGCCGTGTCACCCATACGCCACACCTCCAGTGATAAGGGTCATATCGAGACGGTGACCGGACCACATCATTGTAAAGGAACACCTTCCCGCAAATGATCGCATTACCACCATCGATCACACCAACATCAGGGAATGCGTTAACATCGCGGAACACACCACCAGGCAGCACGTTAGAGCCACCGAACACACTACCACCACGGAACAAACTGACGTCAGGTAGCGCATCGCCGCCATGGATCACATGAACACCTGGGAATTGGTGCGCCAGGTCACACGAAACGCCATGGATCACATGAACGCCTGGGAATGGGTCAACACCAGGCCACAAGTACCGCCATGGTTAAGGGACGGGTGCCAGCCATGAAGCACATGAACACCTGGGGATGGGCCGAGCGCCAGGCCACACCCTCCCACTTTGCCACCAACCATCAGTTCCGAGGCGTGCGAGGCCTGCTGCACACCGACTGCCTCGGCTGTCAGCTGCAGCTGCCGCTCCTCAGCCGCCAGCTGCAGCTGGTCCTCCTTCTCGGCCATCTCGGCACGCAGCTGTTCCTCGCGCAGCTGCAGCCGTCGGCTCCATTCCTCCGTCAGTCGTGACTCCAGCTCCTGCTCCAGCACGCGCAGCGCCTCCTGCTTGGCGCGCGACAACTCCTGGGCAGACGTGGACAGACAGCGCTGCTCAAACGGAGGCCACTCACCACTGCCAACATATAAAGAGCAGTACCAACGGCAAACCAAAACCTAGAAATCGCACATATCAACCGATGGACAAGGAACCTACATATCTGAAATAAAGCTAGGCATTTCTGGTTTTGTAGCAAAACCCCGCAAATCTTATTTGCAGGAGGTTGGCTCTTCAAACAAAATGTATGTGGTGATATTTCCACGTTATTGTTAGAGGACAAGTAGTCTAGGGGTAAGTTTCCCGTCTCACAATCGAAAGATTGTGGGTTCAAGTCTTACCTGTCGCTACTATTCACCAGCGACCAATCGGCGTGAGAGATTAGCGACACTACATGACTCAACGGTCGACGTGTCGTAAAACCAATAACCACCTTACACGTAATAGTTGATTACATTGCACTTCCAACCAACTCAACTGTTCCCGACTCTGCTCCGCAACTGTCAGCGCGAGCTACAGCCCCGGTATCCCGACTCTGCTCTGCAACTACCACCGCGAGCAACACACTTGGTCTCAGACTGCTGGCCAGTCACCAGTTCACCCGGGAACTGCATGTCTACCACAGGTCACAGACCACAGAAAGCTCCCGGGGGCCACAGCTGGCACGTTATCGGTGTCGGCGGTCGGGCCGCGGACACGTCTGCGGCCACCTCTGCCGGCCGCATTTGGCGACCGGACCGGTAATAATAGCGAGCATGTGGCCACCAGCCAGCTTCGATCTTGACCGCCAGCCCGATGTTGGTGGTAATGACAGGACGAGACTAACTGACGTCTACACTAGTACCCCCCAGTGGCCAGCTGACGTCCACACTAGTACCCTCCAGTGGCCAGCTGACGTCCACACTAGTACCCTCCAGTGGCCAGCTGACGTCCACACTAGTACCCCCAGTGGCCAGCTGACGTCCACACTAGTACCCTCCAGTGGCCAGCTGACGTCTACACTAGTACCCTCCAGTGGCCAGCTGACGTCGTCCACACTAGTACCCCCAGTGGCTGTGGCCACACTAGTACCCTCCAGTGGCCAGCTGACGTCCACACTAGTACCCTCCAGTGGCCAGCTGACGTCCACACTAGTACCCTCGGGCCAGTGGCCAGCTGACGTCCCACACTAGTACCCCCCAGTGGCCAGTAGTGCCACACTGACGTCCACACTAGTACCCCCCAGTGGCCAGCTGACGTCCACACTAGTACCCTCCAGTGGCCAGCTGACGTCCACACTAGTACCCCCAGTGGCCAGCTGACGTCCACACTAGTACCCTCCAGTGGCCAGCTGACGTCCACACTAGTACCCTCCAGTGGCCAGCTGACGTCCACACTAGTACCCTCCAGTGGCCAGCTGACGTCCACACTAGTACCCTCCAGTGGCCAGCTGACGTCCACACTAGTACCCTCCAGTGGCCAGCTGACGTCCACACTAGTACCCTCCAGTGGCCAGCTGACGTCCACACTAGTACCCCCCAGTGGCCAGCTGACGTCCACACTAGTACCCCCAGTGGCCAGCTGACGTCCACACTAGTACCCCCAGTGGCCAGCTGACGTCCACACCAGTACCCTCCAGTGGCCAGCTGATGTCCACCCTCGTGTCGTACCAATTGAGTGGCGTGACATGATAATCTGCCAGGTTCGTCCGATGAATGTTACATGTCAGTATCTACCCAATTAGGACTGTCAACAATGACTGCCACCGAACAGTGTATAGCATAGATGCATCCGATAAATCCATGCGTTTGCTTCCATTTGGAGTCCAGTGGCTTCAGCACTAAATGTGAAAGGTAAACCAAAAGTAGTGACAAAGAACATGGCATAGAATGACGCGCTAATTTCACTGGCATATAACTAGCATCTACTCATGGCAATCGCCGCTTAAATTGTTACATATTTGCTCACCTCGAGCTTGCAGTTGCTCCAGCGCTTTTCGCTTGGCGTCTGCTTCATTCTGTAGTTGCTGAACCTGAAAATAAGTTCATGCCAACATAAGTCAGTCTACCTGTGACGTCTGCATCAAGACGCGCCCACCTGCGCCATCTTCGACCTGCCTGTGTTAGCAGCGTGCATGGATCCCATGACCAATGGCCATGCATTCACTACCCTCCGGTCTCTAACACCGCCTATTACCTGTCTGTGTTAACAGCATTCGTAGATCCCCTGACTTATCGCCATTTATCCATTATCATCCGGTCTCTAGCACCGTCTACGCCCTGCCCGTGTTAGCAGCGTGCATGGATCCCATGACCAATGACCGCGCATCCGTTACCCTCCGGTATCCACGGTTGGGAAGAGCATGTGGTCCAGGTGGCATTGCCGCGTGAATCATCCCGCCAGTGTCACGTTGAGCGTGACAGTCTAAACACAAGACATGGCGTACTGACCAGGGCGGATCATGGATCAGGGCGGATCATGGATCAAGGTGGATCATGGATCAGGGCGGATCATGGATCAGGGCGGATCGTGGATCAGGGCGGATCATGGATCAGGGCGGATCATGGATCAGGGCGGATCGTGGATCATGGCGGATCGTGGATCAGGGCGGATCATGGATCAGGGCGGATCATGGATCAGGGCGGATCAGGGATCAGGGGGCGAGACTCGCCTGTCGCCCACAGCGGCCGTCCCTGACCTGCGCCTCCTTCTGCTCCAGCTCCTGGTGCATCTGGGCCTTCTGCTCGGCCGTGGTCATGGCCTTCTGCTGCTCGTGGTGCTGCGCCGCCGACATGGTACTCCGCAGCTCGCCGATGATCGTCTCCAGCCGGTCTAGCTCGCCCGCGTGTGCCTCCTGCCGGCGGTAACGGCCACTTTGGTGTCGGACGAGCCCACCGTGTCACATGGGCCAGCCAACCCGGCGGTAATGGCCACTTTGGTGTCGGACGAGCCCACTGTGCACTGCCGTACAGCACATGGCCGCAGCAGCCAACCCGGCGGTAACGGCCACTTTGGTGTCGGACGAGCCCACTGTGCACTGCCGTACAGCACATGGCCGCAGCAGCCAACCCGGCGGT
Source organism: Imbricaverruca yamaguchii (assembly GCA_034440575.1). Taxonomy (NCBI): domain Eukaryota; kingdom Metazoa; phylum Arthropoda; class Thecostraca; family Neoverrucidae; genus Imbricaverruca; species Imbricaverruca yamaguchii. The sequence continues at coordinate 1,736,660 of JAOTOL010001604.1, forward strand.
AATGGCCACTTTGCTGTCGGACGAGCCTACCGTGCACTCCCGTACAGCATATGGCCACAGCGACAAACCCGGCGGTTACGGCCACTTTGGTGCTGCACGAACCCACCGTGCACTGCCGTACAGCACATGGCCACAGCGACAAACCAGGCGGTTACAGCCCCTTTGGTGCCGCGCGAGCCCACCGTGCACTGCCGTACAGCACATAGGCGCGGCAGCCAACCCAGCGGCAAACTGAGCTCCACGAGTACAACCCTCGCCAGGCCGACGGCTGTCGAGAGCCCCGTCGGATTTGTTTTCCGGGATGACGGACAATAAGCAGACGTCAAGACACTAACTCCCAGTAGCTTTTTATACATTTGTTCTACATACCTTCTGCGAATTTCAGATCAAGGTCATCAAAGGGCATTTACCTGCGACAGCTCAGAGTGTAATGTTCCCAAATATGCGGTGTTGCTACTCAGACCAGATGCAACAAATTAAATACGAAACTTCTCATGCTGTTCCTTCATCAAATCGAACAACTCTGCTATCTAGAACTTTTAATTAAGACCTGCGGTCAATTAAATATTAGCGAAGCCTCATGCGTCTCTGGACAGGGACAAGTCAGGGACCTGCGGGACGGCCAGAAATAAGAGGCGGTCAGGACTCAGGGCACGACCAGGGACCAGGGACGGCCAGGACCCAAAGACGGCCAAGGTCGAGGAACGGTCAAGGTCCAGGGACGATCAGGGGAGGGGGGGGGGACGAGTAGCCTAGGGGTAAGTTGCTCGTCTCACAATCGAACGGTTGTGGGTTCGAGTCTCACCTGTCGCTACTCTTCGTCCGAGACTAATCGGCGTGGAGATTGGCCACACTACATGACTCAACGGTCGATGTGTCGTAAAACCAATAACCAGCCAGGGACGATCAGGGACCAGGACCCACAAATGATCAAAGTCCAGGGACTTCCAGGGCCCTGGACAGTCATCCAGGGCCTGTGGGGCTGTGAGAAGGCAAAGGCGGCCAGGGTCCAGAGGCGGTCAGGCCCCAGGGCCGGGCCAGGCCCTGGGCGATCAGGGCCCTGGAGAAGTCAGGGCCCTGGAGAAGTCAGGGCCCTGCGGAGGTCGGGATCCGTGAACGGTCAGAGCCCCGTCAAGGCCATAGCGTCCATTGTCAAGGCTATGGTGCTGAAGCGTCTGCCGCGCACAACCCGCCGTTGACATCGATGGTCAGCGTTCCTGGTCGACTTCCAGGGGGAGGGTAGGCTTCGCCCCTCGCCACTCATCCTGACTACATAATTGTCAGCCTCAGCTACACCACTGCCCAGCGATCTCCTAGGGGACAAGGACGCCATTGAAGTCGACACGGCTCCTTTCGTCGACACAGGCGGCAACGGTGCCGGATACCAGCGGCAGCAACGGTGGTATCCGGCGGCAAGCCGGAATTTGTATTTGCATTTTTGGTTTGTAGTCTCAGACACATCCACTCATATGCAGTGACCATTCTTGAGCCATCGCAATGATACGAACGTGATGGTAAAGGGACAACTTCCCAGATTTGATCAAGTCAGCCATCACAGCGCCATGCTCACCAGCCCCAGTAGGATGAGGATGAAGGAGTAGTTAGGCGAATTAAGAGGCCCGGCTAAACATAATCAACCATATCACGTACGGGCGAGTCGATCATGATGGACAAGGTGAAGCTCAGATCGTTTCGCACATCCACAGACTTTCCAGCTACCCCACTAGAGTTGGTTTGCGCTTGGCATGACCGTGCCCTCCGTATTTTTGTTTCCGTCTTCAATAACCAGGCGTGTCCATCTGACCGGTGGTATCCGGTCGGCCCGCTGGATTGATTGATTATTTGGGTTTAGGGGCGCGCCGACTACTAGGCCATTTGGCGCCCATAACTGTTAATTGTTCCCAGGGTAGCTATAAGACATCCCTTATATTAGAAGTATTCTCTTTTCTGGCACATCTAGATGTTAACGCCCTGGGTAAATAACGTAAAACTTCACATCACATAGGAAGCTGAAGAGCCTTCCAGATTCCACAACCTGTGATTTGTCGCCTAGCACTGCTAGGAGTGAGTGAACCTGGTCACTCCCGAAATACCGATGACGCTCAAGGCAAAGCCCCGGGCATGAAATTAGAACGTGGCTATTTCATGGCGGCCCGCTGGACCAGCCGGCGAGAGGCTGCCGCGCGCACGGCACGTGCGTCGGCGCGGCGGCCGACATCTGCGCAGGCAGTGTCGGACAGCGGCGTCACCAACCTGGCGCAGGGCACGGACACGCTCCACCAGCACAGGTGGGTCGGCACGGTGCCAGGCCTTCCGCAAATAGCGCGCGTGAATCAGCGTGCAGGACGTGACGTGGCCGGGCGACGTCATGTGACGTGGCCGTGTGACGTGGCCGGGCGACGTCATGTGACGTGACCGTGTGACGTGGCCGATTGTCGTGACGTGGCCTGGTGACGTGACGTGGCCTGGTAACGTGACGTGCCGCTGAGTGACGTGCGTCTCCGGGTGACGTGGTCCGGGTGATGACGGGTGACGTGGTCCGGGTGACGTGACGTGGCCGGGTGACGTGACGTGGCGTGGCCGGGTGACGTGACGTGTCCGGGTGACATGACGTGTCCGGGTGGCGTGACGTGTCCGGGTGACGTGACGTGGACGGGTGACGTGGCTGGGTGACGTGACGTGGCCGGGCCTCGTGCCGTGACATCGGACGACAGCCCATGAGTGGAGCTCGTTCGGTCAGTGGGCGCACGCCGGGAGGATAAACTGCCTCCGGGTATGAACAGCACACAAACAAACACCACAAAACAACACACTCATCAAATGCAACATTCAAGGAAACGGATTTACTGACTGTGAAAAACCATGAACTAAAGTTAGTGAAAAATAGGCTACCGTCAGGAAAATCGGCCGGGCAATGAGACAGATAAACTACCCTAAAAGACAGCACACCACCGTTTTCAAGCCAGAGACATTAACTGACCGACTAGACCTGCTTATCGGAGGACCGTGCAGCATGATAAAACTCTATCTGGATCGAAACACAGGCACATCCAGCAAACACACATCTCCACCTTCGTAGCTAACCAAGCCCTGGTGAAGTCCTTCGTGCTGATCAGGCATTGTCCCAGAGCGTGCTGATCACCAAGCGATGCGTCTACCAACTCCATGCAGCTGCCCAGCCTGCTGGCTACGTCTGGCGCAGACAGCTGGCCAGACAACACGAACTGTGAGCTGTCGCAGTATCGAGGCGCCACTGCAGCCACATGTGTGTGCGTGTGCGTGTACGCATGTGTGCGCGTGCGCGTGTGCGTGTGCTCACGCCGGCGAGACCGGCGGCGCGCGCGAGTCGGTACCTGCGAGCCGTCGTGTGTGAACGCGTACAGCAGTACCTGCGAGGCGACCCGCGAGGCGGCGACGTCGGCGCGCGTCGGCCACGCGGCAGGTAGACACTGCCACTGCGCCGGCGCCTCCGCCTGCGCCTGCGCACACTCCTGACGCGCGCGCTCCAGCAGCTCGCGCGCCTGCTGCGACTGCAGCACACGCAGGCGGATCTCCTCCGTCACCTGGTGCACGGCGATGGTCCGCCCTTCAGCAGCCGTCGGCGCTGCCGCCGCGGTCCGCTGCGAGCGCGGCCCGGACGCGACATTCTGCGTCTCCCCGGCGGCCGCCTCCTTCTTGCGCACCACTATCCTCTTGACAACTTTCTTTTTCTTGGGCTTGACACGGTCGGGCTCGGCGACGCCTTCGGTGGCTGCGGCAGCGGCTGTCACTGGGACAGCGGCGGTGGCTGTGGCGGTGGCTGTGGCGGCGGCTGTCACTGGGACAGCGGCGGTGGCGGTGGCGGTGGCTGTGGCGGTGTGTGGCAGCGGCTGCGGCAGCGGCTGTGGCAGCGGCTGTGACCGGGACAGCGGCAGTGGCGGCGGCTGCGGCGGCGGCAGGAGCCACATCCTCGGTAGCGGCCACCGTCTCGTTCTGATCAGTCGCCAGGCCAGTCACCGCCACCTCCCCGGCAGCCGCCTCATCCATCACCGTCGCCTCTTCCATGGCCGCCTCGCGCACGACCCGAGGTCTCCGACTGCTGCTGAGGTCTCCACTGGGCGTTTGCCGGACTCCGGCTCGTCGCCGCCCAGACACCACGGCCGACTCGGACGCCGACTGCGGAGTCGACTCGACCACCGCCACTGACCGCCGGCCGACCGTGTACGGAGCGACAGCTCGCCTTGGCAGAACGTCAGCGCTGACGCCGGCCACCGCCGCACACTCAGGGCGACACGCATTTGGCCGGCTGCTGGCCGCGTGATCGCCGCAGGGCAACGCCGTGTCACCGCTAATTGGCCTGTCAGCGTCAACGGCATTCTACCGCTACCACATCCCGCTACCAACGGCCACCACATTCCGCCACCGACGGCCACCACATTCCGCTACCAACGGCCACCACATCCCGCTACCGACGGCCACCACATCCCGCTACCGACGGCCACCACATCCCACTACCGACGGCCACCACGTCCCATTACCGACGGCCACCACGTCCCACTACCGACGGCCACCACATCCCACTACTGACGGCCACCACATCCCGCTACCGACGGCCACCACATCCCACTACCGACGGCCACCACATCCCACTACCGACGGCCACCACATCCCGCTACCGACGGCCACCACATCCCACTACCGACGGCCACCACATTCCGCTACCAACGGCCACCACATCCCGCTACCGACGGCCACCACATTCCGCTACCGACGGCCACCACATCCCGCTACCGACGGCCACCACATCCCGCTACCGACGGCCACCACATCCCACTACCAACGGCCACCACATCCCGCTACCGACGGCCATCACATCCCACTACCGACGGCCATCACATCCCACTACCGACGGCCACCACATCCCGCTACCGACGGCCACCACATCCTGCTACCGACGGCTACCACATCTCGCTGCCGACGGCCACCACGTCCTACTACCGACGGCCACCACGTCCCACTACCAACGGCCACCACATCCCGCTACCGACGGCTACCACATCCCGCTACCGACGGCCACCACGTCCCACTACCAACGGCCACCACGTTCCACTACCAACGGCCACCACGTCCCGATACAAACGGCCACCACATCCCATTACTGACGGCCACCACATCCCGCTGCCGACGGTCACCACATCCCACTACCGACGGCCACCACATCCCACTACCGACGGCCACCACATCCCGCTACCGACGGCCACCACATCCCACTATCGACGGCCACCACATTCCGCTACCAACGGCCACCACATCCCGCTACCGACGGCCACCACATCCCGCTACCGACGGCCACCACATCCCGCTACCGACGGCCACCACATCCCGCTACCGACGGCCACCACATCCCGCTACCGACGGCCACCACATCCCACTACCGACGGCCACCACATCCCGCTACCGACGGCCACCACATCCCACTACCGACGGCCACCACATCCCACTACCGACGGCCACCACATCCCGCTACCAACGGCCACCACATCCCGATACAAACGGCCACCACATCCCCCCCCCAACGGAACCACATCCCGCTACCGACGGCCACCACATCCCGATACAAACGGCCACCACATCCGCTACCGACGGCTACCACATCCCGCTGCCGACGGCCACCACGTCCCACTACCAACGGCCACCACGTTCCACTACCAACGGCCACCACGTCCCGATACAAACGGCCACCACATCCCATTACTGACGGCCACCACATCCCGCTGCCGACGGTCACCACATCCCACTACCGACGGCCACCACATCCCGATACAAACGGCCACCACATCCCGCTGCCGACGGTCACCACATCCCACTACCGACGGCCACCACATCCCGATACAAACGGCCACCACATTCCACTACCGACGGCCACCACGTCCCACTACCAACGGCCACCACGTTCCACTACCAACGGCCACCACGTCCCGATACAAACGGCCACCACATCCCATTACTGACGGCCACCACATCCCGCTGCCGACGGCCACCACATCCCGATACAAACGGCCACCACATTCCACTACCGACGGCCACCACGTCCCACTACCGACGGCCACCACATCCCGCTGCCGACGGTCACCACATCCCACTACCGACGGCCATCACATCCCACTACCGACGGCCACCACATCCCGCTACCGACGACCACCACATCCCGATACAAACGGCCACCACATCCCACTACCGACGGCCACCACATCCCACTACCGACGGCCACCACATCCCACTAACAACGGCCACCACATCCCGCTACCGACGGCCACCACATCCCGCTACCGACGGCCATCACATCCCACTACCGACGGCCACCACATCCCACCACCATAAGGAGTGCAGCATGCAGAGACAAGAGATGCAGAGACAAGGAGTGCAGCATAAGGAGCAGAGACAAGAGAGCCAGACAGGGGAGGCCAGTACCGTGTCGACCTGCGCTGTCGGTGCAGCATAAGGAGCAGAGACAAGAGAGCCAGACAGGGGAGGCCAGTACCGTGTCGACCTGCGCTGTCGGTGCAGCATAAGGAGCAGAGACAAGAGAGGCCAGCAGGGGAGGCCAGTACCGTGTCGACCTGCGCTGTCGGTGCAGCATAGAGAGACAAGAGAGCAGAGAGAAGAGAGCCAGACAGGGGAGGCCAGTACCGTGTCGACCTGCGCTGTCGGTGCAGCATAAGGAGCAGAGACAAGGTAGCCAGACGACAGGGAGGCCAGTACCGTGTCGACCTGCGCTGTCGGTGCAGCATAAGGAGCAGAGACAAGGTAGCCAGACGACAGGGGAGGCCAGTACCGTGTCGACCTGCGCTGTCGGTGCAGCATAAGGAGCAGAGACAAGGTAGCCAGACGACAGCGAAGGCCAGTACCGTCCACCTGCGCTGCCAGTGTAGCATAGGGAGCAGAGACAAGGTAGCCAGACGACAGAGGAGGCCAGTGCAATCCACCTGTGCTGTCAGTGCAGCAGAGGGAGCAGACGGCAAGGTAGCCAAACGACAGTTGGCTATTGATCTGCAATTACTTCACGTCCCTCACAAAATATAGTCATCAAGTCATAGAGTGTTCAGGCTTAATAACAACCATAAGGTCACAACGGAGTTAAGACTAGAAAAGTGAAGGTACTACAAACCGATAAAAAGGATACTCAACAGCCTACTTATACTTCTTCTTTGTGTGTATGTTTGTACAGGGGTGGGTGAGGGTATGTGGTGGGGGGGGGGGGGGGGTTTGTGGGGGGGGGGGGGTTTTTTTTTATTTTATTTTTTTTTTTTTTGTGTGTGGGTGGGTTGTTTAAAAAATAAAAAAAATAAAAAAAAAAAAAACACCCCCCCCCCCCCCCCCCCCCCCCCAAACAAAAAAAAACAAAGATTAGTGAGAGGGGGGAAAGAAAAAAAAAAAAAAAAAAAAAAAAAAAAAAAAAAACAACACCCCCACAAAACCCCCAAAAAAAAAAAAATAAAAAATTTTTTTTTTTAATTTTTTTTTGGGTAAATAAACCCTTTTGTTATTTAAAAAAAAAAAAAATATTTTTTTTTTTTTTTTTTTTTCCTCCTTCCTTTTTTTTTTTTTTTTTTTTTTTTTTTTGGTTGGTTTTTTTTTTTTTATGAATTTAAGGGTTGGGGAAGGGGGGGGAATACTATGCACTAAATTCCAAAGAAACCATCTACCGACATCTCCATCTACCACAGCATCCTGTCTACCTCCCAATATCAATCTACCTACCTATCTACCCTAACATATCTAGCCCTGTTCACTTGAACTCGCGTAACACAAGCGTGGTCGCTACATACGCGTTTCCACCTACAGCAATTCCACTTCATCCACTGGGCGCTAAATGACCAACCATGGTCGATGCGCCCTAAAACCACAACCACACACACATCCACTTCATCCACCAGATTTCACATGTTGCCACCATACATGTTATCATTCAAATGTAACATTAATATACCCAGTAATGTATCCAACCTGCTTTTGATTACATCGTTCGTTCGTTGGTTGTTGAGTTTGGCCAGCCTGCCACCAGTTCGGCAATATAGGCTGTTTATGCATGCAGAGGTGAAGATTACTTGAGAGCAGTGAACAGATCTTGATGAGTTGAGTCGAAGTCGAAGTAGTGGTCCGGACGATGCTCGAGTGGGTTGAGGGTGCATAGTGTGTGGGGGGGGGGGGTCGGGCCAACACAGTCCCAGTTAACATTGCAAGAACACGCATACACTGCTTGGAGCCTTGTCGTGCTGTTTTTTTTTGTGTGTAATTTTTATTCTTCCTTCCTTGTTTGATTATTTTGGCTTTCTTCTTTTTCACGTCAGTCTCAGTTAACAGTGTAAAAATGCATGCGCATGCCCTTGGACTGTTTGATTGCTTTGTTTTATCTTTCTTTGCTTACTTTCTTTATTTCACGATGCGGAAAAAGTAGGGAGAGTAGATGGAGTTAGTTAGTTAGTCAGTTATTAGGGCTTTAGGGCGCATCGACTACAGTGGTCATGTAGCGCCCATAGTAGGTGTAGTTGTCAGGAGATTTTCAATGAGGTGGATTTATGCTATATTGCGTTGGTCATTTTGTGTGCATTCCATGAGGGGCTCTCAACCACATCGCCACGCAGCCAATTACATTTATCGCCCACCCTCTGACCGGCCACTTGTTGGCCGCATGACAGCGGGGCGGCGGCGCCACCGCCGAGCGGTGCCAAATGATAGCCTGAGTCATCAGGTCACACCGCCAAGCACGCCTGCCGGCTGGCGGGAGCACGCCAATCTGTCCCGACCGACCAGCCTGATGCGCACCACCGTGCGGAATATCGCCTGCGGTCCGGCTCAGCTGGGAGTCGGTCACCTCAGCTGTGAGTCGGCCACCCTCTCTGCAGTTAATCCGTCATCTTCTCCATCGTTAGCCGGTCGCCTTATCAGCTGTGAGTCGGCCACCTTCTCCGTCGTTAGTCGGTCATCTTCTCCGTCGTTAGTCGGTAACCTTCTCAGCTGTGAGCCGGCCACCTTCTCCGCTGTGAGTCGGTCACCTTCTCCGCCGTGAGTCGGTCACCTTCTCCGCTGTGAGTCGGTCACCTTCTCCGCTGTGAGTCCGTCATCTTCTTCATTGTTAGTCGGTCACCTTTTCCGCTGTGAGTCAGTCACCTTCTCGGCTGTTAGTCCGCCATCTTCTCCGATGTGAGTCGGTTAGCTTCTCCGATGTGAGTCGGTCACCTTCTCCGCTGTGAGTCGACCACTTTCTCCGCCGTGAACCCGCGACCTTCTGCAGCTGTGCTTATGGGCATCCAAACCGACTCCCATATATAATATATAGCCTCCAAGAGCGCAAGACCTGGCTACAAACAAGTTGGATATAAGGATTGCCATCGGAAGAATGCTTTTTTGCACCGGGGCCAGTTCAAATGATGCACACATAGTAATGCAATATAGCCGGCGCGGCACCTCCCACTCCAAACGGCGTCCGTTGGTAAGATGAATACGCCGCACCGCTGCAGCTGCCGAGCACTCACCTTCTCGGCGTCGAGCTGTCGTGACTGATCGGTCATCAACGTCTGCAGCTGCTCCTTCTCGGCGCTGAGGGTGGCGGTGCGCTGCTTGTTGTGCTGGATGCTCTCCCTGCACTTGACCAGCAGCTCCTCCAGGTGGCGCACCTTGTCTGTCGGCAGGCAGGACGCCGGTCACACTCCGTACTCGTGGTGAGGCAGACGGCCAAGTGGCGGCGGAGATGATGAGGGTGAGGGTGAGGGTGAGGGTGGAGATGGGGGCGTGGCTGGATGACGTGCAGCTGACGTAACTGTTTAGCGCCACCATGCAAGGGATCATAATAGGACTGGAAGTGCAACAGCAATGCTAAGAAGCTGCCGATGAGGTGAGGGAAGCGTTGGCAGAACATGACAACCGTCGGCGGGTCAGGGGAGGCGCTGATCGGACGAGGGATAAGTCGGCAATGCTGAGGAAACAATCTGGCACACGGAGTGAGGCTGTCCAGGCTCGGCAACAATCGCAAACACTGAGGAAAGGCGGTCCATGCTGGGGAAACAATCGGCAAACACTGAGGGAAGACTGTCCATGCTGGGGAAACAATCGAGCACATTAAAGGAAGGCTGCCCCGGCTGAAGAAACAGTCAGGCATACTGAGGGAAGGCTACCCAGGCTGGGAAACACATCAGGTAGGTTGGTTGGTTGATTGCTCGTATTATGACTCGAGGCTTGCTCCGATCACATATCTTTTAATGCCCTCCCCTCGCTTACACCAAGTATCCGCGGCGATGAGCATGGGATATTTGGAACCCAAAGCCCTTCAGCTGGGAGACGAATATCCAAGCTGTAGACTATCACCCCCACACATCAGGCTGAGGGGGTACGCCAGGCTGAACAAAAAGTCGGTCATGCGAGGGAGTTGGTCAAACAGGCAGGAGTAGGTGGCACAGGAAACGTTAGAGATGAAAAGGTGAGACAGGACAGGATAGGTAAGGATAAAAGGAAGGTCAGACAGAAAAAGCGAGAGAATAGGTCGGTTAGTTAGTTAGTTATTAGGCCTTTAGGGCGCATCGACTACATTGGTCATGCAGCGCACAAGAATAGGTCGGTCAGACTGGAAAAGTGAGAGAATAAATGGTCGGGAGACCGGAAAAATCAGTGAAGGAACTGTTGATCAGATAGTGGGAAGTGTGTAGGACAGAAGGGAGCCCTCGATAGCAGGAGTGACTTGCTATTAGTGACAACAGAGGACCGCGCCTGTGCAGTGCATAGCACGATGCATTGGGGCATCGGGAAGACTCAGACAGGAGGGGGACGACAATGAGGATAGCTCAAATAGTTTTATTTTCTCACCACCAAACGTCGAACACAACGAATGCAATCGCCACATCTTTCTCGTCCTAGGCATATGGTTGTCACCGCATCCGCACAAGCCTTGCAACATAATTGTTGTGAGCGCACATTGTTTTCGTCGTCTGAACAGCTGCAGTCACAAGTGCGACCGACCGATCTGGTGATGCACACCACGTCTACACCACCGGACACCAAGGAAGAACAAAAAGAACCTTGCATTCCTTCACGACACTCATCCAGCTTACAAGGCGTCGCCACTTCCTCGCACAGAGTGTGGGAGGAATCGGCCGGCCGCCAGTCGGCGAGCTAAAGAAGCCCGTGGGCTTGCAATTATTCCGCCACACATTGGGCGTGGCGACTACAACGCCACGCCCCTCCTTTTCCTCTTCGACACCATGCAACGACGCACTACACTCCATGGGGTGCCCGCGGCCCACCCAGGGACCGGCCGGGCGCAGCGTTCACCTGAGGCAGGGCGTCACACGGCCGCACCGCTGCGGGCCGCGCCGGCCATGCCGTCACTACTCGTCACGCCACGGGCAGTCGTCGCCGTCACGCTGGCCCGGCGGCGGCGGCGCGCTCAGCACGCGCCACCGGTACCAGAACAGCACCAGGATCCAGAACACCAGCACGCCGTCCAGCACGGCGCACAGGAACAGACTGCGACTGAGCGCGGCCATCGCGCCGCTTCCGCCTCTCTGGCCGGCGCGCCAGCGGCCGCCAACCGATCCGGCCCGGCCGATATAAATACCGCCTCACCCTCACCCCCCCCCCGCCCTGCCCCTGGCGACACCGCCCGTGGCCGGCCGACCGCGGGGAGATGAGCAGCGGGAGCTGATGGGAGACAGGATGACTTCCACGTGCTGGCGAGGGCCCCACCCAGGGACCATCATAGTGGCGGTTACTGTGATGAACGTAAGGTCAGTTATTGCTGCTGTTGCATGCTTATTATGCTATTGTTATTGTATGTTATTGTAATCCCTGTGGGATTGTGATGTAGACCACGACCGTAGTGAGCTTCGATGGGATAGAGAAGTCGAGGTCAGGGTAAGTCAGTGTCGTTCTCGGTTTGGTGCTGGGAAAGAATGCAGGGCCCAGGGCTAGGGACGCTATGCCAGTTCAGGCTGTAGTGTGGTGATTTGTTGGCGCCGTATACTGGGTCATGTTGTACCCGCCAGTTCGGGGTGTAAACGTTGGTACAGTCAGGGTACGAGGCTATGTTCAAACAGCGGTTGGGGTTAGCATGGTGGAGCAGACCACCATCCTGGCTCGGCTTTTGACGCATAACAATGGCATAGCCAAGACCGCACACTTCCCATCTCTCCCGTCAACAAACCGCGGGGCCTCAGTGGATTCGTTTCGTGTTTGAATCGCAACAACTTCGCGCGAGTTGTAGACCAGAAGGCCAATATACCCCTGCCCCACGCGTACACAGCTGGTGGGGTCAGGCTCCTGCACCACACGTACGCAGCTGGTGGGGTCGGCCTCCTGCACCACACGTACGCAGCTGGTGGGGTCAGGTTCATGCCCCACACGCAAGCAGCTGGTGGGGTCGGGCTCCTACCCAACACGTACGCAGCTGGTGGGGTCGTACCGACCAGCGGCGGCGACGTGTCACACACCAACAGCGACGGTCGGCGGGGACCCCGGGTCGCCATGGTCGGCGGGGATCCCGGGTCACCATGTTCGGCGGGACCCCGGGCCGCCATGGTCGGCGGGGACCCCGGGCCGCCATGGTCGGCGGGGACCCCGGGCTGCCATGGTCGGCGGGGACCCCGGGCAGCCATGGTCGGCGGGGACCCCGGGCAGCCATGGTCGGAGCCCGACCGGCAGCGGCGCACGCGCCAAAGTCACCACTGTGGTTATTTATATAGCCGACGACTACGGCAGACGTCACCACTCGATCACCGGCACCAGCCCAATACTGACCCAGCCAACACCTGCCCAACACTGACCCGGCCGACACCTGCCTCATACTGACCAAGCCGACACCTGCCCGACACTGACTCAGCCCGGACCTGCCCGACACCGACCCAGCCGACACCTGGGCACTGCATGCTAACCGGTGGTCAATTCACTCGCTGATAAACTTGGCAGCTGGTTGGAATGGAATACGGCTTGTTTATTATAATCACGGGGTCGGTGAAAGAGCGTTTGCGGCAGAAGCGAATAACGATGGTTTTTGTGTGGACATAGCGAAACCTGTTTTGTCACACCAATCCGCCTTCCGGACAGCCAGCTGGAGTTGTCTCTCTTCCGCCTGCACCGTGGGTAAAGAACACCAAACGGCAAAATCATCCGAGTAGTGCTTTCCCTATGGAAGTTGACAATGAGGAACCCACATCGTTGATGACAATCACCAAACAGTGTGATCCTCAGTATACTTCCCTGCGGAACTCTGTCAACTTGTTGGAATGTGCCTAAGGGGAAATCACCTACTCTGACACGAAGAGTTACTTGTAAGAAAAATGTGTGAAGAAAACCCCATGGAGCCTATCGAACCCACGTGCTGCAACATCATGAAAATACCATGTCGCCATGAGGCATCATATGTTCCGTCAATATCGAGAAAAAAATGCGGCTGGATGGCATTGCTTCATAAAACTGGAGCGAACAACGGAATTGAGTGTCAAAACGTGATCAAGCTTGGTGCGATATTCTCGGAAGCCATTCTGTATCATAGTGAGGGGATTGCTAAGTTCTAAAAAACCCTTTGGTTGGATATGAACCTTTTTGCAAACAGCCAACATGAAGAGCAAGTAAGCGAGATGGGGCAATAATGCAGTGGGTCCTTATTGCTTTTATTTGGCTTGCGCATTGTTGCTTTCGGCTTTCATTTGGCAGGCATGATTGCTTTCGGCCACGAAAATGAAAATGTGCTAGTTGTCCATTTGTCTTTTTAGGACTTTCAGGAGTTTGCCTAAAGCTGTTGTTGGCAAACTTGTACTAATATCAATATACAATGTGTCCGGGCTTTCAGCCAAGCTCTTCAGAGTGCTGATTGCTAAGTAAGTTCTGAAATAAAAATGGAATACTCTATTCAAGGTCTGAAGTGGAAAAATCAAGTGGACATACCTCTCACCGAGCCTTGAAGGCCGAGAAGCGAACACTATTACTGTTTCTTTTTCGAGCTGATACATATCGTCCTATCTTGTCAGATACTTCTTCCAGGTCGATGCTGTCTCGTCCAGCCATGTGTAAGGTGGGGAGTGAAAGTGCGGTATACTTCCCAGACAAGAGCTTTATGCGGGACCATACAGATGACAATAATGTGGAACGAATTAACGTGCTGACGTACGCTTTCCATGAATCTCATTTTGCTTTGGCGATGGTACGCCTAGCGCATCCCCGTACTTTGCGGAAAATTATTATATTTGAGGTACAATTATTTCTATTGAAGGTACGAAGCGCCCTGCTCCTGGCACACAAAGGCTCTCGGCACTTTACCGGCCACCAGGGGACGGGTACTCGACGTGATGTTCCTGCTGATCGAGGGATATGCCGCTGATCACTGCACGGTTGCCGTCGTGAATGTCTCCACATAAATAACAGATTCATCGGAGTAGTCACGAAGTCTATTCTCGATATTTGTTTAGAATGAATCCCAATTGGCCAGGTTAAATATCCACTTGCGATGTCGTCAGCTTACAACGACACGATTAACAAAACAAGTTCAAACAGGAAGTTGTCACTATGACATGAATCACCGTCCAGGGGCCATTCTAGAAAGGGTTCAATTTTGGGGCTACAAAGCGCAAGGTTCAGCACGGAGGTCTGCTCCGTCGACAATGTAAAATGTGTTGGCGTTCCTATGTTAAAGACACAGAACGGGGAATCTCGCATAAAACGCTCAGTTCCACGTTCACGGCTAGTGATCACGGTTGAGCCCTCAAGGCGGTGATCATTTACTCGTGGAATAAGGCGGAATATACCACCTACTGAACACTAAAGAGACATCCATTCCAAAGAAATATCGACATTGTGCTTCTTGATAAGGGTTCATGAAGTCCTCATGCCTCGCTTCTAACGGTGCCACGTGTGTATCACGCTTATGCTCACTGTTGTAGATTATGACACATAAGCATTTCGTACCTACCGCTATTTCAGGTGAAGAGATCACCTATGATGTGTTCAATGCAAGTTGTTGATAGTATGACAATATTATCAACGTCATTAATATAAGTATTCCTAAATTATGCGTCTTAAAAACAAACAAAAATACGCAGATATAAGCATGCTATTGGCTAAAAAGAGAGCTTCAAGGACATACACGACATTCTACGCGATACCATCTCTATGGCGAAGTTCGACATCTTACTGGACTTGTTTCGACATCTCACACCTAACGAGCTATCAATAACCTAACGACCTATCAATATTTTAACGCTGCCTCAAGAGGATGACGGGCGTTAAAACCCCGCACACCACCGCCGGTGGCGTGAGCTGCCCGGCCACCTGGGACGGCTCAAGAAGTGCCACATACCGGGGCAGACAAGGGTTAGACCGGTGTCACCCACCGTGTCAGACTAGTGCCAAGCACCGGATTAGACAATGCCGGCCACCGGACTGGACCAGTGCCAGTTGTCGGGTTAAACCACTGTTCGCTACCAGGCTCGAATTACTTCAGCGAGCTGCGCCTCAGCCCACTGGTGGCGCCACCAGCGGCCCTTCGGTGACCGGTCTTACACAATCGCAGTGGCGCCCTGTACGGCCGCACAGGGTGCAGACCAGGGGTGTACATTCACACAGGGTGCAGACCAGGGATGTACATTCACACAGGGTGCAGACCAGGGATGTACATTCACACAGGGTGCAGACCAGGGTGCACCGTGCAACCAGCGGTGTACGCCGCACAGGGTGCAGACCAGTGGTGTACATTCACACAGGGTGCAGACCAGGGATGTACATTCACACAGGGTGCAGACCAGGGATGCACATTCACACAGGGTGCAGACCAGGGATGTACATTCACACAGGGTGCAGACCAGGGATGCACATTCACACAGGGTGTAGACCACACGGGGCTCATATTAGCGGCGTACAATCACACAGCGCTCAAACCAACGATGCAACGCCACACAGGGCTCGGATCAGCGGTGTGCGACCGCCCAGGGCCGACCGGCGGTGTACGGCGGCTCAGCCCGCTCGCCACCCACCTCTGAGCTGGCCGGAGTCGTCTGCAGACGGGCTGGCGGCTCCCGTACAGGCCGGACTGCCGCCGTTGGCAGCGGGCAGCGCCGCGTCCGCCTCCTCCGGCCGGCCGTCCCGCAGCAGCTGCACCTGGCCGCCGGGCGTCACGTCACCGGTCAGGTGGCCCACCGTACACGCCACGCACCGCCTGTGACCTCAGGTCACCGAGCGTGACGTCACCGGTCAGACAGTTCACTGTCCACGCCACGCACCGTCAGTGACCTCAGGTCACCGAGCGTGACGTCACCGGTCAGACAGTTCACTGTCCACGCCACGCACCGTCAGTGACCTCAGGTCACCGAGCGTACACGGTCAGACAGTTCACTGTCCACGCCACGCACCGTCAGTGACCTCAGGTCACCGAGCGTGACGTCACCGGTCAGACAGTTCACTGTCCACGCCACGCACCGTCAGTGACCTCAGGGCACCGAGCTTGACGTCACCGGTCAGACAGTCCAGTATGCACGCCACGCACCGCAAGTGGCCACATAGAGCGACAGCCCACATCAGATGCACACACAGCATCATAATGTGAGACGGCACGCTGGTCTACCAACCGGAGGACTGCGGGTTCGAGTCCCACCCGCGGTTGATTTTTGCTCCCTAATGAGTAAGCGGGCATGTTGGCGACGCTCGTATGAGCACAACAGTTCATGTGTCACAATACACAATAATCGACCAATAAGCAGCTGACACCGCACATACCGCAACGTGATATCATGGCGCGATAGCACAAGCAAAGCTGGATTAAGATCACACATCAAAACCTATTTGTGATGCTCAATGGCAGAGGATCGCAATATCGCCCACTTAATTCAGATACCTATCAGAACGTCATGCACATTATTATAACTTGGCATGATTGTTCGTGCTCAGTTGCCTTAGGATGGCTTTAGGTTACATGCAACCGAAGTGTTCTAAGTAACCGTACTATTCAGTTGCTTAGCGCATGCAGTTTCCACATTTGGTTCTTCCGGCAGTCTGGGCGCTTCGCTACCGCATGGCGCCTATGGCTTGGTGGATGGGGGTCAATTCATAAGATATACGAGTGTGTAGCTCAGCCATTCCGAGCCACAACTCCAGAGCTAATGTATGGCCACGCTAGGGACGGAGACACTTCCAACACGTCACTCCTCAAATACGTCACGAGGCTGTGCCACCTTACCTATTGCCAGACATGGATTTATTTATTGATTATTTGGGCTTAAGGGCGCGCCGACTACAAGGTTATTTAGCGCCCATACCAGACATGGAGAATGAGCAGGTAGACAGCGGATAGGTGGACGAGTGTTGCGCAGCGGACAGACATACACTATGGTGCTGACCCCACCCACGTTGTACGGCCACAACAGTTGTGTGTGTGGGGGGGGGGCTTTAACATAAAATAGCTGATGCGACATGCACAACACACGAGCGAAGACCGGCGTGCGAGCAGCAGGCAGACCGGGTGCGGGCGTTAGTCACAACAAAACAGCACGTGCGACTGCCAGCCACCAATGAGCCAATCTGACGACGACTGCTGAGCAACGACCAATTAGCAACGGCCAATGCGCAGCTGCTGGCCAGTCAGACCACTGGGAGCATGCATCACATATGGCTGCTGAGTTGTGTTGGGTAGTGCAGAGGACAGTGCGCGATGGCCTGTCGCCTTGAGTTGTGCTGGCAGGTGGTTCAGAAGACAGTGTGTGATGGGCCTGTCCTGACCTACTGTTGGTGGTTGGTTGGTTGGTTGGTTGGTTGGTTGGTGGAACTACTGTTGGTGTCATGGACACCAGCCGAACGGTACGCGAGAGCACCCGAGGCAAAGACGATCGACACGACAATACACAGGCAAATACGGGAAGCAACAGAGAGCAGGGAATGGCCAGAGCGGGGGCGAGGTGGAGAAGCGAGGGCGGGGCCGGCACTACACACCGGGCAGCCGATTAGAGACGCTGCGTCGGGCGACTAGCTGTGCAGAGTGAGAACGGCAGCGGGGCGGAGAGGCGAGTGCCGAACCGCTGGTTGCGAGCCTGCCGTCAGCGTGTTGAAGCGAGCCTGCACAGACCACGCAGTGAGAGAACAGCCAGGCAGCGGTGGCGTGAGAGCGACTGAACCGACGGCCATCGGTGGTGACTACGCGCAGAAGCGAGCAGGTGCCGACCCTGCTTGGCCCAGAGGAAAGACCGGAGGCGACCGCAGGGTGCCACGAGGCCGGGTACCTTCATGTTGAGCAGCTTGACCAGCTCGTCCCGCTCCTCGAGGTCGGTGCGCAGCGCCTCCTCCAGATGCGCCTTGGCCTGCTGCTCCAGGCTACACTGTTCGCGCAGCTCCGACTCACGCCGCTGCGCGTGCTCCTCGCACTCCTTCACACTGGTCTGCACACGAGCAGGGGGCGGCCAGTGAGCCGAACAGACCGCCAGGCGACACACTCACACAACTGGTCCGACTGCGAGCACCGCTCACACGGGACTTGGCCACCGGCACCCCTGACACTGACGTGGCCAGCGGTACCCCTGACACAGGTGTGGCTAACGGTACCCCTGACACTGGTGTGGCCAGCGGTACCCCTGACACAGGTGTGGCCAACGGTACCCCTGACACAGGTGTGGCCAACGGTACCCCTGACACAGGTGTGGCCAACGGTACCCCTGACACAGGTGTGGCCAACGGTACCCTGACACTGGCGTGGCCATCGGTACCCCCGACACAGGTGTGGCCATCGGTACCCCTGGTACAGGTGTGGCCAGCGGTACCCAACACAGGTGTAGCCAACGGTACCCCTGACACAGGTGTGGCCAACGGTACCCCTGACACTGGTGTGGCCAACGGTACCCCTGACACTGGTGTGGCCAGCGGTACCCCTGACACAGGTGTGGCTAACGGTACCCCTGACACAGGTGTGGCCAACGGTACCCCGGACACTGGCGTGGCCAACGGTACCCCTGACACAGGTGTGGCCAGCGGTACCCCTGACACTGGTGTGGCCACCGGTACCCCTGACACAGGTGTGGCCAACGGTACCCCTGACACAGGTGTAGCTAACGGTACCCCTGACACTGGTGTGGCCAACGGTACTCCAGACACAGGTGTTGCCAGCGGTAACCCGGGCACTGGCGTGGCCAACGGTACCCCTGACACAGGGTGGCCAACAGTACCCCTGATATTGGTGCGGCTACCGATACCACCACACCCTGAGAGTGGCTGCGAATCGCCACTGCCCCACCTCACTCCATGGAGGCGCGGACACGAACTGATGAGTCTACCCACTGCCCACTGTCCGGCCCAGGCCGCGGTGGGCAGTGCCCGAACCTCGGTCTCAGTGGACAGTGCCCGAACTAGTCCCGGCCACAGTGGGCAGTGCCCGAACTGGTCCCGACCGCAGTGGGCAGTGCCCGGGCTAGTCCCGACCGCATATATCCGAGACCGACGTAGAAAAACAGGGGATGCTCCCGAGTCAGACACGGTTAGCAGGGAGACTGCAGCCGTAGGACCAGGGACCAGGGACAGCCCGTCAGGCAGCGCAGCGTCAGGGGGTGGCCAACTGCGGCCAGGGAGTCAGGGAGTGGCTAACATCGGACGATGGTGTCCGTGGTGTGTGTCACCCCGGGCATGTACAGCTGTGAAGGCAGCGAGTTGAAAGCCCTCAGGTCTGCCTTTGTGGCGGGGAAATATACCTCAGGCGCCTCCCGACTGTTCCCAGTGTTGGCTTATACAGTGGCAGTACAGTGCGAGTGCAGTGTACAGTGTACAGTGTACAGTGTGAGTGCCGAGTGCAGTGTACAGTGTACAGTGTACAACGCGAGTACAGTGTTGGCCTGTGCGGCACAGCTCAAGCCAGCGCACCGCGAAACCGTGCCACACCACCGGCCGACCACCTCTGTACGGGACAACACAGCCGGGACATCTCACTACATCCCAGCGGCAGACAACTACGAGGAGCGGGGATGGCCGAGTGGTTAAGGCGTCGGGCTATGGGTACCAAAGGTCCCGGGTTCGACACTAGCGCCGCTCAGGACATTTCTCAATCCCGGGGCCCACCGGCGAAACAGTGTGGGCGGCGCCATTAACCGTGAATGTGCATAAAGTGCGTCGTGAACCACCGAATAAACAAACAAACAGACAATTACGAACGGTAGCCGTCCTGCAGATGACTGCAGTTCGACAGCTCTAAGAAAGCTCCTCAGGGAAAACAGAGGCACCATACAGTATAAATGCTTACAACTTCTCAACCCCAAAGACAACTGGCGGGAAAATACTTCCGGAAATGTGAACACGTCCTAACTTTCAATGGCCAAGGTCATTCGGCCGCCTAAATACAACCTATCAATCGATTGGTGGGTGGGTGGGTGGCATTTGTTCGGCAAGCAGCTGCTTCAGCATACGCCACACGTGCGATAACTCCCTTATACTCCCGTACAGTACACCCAGCAACACCCGCTTAATCCTGTCTGGCATTAGACGCACATGTCGGCGTTAGTACTCATTCACCCGATATAGCACATACAACCGGTGACGCAGTAAGTCTAGCTTCCGTACCACGCAGCTGGACCTTAACCAGCTGCCACATGCACACGAGAGACAAGATGGGCCGTTAGTAGCGAAGCGGGTTAGTGTTCACGACATCAGCAGCATGAGTGCATTAACACAGCATTACCACGTCTCATTGCTGACATGGGATGTTGAACAGCTCAGCCGTACACCAGATACAACAGCGGCTGAATCGACAGGCAGTCCACCTCACCCCAAACAACGCATGTGCAACTGCACTTTGAATCCATTCTGTAAACGTGCGAGTGCACACGCACGCCACCGTGTACGCACACACAAACGCACACGAGGAAACACAGAACACACACCACGCCACCACGCACACGATAATCAGATGACCTCTTCCCTTCCTACACAAACAGACACCGGAGAACCATATAACTTCTTTCCTTCCTAAAGTCAAAGTGCAAAACACCAGACGCTTTTCACCTCCCCAAAACACACATCGGATAACCCCTTTTCTTCCATTTTCAGGATCTCTTCTCTTCCGTGAAAACCAATACTGGAGAACCACAAAGCCAATTCCCTTTCCCTCATACATACATTGGAGAAACACAAAGTCGCTTCCCTTTCCTGCATACACACACTGGAGAACTACAAAGCCGCCTCCTTTCCCCGCCAACGCACACCGGAGAGCCTCAGAACTTCTTCCCTTCCCCGAACACCGACTACGTGGTGTGACAACGTGCGCCTCCGGGGTCGGCCAGTACAGCCTCATATTTCAGCACAACTGTCGAAGGACACGGCTGCTTCCGCGGGGGCATTCAGCACGTGCAACAGCCGGGTAGTGGTGGTGGTGGAGTGGAGTTTAGGGGCGCGTCGACATCTAGGATCATTTTGCGACAATAACAGCCAGGTAGTCACGCACATGCCCGGCCGTTGGCAACATCAAGTGATCACGGGGAGGAGAAACAGGTCAGCTGACTGCAGGCTAACCACCGCCGAGCTACGCCTTGGGTGTCGTGCACGCATCTAGTGATGGGACGGGAGTATAGAGGACAGAGCCGGTTCAGCGGGAACACGTGGTGTCAGGGACCAGCGATCGACGGCAACACGTGACGCCACGGACCAGCGATCGGTGGCGTCGGGGACCAGCGATCGGCGGCACACCTGGGGGTGGGACCAGCGATCGACGGCAACACCTGGCGTCAGGGACCAGCGATCGACGGCAACACCTGGCGTCAGGGACCAGCGATCGACGGCAACACCTGGCGTCAGGGACCAGCGATCGACGGCAACACCTGGCGTCAGGGACCAGCGATCGACGGCAACACCTGGCGTCAGGGACCAGCGATCGACGGCAACACCTGGCGTCAGGGACCAGCGGTCGACGGCAACACCTGGCGTCAGGGACCAGCGGAACACCTGGCGTCGGGGACCAGCGATCGACGGCAACACCTGGCGTCAGGGACCAGCGATCGACGGCAACACCTGGCGTCAGGGACCAGCGATCGACGGCAACACCTGGCGTCAGGGACCAGCGATCGACGGCAACACCTGGCGTCAGGGACCAGCGATCGACGGCAACACCTGGCGTCAGGGACCAGCGATCGACGGCAACACCTGGCGTCAGGGACCAGCGATCGACGGCAACACCTGGCGTCAGGGACCAGCGATCGACGGCAACACCTGCCGTCAGGGACCAGCGATCGACGGCAACACCTGCCGTCAGGGACCAGCGATCGACGGCAACACCTGGCGTCAGGGACCAGCGATCGACGGCAACACCTGCCGTCAGAAGCCCCACGGACCACGGACCAGCGATCGAGGCGCTGCACTCACCCGCATCTTCTCATTTTCGTTCTCGAGGCTGTGGAAGGCGCGCGCGAGGTCCGCGTACCGGCCGCGGTACTTGCTGTACTTGGCGCGCATCCGCTGGTAGCCCTGCAGCATCTGCTCCTTGGAGACGGCGCCGAGGCCGGCCGCCGAGCTGACCTCGCTGCCCGACTCGAGGTCGGCCTGCGGACGGGTCACACGGCACGTGACCGGCAGTCCCGTCGGCGTCGGCTCCAGCTGGCGGCGAATGGTGCGACACGACAGCGGCGGGTGCGGCGTCGGCGCGCCGGCCACGCTCAGTCGGCCGGCCGCCGGCGAGCCCATGGTCGGCCGCCGCCGCTGCCGCCCGCTCAGTCGCAGACAACGTCGACACCGACAGCCCGCGGACGCGAACACACACGCTGCACTCTGCGCCACTGACGCCGCCGGCGACGAACACAGCCAGCTGGCGAAATTTACGCCGAGAACGTGACAAACGCCGGGAGGCGCCGCCGAGTGGACGGCGTCAGCACTGGAGCGGAGCTGACGACGCGGCCGTCGCCGCCGCTCCGCTCCGATCGCACTGGCCGCGAACACTTGTGCCGCCGGGCACGTGTTCCGACACACACCCTGGCGCCACTCGTCCGCCGCTGTCGACTGCACTTAGCCGGCAACGCCGCTAATGCCAGGCAATAATTAGGTAGGCGTCGTGGAGTCGAAATAAGGTGCCAGCGTATGGCACGGGGACTGGAGGCACTTGCACAATCGTCACTCGGATACTTGGAGACGTGCTTTGAGCATTAGAGTAGATGAAGCTCTGAATATTACGGAAGGTGCCACTGCCGACTGTATTTAACTTATTACAGCAGGTGAACACTCTAAGACAAACAAGATCGCGGCTGACAGCTGATCTGGCACCCCACTCGTGAAACCAAGCATACTCAAAATCGAGCGAATCGACAGGGCCAAATAGCGCACAAGTGAAAGTTCGCGCCACCATGTTCAAAATCAGCACGACAACTGTGTG